>OW204030.1:13437797-14637797 GCA_934048045.1 Polygonum aviculare | reverse complement strand
TTCGCAAGAACAACATCTACATCTTCAATCAAGAGTTCAAGCCTAAATCAGAGTTGTGTCTATCTGCTTCAAAGAAGGACGCTGATCTCTGGCATTGTCGACTTGGTCATGCTGGACCTAGCACGATCTTCAAGCTTCACCAAAGAAATCTTGTGAAGGGACTTCCCCGAATTGATCCTGAGACGATTGAACAGTGTGAAGCCTGTATCAAAGGGAAGCAAACAAGAACGTCTTTCAAGTCCAAAAATGAAGTCAGTACGAAGAAGCCTTTGGAACTTCTCCATATGGATCTTTGTGGACCAATGAAGACGCTGAGCTACGGTGGAAAGAGGTACATTTACGTTCTTGTAGATGATTTTTCTTTATTCACTTGGGTTCTTTTCTTGGCTTCCAAAGCAGATTGCTTCAATGCGTTCAAAGTCTTCATCAAACAAGTGGAAGTTGCCCTTGAGACGCCTCTCAAAGCCATAAGATCAGACCATGGAACGGAGTTCCAAAACTCAGAATTCCTGGCCTACTGTGATCAACATGGTGTCTCGCACAACTTCTCAGCTCCAAGGACTCCTCAACAAAATGGAGTTGTGGAAAGAAAGAATAGGACGCTAGAGGATATGGCAAGAACTATGCTTTTGGCTAATAGCGTTCCCAGGTACTTCTGGGCGGAAGCCATTGCTACTGCATGCTACATCATCAATCGTGCTATGATCCGTCCTCTCTTGAAAAAGACATCTTATGAATTGTTGAACGGAAAGAAGCCTCGCATCGATTATCTCAGAGTTTTTGGTTGCAAGTGTTTCGTTCACAACAATGATAAAGAGAAACTTGGAAAGTTTGATGCGAGAAGTGATGAAGCCATATTCCTTGGGTACTCTCTCTCCAGCAAAGCATATAGAGTTTTCAACAAAAGGACTCTAAAGCTTGAGGAGAGTATTCATGTTGTGTTCAAAGAAAGTTCTTCTCATAAAGAAAAAGCAAGAAAGAAAGAACGCTCCTCGTCACAACAGCAGGACGACTCTGAAGATGAAGTTGAAGAATGGTTCTCTGAAAAGTACTATGTTCCTAAGAACGCTGCTCAAAATCCTGATGAAGTCTCAATGGAAGTTCCCAGTGTTGTTCAGGGAGTTCCATCTCATAGTGAATCTCCAGTTCAACAAGATGTAGCTGAATCAAGTCAACAAGGTGGGCAAAGTCAAGGTGTGGACGCTCTCTCTGAGGGGGAACGCACTGAAGACGATGCTCAAGATGATAGTGATGATTCTGATGGGGACATTGATCCAAGATTTGCTCATTTATTTCAAAGGGAGTCCCGCTTCTCTCGGGATCACCCAACATCCCAGATTATCTCAGATCCTTCTCAAGGAGTTCAAACTAGGTCAGCTGCAAGCAAGTCCCAAAGTGCAAATTTGGCTTTCTGTGCATTCAATGCCTTTGTCTCTATGGTGGAGCCAAAGAATATCAAAGAAGCACTTCAGGACGCTGACTGGATTCAAGCAATGCAAGAAGAACTCAACCAGTTTGAAAGAAACAAAGTTTGGACTCTCGTCCCACGTCCCAAAGGCAAAAATATCATAGGGACGCGATGGGTGTTTAGAAATAAGCTTGATAAGAGTGGACGTGTGTCAAGGAACAAGGCAAGACTGGTGGCTCAAGGATTCAAGCAAGAGGAAGGCATAGACTATGATGAGACCTTTGCTCCTGTTGCTAGAATTGAAGCCGTTCGTCTTCTTATTGCCTTCGCCGCTCACAAAGGATTCAAGCTATTTCAGATGGACGTCAAGACTGCCTTTCTCAATGGAAAGCTAAAGGAGGAAGTGTATGTTGCTCAGCCGCCTGGCTTCGAGGACGCCTCTCACCCAGATCATGTGTACTACTTGGACAAAGCGCTCTATGGACTCAAGCAAGCCCCTCGTGCATGGTACGACAGGTTTGTGTCCTTTCTTTTGTCTCATGGGTACACTAGAGGTTCAATAGATAAAACTTTGTTCATAAAGAAAGTTCACAAGGACATTTTGATTGCTCAAGTTTATGTTGATGATATTGTCTTTGGTAGCACTAACATGAAGTTTGTAGATAAGTTCAAGTCCTTAATGAGTAATGAGTTTGAGATGTCTCTCATTGGAGAACTCAATTTCTTCTTGGGACTTCAAATCAATCAACTCAAGGACGGGACGCGTATTCACCAACAAAAATATGTCCGTGAGATGCTTGAGAAGTACGGGATGAACTCGTCCAAACCTGTTGCAACCCCATGTTCTCCAAACTCGCGTCTTTACGCAGACGAACAGGGAAAGGACGTTGATCAAAAACTATACAGAGGGATGATTGGTTCTTTGCTCTATTTGACCGCAAGCCGTCCCGACATTATGTTTGCCGTTTGCTTGTGTGCACGCTTCCAAGCAAATCCAAAGGAGTCCCACTTGCAAGAAGTCAAGAGGATCTTTCGCTATCTCAAAGGACGCGACGATCTTTGCCTTTGGTACCCCAGGAAGACGTCCTTCAAGCTTGTTGGCTACTCGGACGCTGATTATGCGGGACATGTAATTGATCGGAAAAGCACTTCAGGAATGGCACAGTTCCTTGGTTCATGCCTAGTCTCTTGGGGATCTAAGAAACAGAACTCTGTGGCGCTTTCAACTGCGGAAGCCGAGTACGTTGCTGCTGCCTCGTGCTGTTCACAAGTTATTTGGATCAAATATCAACTAGAGGACTACGGTATCAATCTTGAAACTATTCCTATTTGTTGTGATAACACAAGTGCTATTGAAATTTCTAAAAATCCTGTTTTTCATTCACGCACAAAGCATATTCATATAAGGCATCATTTCTTGCGTGATAATGTTGAACTAGGACTCATTAGTATGGAGCATGTAAGAACTGAAGACCAAATAGCTGATATTTTCACTAAGGCGCTTGATAGACGTCCCTATGAGCATCTCAGGTTGCTCTTGGGGATGATAACCTTTGAGTAGCAAGTCCCGCTCTACTATTCCCTCAATGATTGGCTATGTTTAGTAGATTCTAAGTGTTTAAGGTCTGTTATGCATTGAATTCATATTTGCAAGGACGCTAGTCTAAAACTTCATATGTTTACTACTTTGGAACGCCATTCAAACTTTCTCTATTTTGTCTTGAAAAGAGTATCCCTGATCACCCAACCCTCATTATAAGCCGAAATGATGGGAACTCTAAGCTTACCCTAGCCGAGAACTCCGCAAAAGCGTCCTATGAGCTTCATATTTTCTTTTACGGGACGTACTTGCGTTGTTCTCAACTGGTTCGAAAGGTGATCACAAGAACGGTAAGTTGGTTGATGGTTTGCTTGAAGAGGTAAATTTTGCTAAGTATGAGAGAACGCTCAGTGCTTGTTGGAAAGAACGCCAGTTCAGTTGTTAAGGCGCAGTTGAAGAGTCAGAATTTTTGAACTTTTGAAAGTGTGAACAGTGACCGTTGCTTTTGCTCAAATCTTAAGGGGGAAGTTTTGCTACGTGTCGCACAGTAAAACAGTGGTAATTACCGTTTGTGCCACCGCTTCCTCTATAAAAGGCCAAAACAGTCGCTCTCAGAATTTATTACGCTCAACCACTTTCTCGCTCTCAAATTTGCTCTGACCTCTCTCTAGAACTCCGACAACTTTCTCTCACTAAAATTTCATCTGACAATGTCTCAACAACTAAAGAACGTGGCCGGCTCCTCTACCGGCGGGAAGAGAAGAAAGTTGGTGAAGTCTCACTACATTGAGAAGCCCCAACCCATCGTTCTAAATGAATCTTTGGTGGACTTCATCAACAGGAAGCCGAGAACCCTATACAACTTAATAAGGGAACGCATGAACTTGCCTGAAATTAAGAATGATGCAACGAAGACTAAGAACTATGAAAAGTTCATCGAACGCTTCGTCGTGCCAAGTCTTCACAAAACAAACTACAAGGACTTGCCAGGACGGATGGACGACGTTCTTTTCTTCTCACAGTTTGGAGGTGAGAATCTGGGTCCTTTACTTGAACTCATTCCCGATCTCCATAACGCCGTCCTTCTTGATTTCCCGATGTACCCAAAGGACTCCTTGGCCTTCCAAATGACCAAGTCCCGTGTACCAAGTTCTTCTCCACCACCACCTCAAGTCCCCTCCATCACCACAAAATCAATCCTCCCATCCAAGCGTCCAACCCCTCTATCTCCCCTCTCAAAAACATCCAAACCCACCTCCTCAAATCCAACTCAAATCGTGGACAAGTTTCCACCTCACTTAAAGGAGGGACGCTCCAAGAAAGCCCACGACCAAAGGCCCCTCAAAAAGGCCAAGACCTCGAGCGTCCCATCCTCCAAACCCTCCATAAAACGGCCGAGCTCCACAAAACGGCCATCCATTCTTTCCAAAGAAACCACCCCTCCCCCCCAAATCCAAATTGAACAACTACCAACCCCTCCCCCGTCCCCTCAACCCTCCTCTCAAAATGCTCTAATCCCCTTTCCTCCTCCGTCCCCGCTAAACCTGGCCCTATTCCCCTCTGCTCCCGCCCATATCTCTCCACCAAAGGACCCCGAGACCCCCAGATCTCGCCGTCCATCCTCCGAGAGTGGCCCAGAGGAGGCCGAACGCACTTTTGAGCACACCTTCCGCCGCAGAAAAGCTGGCGAAAAGCCGAAAGTGTTGCTGGCCAAGGAAGCTCAGGTGCAGATTGAGCACGTTCCCTCCTCCTCTTCCTCCTCTAGCTCATCTGGGAGCGAGGAAGACACTCCTGCTCAGGACTCCCCCTTCATCGACATTACTGGGGATTCCAATAATGAAGAGGAAGGAGACGCGAACGCTCCTACTGAAATTGAGGACACTGGTGAGCACCAGGTCACTCAGGAGAACGCCGAGCCATCTCTCTCTAAAGAGCTCGAGCGTGATGCTCAGGAGGTCACCCCTTACAACCAATCCCTCCCAATCCTCAACCCCACCCCAGCACCACAAGAAAACCCCTCCCCCACAATCCAAACAGAATCCGATCAAGTCCCAGCGGACGCCGAGCCCACAACAACTGAACATCAAACAGAGGCTCAGGACGCTGAGGGCGCGTCCCAAAGACAGAGGTCTGCTGATCAAGCCATAGCTGGTGGTGATGCTGAACAAGGCACAGAGGACGCTCCTTCAAAGGACGCCTCTGATAGTGACTCAGAGAAGGCTGAGAACAAGTCCGATGATGATGATGAGGACTCTGAGTCCCCCAAGGGCAAGCGTAAGAGGAAGAATGCTGGTGTGCCCGTCAAAGTCCTCAGTCCTCTTATTTATTCTGAAGAGTGGCTCGCCTCCTTCGATGATGAAGCTGTTAAGGAGTTCCTCGATCTCCTAAGATTTCAAGGATGGCAGAACGTTGGACCAGCGCCGATAACAGTTGATAAGGAACAGGTTAAGGCGTTCTATAGCGATCTGCGCTACAAAGCAAAAGAAGGCTCCCTTCACTTCAAAATTGAAGGTGAGAAAGCCTCCATAACAGAATGCCAAATGCGCTCCTTCCTTGGCCTAGGTTCACGCAAGCCACCATCTGATGCTCTTAGCTCACTTCCTAAAGGCGGCTTCGAAACAACTGATCAAGAACTGCCTCTGGTTGAGCACGTCTTTCAAGGGAAAAGACCGATGGGACTCGACAGGGTAGCTCACGTTTTGAGCAAGGTTGGCGCAATCATTCACTACTTCATCTGTCGCGCCATTCTTCCAAGGCAGGAAAAGCGTTCAATCGTGCAAACTCACGATATAATTCTGATTGACGCAATTCTTGAACGCCGCCCAGTCAACTTAGCCAGAATTGCGATGCAACATATGGCCAAGTGTGGAAGGAAGAGGCACGCCTTGCCGTACCCTGGTGTAGTGAAGGTGATTTTGCAGTCTCAAGATGCTTATGATGAGAGCACTCCCTCTGAAGAACTTGGCTTAAAATGGGACGCCAAGAAGGGACTGGTTGAAATTAGACACAATGAAGAGCTGCCGTCCGTTCTAAAACAGTTGAAAGCTGAGGCTGAGGAAGCTCGAAAGAAAGCTGAGGAAGAACGCTTAGCTGCTGAGGCTGAGGCCGCAAGGCTTACTTCGACGCCTCAAGAGTTCTCCCAGGATCAAGAGCCTGCTGTAGATCTTACATCTCTCGATCAAATGCTCTTAGGACCTTCTTCTCCTACAGCTCTTCCTCAGGACGCTCCCTCTTCAAGTTCAGGTCCCATACCCCGCTCTGCTCCTGCAAATATTTCTGAACATCCGCCAGCAGAACTCATGGGTGCGATCTTGGACAACCAGTGCCTAATCTTCTCAGCTCTCAAAGATCTATCTTCTGCGTTCTCCAAGGCAAATGAACTTAATGAACAACTGCTCAAGTTTTACCAAGACCAGAGCCGTTCTCAGTGATTGCCACCACCCCTTAATCCTCTACCATTTTGCCTTTGCTTCTTTTGAACTTCAAACATTATGACCATTGGTCTGTAATAACTCTAACTTTTGTTTGAATGGAAATTACATTGTTTGCTTGCATATGTGTTTAAGCGTTCCACTGCTTTTAGTTATGTGTTTGTGCTAACGCCCTTATCACTTGTTATCTTTTTCGATGATGCCAAAAGGGGGAAGTGTAGTTTTGCAGAGATGCGCTATAAAATAGTTATCTAGAATAAGCAAGTGTTAAGGGGGAACTATTGAGTGAAACGTCTAAGGAACGCTCATGCTAGAATAAACGAGGACGCTTAGAAACTTTTCTAAGACGCGACTCTCTCCTTTAAATCCAAAAGCTAGAGAATCAAAGATTGAAAACTTGTTCTTATTAAAATTTCTCTAAGTGTTAGAGGACTCTTTTAAGTTTTCATGAATGCTAAGTTTCAATGTTAAAACTATTCTGCAAAAGAGTTTGTCATCATCAAAAAGGGGGAAATTGTTGGGACGCTATCAAGAACGCCTGCGTACTTGTTAGTGTTCCACACAACCATCCCTTAGTTTTGATATGACAAACTCACTATGATTCTAATAAAGTTGTCCAAGTGTTCAGGAACGCCAGTGACCAAAAGGACAACAAGTGTGTATGGGCGTCCCATAAGCTTAGGGACGCCAGCTAACAGGAAGTAAGGACGAGCCAGAAACTACTTGAGCAAGGACGGAGTCCCAAGCAAGTAGGAACGCAAGAAAGGAGTCCTTACTCACTAGCCGACAGGATGACATCACTCGACAATGTTTGATCATCCAAGGACACGTGGAGACCGATCCTGTAGCAGAGTCCAACACTACGTGGCGGACGATCCTGTAGCAGAGTTCATCAACACGTGGCGGCCGATCCTGTAGCGGAGTTCATCACACACAGCTGGATACAGGAAGCTTCCTCATCACCGCCAAACTCGTGGAAGAAGATCCTGTAGCCACGTACCTGAAGGGCATGATCGTCAAAACGAGAATGACGCCCTTTCCCAAGTCCTATAAATACCGCAAGGCATTTATTGTGACGAAAAACGCTTTCAAGAATATTCAGAGAGAATCAAAGAGAAAGCGACTCACTCAAGAACACAAAGAACAAACTCAAGAACTCAAGAACAGTGCTAAGACTTTGAGTTAGATCGAGTGAGATTTGTAACCCAAATCACAAAACTGTTTGTAATCGAAAGAAGAGAAAGAGAGTCCTACTAAGTACTGTAGGACGCAGGGATAGGAGTCCTTTAGTAGATTGAACTTGCTTAAGTTGTAGGCTTAGAGGAGTCCTTTACTAGTGGACTTAGGGAAAAGCTAAGTGCCAGAGAACTGTAAAGACTCGCCAATACAACTGTAAGAACGTTCAATATAAAGGAAGAACTATTCAAAAATCCTCCAAGGAGGTAGAGGTTTACACTCAAGGACTACTTGGTCTTGAGTGGTTCCTCTATAACTCATTGCGTTCGTTACTTACCTGTTTAGTACTATTTCCGCTGCATTACTCTAGGACGCTCCTACACCTCGTAGGAACGTCTAACCAAAGGACGCCTTTACCAAAGTAAAGGCTGTCCCTCAGTACTAACGATCCAACACCTGGGTCACTACTTCCGCGAAATGTTGGGCCGACTTCTTCGCCTCATGCATCCAAGACTCCAATGAAGCCTTTTCGGCTTGAAGGTCTTCCATCTGGACCGACAGAGCATCGATAGAGGACTGGAGCTCACGAACTTTCCTCTCAGACGCGGCGGCGGCATCTCTAGCACTCTTAACCTCGGCTTCCAGCCTCGACAACTCGTCATGAGATCGGCTGTTGGTCGCCATCAGCTCTTGGAAGGCCTGTGACGAACACGACCCGATGAGTAAGGACAAGGTGATAAGATATAATACAAAAAAGGGGGAAAAGAGCTGACGCGGAGGAATCGTTAGGAAAGGATCGACTTACCAACCTGAGAGTGGTGCCCACATGACTGAAGGCGTCGTCGTCGAGAGTCATGGACTAGAACTCTGACTTAACGTTGGGAGACAGTTTATCACCGAAGACGCTTAGGAGGTCCTTTGGTCCTCTCTTCTCGGTAACAGGGATCGGTGTATCTTTAATTCTTTTTCGCTTCAAAGATTGGGACTTCTTGGAATCCACAAAAGGGGTCGGAGAGGTCATTGCTTTGATACCACTCGATCTCAGTCTCTTAACCATCCCGGCGGCGGATGTGTCGATCTTGCAACCTACACGCAACTCAAAATCAGCGACACCAAACCTCAACAGAACAGAGGCTGAACAACACAAAAAACAAAATCAAACCTGTTTTCTTTCCAGAAGAACTTGCCATATCAGAAGATGTTGGGGTCTTATCCGTCTCGGTTTCGTCCTCATCAAGGTCCAATTCCCCCACTTTCTCTGCAGATACTTCAGGTTCAGGACGTATCTTCTTGGGTTTGCGTTTCTTAGCTTTGATCCTTAGCAACCGTCTACAAACACCGGTATCAGTGCGCCTGGAGTTTATCCCGATTGGAACTACACGCAAGAAAACTCAACATCAACATTAAGCTTTGCACAAAAAAAATATATATATACAACAGCAGCAGGTGAAAGCTTAGAGTCTTACGAGACGTATTCCATCCATCTCGAAAGACCGATAATACGTCCTCATCTAGGCCCCTTAAAGACTCTAATTCAATGAAGAAGAATCGAGCTTGCAAACTCCGGGAAGACATTTTTGTTTTGGGAATTAGAGGGTTTTTGGCATTCCTAGCGTGGAGGGTAATGCGACCGGCTCTTTGTGGAACGATCTTGTAAGCAAGAAGGAGTTCACTCATGGTCATCTTAAGACCTCGTTGTGCAGCAAGCTCATCAATTGGAGCAAGCGTGCGCCACGTTGTAGGAAGGATTTGACAAGGAGAGACTTTTAAGGAGCTAATGAACTCACGGATGAAATCAGTGAGTTCGGAAATTCAAGCTTAGGGTAAACGGGTAATCCCGGAAATTCAACCCTTACGGACCCAATCGATCTTTTCGATTGTGGGGGCGTGGAATCGGGTTCCTCTGGGGAAACCCCCAAAAGCGACCCACTCTGCGATTTCGTCTCGCATCATCGTACAAGGAAGGAGGTCTTCCTCGCCGAGGGATTTTGAAGAAGTAAAAGGGGATCTTGGAGTCATGATAAGCAAGAAAGGGAAGCGAGAAACAGAGGAGAGAAGGAAATACCTGGAGAATTCAAGAGGGAGAGACGGATGGGGAAGAAGGAGAAAGCAAACGAAGATAGGAATGAAGAGGTGAGGCAATGATGAAGAAAGGGGTTTAAGAAGGGGTTATGCAAAATCCCAAAAATCGAGATTGACCCTAACGCCAAATCACATAAATGAACCGTTCAAAATTTGAAGTTCAAATTCCGGACGTTATATTAAGGGGTATTGTTGGATCCACTTTTTCTTTAAAGAAGTATCGAGACCTGATTAGTACTTCTTTAGTACCTCTTCAAAGCACAGCAAGGAATGACGGAAATGCAAGTCGGTCGAACAAGATAGAGTTAAAGATATAAGATAGAACTTCGGTTAAATCATGTCGTTAGGATTGAGATCAGACCAAATCTTGTATTATTCTATCTTTTTTCATAAGATAGATTGATTTTCTAGGGTACTATACAAACTGATTGTAAACCCTAGATGAGGGGACACTATTTTTTGCATGCTCATCGTGAAATCAAGACAATTCATAACCATTTGCATCGAATTTGTTCTTCGTGATTCATCTCGGTCAGGCCCGATCTAGGCCGACGTTTCCTTTGGTAAAATTCGGCTCAAACACACACTAACTTGGGCCCGAGGTGGTTACTATCTCGGTCGGACCCTTTTTTTCTCACTTAAGCATTTTGCTTTCAATCCACTACTTTTTCCAACTATTCTTTCTTTTCTCTTTTGCTCAACAAAGATGCACTATCCACTAGGTTCATAACACCATTTTTTGCCCTTCACCAAAGAGAATCTCAACTCTCCGAATACATTCCCAAAACCTTCACTAAAGTCCAATGCCATAAGGGTCAAGTCATATAGGCTAGGAATCATATGTTTGAGGAGTTTCAAACAAAGGTCTAAGGCTAAAACGGGGATACAAGCAACAATTTATCTTCAAGGTAGGATATGGAACATTTTGTGACTAAATGAAATAAAGTTCAAATCAATGCGACAATGCATAGAACAAATCTCATGACGGTCTTGGAAAATAGATAAACACCGCAATAGCAAGTTTTACTAAGCATGCATGAGCTAATTCACACAAGAAAATGAGGGATATGCAATAATGAACAAGTATCCCTAAAATGGCCAAAAGTCATCTCACAAGGTTCACTCAAACTTAGTTGCATCAAAACTCATCCTAGAATTCATGTGCTCAATAAAATCAAGCAAGATATCTCATCACATCAAAAGCAACATCACCTAGAGGCTAAACCATCCAAAAATATGCAAATGACTTTACATGCTCACATCATCATTAGCCTTCTTTGGACATCTAAGATGAGAATTCCTAGTCCAAAAACAAAATCTTTTTGACATTTTCAACCGAAAATTTTCAAATTTTTATGGATTTTTTCGAAATTTTTTCTCAAAAATAAAACAAGCTCATCCATTCAAACCATATCAAACTCATTCATCATTCAAATTCATTCAACATTCATGCCACTTATCCAAAAGAAAATATCCCAAAACAAGCTAAGAACAAACACAAGAAACCTACACATGAAACTATGAACAACTAACCCACCCCATACTTAGAATTTTGATGTCCTCATCAAAACAAAGAAATCACAACTCAGAATAAAAGAGAAGAGAATTAGGAAAGCTCACAATTTCTTATTCTTGATTGGCATGTCTAGATTTAGTTGGAAGGGTGCCCTCGGCGACTTCCTCTTTGGAGCCTCGCATGTCTTTCTCGCTCGTACACTTGGGCTTGGAAAGGATCTTGACTTGGTGGTTGGAGTTGAGGTGTTGGACGCACCCATGGGTCCTCCCGTGAAGGGTAGTTTCTGACCATCCACTCGTTGAAGCTCTCTTGAACCCTCCACCTTTGGTCCTCCATCGACCTCAAGTCATCCACGTCATGTGACTCGGGCAAAGTCGTTGTTCCCTTATCAAAAATAAATCCCAAACATGCAAACAAAAGTATAGTAGGCAAGCAAGGGGTCGAACCCAAAGGAATCAGTTTTTATTCAGATTTTAGTGGTTTTCATGCAAGTAAACAAAAAGGGGGGTTTTGAAAGTTGGTTTCAATCAAGGTTATCAAGCAGAGTTCATCCAATCAATTCCACTTTATTAATCCGTTGATCATGAATTCATCCACCTCTTTATATGCCTAGGTCAATTCCAATCCCAATCATTAGAAATCGCAAGTCCACGGTCCAAGCAATTCTATAACCCTAGGCAAGGACGCTTAAACCTAGAATTAGCATAGAGCACAAGGATAATAGGAAATCAAATCATGCAATCAAGCTACGAGTCTCATGCACAATTTAACCATTGAATACTCTTCCCTAAACTAGTCCACGGTCCTAGAATAGAGTTGTTTCGAGAATAGGAAAGATGCATAGACAACAACCAATCCTAATTCAAACAATAGATCTAAGTCAATCAAACAAGTTGATCAGGCTCATAAAATCAAACATAGATCATGGAATGAAGCACAAGAGTATCAATAAAGACTTAGGGATAAAGAGATTACCAGAATTTCACAACTTCATAATAAAGCTTCCTTGATTGAATAAACTCCAGAGGAGAGTTAGTTCTCCATTACGAAGAAAACTCTATACTTTATGGAAATACAATTGATTGACAAGAATTGGATGATGTCTAGAAACCTAGAAAAGGTCCCTCTTATATAGCCCCAAAGATCAACCTTTTCGGACTAAATAAGGTAGGGACCCGAAAGATAAGAAAGGAAACAAGATAAAAACGGTGAAATCTCGTCAACTTGGAAGTCGGTCGAACCCGCGACCGCGGCACCATAACCGCGCCCGCGGCGGCCTTCAAATCATCAAATCTTGAGTCGGCTACTACCGCGACCGCGCCCTGGGCAGCGCGACCGCGGCCTTCATGGTCTTGGTTGGCTCGCTCCTTCACGCCACCGCGCCCGCGTCATAGACAACGCGACCGCGGCCTTCATGCAGTGGCGAATCTTCGTCTTTAAGCTCTTTAACTCTTGATTCTTCATACTTTGTGTCTTCGGTCTTGATATTACAATAACACTCAAAACTAACCTAAACACTCTCAAAATAGCTCTAAAATACAAGAGTTATCCTATACAAAATAGGCCGAATCAAATTCCCTCATACTTAGATCTTGCTCGTCCTCGAGTAAGCTCAAACAAATATATCAAGGCAGCACATCTAAGATCTCAGGAAATACAAGAAAAATAAAAACACTCAACTCACAACCCGAACCCAAAAATATAGAGAAATCATGAGCATAAAACAATGAAGCTCAAACACACACCTCACAACAAAATATAACACTCAAGCTCTAAAAACATGAAAGAGAGCAACCTAGGATCTACCCAAATCTAACATGTAAGCCCCAAAGTCCCCAAACAAGAATGATCCTAAAACACTCAAATTTTTCCGCTCAATTCTACTTAGGCGCCCTTTCGGGTTTTCACCTAACCGATCTTTTCATTTTTCAAAAGGTGTGCTCACAAAACTCACAACTCTCATGAACCTCTTATTACCCCAGCCTAATGCTGGTCCGGGTTACCTGCTTATTACCTGAGCCGCCCTTTCGGGTTTTCGACTCATCCCAGGATTTAATATGCTTTTTTTCACTTCTTTATGGCTTTTTCTATCTTTTTTTCTTTTCTTTTCTTTCTTTATTATGCAAAAAGTATGGTGCAAGTGCTCCATGAAAAGAAAAAAATCAAAAATCTGAAGCAAATCTCTAACTAACTATCTAGGATAAGCGAATGCGAGTACTCCTTCCCCCATACTTAAATCCTTCATTGTCCTCAATGAAGCAAAGAGAAAGGATAGAAGCAAGGTGAAAGGTATATCAGAAGACTCACAAACGATGAAGAGGAGTGAAATGGAAGAACTCTTCAAAGGTGGTAGAATAGAGAAGCTTCGTATTTCCAATTGGTTGGCAAACCGCGGGCGCGGCACAAGGGGCGCGGGCGCGGAATTGATGCAGAGAGCGAAGTCATCCATAGGTGGTAACCGCGGGCGCGACTGATGGAGCGCGGGCGCGAATCTCGTGCAGGGACAATGTCTTGACTTCGTCTCGAAAAACGTGATGTGTACGCAACCTTCGTATCATGGCTCATCTTCTTGGAAGATGGATCAATACTCGAACTCGAGCCGTGGAGAAGAGAACTCCCGGGGAAACAAAGCTCCCCCCATACTTAGGCTTTACACATAGCCAAAGAATGGAAAGTACAAAGATGGATGGAAAGAAGAAATAGAAGGTGGAAAGATAGAAGATGGATATAGATGGATGGAAAATATAAGGTAGAATGGGACCAAAAAGTCCTCTTTTTGTTTCTTTTTTTTTCAAAAATAAAAACGAGCTAAAACCGAGACGCAGTATGGTTGCCGCGAGCACGGGCTAGTACCTGTTCGTCGGGGTGCGCTGACGGTCCACCGCGGGCGCGGCCAAGGAGGCGCGGGCGCGGTTTCACGCCAGGCGTGTCCTTTCGGACCTAGTACCTGCATGTTAGCTAAAAACACAAGCAAATCCTAAGCTAGGAATGGAAAAACAATCTATCTAATCCTTGGGTTGCCTCCCAAGCAGCGCTTTTGTTTAACGTCGTTGGCTCGACGTGGATACGATCAATATGGGTCCTCATCAACATCAATTCGGACCGTGTTAAGAGATCCATTGGCAATGTCAATGACCGTGTTGGCGGTTTTCATAAAAGGACGACCTAGTAAGAGAACCGGGTCGTACCGCCCTTCGCCTATCTCCATCACATAAAAATCTGCAGGAAAGATCAAACCCTGCACTAGAACATCCTCAACTAACCCTTTCGGGCGCACATTAGAGTGGTCAGCCAATTCAATAACAATATCGGACCCCTTTAAAGGACCAAGGCCTAACCTATCATACATGCAAGCTGGAAGAACATTAATGGAGGCACCTAAATCTAGCATAGCACGCTCAATCTTAGTTTCTCCAATAGTGACAGGGATGGTGAATCTTCCTGGGTCTGAACATTTTTTAGGAAGTTGCTTTTGGAGTAGGAAATTACAAGTTTCAATTTTGCTATCCTGCGTTTTTTCAACTAGAGCGACCTTTTCACTCTTAGGACTAGTCCTATTCTTTCTTTTTATGGTGCATAGCTCTTTCATGAATTTAGCAAAATGAGGGACACTTTGGATGAGATTAAGGAGAGGAACATTTACCCGACAATTGGCGAAGGTCTCGAAGAGTTCCTTGTCATGTGCCGGCTTCCTGGTTTCCTTGAGAGCATCGGGGAATGGAGGAGAAGGCTTGAAAGAATCCAATGGTGGAAGAGGTTGAGCCACATAGCCATCGTCCTCTTCTGCTACTGGGGCTCGGTTCCGTCTGGGAGAGCTCGGGCGAGGAGGCGAATAGTTCTTGAAAGCATAATCGAGTAGAGGTTCAAAATTCCGCTCGGCCTCCTTACCGCGGGCGCGGTCCGGACTCCGCGGTCGCGGGTCGCTACGCCTCTCATGGTCCATGCGCTCTGTTGGAATTTCGCGGGCGCGGAGGGGAGAGCGCGGGCGCGGAATTCCCATAGAGGCTTGGTCTTCATGTGCTGTCGCCCCGGCGCGGTCGCGGCCAGGGGAGCGCGGTCGCGGTTCATCACCAGTGGGTGATTCCCGACTCGCCAATACTCTACCGCTCCTCAAATTCATGGCACGTACTGACATTTTCTTTGTGATTGAGCGGTTGAGAAGGAAGTTTCCCGGAATCCTTAGACTCGAGCCTATTGATCATGGTGGCAAGTTGGCTCAGCTGAGTCTCAAGATTCTTTACAGCAGCTCTCGTCTCTTGGTACTCCTTCAAGAGGGCGGTAATAGCATCATTCTAGGACGGAGCAGGCGCTCTCGGGGCATAGTTATTGGACCGAAACTATTGTTGTTGACCCTGAGGAGCGTACTGCTGCTGTTGTGGTGGATCGTGCTGCTGCTGATTGTTCCACCTCAAGTTAGGATGGTTCGCCCACCCCGGATTGTAGATGTTAGAGTAGGGATCATTCCGGGGCCGGGGCGCACCATAATTGCCGATAGCATTGACCGACTCCTTGGTCTCTTGAATAGTTGGGCACTGATCCGTATGGTGGCTTGCATCATAACATAGACCGCAAGCGTTGACTTGCTGGGCCGTTCTCTTCGTGAGCAGCTGCTTCATAAGATCCTTGAGCTCCCTTACTTCAGCATTCAGGGATTCATTCACCACACTAACGGACCTCACATTGGTCCTGGACCTTTGATTTCGGGCTTGTTCCGCCAAGGTCTCCACTTTTTGAAAAGCTGCAGCGGGGGTCAAGTTCTCGTAACTACCCCCACAAGATGCATTCACGAGCCTCTTGCCATTGTCGCAGAGTCCCTCAATGATGTAGCAAATAAGATCCTTGGCTTGGTAGCCATGGTAGGGGCAACTCGCGATGAGCCTCTTGTAGCGCTCATAATAGTCATAGAGGTTCTCGTCTTCCCCTTGCTCCAAACTGCTGAGCTGTTTCTTAATAGATGTTTGTTTGGAAGCGGGGAAGTACTTCTCAAGAAACGCCTTCTTCATGGCCGCCCAAGTAGTGATAGAACCCGGCACCAAATAAAGGAGCCAGTCCTTGGCGGTGTCCTCAAGAGAGAAGGGAAAAGCCCGGAGCTTGATTTGATCCTCCGTCACATCAGTGGGCTTCATACTCACGCACACCGCGTGGAATTCAGTGAGATGCTTGTTCGGGACCTCACCGCTCAACCCGTGAAATTTGGGCAAGTGGTGGATGAGGTCAGACTTTAGTTCGAACTTCACACCCTCCCCGAGTTCGGGGAATTGAACAGCGAGCTGCTGTTGCTGGAGATCAGGCGCCGTGAGTTGGCGAATAGTTTGTTCCGCCATGGCGTCTTCTGGTTCAGAATCAGAGAGAGAGAGAGATTCAAGAAGGTTGTAAGATGTAGAGGGTCTGGGGGCACTTCTTATCTTCCGGAGAGTCCTGCTAATTTCTGGATCAAAACGAATAGGGGAAGTATTAGTAGACCGGGTACGGACCATGTGTTAGGTCCGCACCCAAAGGATGGTTTTGCGTACGAACCACGGGCGCGCCGAGGGGGCCGCGGGTGCGGTTTGGGCGCAGAACCCAAAAACACACAAAATCAAAACAAGAAAAAGGATTCTCCGGCAACGGCGCCAAAATTTGACTCGGGAAAAGTCGTTGTTCCCTTATCAAAAATAAATCCCAAACATGCAAACAAAAGTATAGTAGGCAAGCAAGGGGTCGAACCCAAAGGAATCAGTTTTTATTCAGATTTTAGTGGTTTTCATGCAAGTAAACAAAAAGGGGGGTTTTGAAAGTTGGTTTCAATCAAGGTTATCAAGCAGAGTTCATCCAATCAATTCCACTTTATTAATCCGTTGATCATGAATTCATCCACCTCTTTATATGCCTAGGTCAATTCCAATCCCAATCATTAGAAATCGCAAGTCCACGGTCCAAGCAATTCTATAACCCTAGGCAAGGACGCTTAAACCTAGAATTAGCATAGAGCACAGGGATAATAGGAAATCAAATCATGCAATCAAGCTACGAGTCTCATGCACAATTTAACCATTGAATACTCTTCCCTAAACGGTCCACGGTCCTAGAATAGAGTTGTTTCGAGAATAGGAAAGATGCATAGACAACAACCAATCCTAATTCAAACAATAGATCTAAGTCAATCAAACAAGTTGATCAGGCTCATAAAATCAAACATAGATCATGGAATGAAGCACAAGAGTATCAATAAAGACCTAGGGATAAAGAGATTACCAGAATTTCACAACTTCATAATAAAGCTTCCTTGATTGAATAAACTCCAGAGGAGAGTTAGTTCTCCATTACGAAGAAAACTCTAATCTTTATGGAAATACAATTGATTGAGAAGAATTGGATGATGTCTAGAAACCTAGAAAAGGTCCCCCTTATATATCCCCAAAGATCAACCTTTTTGGACTAAATAAGGTAGGAACCCGAAAGATAAGAAAGGAAACAAGATAAAAACGGTGAAATCTCGTCAACTTGGAAGTCGGTCGAACCCGCGACCGCGGCACCATAACCGCGCCCGCGGCGGCCTTCAAATCGTCAAATCTTGAGTCGGCTACTACCGCGATCGCGCCCTAGGCAGCGCAACCGCGGCCTTCAAGGTCTTGGTTGGCTCGCTCCTTCACGCCACCGCGCCCACGTCATAGACAACGCGACCGCGGCCTTCATGTAGTGGCGAATCTTCGTCTTTAAGCTCTTTAACTCTTGATTCTTCATACTTTGTGTCTTCGGTCTTGATATTAAAATAACACTCAAAACTAACCTAAACACTCTCAAAATAGCTCTAAAATACAAGAGTTATCCTATACAAAATAGGCCGAATCATCATGCCTTGTGTAAGTAAGATTTCGGTTTATTTCCTCATATTGAGCTTGAAAGACTTCTTGTTGTTGGAAGAGTTGTTGTTGTTGAAGGTTGATTTGGTGGGCCTCTTGTAGCATGCTTGATTGTTGAAGTTGAAGGTGTGCCATTTGGTTGGCACGAAAGGTCATGTCCACCGGTTGTTGTGGTTTGGGGAAGACCATTCCGGGCCCATACCATTGGGCATAACCTTCGTACCCTCTGTAGTGTGGTGGCTTTTGCCTAGCTCCACTTCCTACTCCTCTCTCAAAATGGCTAGGGACCGACTCGGGCAAGTAGGCATCGGACCGACGTTTGTGGACCTCGGGCCCGAGGTGCCCTACATCTCGGTCCAAGAGTGTGGGAGCTTGATCGGCTAGCAAGTTGTGGTATCCTTCATCTTCTTCTTCGGGCGGTGAGTCAACATCCATGGCCTCCCTTCTAGCAAACTCAAAGTTGTCGGGCTCATCATCGGAATCCGGAGAAGGTTGAGGAGTGATAAAACAGATGTGTTGGGCACCACGTCTACACTCAATCGTCCCTTCCGGCTCTCCAAACGGGTTCTCCTTCCCGGTCCAAACTTGAAACCAATTATAGTAGCTAGAAAGGTCAAAGAGTCTCGACCCTAAAGGAATGTTCACCTTGTTAAAGTTGGAATGAGGTGCTAGACGGGTGATGATGTCGGTGGTGGGCTTCTCCTTGATGATGTTGGCTTTCTTGAAGTAGTTTAGGTTCATGTATTCCACTCCGTTCGGCGCCGGTGTGTACTTTGAGAGATCAACTTCGAGACGACTGGCCAAGTGGGCAATCATCCCTCCAAAGTAAATCCGTGATGAACTTTGGAAGTCCCTAACCATTTTCACCCATTCCCACGTGAGATTCAATGGATTCTCGGTTCGGAACAACATCTCATATAGTAGCATAGCTTCTTCTTTCATCGGCTTGCTTAGCTCGTGTCGGGCAAAGATGGCGCATCCCAAAACACGGATCATGACTCGGAAGAGGGGACTAGCTATCTCATTCGTTGAAGAGCCTTTTCTCATCTCACTCCTCCCCGCTACATACTTCCAAAGGTAATTCACCTTCTCATTGTCCACAAAAGCTTCGTCTCTTGGAAAAGGGAATCCAAGATAATGTGCCAAGTTCTAAAGCGAGAGCTCTTGTGTCTCATTGCCCAATTGAAAGGTGATGATGCCATTGTTGTCTTCCACTCCTTCATAAGTGCCCTTGAAGGTGGCCAAGAACTCCGATGTCAAGGCGGGATAGTGTGGGTTGTCCCACCTTAGCATCACATCGAGTCCAATGTGTGAATAGGACCGGGGAAGAGCTACATCCATACTCATCTTCCGAATAGACTCCCAATCTAGCCACCTAGTGTGGTGAGCTAGACCCATGAACCGCTCATAGCTTTGAGCCACATCATCATCATCAAATTGCACATCATCCATCCTTTGTGCTCTCTTTGACTTCTTTGATTTCTTTGAAGACCTCTCCATGCGTGAAGAAGATGCTTGGGTTGTCATGGTACCTACACACACTCAAAGCAAAGAACTACAAGATAAGATCCATACAACCTCAACAATTTCACACATATCTACAACCTATCACACAAGAACAACCCCATACTTATCCTCTAGACACTTGACTCACAAAATCCAACATATATGAACAAAGGATCACAAAACAATGGTCAAGCTAGTTGATATTTCATGATAATCAAGCTATAACCAACAATCAAACTCATGAATCCTAGTGTCAACACAAGAGAAAGACAACTAGAATAAGGACCGACGAACACTAGATATCGGGCCCGAGGTGCTCTCAACCTCGGTCCGCAGTGTTAGACCGACTCATCAATGTCGGGCCGGAGGTACCTGGGTACTTCGATCCGGGTCTAAGCTTGTCTACTCATTCAAGCTCACCCAAAATCAATCTATCATGCTCCTAAAATCCAATATCAACCATTCATCTTCATCAATCGAAGTTCCAAAGAGATTTAATCATGCACATTCAACAATTAAGAACAATTTCTCCTAATCATGCAAAACACCATTGATGCTCAAGATCTAAACTCATTCAATCATGGCAAAACTCAATTTAGACAATGAAAGCCTGAAATCCACAAGGAATTACGTAAGAATTGAGATTCACATACCACAATTTGAAGAGATCTAGATTTCTTAGCAAACAAATGGTGAATTGGTCACCATGGTTGTATCCATTGCCATTTCCCTCATAGCCATAAAACCATCACTTGTGATTGATATATGCATGGCACTCAAATTCTCTTTCACCCTTGTCCTCTAGAGCATATGCTTGAACCTCTTGCACCTTCTCATCTTGATCTTCCTTCCCTACATCACAAACATCTAGAGAATTTCTAGGAGATTCAATAACATTATAGCTCAAATCATCTTTCAAATCACTCTAACATATGTAACTATCTCCTAGATCCTCCTTTAAATCACTCAAACAAATATAAGAGTCTCCCACATCAAAAGGATACAAGGAAGGATACTCTTCTTTGCTCCATGGACTATCATCACCTCTTGACTCCTCTTGGTGCTCTAATGGATTCACTAACTCTCTCTCTTGAACTTGAGCATTGACCCTTTCTTGGTTCCTCAAAGGTGTTTCTTCTTTTGTGGTTTCCACTTCCTCCCTTTTCCTCTTGGCATTCTCTTCCAATTTTAAAATGGCCAAGGCATCCGGCTCGTTTAGAGCTTTGTTGAAGTGAAACTCCACCTTGTCCTCTCCAATTTCAAAGGTCACTTTTCCGTTCTTTACGTCAAATTTTGCTCCCGCAGTGGCTAAGAATGGCCTTCCAAGAATGATAGGAACCAAAGGATCTTCTCTCATATCAAGGATCACAAAATCATCGGGGACGAAGTACTTCCCCACTCTAACCGGAACATCATCCAAAATTCCCGTGGCTTTTGTAGTTGAACCATCGGCCATAGTAAGAGACATGTCAACCGGCTCAATATCACCATGGTTAGCCCTCTTCCAAATGCTCATGGGCATAACCGAAACGCTTGCTCCGAGGTCACATAGAGCTTGAAAACTTTGGTATCCAACACCCATGGTTATTGCAAATCTCCCGGGATCTCCCAATTTTTGAGGTAGCTCCAAGATTTTCACCTCATCTTGCATTTCCACTATCGACCTCTTCTTGCTCAAAATCTCTCTCAAGAACTTGGCATATGAAGGCATCTCATTTAGAGCGTCGGTGAACGGTATTGTGATGTTCAAGCCTTGCAAAAGCTTCAAGAACCTCTTGAACTTGCCTTCTACAACTTCCTTAGGCTTCTTTGATGGGTAAGGAAGAGTTGTGCCACCTTGATTCTTGTTAGGATCGACTTCCTTGGACCGGCTCGGCTCACTCTCTTCTTTCTCTGCTTGGACCAATGTTGGCTCGACGTCGGGACCGATGTTCTGGTCCTCGGTTTGGGGGCAGAGCAATGTCTGGGAAGTCGGTCTGACTTCAGGGCATGTCGGGCCCGACTTACTCCCTTCCTCGGTCCTAGTCAGAGGACCTCTTCCAACTTCTGGCTCGATGTCTTGGCATGTCGGGCCCGAGTTGCTGGGTAACTCGGTCCGACTCTCTTCTCTCGATTTTTGCACATGTGGCTCGGGCAAGTTCCGACCACTCCTCAACCCAATAGCTCGGACTTCATTTTGGTGTTGTGGGGCACGGGGATTCTCCTCGGGTCGGCCCGGGAGTCTCCCATTCTCTCTCGGAAGTTGAGTTGCAATGTGTGCAAATTGGTTGTCAGCTTGTCTTCTCAATACACAAAACTCCTTGAATTCGGCGCCCATCTCATCAAATCTCCTCTCAACATTAAGGGCATGAGTTTTCAAGTCCTTGAACTCGCCTCTCATCTCTTGTACCCATTGTGGAGTTTGTTCGTAAAACCCCGGAGGTCAGTATGGTGGTGGTTGGGCCCTTGGCTCGTTTTGGTTGTAGTTGTTGTTGTAGCCATTAACTTGTCCTTGGTTCCACCTTCCATTTCCTCCATTACCTCCGTTGTTGAAGTTGGCTCTTCCTCCATAGTTTCTTTGAACAAAGTGCGCCTCCTCGATTTGCTCGGTCAAGCGAACTTGGCGTTCATTGGGACACTCTTGAGCAACATGCTTGAAAGATCCACATTCTTCACATGCCCTTGAGGTTTGCTTGAGGTGATTCATTTGCCTCCTCATCTTGTTCAACTCATCCTCAAGGAATTGAATTTTCACATCCTTGTCAATCTCTTCACTCTTCGGGTCATAGAGCCTCCTTGCACCATCTTCTTGAACTCATGCCTCCTTGTTGACTTGACTCACCCCGTACATGGGTTCGTAGTCGGAGAGTTTATCAAGTAACTCCCACGCTTGCTCCGGTAACAAGTCAATGAACCCACAATCGGTGTGAAGATTCAACTTGTCCTTGGTGGCGGGGTTGATTCCTTGGAAAAATATGTATTGGAGAACATAAGGTTGTTGCCCATGCGTTGGACATTGCCTCAACATTTCCTTGAACCGATCCCAAGCCTCAAAGAGTGGCTCGTTGGCTCCTTGTTGAAAACTTGCTATCTTTCTTCTAAGCTATGTTGTTTTTGTTGGTGGAAAGAACTTCATCAAGAATGCCTCATTGAGAGCCCGCCATGTTGTGATGGATCGAGGAGCTTGGCTCTCTAACGACCACTTGAAAGCTTTGAGTAGCACATACTCTAGTGTCTCTTCATCCGTCGAGATTGTCTCACACATATCCTTGAACCGCTTCACATGCTCAATCGGGCACTCATTCCGTCGCCCCTCAAATTGGTCCCTCTTGATAAGTGATATGAATTGAGTCTTGATCTCGAAGTTCTTTGAAACCTCCGGCAAGACAATGGCCGACTCTGGCACCTTCAACTTCGGATGCATGTATTGGCGTGCATTCCGGGGTTGGGTGTTGATTTGAGCCTCCAATCTCAACCTTTGCTCACGCTCTCTCCTTATTTCGGCATTCCGGTTTTCCATCTCAAGTTGCATACAAGCCGGCCCTCATCCTAGCAACCTCATCATCATGTAGTGCTTGGTTCTCCATTCTCTTCTTCTTTCGAGCTTGTTTGATAATGCTTTCCGGATCACTCACAAAGTCGAACTCAAGTGTTCCTCGGGCGGAACGAGCTCGCATACACCTATAACAAAAGACACAAACAAAACCAAATCAAAACAAACAAGGGGTTTGGGCTAATCCCTCACCCAAATCACTACCAAATTCAAAGACTCAGCAAAAGAGGTACCTCAAACAAGTAGAACTCCCCGGCAACGGCGCCAAAATTCTGATCGGTCCGGATTGGGAGGGTCAAAATTCAATTAAAAACCGAACCCCATAGTAATACAAGGTAGGGTGTCGAACACTCGGGAGTTCGTGTGATGAGTGCACCTAAAAAGACTTAAAAAGGGGAAAGAAAGGGTGAAACAAGGAATGCACATCTCTGTGAACAATTCTTACTGATTGGATGTACAAAAATTCTAGTTACATGAATGCACATTTCTTGCATTGGCAAAGCTTTACGACTGGGTCTTGTTGTATGCTCATTGATATTGACCCCTTGATGCAAGTACCTGATTTCAGTAGCTATTGCATTGGATTCATTGTGCTAGTAGTGAAATTTACTATCAGTTGGTTTATGAGCATGTTTCTTCGTGTGCAGATATAAATGGTTGTTGGATGCAGATATGTTGTAGTAGACGCACGATCTTGACTGATAGAAGCGCTCCTGCTTGTAGATGAGTTGAGAAGATTCAACCTACTGATCGGTCCGGGTGTGGGTGGTCAAAATTTAAATTTATAAACCGAACCTCACTTGTAGTAAAGAGGTAGGGTGTCGAACACACGGGAGTTCGTATGTTGAGTGTACCGAAAAGACTAAAAAGAGGTAAAAGAAAGGCAAAACGAGGAAAATCAAAAGGAATCACCTCGGACCAACACTTGTCACTTCGGTCCGAGGGTGGATCGAGGTCAGATTGGCCGGGACCGACACACACTACGCCGGGCCCGATGTGCTGGGTACTTCGATTAGGCAAAAATAGTAGATCGGTCTTGGGTTTTTGGGTTCCTTCCCTAACTAGACTTGGGTGATTCCACCCCAATTCAACCAATAAGTGTTGATCCAAGTGAGATCGAGGTTGTTCGCCTTCGATCCCTCCACTCTACACTTCGACCTAAGGGAGCTTTCGCTTCTCCTTCGATGCTAGGTCTAGTGATTGGGTCCGAGACCACTTTCGCTACTCTTACCAATCACAAGCCCTAGGTTCCTTGCTTTCACAAGAGAATTGAAGCTTAGTGTAGAGAGGATTCATAGATCAAGCACTCAAAGGCTATGGAATTGGGGGTTCACACCCAATCCTAGCTAGGGGTTTCCCCCATAGCCCAAGACTTTGGAATCTACTCCATGTAGCAAGAATAAAAAGCAATCAAATGGCAAAGCAAGCAAATCTCAATCATCAAACTCAAATCAAAGCTCAATTGCATTCAAATCCAAAGGGGTTCACAATATCCAAATCCAAATCTACTAAAACCAAAACAAAACAAGTACAAACTCACTAATCTCCTCTCCTAGGTCCACCGATTTCCTCCTCTTCTCCTCCTCCTCTCTTCTCCTTGCTCTCCAAGTCTTCCTTTGAGCCTTTGAGAGTGATTTTTTGTGTGTGTCCTTAAGCTCCCTCTAATGCTCTCTAATTACCTCTAATTATAGTCTCTCATGGATTGGGGACCAAGGAATTCCGAATTTAGAAGAAGGACAAACTTGGAAGATCACAACATTGTGCCTTGGGGTGTAATCTTCTCAATCGCCGACTCGGACCGACACGGGGCAACCTTGGGCCCGACACGGGGAAACCTTGGGCCCGACGTTGGGAACATCGGTCCTGTACTCTGGTGCTCGTTCTCAGGCCCGACTTGGTATGACTTCGATCCTGGGCCTCGGTCCTTCTTCTCTCTTGGTTTCCCTTAAGTTCCTCTTCATTCTTTGCGTGGCTCTTTCGCTCCTTAGCTCCCGAGTTTGACTCTTCTTAGATACTCCTCCAAAACATCCTCTTTTGTGCCATTTTACCTACAAAACATAACAAACTCGCATAGTTTCCGAATCTAGAAGAAAACCGGGAACTAAGCCAAAAAGGAACGAAACTAACAAGGAAAGGAAACGAAAAACACATATTTACAAAGGAAATTAACCACTAAAACACCACCAAAATGAGAGACATCACCTACCAAGAGTGATATCACTAACTACAGAACATGTGCATGCAGTTTGGTTTTCAACCATCTTGAATCTGCTCACTGAATTACTGAACTAGTTTACTTTTTTTTTTCGGTCGGGAACTGAATTAGTTTACTTGTGTACATATATCAGAAACAATTTTGATCAAAAAAAAATAAATATCAGAAACAAGTTTCTATGTGATCGATTTGAAGGGGGTTGGAATCTACTTTGTCACAAATTATATGCTCAATAGTCAATTGTTGCCTTCTTTGAAGGAAATTCCATCAACCAGTGAGCTCAAGTACAGTGTATGCGTATATGCTGTGAATTCTCCAGCTTCTAAACAAGTTAATATCGGTGTTTGGGCTGCTTAGACGGCCCAATTAGTTTGGCCCAATGAATACAGGGGCAAAATGGGAACATAAATCTCCCTGAATATTTGGGTTTTTCTTCGGCTCCATTCCTCATTCCAAAATGGTAATCATTCTTCCGATTCTCTTGCGTATTTTATGAATGTTCTTCTTCTGAATCGATTCTGTTGCGCAATTAGGGCTTAGACCTGTAGATTTGAAAAGCTCCGCTTACCTAGTTGAATCCTTGGCCTGAAAACTGTTTCTCCATGCTTCGAAATACTGATTACAGGCGTCGCTCTGAAAATAGGCGCTTCGTATGAGCCGAAGCGAAATCTGTTTCCTTGTTTGGCGATTTTAGGAAAGATGAGCTTGCTGAACTTCCCTTTCTGTGTCCAGACCTCGATAAATTAGATCTCAATTTTGTTTTTGAAATGCTGATTGTTTGATCCAATATGCATACTGTATGGACGGATAGAGTTTTTGCTGATTCGAAGGTTAATTTTTGTGGATTTTAGCCGAAGCAAATTCACGGGATCAAGGACTTCGAAGGTTAATTTCTCTCTTCTTCCTCCGACGACTGATCGGACGAACAATGTCGGCTGTGGTTTACCAGTTGGCTTGCTCTACCTCCCTTCGCCTCCACAACCACCTTCAACTCGATCGGCGGTCAGCCCTTCTGCGCCCAAAGGTAAAATTGCTAATGTCATCTAAACCCTAATCACTACCCTATAACCATTGTTTTTGATTTTTGGGGGTCTGGATCCTCAAATTATCGACCGCCTCTTTTCAGTTTGTACTCCGCTATTTTAATTTAATTAAATTTCTGTTTTGATTTGCCTCCGTTGACGCTGAAATTTCTTGTACAAGTAGTTGATGGAGCACCTTCTTCAATGCAAATTCCTGTTGATTTAGGATAAAAAGTCGATGCTTTTAGGTGTATCCATCTTCTACAACTGCGAGAATTGCGACCTCGTATAGTCAATTAGAGATTATTCAATATTTCCCCGTGGCCACTGAAATTGTGTACATAGAATGTGCCAATATTAGGGAAACTAACAATTGCTAGCGTTTTATGCTAGATTAGGATGGAATTTGCAAGTACATCAGCTGTTTTCTGTATAACTGCATTACATTAATGAATAGAGAGAAGATCCATGTAGTTCTCAGTTGT
This sequence comes from Polygonum aviculare, assembly GCA_934048045.1. Classification (NCBI taxonomy): domain Eukaryota; kingdom Viridiplantae; phylum Streptophyta; class Magnoliopsida; order Caryophyllales; family Polygonaceae; genus Polygonum; species Polygonum aviculare. The sequence goes on along the minus strand of OW204030.1, from coordinate 14,611,042 downwards.
GAATCTACTATTCCTTAAATGTGAAATGTTTCTTATAATGTTTACTTGTCCTTTGAAAGTCTATTTCTTCATTAAAATGTGAATCTTTTATTCCTTAAATGTGAAATGCTTCGTATAGCTCGCAACACGGATTTGGCACTAAAAAAACAGTACAAATTTGTGAAAAATCTATGTAGTTCTCAGTTGCTGTGAACCTTGAAAGACCTAATGCTGAAGCCTGTAGATTGGGGAGTAAGCTGAATTTGCGTTATGCGGCTCATGTAACAAGATCAAGCCCTAACGAAACAGCAGAGACAAACCCTGTTACAGAGGAACCTGTTGATGAAAAGGTTGGCATTAATGGACCAGTAGAGCCAGTTCTCAGTGAGAAGAAACAGGGAGCCATGATCCATGACTTCTGTTTCGGGATTCCTTTTGGTCAGTAAGCTTGCTATTTTGGATCCTGCACTACAATGCTTGACCTGTAGATCTTTGATCTTTGTATCGTGAGCACCGGATAATTGTAACTTGAATAATTTTGGACAGTCCTCTGATTAAAGAAAAGTCTTGCTTGTGGAACAGGTGGGTTTGTTCTTGCTGCGGGCCTTATCGGTTTTATTTTCTCAAGGAATGTAGCAACCCTGACCACTAATGTCCTCTTTGGAGGTTCACTCATGGCCCTTAGTATGACTAGCCTGAAGGTTTGGAGGGCAGGCAAATCATGCTTGCCGTTTATACTTGGAGAAGCAGGTTCGTTTTGTCATGAGCATAAATATACTGCCTTTAAGTGACCATGCAACTTTTTTCCTTTGTTTCTCTTAAAATATGTTTGATTGAGGGAGGTCCGCATCTGTTGATTACTAATTAGTTCTGATAAGAGTTTAAAGAACTCATCTTTTTGATTTAATTCCTGGAAAAGGATGTGCTCTACATATTTAGCAAGAAATCTAGGATCTCAGGAACGGCTTTAAAGTACATTGATCCCCAAGGTCTAGATTGAAATTACAGTCCATGTTTTTGGGGACTTGGAAAGAGCTAGAATACAGACTATACTGTGTCTTCCTTCCAAACAACCAAGTCTAACTGAACCAAGTCCTAGGACACGAGGCCAAGGGCTGATAGTTGGATGTAGGCTTGCTATACAGACTAAACTTTATCCTTTTTGTTTATAAACATGTTTCACAACTTGCTGATACTTGGATCTAGGCTTACAATGCAGGCTATACTATGTTCTTTTTCTGTTGAAAAATATGTTTCAGAGCTTGCTGGTAATGTAAAACACTATAACTGAAATTCTGTCAATCTCTTGCTTTAAAACTAGCCTTTTGTCTTGCACGGCTACAGCTAGTATTTCTTTGACACCCCGCTGCTCTATCCTTCTTTTTTTCCTGGCTTGAATGAATATGAATTGACATGAACAATACAAACATTTTATCATCCAATTTTATGCAGTTCAGTGTTATGATATACTGTGTAGTCATGTATATACATGGCTTTGAGATGACATTATAATCTATTATGCACATCTATTAGATAGAAAATCAAAACCATGCTTGAATTTAAGAAGATTTTGCATGAGCAAGACCATAGGAAGTTTGATATATATAATAATAAAATCATGCCACAATGGTTGCAATCATTATTGTGTGGAGGCTGTTCTGAAGGTTCTTCAAGTGAAAATCCACGTCTATTATATGATTGGATTAAAGCAGTGATTTTTCGATGAAATTAACTGAGAATGTACTTTCAAAAATCTTCTCTATTGTTCCCTGCAAGTCTGGCGCCTTTGACTTTTCTGCTTTCATATGTGTAGTGCTAGCAGCGGTTTTGTGCTGGAAGAACTTCAAAACTTATTCAGTGGTAATGAAGTATCCATTTGAAGTGTTCTTTTTTTGATGATGCTTGCTGTTTCTTTGTCATTAAAGTTACACTGTTACCTTTGACTGCAGACTAAGCAACTGTTCCCTTCTGGTGTTTATGGTTTCTTGAGGTATATTGATGATCAGTTCGCCTTTTGCAGCTCTACCTCCTTCGGTTTTAAGGTCATAAACAAATTATCATGGTTAATTTTCATTACAGTGCTGCAATGTTGTGCTTCTTTTCTTATGTTGTGATTGCGGGAGGAAATCCACCCCCAAAGAAGCAAAAGTCCGCTGCTAGCTATGCGTCCTAGTAATAAAAGGTTAGTATTAAATCATATTTCACCTTTTCTGCTTAGATCATAGGTGTATGACCCACAATGTTCATGTGCTTACCTTCTCCAAATAATCAACATCCATCTTCTCATACAGACCCAACTCATATCTGTTTTTGATGGGTCCTTGACTCCTTGTTCGCCTGAAGTTTCTGTTTTGATGCATATGATGATATTGATTCATGTGTCATGTAATGTGGTTGGATAAAGTTCTTTCTTGCAGCCTCTCAGAGTTATGATTTATGTGTCATGTGATGTAGGGCCAAACTTCTTGGTGCATTAGCTGGAAAAGTTCAATGGCCCATTAAAGGCTAAGCTTTTGCATAGAAGGAAGCAGAGTGACCAGTAAGTTGAAATATTGAGTTACAATCAAAAAAAGAAACCGGAGTGAGTATTTATACATTTGTATTGAGTGTGGTGGAATTTTCTTGAGTTTCAGGACTTTGACCCTTTTGGAATTTTACAACTTTAATTCTTTAGAATGATGATGCTTCTGCTGATGATAACTATTGGAAGTTGTAAGCAACATGTTTCTGTAAAATATCACAATCGGGACACATTAATGTTTTCCCTTTGTGTTTCATTCTCATTCAGTTACATGACAGGAGATCACACGCCCACGCAATTGCTTACTTGGAAACCTGTGAAACACCCCCATGGTTCAGTTATGCAAGATCATGAAAAGATTCCGGTTTAGTCAACGAAGAATCTTTCTACCTATAACTCACATGTAATGTAACTAGTAGGGTGGCTACGATTGGTTCACCTGATCTTCCTTCGGCTACTAAATTTTGGCTGATCGATAAATGTCGAAATACATATTGAGGCATCAAATGCCCATGATGGATAGAATGTTCGTAAATCAAAAACAAGGTCCAATATTGGTTCTGAAATCGTGAAAATAAAAGTACAAAGTCAATAATTGATATGGATTCTAATGTTTATAAATCCAAAATAAGATCAAATGTTGGTTAAGGACTTTTCAAATACTTGTTAGGATTTTTGCAAAAGAAAAAGCATATTGTTGTACATTCTAAGTGCTCGCACATAACAAACAGCCTTAAAGTCATAATTCCATCTAACTTTCTTTATTTACCTTAGCCACCCCTTAGTTTTCACCTCGATAGAAGACTGCTCTTCATCAAGCAAATTTTAAAAATCCTAATCTGATCTCTATTAGGCCCTGGGAATCTATCTAGGATTATAAGATTGGGTAAGGGTGGTTAAATACAGTACGGAGTATAAATTAATTAGTGTGTACAGATTTGAAACACAAGGTGTAGTTAAGGAGAATATATAGTAAAAAAATAAAGGGTGATAAAGTGCAATTTAGCCCTGATATGGGCAACAAATAATTTGAACTCGATGATACGCTCCTAAAAATATAATTACTATGAACTAATTAAATTTGATTTACAAAATTAAATTTAGGCCTTGCTACACTTTTGTGTGAAAGTATACTTTGATTCCTTCGAAATTAATGAAATATAATTAATTTTCATCAATTTCAAGACAATAGAAACTTTCACACTAAAGTGTAGTAAGGCCTTAGAATTTTTAAGATAAAATCTTAAATTATTTTTTAATAGAAAGACTAAATTTGTCAATTTATTAGTTGATTTACTTGAATAAATTTAGCATTTTTAAGTTTAAGTTGATTATTTTCTATATTTACATGATCTACTATATTTTTGTACCCATTATATATCAATTTTTTTTTCTATCTTGCTAACAAATCTGATTTTTTTAGCTAAATAATAATTTCGATTTATATCTTGATGACGTACATCTTTTTCATAATTTTTACTTATTTACAAAATAATCCGACAATTTTTCTCAAATTACACAAACGCCCTTTATTTTTCTAATACAAGCATACAAGTGGTCGTTTTTGAACCACCACACTAATTTTGACCCTACCTCTTATATATAAAAAAATAACTTTTATTATTCGCATTATATAGGGTTTTCCAATTAAAATGTTTCTTATCTACCTATAAGAAAAAGTTTTTGTCAATTATTAATTCTTAAAGCATTACAGGGAAAAATCTTTCACAAACAAATTAAAAACAAATCTATGAATATTGGATTCAACTTATTTCTTTAATACAAGTAAGTTTGTGGTTTCTGACATTTTGTATTAAATTTTTATAAACATTATCAATCTATCAGTTGATGATTTTTATAATTATATTTACATTTATGATAGTCGTTATTAATATATGATAAAAATTGTAAGTAAAATATCAATTTGTATACTTATAACCAGGTTTTGTAAAAACATATAAATGAGTGAAAAAATTATGTCTTATATATATATATATATATTGGGTTATATGAACTTTAGAAACAATATCATTCTCTTTAAAAGATAAAAATCATATCCATATAATAAAACTTATATAATATTTTCCATATAAATATTTAATTATAAAATATAAAATTTTATTTTAATATTTTAAAGTGAAATAGCCATGCATGGCACGACAAGTTAAACTAGTATTTTATAAAAGCCGACCATTTCTTAGCCACCACGTTGATTCTAGTCCCAATTTATTAGCAATATTATATGTTATTTTTCTTAATTATCTAAAGTTTAATTTTAGCATTTTTCTTACTCAACTAATATATATCTTTAAAGGCATACTTTTTATCTTTAAAATCTCATGAGTTATCTAATCTTTAATTTTATCCGTTTTCCTTACTCATTTAATATCTATCTTTGAAACAATATTATCTATCTCTTAAGTTTTCTTCTATAAACGATACATATTAATTAACTTATATTTTCAATTAATATTTTAATCTATTAATGTAAGAAGTAATATAAGAATTTCGAATTTAAAAAAGAGCTTTAAAATGGAAGCCCCTTTTTCTAAATAAGTTATTGTTTTTATATTTGATATTTAATCAATTTATACATATTGATTTTTACATAAATGATATATTATCATGGTCCTAATAAATTAGATTTTATCTCTAATAATTAAACAATTAAATTTGTTTTCAAGTTATTTTAGTTAATTTAATTACATTCTTTATTATAAATTTATGTAAACGATATTTTTTGAATTTTGATAAGATATTCTATCCTTTTTGATATATTAGTTATCTTCTTAACCTCTATATAAAGTCATTAGAATTATGTTGGACTCGTTTTATATGTATGAATTTTGATATTACATTTTAATATTTTTAATTAAATAACAATTCATAATAATTATATCTCATACTACTAAATTATAGTATTAAAAAAAAGATCAATCCAAAATAATCAATTAAAACATCTCATTTTATATTATATTGACTTATAATGTCTCAAAATTGTGATAATAGGGACAATGATATATATTAACCATTAGAGATTTTGGGGTTTAGGGTATCAAAAGGAATTGTCAAAATCACAAGGGTACCAAAAGGAATTTCCCCTTGTAAATTTATTGAGATTTTATTGTAATAATATACGGGCATAATTTGTAATTTATTTTAAACAGAAGTTCACCAGTTAATATCTCCTGATTGAATGGAGGGTATATTTGCGAATTTTTGAAAATCAGGCTACAATTAAATTCCAAAATATTTTTTTACAGTTACATTATCGGTTTTTTTTATTGTATACCTAAAAGCATATTACAAACATCTATCATACTATAAAGAAAGAAAACTTGTGGTAATAGATGACCATCATTTTATACATATGCCAATGTTTTAATGCAATTATAAAATAAACTCTTAGCACGTGGGCCATTAATCTTTCTAAGATAAAAAGGAATTGACTATTAATCTTATTTAATTCTATCGGTTAAACTAAAAAAATAGAGGGCAACAAGCATTGCAACTAACAATTAATCATCATATAACGTTCACCATTATAAATTTGACATGTAACGTCCACCATTATATAGTGTCCACCTTTACAACTTAGATTCTATCATCTAGACAAGAGTTTTTTCAAATCCCACCATTATAAATTTTAGTAACCGAATAATATAATTCAACATTAATTATCATGGTATGCCTTTTGCTTACACTTGAAGCATTCCTTTCACTATATATATTCTTGATTCTTGATTTGTGTGAATTAGTTTGTGGCTACGAAGATAGATGCAGGCGGCTTAACTTCTACGAGGGCTGAGATTGTGAATTTGATGGAGATTAAAGAGAAGCGGGTAGCGCGTGGGAATTCCATTCATTTGTTCATGGCCTTGAAAGCGGTAAGGCTAGAAGGATCAATTGACGGGAACACGTGGCCGGCATCCCTCAAGATTGAACATCAAATTGAAATTGGCAGAAATAGCAAAGTGGAAGACAATGAGTCAGAAAACATGAACTAAAGCGGAAGACAATGCATGAGCTTAATTGAACAAAAAAGCACAGCAAGGAGAAGATACCTTCGGCCACCAAGTAGTCTGTACTTAGATAGGTACCATATACATTGTATGAATCCCACTTCCGACAAATGCTTGCTTGGATCTAGTAATCACTGTGTTCATTTAGCTCGTCGAGGTATCGAAACTGGGGACTCAAGTTCTCGAGCGGTTAATCTCGAGCGAGTGTTTACTTCATCTTTACGAGCTCGGGACTCGAGTTCCTTTTGTTGGAGAAGCTTCTTTCAATAATCGGCAATGGAAGATCGGCGGCGAGCGGATTTATCAACTTCGGTGGCCATTAGAGTTTAAGGACGGCGACGCTCGATGTTGCCTGGAAAAACTGCTGAATTTTAAAACTCGCTAGCGAGAGAAACTAGACTTGGGGAATAAGCCAAACCCTTTTATAATGGTTGAGACCGGAAGATAACGACTTTGCAAGCGATACCTTTGTAAGTTTATTGAGATTTAGGACTAATAATATACAGGCAAAATTTGTAATTAATCTAAAATAGAAAGTCGTCAGTTAATATCTCCTGATTGAATGGAGGGTATTTTTTGCGATTTTTTCGAAAATCAGGCTTCAATTAGATTCCTTATTTTTTTTGCAGTTACATAAAGTTAAGTTCAAATTTAATCCACACATGTTGTGCACTCTTCTTTCACAATCTCCCTGTCCTCCCGTAGGGTTTATTAGTAGTATATATCTTGAATTATAAATTATATATATTTTTTAAATTAATTTCTGTTAATATTTCAAATCAACAAGTATAAATGGTCTATTTTTCTTTTCGTTCCATCGAGGTTTAATTCCACAGCATCGTTAATAGTACGGAACAAAACTTATGATTATTGTTGATTCATCGAATCTCATAGATTCTATGTCTGGTTACGGACATGAGTTTTTCATCCCTTCAAACATGTCAAAGTAAGCGAGTGGAGAAAAAGTGAGCAATCTGTCTTTACCAAACATACAACGACGACTAACCATCACTCAAAAGACTCAATGTACTTGTGTATAGGAGCAGTAGAATTCCAAAGGGGAGACCCTGTTCCATCTGGCTGTTAATGAAGCCCTCAAGTCAAGACCCCACAACCGTCTATTAATGCTCTCAGGGCAGAATTCCAAAGGGGAGACCCTGTTCCATCTGGCTGCGGAACAAGGGCACTTAAAAGTTATACGAGCCATTCTACAACTCAACATATCAATTGACAGATTGGGAAGTGAGAAGGGTATTACGCGACTGTGGGTAGTGGAAATCGGGCATGAGTACGAGGAGGCGGATATCAAGCCTTGGAAGATGACGTCAGTGAACGGAGACACACCCCTTCACAAAGTTGTCAGAAACAGGCATGGGAAAGTGGCAAGTTGTCTGTTGAGATGCGACCTTGAGTTATCGGGTTCCGAGAATGAGGCATTAGAGAGTGTGATGTATCTTGCTGCCCAAAGTGGTTGCTATGGTGTTATAATTTTATAGTGATACATAGTGAATAAATATGGAATGTTATATCTAAAAAGGAAGAAGAGATGAGATTAAACTTCAAATTATTGTCGTGGAATATTTTGTTGCGCCCCTCCTAAATCGCATTGTCGCATCCCTTATTGTTCCCCTATGGAGAGGATAATTGTACAACTGATTTACATCTGGTGTTATACAAGAGTTATTGGGTTCTGCAAGGTATGCATTCAGTGTTAGAGGTCTAGATGGTAAAAATTCTCTTCACGCTTTTGGGTTATTAGGTAATTGATGTCTCTTGTTGCGATCGACTACTACATTCTTATTTGTGCATGCATATATCATATACGTAAATTCTCACTGCTCTTCAAAAACCATATGTCCTATGCATGCAGGCTTACGAGTTGATGACTCAGATTCATATGAGGCGCGATATGATTTGGTTGAGAGATGGCCAGACCTTGTAAACAAGGTGGATAAAGAGGGCAAGACTTCACTACATTATGCAGTAGAATAAAACAACACTTGAATCGTGAGAAAACTGCTAAGGGTAGACAAATCAACAACATTTGTTTTTGACAACCAAGGCTTTACCCCATTGTTGAGAGCAGCAACCAAGGGTCGTCGTGGTTGTGAGCATGCTATACATGATATTTGTCCACACTCAGCAGAACTTCAAGATTTGTGCTTGAAACATTTGATGATCATCATACTCAAAAAGTTGAAGTAAATATATCTGCTAAAACCTTGTAGTTGATTGAAAATATATTATATATTGTACTATGCTTATTAATTGCATTAGTTTAGTTGAAAATGTCTGGTATGGTCAATCTGTCTATCTATCTATATGCTTGCACTTTGTTGGTAACGCTGACTTTTGCAGCGGCCTTCACGATACTAGGTGGGTACGATCAAACTACCGGCCAAGTGTTAAGGATGAAAGAGACGTCCGTCCAAGTGTTTCTGTTACATGATGGCGGCATCGGTGTTTTATAGTCTCCGTATGCTAGAGTATTCTCTGATTGCTATCGTCGGGACTTACCTTGCCGGAATATATGCGCTTGCATCCCATGATGCCTTAGGGCTATTCACTGTCGTTGTTGTAGTTCCATTTGTTGTTGTGTATTAGTAATCATGGGAAGATCAAAAATAGGAATACGGGTGGTGCCAAATCGGCTCTTTGAGAAGGATGGATAGCTCATCTGCAGCTGCATGTGCAGGTACTTAATTCAAACTTTAAACTATATATGAGTACTAGTAATTTTTATCAATAATCACTAAATAGAGAACATCTCCCAAGTTTATAGTATATATAAATAAATATAATGTTATATATAGATATAGAATTGGCGTTCTTACTTAAATAGTAAACGTATAATAATACTACTTAAGAGATTGATATAGGTAAGATTGCAATAATCACTAAATGAAGCATTTTTGGAGGACGCCTCCTAAATTTATAGTATATATAAATATAGGCTTTGCTTGTGAGGGAGTATCCAAGGAATATTCCTTCATCACTCCTAGCATCAAACTTACCGAGGATGTCTTTGCCGATATTGTGCACAAAACATTTACACCCAAAGACTTTGAGGTGAGAAATGTTTGGCTTCCTTCCATTTAGCAGTTCATAGGACGTCTTCTTTAGCAGGGGACGAATCATGGCTCGATTGATGATATAAGCTGCTGTGGCAATAACTTTTTCCTAAAAGTGTTTGGGGACGCCACTTGCCAAGAGCATCGTCCTTGCCATGTCCTCCTGCGTCCTATTCTTTCTTTCAACAACGCCATTTTGCTGAGGAGTTGTTGGAGAGGAGAGGAGAAGTTGTGGGAGACTCCATGTTGATCACAGAAATCAAGGAACTCTGACTTTTTGAACTCCGTCCCATGATCTGACCTTAGAGCTTTTAATCGCGTCCCAAGAGCAACTTCTACTTGCTTAATGAAGATCTTAAACATCTGGAATGCTTCTGCTTTTGACACCAAGAAAAGAACCTAAGTGAATATAGAAAAATCATCTACAATAACATACATATATCTCTTTCCACCATAGCTTTGAGTCTTCATACGTCCACACAAATCCATGTGAAGGAGTTCCAATGGCTTCTTTGTGCTCACTCCATTTTTGGATTTGAGGGACGATCTTGTTTGCTTCCCCTTAATGCATGCCTCACATTGTTTAATTTGTTCAGGATCAATTCGGGAAAGTCCTTTTACAGGCTCTTGTTGATGAAGTTTGAAGATGGTGCTAGGTCCAGCATGACCAAGACGTCGATGCCAGAGATCGGCATCCACAATAGAGACAGATAAGCACAACTTGGATGCAGGCTTGAACTTTTGGTTGAAAATACAGACATTGTTTTCACGAGTTCCCTTGAGAATGACTTGATTTGTTTTCTTGTTGATGACCAGGCATTCCTTAGAGTCAAGTGTGACTAGGTTTTCACCTTGATCATAAATCTGAGAGACATTGAGGAGAATGAATCATACACATTCACATCATTTGTCCTTCTAGCATGCTTCCTAGATGACTGACTTTTAGCATTATGCACACTAGCATGCGTCCTATCAGCAGATTTTGGCTTGGCGTTTTTATTACCACTTCTAGCCTTTCTTCCATTCTCAACATCCTCTTTTAACTTAGCACACTCATACTGGTAGTGACCTCCCTTGCCATAATGCCAGCACGTCCTATAATATCTTCCAAGATAGTACTTTCGTTAGGACGTTGAATTCTATTTTCTTCCATTTTCTTGGGATTACACACTTTAGAGCCTTCTCCCTTAGCAATCGTTTTGGTGATTTTATGACTAGTGGAACTAGTATAGTAATTCTTCTTTCCTTTTTCTCCACTCTCAAGGACCCTTATGCGTTCTTCCAGGTTCTTTGTCTTGTCTCTTTCAAGTTCTAGCTTGGTTGTTTTACTAGACTCATAATCATTAGGAAGAGAGTTCTTTGAAATGGACTCATACCCTAGACCTTTCTTGGTTGGGACAAAAACAACATGTTTGAAGGTTTCGGTCATAGGACTCTTTCCTAGAACTTTTACTTCATCCCTTAGATTAGCATTCTCTAATTTGAGACACACAAGTTGAGTTTTAAGGGCCTTTGTTTCATCCAGAGAGGACTCTAGTTGAAAAGACATAGTGTTGCAATTTTCACATTCAACAACAATGTTTTCCGATTCAAGTTCATCCAGCCTTTCTTTCATGGCGTAGCTTTCTTGCATGATTTGAGTGATGAGTTTAATAAGCTTAGGCTTAGAACACTTGTCAAGAGAGTTTATCATGGAGTTGTGGGTTACCTCTTGTTCAGCGTCTGAGGCGCCCTCGGGAGAGTCTGAAGCATCCTCCATAGCCATGTAGGCCACTTGGTTAGACGGTTCTTCATTGTCTGACTTGATGTCGTCCCATGTAGCCTCATACGCACTGATCAAGGCTTTCTTCTTGAGATCTTTTGTTGAAAGTCTTGTATTGCAACTCTTGGCAAAGTGACCCTTCTTGTTACATTTATAACATGTCACTTCCTTCATTTCAGCATCTGATATCTTAGGACTCTCCTTCTTGTAAGGCATTTTCATCATTGGGACTTTTCCTCTTTTAGCCCAAGAGTGAAGAGTTTTGTGCAAAAGGGCTAACTCGTCTTCTTCAGAAATTTGTTCCTCCGACTTCCCTTGTCATTCTATCAAAGATTGAAGGCGAAGATCCTCTTGATGCTCTTGAGTCTTGGCTTCAAGCATCAAGGTTAGTTCCTTTTGACGTTGGTGATATTTCTCGTGCTCTAGTGTCCTTACTCCATGAGTTAAAGCTAGCTCAATTTGAGGACTCTTTCCCATTTCAAGCAAGTCTTGATTCCTTCTAGCTTCGTACCCTTTGAGTTTTCCATAAATTTCCTCCATAGATAGTCCTTTGTTGTCTTGGTTTTCCTTGAAGGTCATCCTATCAAAGTTCCATACTCGTGTGAGCCCATCGATCAACACTTGAACTTTCATTGTTTCAGTGATCTCCGTTTTTTTGAAACCCAAGTTTTTCGACTTGGTCAATAGTGCTTCAAAGCGGAATGAATAGTCAGTGATGGTCTCATTTGGAAGCATTTTGAATTTGTAGAAGTCCCTCTTTGCTTCTAGCTGGACGTCCTCTTTCATCTCAGGCGTCTCAACGTGGTATTTATCGGGAGCTTCCCATTGAAGCTTGGCAGTTCATAGGTTGCTCACACGAGTGGCGTCCCTTTCGCAGAAGGACATCTGAAGGAAACAGATAGCCTTTGCGTTCGTCTCCATGAGTTTGAACTCCTCCGCACCCCAATCATCCTCCTTGCCTTCCTTGGCAGTAGGGACTTTGAGGTCTCCATTTCTTATCACCAGGCAGCATTGGTAGTTTTGACTCCCCACGAAGTTCTCAAATCTTGTTTTCCATCTGTTGAAGTTCCCGTCTGTGAGGCGGGGAGGCTTCACAATTGAGATACCTATAGGTTCCATATCCATGTTTCCTGCAACTTAAACACAATCTAGAGTGCTTGCTCTGATACCAATTCTGGAAAGCGACATCTTTGGAATTGTTCACACATGCTTCCTTCTGAGGACTACAATCGATTATGATGTAATCATGTTGGGGCGGCCTTGGTTTGAATTTGAACTTCGTCCGTATTTAGGCGCGCGCCCCTACTTGATGAGGATGTCGTCCTATTTTTGTAGGGACTTCATTCTTTTGTTCAACTTTAGAAGTTCGTCCCTATAGCTTAGGGACTCTCATTCACTTGTTGTCCTTTTTACTCATGTGCGTCTTTTGGACTCACATGAGATCAACACTTGGACAACTTATCACAACCATTGAGTTTGTCTTTGTCCAAACTAGGGACGATCATTATTAGTTTAGATATTAATGATTGACATCCTTAATATCGTCCCAACAACATTCTTATGAAGCAGTCCTAAGGTAGCAGAATATTAAAACTTTTCAAGTAAGAATGACATATATAAGCTATAGACATAGATAAGTGATTTATAGAGGAACCCAACAAAGACCAAGTAATCTTTTATGGGTTAACCTCTACCTCCGAGGAGGATTTTCAAATAGCTTTCCTTATCTTATATATGAAGAAGTCCTTATAGTTTACAAGCGAGTTCCACTCTTCTCTGAACTGTAGTGTGATGCGATCCCTCCCTCACTCCCAAAGAAGGGGAAGACGCCATGATAATGCGCTCGGATGGACCCATTACTCAAGCTCATGTTATGGCCATCACCCGAGCAACGACGTCCTTTGTATGGCGAGCCTCACAGTCCCTTAGCTTAGTCCTTGAAGAACCAACTGTTTGGGTGTTGAGTGTCCTTAAAGACAATCCTGAAGAAGGGGCCCTAACGTCCCTACCAACACCATAGAAGTCCCTATCTCTGGAAGGCTGCCTTCTACCAAGGACAATCCTAGGGACTACACCAAGGCTTCCCTACAACTCCAGCAGCTTCCCTTCTAGCGTCTTCATCGGCAGAGTCCTTTAGCTTATGAGCAGAGTCCCTCAACTCATCAGCAGAGTCCTTCAGCTCATGAGCAGAGTCCCACAGCAGAGTCCCTTAACTCATCAGCAGGATCCTTCAGCTCATTAGCAGAGTCCCTCAGCAGAGTCCCTAAGACTCATTTGATTTAGTCTTATTTTCTTTCCTTTTCCTAGCTAGCTTATGGATAAGTATTACCTTTTGTAGTAAGGACAAGATTGTTAGGTCAGATTAGTTGTCTAGCCATATAGTATGCTTAGGCATTTGGGACAAGACTTGTATGTTTTAGGCCCAACCCATAAATGCTAGGTTTTCCTCTTTTGTGTTAAGAGTCTCCACTATATAAGGAGCTCTCTTCTCTTGTAATTCTTACGTTTGCATTAAATGAGTTTTGGCTGAATCGAGGCTATCTATTTTCCAAGACCGTGAACGTCAGCCCTTCTAACCCTCTTCTCCGACGCCCTCTTTCTTTCTTCGGCAACCGCCTTCCTCGACCTTCGGCGAGTTCTTTCGTTCGTTGGAACCCTATTCCCTTGTCCCTTGACTTCGCTTCCGCCCCATCCTCCTCAATAGTCGGATAAGGCCCAACTCGTAACCTAGATCCTTGGCCAAGCAAGTCCTTTTGGGAGTCCCTAGGAAGGTGAACGCATCATAGTGTTCGTCCCTAAGGTCACAAGTGTCACTCCTTTAAGCCCAATTGTAACCTAACTCTCATATAGTAAGGACGCTAGACACACGCCCCTCACAGTCCTTCGTGAGAGACAAGATCGAGTTCTTTGTCACAAACAATTTTCTTTTTGTCTTTTGACTTGCTCTCGATTCACACACACAAAACACTCAGTTCTAAGTTTGTACTTCGTGTTGTTGAAGTGTTCTTCGTGTTCTTTTTGTGGTTCTCAAGAGTGTGTGCAGAAGTCACGTCACTATAAATACAATGAATGTATTTATAGCGGTTGGGAAGGACATCACTTTGCTGACACTTATGTCCTTCATTCGTCCTCAGCCGCACGATCAGATCGGGGCGTCCGTACACTGTTGCATTCTTCCGTAGGGTTTCTTGGGAAGCCTCCACGTGTACTGGTCCCCTACATGCAAAGCTTCGGCGAACTTGCTCGATGTCTTGTGATGCCATCATTGTTGGCAGCTTTGGGAGGACTTTGTCTTTTAAGCGCGCATTCTTACTTGTTAGGGACGGCGTCCTCATCTCGCTGGAACACATTCTGGTCCTTTTCTCGCTAAGTGTTTTAGCATCCCTACTCCTTAGGGACTGTTGAACACTTGTCCTTTTAGCATGATATGCATCCTTTATACTCTTGAGACACAGCTTGGAAAAACATTAGATCAAAGTTAAGTTTATCATTATCAAAACTCTAGGGACGATCATTATTTATACGATACTTGCTTAACATCGTCCCAATATTATTGTTAGCCTTAATTTGATCATATCTTCTTAATTATAGCAGCTACAAGATACTTGCTTATTTAGGTTTTGTATCTTGTATGTAGCTCTTCACTCTTAATTAATAATAGTATGACAGGTTCATATTCATCCTTCTATTTGGTATCACTCGCCTAATAACGATCCTCGATCGAAAACAAAAACTCAAAGTCCTCTCAACAAAATATGTCGACGAACCAATCTTCAACGCTTCCAAGTCCGTTTCAGTCTGCCAAGACATTTACTCTCGTCAATCTGACCAATTCTATCAAATTGACTTCAACCAACTACTTGGCTTAGCTTGGAAGACACAAATGCAAATAACTCGATCTCAAAGGGCATGGTCTCATTTGCTTTGTTGACGGCACAAATCCGAGTCCACCACCAATAATTCCCAGTGCAAACAACGTTCCCGTCCCGAACCCCGCTTTTCAAACATGGTAAAGGCAGGATCAATTACTTCACTCGGCTCTCCAAGGTTCTCTCTTTGACTTAGTCGTGAACCTTGTCACACAAGAAGGGAGTTCCAAGACTGTGTGGAACCTTCTTCAACAAACTTACGCCACAATCTCTTGAGGTCACAAGAAGCAACTCAAGACGAAGTTGCAAGCAATCAAGAAAAGGAGCTCCTCAATAGACGATTATATTGTAAAATATTAGAGTTTCTGCTAACGTACTTGCATCTCTTGGTGCCAGTGTAAATCAAGAAGACTTGACAAAGTATGTTCTCAAGGGTCTTGACTCATCTTATCAATCTGTCATAGACGGGGTCAACAACCAAGAGAATCCTATCACCTTTCATGAACGTCTCCATATCAAAAAGCTTGATCTTAAAGTCAAGAGCTCCAACGAGAGTACTACGACCACTGCCCTCATTGCTTAAACAAAGACCGGAAAGAAAAAAAAAACGGGTCACATACTCATTCTTCCTGGTAGTCAACCAACTCGACTCCAACCAACTCGCGACACCAACCATCAAAGCTTTTCACTGTTCATCAATAATAGTATGACAACTTCATATTCATACATCCTTCTATAGAAGTGTCATTGAATTTTTATATTAGAATAAACTTGCAAACGAACATATGAACCACCATAATGTATTGGCTGATTCACACCTTAATCTATAATCACTCGTCACTTATAATTTCCTAATATTCGTTAAATAATATGCTATCACTGTCTCATTAACATGTCTAAAGCATATGTCTCCTATCTATTTGATCGACTCAAATCTTTTATCCCTTTAATACGTTCCCAATTTGTATCCCTTTTTGTTTATTACTAAGTCGGCCCCTTTACCACAAGTATATATGTTAAGAGGACAGAGATTTTGAATCCCTAACACATACCAAGAGAGGTAAGCATTTGGAACTTAAATGGAGAGTTGGAGCATGCAAGTTTGAAGGTGTCCACAATCTAACTAATTATGGCAATGATGACATGTAATTCATGCATATCAACTCAAGTGTTTTGCTAAATTAACCACTGTCATTCAAACACCAGTACGTAACATAGAATAGATTTTTGAATTGCAATCCCATCCAATAAAGTTGCATGTCATGTCATGAAGGGATCGGAAATCCATACTCTCCGCCCAAAGAAGAGTAAAAAACAACAAGATGAGCAATATAAAAAACAACTACCTAGCATCATCCAAGCTACCTTTTCCAAGAGAAGCCTTGTTCTTCACTTGGATTTTCCCTTGACCTTTTTTAAGTAAAAGAAAAAAAAAACCGATTTCAGGCCATGAGTCTAGCTTAAATTTAGAACCCTAGCTCTAGACTTAAGCTGACTCTTCCCCCTTTGATTCAAAGGGGAAGATCTAAGCTGAATAACTTAACTAGCTTGATCAATAATACTATTGTTGAGCATTTGCATGTATATATAGAGGGCTATTTCAAAGGTCCACAGCCATAAGTCATCACATGATTTAGATAATGGTGCCCATGTAGCCGAATCCGACGATGAGGTAAGTGAAGCTCTGGAGGAAGAGGTATATGTAGTAGCTGTATTTACCGTTCCTCAGATCATAGCACCCGCACACGAAGAGGAACACCGCAAATCCCAGCTCTTGGAAGCTCACCCTATACACATACATGTTTACACAGAATTAATCAAGATATTAATATCAATGAAAGCAAGAATATCTTTTGTAAGATAACCGAATTACCTGTCAAGGAGCTTGGATCTAGGTTTTCTATACTGGGTGGATTTGGTAGGGAGTGGAGCAACAACATTAATGGGTTTGTTCTTAGGAAGAGCATGACCATGATGATGATGATCTCCTAACTTCTCAGTGACCACCCACTCGTTCACTCGCCCCACCTCCAGGAGTCCGATCAGGGTCGCCTTTGTTCTATGGAACGACATCACGTTCTCGAACAGTATCCAGTAGAACAACAGATGGATTGACCTGCACACACGCGCACACACAACTCAATCATTTATTGATCGATTTAGGCTAGCTAGCTTTTATCATGTATATTCCGACTCGGAACTTATAAGTAGTATATGATTAATGAGCCTGACCCATTAAACGTACATACCTTGGAGTTCCGACGGAGTTGAGGATGGTGATGATGGAGGGGATGTACACGACCCCCCACACGGGGACTTGCACCTCCGGGATCAAGATCGTGAGAGGAAGGATCACGCAATAAAAGAAGAAGGTCACCATGTGAGCCACTATCTTCCTCACTAGAAAGAAGCTGTATATTACGTACACTTTCTTCCAAAACCTTACTTTCTACACTCAGACGACACAAAATTATTAATTGTTAGTTTAAACACACGCATGCACATATATATGCTATATATAGCGGGAAGAGAAGGATATGCAAACAAATGAACCAACCTTATTCTTGATGATTTCCATGACCATCTTCCTAAAGAGGTTAGCTGGCCCACATGACCACCTATGCTGTTGGAATTTGAAGGCCTTCAAAGTACTTGGCAGTTCACTCTTCACCTAAATATACACGTACCAAACCCAATAAGTGTACTTAATTACTTCGTACGTAGGTCAATCATCATTCTAGTACGTACTTGCATGTTTTTGTGACATACATGTGATCACATTGTGATCTTAATTATCTTGCCTAGCTTGTGAACCTTAGATATATAGAAGATGTACATGCAAATACGGAACTAATTAATGTGTTATAATAGGGTTCCTTACCTGAAGATCCCCAAGGTAGACGAATTTCCATCCGCGGAGACTGGCTCGGACCGCGAGATCCATGTCCTTCACCGTGGTTCGGTCCTTCCATCCTCCAGCCTCGTTAATGGCTGCGATCCTCCACACCCCGGCCGTTCCGTTAAACCCGAAGAAAGCATGCGTTGAAGACCCAACTTCTTGCTCCACCGTGAAATGGTAATCCAGTGACATCTCTTGCATTCTTGTCATCAAGCACTCGTCCGCATTCACTATCCACATTATTCATTTGAAGTCTTTAGACTACAAATCATATCATATGTATAGGCCGGCCAAATAACAACAGGAAGAAGCCACGTTTGTGCTTATTACTTGCATGACAATGTATTGTTGATATAGACGACAGTAGCATACTGCATATTGTATAAACCCCACTTGTTTACTAACAAAAAAAACAAGGTCGACCAAAAAAAAAACTAACAAAAAAAAAAGAAAAAGAAAAAAGTGGTGGAAGTCAAAGTAGAAGCACGTGCGACAGTGGCGGAGTCAGCCAGCTGCTCCGCTAACGTCAGTTTTCCACATATATAGATACTCTGGTTCTTGTCCTTACCCGTTGACCTTGACCATGTCCCATCAAATTTTCTATTTTTCTTTCCATGCAAAAATTGTACAGTACAATTTGATTCAACCAAACAAAGAAATTATACTATTTAATACTACTAGTAGTTTCAACCATTGATGTCAATTTAAAGTTCTAGTGAGAAATTTAAAATAATTAATATGTACATTGACTATAACCGATCCTTTATTTTTTATGTCTCTAAAAATTCAAACACCAAGGATGACTTGACTTCTAATTAACTGTTTACTCAACTAATTCACTAGTACAATTATTTTCACTGTGAACTAGTGTTAGGCCATTACCAATGGTGGTCTTAAAGCTCATCACAAGCCCCTTAAATATTTATATTTTACTAGATTTTCCTCTTCCATGTCACCATAATCTTTTCTTCTTTTCTACCCTTACCACTCATGAGTTCATAATTTCAATTTTTCAACCCCAATTTTATTACATACATAATTCATGTGTTTTTTTATACTTAAAATAAGTTGAAAATTGATAATTGATTAGAAAAGAATAAAAAGTATACAAAACTAGCATCTATGAATATTTAAAAAAAAAGATTTTCTTTGAAATAAAACAATGGATAATGTAAGCAAATAGATACACATGTTCTAAATTAACAAAACAAATATTTAATTTTATAAAGATTAGAATATATGCAAAATTGGTCTCTATAGATAGACAAAAAGTATATACAAGTTTTGATATACTTTTTTGTTTTCGTTTTTAATTAAAATAAAGTCAATATGAGCATTTATGTTAATTTGGCTACATATATGATAGATTAAAAATGTAGCTATTTATTTGGTGCCATGTGGCATTATGTGGTTGGCTTTACCAACACTTTATTCCAACAAATTGTGCATGATCTTTCTCTCTCTTGGGCTCATGTTTCAATCTTCCCCACCTTGGGCCAAACAAATATCACCATATTTAATCATGATCTATTCATGATCTTGTGGGAAAAACTCCCGTTGGGAGTGACCTTAGTGTCTAGAGGTCTCAAACGGGTTGGTGGATTCAGGTTCGGTCTTTACAAGTTCGGTCTTTTTAGGTTCGGGTCAATCAGGTTACACGAATTGGATCGGGTCTTGACAGTTTATTGTTCGGGTTCGGGTCGACCTAACAGGTCAAGAATTTGAATTTTTAATGATTATTAAAATAATATTATCATTAACTAATACTATTTAATAATAAAATATTTTATTAAGATTTTTATAATAATATTTAAGTTATAATAGCTTATATGTACATTATCTATCCTTTAATTTTTTATCTCTCTAAAAATTCAAACATCAAGGTTGACTTCTAATTAGTTAACTAGTACATTATTCGGCTAATTCACTAGTACATTACTTTCACTACTAGTTTCACTATTAACTAGTGATAATGTTTAATTTGTTCCTTTTAAGACACGGTTTTGGTTGGACTAAAAAATAAAGTTACATTGTATATAAATATAAACATTAACTAGATAAATGTAAAATATTTTATTATTATACTTATTTTATTATTATATGGTTTTGCTATATATCCATATATAGAAGAACATGTATAATTTTTAATAACTCAACCCTAAAGCAATTAAACCAAGATGAACACAATTCACCTAAACAAACCTAGCTGGTCGAAAAGATATAATCGAATTGAATGCACACCTTCCAAACTGAAGTGATCGGAAGAAATAATTCAGAGAAGTGTTAGCCTTATCTACTACTCTAATCTCACAACATTGAGTGTCCCCATCCTACCGGCCGCACTAGCTCGTGGGCTGTGACTGATGGCAGCCATGTTCTCTCCCAAAACCGCCCTAACTAATATAATAATATTAATATAGACCAAAGACACTTGTTCTACCATGCATGCATGCATATTCAATTCAAAGCGTGAATCATCAGAGAAATAAAAGAGATTTCGACCAAAAAAAAAGAGAAATAAAAGAGATCCATTTCATCAACACTGCTATAACTTGTTACCTAGATCGAGCACACTGATAAATACTGTTGGAGTAATAATACTATATAGCCGGCCATAGTAGTATTAAACCCTAGGAATGATGCGTTCATTAATCATTCATTCATTGTGGATTTAACGATGTGCACATAAACGTATAGGCGTAATTACCGAATCTCCAACGGGCTTGAACAAGGGCGACGTCGGAGTTGTGGACGAGCATCGGGATGGAGCGGCAGAGGAAGTCGGGCTCCGGCCGGAAGTCGGCGTCGAAGATGGCCACGTACTCGCAGTGTTGGACGTAGTCATGCTTGAGCCCTTCTTTCAGAGCCCCTGCCTTGTAGCCTCCTCTTGTCTCCCTGATTTGGTACCTTATGTTTACCCCTTTACTTGCCCATCTCTTACACTCCAACTCCACCATTTCCTGTTCATTCAGTACAAAATTATGTATGTATATAATATAATTAATTAACATTAACTTGGACTGGACTAATATTTGTCATAGACCCGTTTTACATTAATAATATCATTTGGATAGATTAGTTGACCAAATGTTTTGAATGACCAAAACAAGGCCACAACAACCCAGTATGAACCGAAACTCACCTAATCTGAACATGCCCACATCCATATACATTAAAAATGAAGTGAATGGTTACATACAAGTCCAACAACGTACACACTAAAAATGGGTAGTTCAGTTCCTATCTCTCTAAAGTCTAATCTATTATAGTCTAGTCTTTCTACCAACAAACAAACAAGCCATCAACTACTACTACAACAGGTTCAACAATCTACTGCATGTAATATCCTGATATAAAGAATTAGAGCGAATACAGCAACAGAAAAGGGTCAAACGCTATATACTTAATTAAAAATGAAAATGATTTTGGTTGCCTAATTATCTCTTATCTCTAATTTGGACTATTTTTTTTCTGTTACCTTGATAGCCGGGTCAGTTGAATCATCCAACACCTGTATCACCATCCGATCACTTGGCCATGACAGATTACAGGCAGCACCAATGGATATTTTGTAAACCTAACACACAGCCAAAAAAAAATCAAGAATACCACAAATTAAAATCAAAATCATAAACTTTAAGGACTTTTTTATAATAACAGACTTTTGAAACATTTATTTCTAATAAATAATATTGAAATCCAAATGCATTGAATCAAATTTCAGAAAAACAGACAGGGTAAATAAAAACAGAGTGAAAAGTAGTAGGAAAACCATACCTCAATCTCGTTGAACATGGGGATTTGGACGAGAACAGGGGGGAGTTGAGAGCTCCCCAATTCAACATCATCAGGAATAGGCTCGAAGTTGTACCTCTGCTGAGGCTTCTTCCAGAAAAGCTTAACGAGAACGATGACGACGCCCATGTAAAGGCGCTCTATGAAGAGCATGAGCGACATGGCCAGGCACAAGTACACCCCAATCCTAAGCACGGGCACTATCAATGGCAGTTTCACCAGCTCCCACATCGTCGCTATGTCGCCCCTTCCTCCTGCCCATTCCCCTTGGATCATCTGCGCTTGCTCTGACATCTTCACAGAACAGGGGATTTTTGAAAATTCAGATCTCTGTGATTTGTGGAGAAAAGACAAGTTCCCCCTTGTTGAAATGTGAATGAGTTGCTAAACTGAAAGTAGAAACCATAAAAGTAAGAGGGGTCAGGGGGAAACAAGGGGGTAGTAAAAGGTGATGGAAAGAAACAGCATCCCTTAGTGCATCTTTTTATAATCTCAATTTCGGTTTTACATTTATGAACTCTCTCACTCTTTAATGCTAAGCATTTACTCTAGGAAAAATTGCAGAAAATAACCCATTTTCAGGGGTGATTGAGAAAATAAACACACCACAATACTTTTTTGGGAAATTCCTCTTGGTATCCCCGAGTTTTCGACTTTTCCTTTTGGTGTCCCATGAAGTTTTTTTTTTGCTTTTGGTGCCCCCGAAGTTTACAAATAGTCCTTTCCGTAACCAAAAGTTACTATATACCACTTTTCCATCCAAAAAATACAGTTTTTCTGTTTAAAAAAAATAAACTAAAAGTTCTGCTTATATCACCCATTTAAATCTAAATGAAAAATAAAAAAATAAAATTAAAACAATTACAAATGTGAGAAAAGAAGAACGAAGGAAGGAGAACGAAGAACGACGGGGCGGCGAGGGCATCCACGGCCATCGACGGCGGCGGGGCGGGGACGACAACCGACGCACGGGCGGCGAGCTGCAAAGTGGGCGACGCACGGGCGGCCTAAGAGAGTTTAGTAAACAACCGTACTTTATTTATGAGATAGAGAGGGGCTTTTATAGCCTTGATTACAAAGGATCAGATTGAGTAAATAAACCCTGATACAATCTTAACAAGATAAGATAGCATAGGAAGTTGTTACATGAAATCACGCTAACAAATATTATGCTAACAATATTGACATATTAACATTCCCCCGCAAGATGAGCTGGCCTACGAGCGAGGCCGATTTTGGCGAGTATGCTGGTGAATCTTGAACGTGTCAAAGGTTTGGTGAGCACATCAGCCAGTTGGTCTGCAGTTGGAACATGAGTGACGCGTAGATTGCCATTTTGAACTTGCTCGCGAACAAAGTGAAATGCCAAGGCGATGTGTTTCATTCTTGAGTGAAAAACGGGATTGGAACTGAGGTACATAGCACCGAGATTGTCACAATAAAGAACCGGCTGTTGTTGAAGCTGTACACCGATTTCTTGTAAGAGAGATACAACCCAAAGTAATTCAGCTGCTGTATCTGCGATGGCTTTGTATTCAGCTTCAGTGGATGATCTTGCTACTGTTTTCTGTTTGCGAGATGACCAAGAGATTGGAGTGGAACCATGATAAAGAATATAACCTGTGGTGGAGCGATAATCCGACTTGTCACCTTCCCAATCAGCATCCGAGAAGGCATGGAGTGCTAATGGAGAGGAAGAAGAGATCAGAATACCGTGGTCTGTTGTTCCTGCAAGATAGCGGAGCAGGCGTTTCAAGGAGTTCCAGTGAGTTATTGTTGGTCGTTGCATAGCCTGTGCGAGTTTGTTGACAGTGTAAGCAACATCAGGCCTTGTGTGAGCAAGATATTGTAGACTACCAATGAGGGATCTGTAGTCTGTAGGACTGGATAGAGCTTCGACCCCAGTTGATTGGTGCTGAATGGTGTCAATTGCTGGTGTAGGAACTGGTTTGGCAGTCTGCATACCAGCAGTTTCAAGCAAGTCAAGAACATACTTCTTTTGAGAAAGGAAGAGACCTTTCGGTGTAGGTAGTACTTCGACACCAAGGAAGTAGGAGAGATCTCCAAGATCCTTGAGTGAAAACCGTGAGGAGAGAGCCTGAAGTAGTTTCTGTACTTGCATCGGTTGGTTGCCGGTAATGATAATATCATCAACATAGACAAGCAAATAGAGAATTGTACCTTGTCGTTGAAGATGAAATAAAGAAGTGTCAGCAACTGAGTTTTGAAAGCCGAGTGTGAGTAGATACGTCTTCAACTCATTGTACCACGCTCTCGGTGCTTGTTTGAGACCATAGATAGCTCGTTGTAGTTTGCAAACATGGGTCGGTTGAGAGGCGTCTATAAAGCCCGGAGGCTGAAGCATATAGACATCCTCATTGAGCGTGCCTTGCAAGAATGCATTGTTCACATTAAGTTGTTTAAGGGGCCATTTGTTGGAGACGGCAATAGAGAGAATGAGACGGACCGTGACCGGCTTGACTACGGGGCTGAATGTTTCCGAGTAATCAAGACCGGAACGTTGATGGAAGCCTTTCGCGACGAGGCGCGCTTTGAGACGTTCCACACTACCGTCAGGCTTGTATTTAGTACGAAAGACCCATTTACAACCAATACGATTCTGCCCTGTAGTTTGCGGAACAAGAGTCCAGGTACGATTGGAACAAAGGGCCTCATACTCTTTTTGCATGGCAGCTCGCCATTCGGGACTTTTGAGGGCTTGGGTTATATTGGTTGGTTCGGCTGGAGTGGCTTTGGTTGAGGCAAGGTTTAGTTTGTGAATGGGTTTGTAAATATTGTTTCTAGATCTAGTGACAATGCCAGGCGGAGGATTAGGGTTAGGTTGTTGGTTTGGCTGCGGAGGAGAGGGTGATGTGGCTGGGGAGTTATTATTGGCGGATGATGGGGACGAGTGGGAGCTAGATAGAGGAGTAGGAGTTGGTTGGGATATAGAAGATACGGGTAAGATAGGATTTGCATGAGATGGAGAGATATGAGAGTTAGGGTTTGCATGGGACGTTGAGTGGGGTGAATGTGGGACGGCAGGTAATGGGTTTGGGTTTGGTGGAGTAACAGGAGAGGCATTAGCTGACAGTGGCATTGGATTGGGGTTGGGCGGTATAGCTGGTACATGGTGTTGCAAGATGGGCAAGGAAATTGAACCCCATTCCTCACCGACACTGGCTTCACCATGAACCGAGGGTGTAGTTGTTTTGTATGGGAATTGCGTCTCAAGAAATTGGACATGACGGGAGGCGTAAATACGCTTGGTACGAGGTTCAAGGCATAGATAGGCCGATTGAGTGGTAGAATAGCCAACGAGTACACAGGCAACAGATTTGGGTTGGAGTTTGTTTGTAGTGTAGGGACGCAAGCAAGGGTAGCATAGGCATCCGAAGCATTTGAGCTTAGTGTAATCAGGTTGTTTTCTCAAGAGTTTAAAAAACGGTGAATCATTTTGTAAGACCGGAGTTGGAAGTCGATTGATAAGATATACGGCAGTGGACATGGCAAAAGGCCAATGATCCAAAGGCATACCCGAAAAACTTAAGAGACTTAAACCCGTTTCAACAATGTGACGATGATGACGTTCCGAAATACCACTGTGTTGTGGAGTGTGAGGTGGAGAGGTGAGATGAGTGATTCCAGTTGTAGCAAGAAATTGTTTGAGTGAAATATATTCTCCACCATTATCCGAGAATAAGGTTTTGATTTTGGTGTTAAAGAAATTTTCAACAAGAGCTTTGTATTTGATAAACGTAGCATGAGTATCTGATTCTTTTCTTAGGGGATAAAGCCAAATATACCTTGTAAAATGATCCACAAAAATAACATAATATTTATAGCCATCATATGATAAACATGGAGATGTCCAGACGTCTGAAAAAATAACCTCAAGTGGCTGAGTTGCTACGATACTAGAAGAAAAGAAAGGGAGCCTATGGCTCTTATGAAGTTGACAATCATGACAATCTAACATTGCAAAAGACCTAGTTGAATGAGGAAACAAATGCTGAAGTTGTTTGAAAGTTGCTGTGGAGGGGTGACCAAAGCGATGGTGCAAATATTGTGGAGAAATGGTGCCGGCAGTGTGAACTTGTGGAGAGGTGGAAGGCCACATATAAATGCCGTCGACACAAGGTCCGTTAAGCATGGTGGTGCCCATCTTGTCCTTCACAAAAAAAGAGTCGGATGAGAAAACAATTTCATGACCGGTTTGTTGACAAAATTTGGAAACGGAAATCACATTTTTAGTCATATGAGGAACACAAAGAACGTTGTTGAGTTTAAAAGGAGGATTCACTGATTTTAAAACAAGAGAACCTGAATGAGAGATGGATAAGCCCGTACCATTGCCAATGTAAAGTTCATCGGGTCTGGAGTATGGTTGATGATAAGCCATGTTTTGAAGGTCGTTGGTGACATGATGGGTTGCGCCACTGTCAACTAGCCATTGAGGAGCGGTGGTGGTGGTAAGAGTGTGAGCTTGTGGCTGAGGCTGGGTAGGGAATCTAGTGGTGGATGGCCAGACAAAAGTTGGATGGTCTTCCTTAAATTTTGGGCAATGGTTCACTACATGGCCAAGGCCAACACAGTATTGGCATCTACCCTTAAAAGGTTTTTGTTGGTTGTATGAGGATGGGTTCGTAGGTCTTGGAGAAAAGGACGAGTTTGGTTTGTAATTGTTGGGCTGTTGTTGATGGTTTTGGGTAGTCCAGTTTTGTGGAGGTGGTGGAGGATAGGAGGGCTGCCAATGCATAGGAGAAGAGTTTTTGAATTTGTTACCTTTTCCCTTGGACACATGTAGAGCAGTGACCGGAGAGGTGTCCTTGGATCCGACGTGTGTCAATGCAAGCTCTTTAACAATCAGCTTCTCATGGAGTTCTTCAAAAGAGATAGGAGTATCCCGGTTTTGAACACCATCAATGACTGACTGAAAGCTTTCGTCAAGGCCTCGGAGAATGTAGTCTGTAAAATCCTCTTGAGAGAGAGGTGCACCGAGAGAGGCCAGTGAGTCGGCATCGACTTTCATGCCGCGCATGAAGTCAGAGATGGATCGAGAGCCCTTTGTAGCGGTGCGTAGCTTGGCCTTGAGTTGTTGCTTGTGACCCCGAGAAGCCGTAGCATAGGTGGACTTCAAGAGATCCCAAACAGCCTTAGAGGAACCTGCTTGTGTGACTAGAGCCGAAACACTAGCCGAGAGGGTTCCAACTAGCGCGCTGTGGATGAGGCGATCTTGGCGTTTCCATGCAAGATAAGCAGGATTAGCCACGCTTCTGTTGTCACGAACCACTTCAGCCGGAGGAGTAATCATAGCTCCATTAAGATACGAAAATAAATCGTAACCTTCAAGAGCTAAAGTAACTTGGGTGCTCCAAGCAAGATAGTTTGTGGGAGTGAGTTTGTGGATATGCGGAAGCTGTACGAGTAGGAATGGGTTGTCAGGTTGATAAGGGTTCGGAAGAACAGAGGGAAGTTCAGCCGCCATGTGTAGGGTTCTGTAGGTTTGTGCAGATGCGTAGGTAAAAGAAGAGAGCCCAGGAATTTAGGCTGATACCATAAGAGAGTTTAGTAAACAGCCGTACTTTATTTATGAGATAGAGAGGGGCTTTTATAGCCTTGATTACAAAGGATCAGATTGAGTAAATAAACCCTGATACAATCTTAACAAGATAAGCTAGCATAGGAAGCTGTTACATGAAATCACGCTAACAAATATTATGCTAACAATATTGACATATTAACACGGCCATCGACGGCGGCGAGCGAAGACGGCCTTCTTGGCGGCTTTAGGCAAGCGAAGACACGAAGAACGATGGTGGAGATCTGCAGGCGAGGCTCTTGGCGAGCGAAGCCCCCAATTTCTGAGCGTCCCAAATTTGAAAGAGTTTGCACGAGATTTCAAATTTTTCACTCCGTTGTGCAATTTTTACAAATGAAATTTGCCAGGGGAGTATCTGAAAAGTGGTCTTTTTTTCGCTTTCGTGAAATTCTAATCTTGAAGTCCTTGGATTATTCACGGGAATGAGGCCAGTTGTGATGGTCAATTACGGTGGAAAGATGCCTGAATTGCAACGAGAAATATGCGATTTTCTTGCCTGAATTGCAACGTCTCTTGGTGAGGAATTTCGTGCTTCTTTCTTGTTCAAAAATTGATTGTTGCTACTTGTTTCAAGAGTCAGCTATTTTTCAGCAATTGAGAATAATGGTTGTGGAGGATATGATATACTTGGCAAATATTGTTGAATTTGCAGAGTATATAAGCTGGAGTTTAAACAATGCACCAAAACAAGTCTTTGAAGATCTTGAGCTGGATCCTTTGAAGGTACATCAAGTGAAAACATGTTTGCACATGAACAATTCTGTAGACAATGCCATTGCACTTAGTTCACCTGTTAATCATTCATCTATTTTTCATGTTCATATCTAGATGGTAACATTAGCAAGTGAAAACCCAGTAGCAATGCAGCTGATTTCGGTTCAGAGGTTCTTTTCTTTCGTATTCAGTAGCAATGGAGATTCCGATGCCTGAGCAGAACTCGATTCATCGTGCAGGCGGGTCGGCCTCTTGCTCCTATTTCTTATGTATATGATCTCCTTTCAGGAGCGCTGGTTTCCAATCCTCGCCGCCCGTGCGTCGGTCGTCGTCCACGCACCCCCGCCGTCGATGGTCGTGGATGCCCCGTCGTTCTTCATTCTCCTTCCTTCGTTCTTCCTTAAATGCTTCGTTTCTTAGATTTGTAAATGTTCTAATTTTTTTTATTTTTTTTATTTTTCATTTAGGTAAATCTAAATGGGATATTATGGGTAGGGCTGTGCAAAATCCGGTCCGGACCGGATTTTTGGACCGGACCGGGACCGGACCGGAAGGTTCCCGATCCGGTCCCCGGTCCATTATATTGTAGGTTCCCGGTCCCGGTCCGGACCGGATTTTTGAAAGAAAAAAATAAAAAATAAATTTAAATAAAAACTATATTAATTTTAATGTTATATAATTTATTTTTAATATTTAAGTTTCATATTTATATTATATACTTAATAATAGTATATTTTTCATTAATCATATATGATTTCTTTACCTATATCATAATTTTTTTATATAAAAAGAATATTTTAAAAAAAAAAATAAGAATCCGGTCCAATCCGGTCCTATCCGGTCCAAGACCGGACCGGACCGGACCGGATTTTCCCGGTCCGGTCCCCGGTCCACACATTTTCATGTTCCCGGTCCCGGTCTGGTCCGGTCCGGTCCTGGACCGGTGCCCAGCCCTA
Source organism: Polygonum aviculare (assembly GCA_934048045.1). Lineage (NCBI taxonomy): Eukaryota > Viridiplantae > Streptophyta > Magnoliopsida > Caryophyllales > Polygonaceae > Polygonum > Polygonum aviculare. The sequence continues at coordinate 14,581,852 of OW204030.1, read as the reverse complement.
ATTATGGGAAGGGGTTTTATTTAACGGTGAATGTTAATTTTGGATGGAATATCAATTTATAAGTAGTTTTGGGTACGGAAAGGAAAGTTTGTAAACTACAGGGGCACCAAAAGGAAAAAAAACTTTGTGGGACACCAAAAGGAAAAGTCGATTCCACGAGGGTACCAATCGGAATTTCCCTACTTATATAATATATATATATATATATATATATATATATATGAGGTAGGTTCTTAAGTGAACAATCTTCTATAAAGAACAAGTGTGGGATCAGATTTGGTATGGACGGTGGGATTTACATCCCAATTAACAAAAATAGGAAATATCAAAAAAAATCCAAAATAGGTTGATTTTCATCCACAATAACGTGATTTACTCCCTGATTTGTAACTACCATATTTAAATCTTCTATAGAGAACAAGTGTAGGATGAGATTTGGTATAGATGGTGGGATTTACATCCCAATTAACAAAAATAGGAAATAAAAAAAATCCAAAATAGGTTGATTTGCATCCACAATAACGTGATTTACTCCCTGTTTTGTAATTACCATATTTAAATTATTTTAATTTTGGAAAAATCAGCAATATAACCTACCTCCCATAATTCACGTTAGTTTCAATTCTACGCTGTGCAAATAGGGAGATTTTGACGCTATCAGAAATCCATCCTATAAACCTCTAGCGAGCCACCACAAGACAAGCCTCCGGCGAACCACCACGAGATAATCCTCCGTCGAACCACCACTTCGATTAGCATCGTCAGAACCACCAATTCGCCGTCGGAACCACCAATTCGCTGGAAACCGGCTACCAACAGCACAAACCGGCGTTTAAAAACCGTGGAAACCGGCCGTCAAAATCGTCGACGTTCAAAAATCGAAAAAACCGGCCGTCAAAAACCGGCCACCAACAACTCGCCGGCCTCCACCACTAGGTATCGCCGTTCACCTCCTTTGCACCGGCCATTTACACTGTTGGAAGACACCAAGTCGTTGAAACCACCACATCGAACCACCACGTTTCCAAAGGCACCACGAACCACCACGTTGAGAATTAGTATAAATATGACATCAGGTAATTTTTGTATATAATTTTTTCATTATGTATTTAATTGATTTGATTTTGTATATGTCGTGAATTTATGTGTAAATTGTTTATTTGACCTATTCATATAGATCAAGATGTATATATGTACATTAATAATGTATATGACAATCTGATAAACGTATGGACAAAATTTGTTGTGGCTGGATTATTTATGTGACATATTCCTATAGATCAAGATTTATATATGTATAGTAATAATGTATACGAAAACATGAGGGATGTATATACAAAATTTGTTGTGACGGGATTTTTTATTTGACCTATTCCTACCTATCAGGATGTATATATGTGCCGTTATTTTGTATATAATAACCTAAGGAATGTATATACAAAATTTGTTGTGACTGGATTGTTCATGTGACCTACTGCTACAGATAAAGATGTATATATGTACAGTACTTTTGTATATAACAACCTGAGGAATGTATATGCAAAATTTGTTGTGGCTGGATTGTTTATGTGATCTTTTCATACAGATTAATATGTATACGAATTTTGCCGAACCACAACTTCGCCACCGGTGTAACCACTTCGCAGAACCACCACTTCGTTGACCTCAACCATATTTCCCGGCCACCACCATTGTTCCGGACACTAATCTCACCACCACATCGAACCACCATCGCGCTCGGAATAACCACTTCGCCGGTGGAACCACTTCGCCGGCCACCACCATTGCGCCGGCCACCTCGAACCACCATTGCGCCGGCCGTCGGAACCACCATATTGAACCACCACGTCGCCAAAGCCACCACTAACACCACGTTGCCAATTATTGTATATATGTACAGTAATATTGTATATGACGACTTGATGAATGTATATACGAAATTTGTTGTGGTTGGATTATTTATGTAACATATTTATACAGATGAAGATGTATATATGTACAGTAATATTGTATATGACAACCTAAGGAATGTATATACGAAATTTCTTGTAGTTGGATTGTTTATGTGACCTATTTCTACAGATATATATTTAATAATACTGTAAATATAGTGTATATAATGATCCCAGGATGTATATACAAGACTATAACATGTATATATATTTAATAGTATGTACAAGACGTGTGGATATCCAATATATAATTAACACTTGTTATAATTACGAGATTGAGTTGAAATTTCAAAATTAAGTAACACTTGCTATAATTAAGGGATTTCTTTTTGTGATTTTTCTATAAATCCGAAAATTAATTAACACTCCCTATAATTAAGGGATGAGGTTCAAATTTGAATTTGGGTCAAATTTTGATATGTAATCTGAACCATCCATTGAAATAGCATCTAAATGCCTACAATTGTTCACTTGTTCACTCATATTTAATTGTTCACTATTGAACTTTAATCTATATATATATATATATATATATAGAATTAGGTTCTAGTAATACCCCCTCTTAGAGTGATATAGAGTGAATAGGTTTCAACCATTGGATCAAAACAAGATCTAGGGTCAAGATTAAAGATGATAGGGGAATTAAAAAATAATTTTAAAATTGCAAATATATTTCTCTCTCCATATTTCCATAAAATCTTTTTTTATGCAGTCTCTATCCTCAAAATCCCGTGTTTATCGAGTTCCAATTCCTACTTCCCCAAAACCTCTCAAAGTCGATTTTGCAGAAATCAACCACCCCGTCTTCACCGTCTCGTCTCCGGCATCTTCGCCTACACCGACTCGTAGCCGGGCTCTCTGCTTCCACCGAGTCGTCTCGGCCTCTCCGCCTCCTCCGAGTCGTCTCCCCTGTCAGTCTTCGTCGTCCCTCACCTCAAACCTTCTCAACCCGCAGATCTCGTCGTCCTTCTCCGGCGAAACCCGCAGATCCTCATCTCCCTGTTTGATGCATACAAATACTCGTGTGATGCATACAAATACCCGTTTGATGCATACAGATACCTGTTTTTGGTAGTCATATACATATCCACTTTTCAATAAAATATGTTAATGTGAGTACATGTTAAATTTGCAATATGTCTTTATAAATAATTGCAATATTTGAACAAGATGTTCATGTTAATTGTTTATGATAGCTCATATACATATCAATCAACACTATTTGGATATGACTACCAAAAACAGGTATCTGTATGCATCAAGAGGGTGTCTGTATTCATTCAACGGGCTTATGTATGCATCAAACGGGTATTTGTGTGTACTCATTAGCAATGAATACCAAGAGGGTGTCTGTATGCATCAAGAGGGTGTCTGTATACATAAAACGAGTTTTTTTACCGGAAAATGCTAGAATCTCTGGCGATTTTGCTTGCCTTTTTTGCAGATTTCTGCATGTTATTTTTGCAGATTGATAGGCCACGTTTTTTTTATTTTTTTAATAACAATTAGCCCTGATTTTGCTCCCACAACTTTCCAATTCAGTTATGCATGATTTTATTGGTTGATTTTTTCCCATAATAATTGTAATACACCCTATCAATCTCACCATTAATTAATTTTGATCCAATGGCTCATATCTATTCACTCTGTAGCACTATAAGAGTTGTCTTATTTGAACCCATATATATATATATATATATATATATATATATATGTATATGTAGAACAATGCTCGGGGGAAACTAGGTTGATTAGAGGTAACTAGAGAGCCTTAATCATAATCATTGGATTAGTAAAAATCAATGGACGAGATTCAATAAAAATAGAGTGTAAAATTGAATAAAAGTGAGATACACCAGATTATTAACCCAATAAAATCATATTTTTTTATTTTGGGGGATTTTGATTTCCTTAAATCTCTCTCCATATCTCTCACTTTCTCAAATTAATAACCATATCTCTCTCCAAAAAATCAAATCCCCCCTACAATCTCCTCTTCTCTCGATCTCCATGACGACGATGAAGAGGATTCCGCCGGCCGCCCCTCTCGAACCAAGCTCTAGTCGCCGGCCGCCTGCAGTCTTCGTCCTCGGCGTCCTCGCTGGTCGCCGCCAGCCCGCACCAACTCCTCGTAGGTCTCCGTACCAACTCCTCGTAGTCCGCATGACTTGGGGTGTTCGCTTGTGCCTTCCCATGACCAGAAAGGTTCCTCGTATTTTGGATTCGTAGTTTGTTTTTATTTTGGATTCGTAGTTTGTTCTTGACTCGTAATATGACTTTCGGATTGTAAACCGGGTTCTTGACTCGTACCTCGTATTTTGGATTTGTAGTTTTGTTAACCCAAAATATTATATTTCTTTTTTTTTATCTCTCTTGACCGAAAATATTAATTTTTTTTCTTACCCCCAAATAATCAAAACAAAATTATGATAACTTCTTTCCTACCCAAAATAAAATATATATTATGCTTCTTTTAAAATAAAATTATGATACATGTGTATGGTAGTTTAACAAGTTAGTTATTCAATATGTTATGAAAAAATGAAATAGCATATTAATCTAGTATTATACAGTATAGAGCGTAATCCAAATCTTTGCTAAAATTTGGGTCATGTCCTAACCTTTGTTATTCCGAACTATAAAACTATATATATCACTCCCACGCTTTGATTGAATCATATATCACGGTTTTAGGGTTTAGGGTTTATGGTTTATTAACCCTTTATGTAGCATGGGGATGACCACAAAGGTCCAAGAAGTGCACAATATGTGCGGCAGGGTGATGCGCACAGAGGGTCAAAACTAAAACGCTATTTGCGGTATATGAATCAACACATGTAATTTATATAATAACCATCAGTTTTCCGTAATGGGAAAAATAGTCATTTGTCCTTTATGGAATAATAACCCTTTCAAACATCATGTAAAATCATAGTAAGATATTTTAATTTGTTATTTATGAAATAATAATCCCTTAGAGCATCTCCAAGAGATTCTCCAAAATGGGGAACAAAGAGCTACATTCTCCCAAAAAAAAAAATTGCTGCAACTCCAACAATTTCTCCATTTTGGAGAATCAGTATTTATTACTCTCATTTATTATACAATCTTTTTTCTTTACTTTGGCTTAAATAAAGTTTTATAAGTATGTCACTATTATTGAAATAAAAAATATGCAATATCTTACACTAATAAATTTAATATGCTGCACTATTTGTCAATCTTATCCTAATAGAGATCTTACATTTTTTTTATTATAAATATTACCACTTGTGGAAATCGTCACAAAGTTAGAGATCGACAAATACATACTCAACTCAAAGAAGATCTTATTTGAGTACTTGTGGAAAAGATACAGAGCTAATTAGTGATTTACGTCTCTATATTAATCATTTTTCAATTATTGCTTCGAATAACTTGGTCTTAATAATGATGTTATCTCTATAATTTCTTATTCAATAATATGACTATGTCTTAAAATGCAACTTGTGATACAACAAAAATCCAATAAAAATACAACAATAATGATGCTAACTTGATCTTTATAAAGATGTATGACCAACAAAAATCCAACAAAATACATGAACGTTAAGTCTTATAAAAAAAATCCAACCAAAATACATGAACATTAAGTCTTATAAAAATCCAACACATCAATGAAAACGGGAAAAATGACAGCAAATACTAGACATCTTCATTCCTACCAACTCTTTTTACATTTAATTAACCAAAAAAATAAAAGGAAAAGAAAATACTAATTGAAAATTCACAATATGGAGCAAGTAGAGAAATCTCCAAATGTAGAGAACCCACTATAAGTTTCGGAGATCTTCTCCAGTTTGGGGATGACTTTGGGGAAGCTGTTAGGACCAAAATTAGAATAAAAATCTCCAAATTCATATCTTCCAAGAATTTGGAAATGCTGTTGAAGATGTTCTTACAACACTATATAATAATAGTATGAGATTATTCTAATCATCCTAACTTAAATTGTACAAATTTTAAAACAAGTTATGAGATTAATAGATAAGATTATTTCTAAGAATTACTTAATGAATACAACAATTTCTTAATGCTTATTAATAATTATGGAGTAAATAAAACCAAAATAAAAGGAAGGAAGGTAAATTCTTGTTCTTGTGCAACCCGATAGAGTAATGGGTGGGTTGTGTTTGTTCGATCAATTCGTTGTCGTTTCTCCATGGAAATCGAAATGGAAAGATGCTATGGAGTCCTCTTTCCACTTTCTATCAAAGTCCTCATTCAATTTCGGATTTTCTATTCATCTTCAAGGTCGAAATCGCATTGTATGTGGTAAACTCGGGTTAGGGTTCTTCGAGGGTAATTCAATCAATGCGGGTTAATGAGGAGTGAACAAATGAGACTCTTGGTTCCTTAGTGGCATGTAGTCGATAAGGCTTCGTTCGATCCATTTAAGAGGGTTATAGCCTCCGAATTAAGGAATGGATTGAAGTGTAGAAGGGTGTCGTTTCGGTTTGAGGACTTCGGGTGAAAACCGATGAATTCCTAGTCCGATTCCTCAACTATAAATACGGAATGAGCCTGAACTCAGAAGCCACACTACACTACACTTCTCCCTCTCAAGAATTTCTCTCAAAAAGCTCTCGATTTTGTCCGAAATCGCCGGAGAAACCCGAGGAGGCCGGAGTCCCCTGTTTTAGAGACATCGCATTCGACCACCTTATGCTCCGCCGTCCCTCAACGAATAGTTTCGATGGCCAAATTCCAACGCCAGCTAACCGACCTCCATAAGGAGATCAACGACCAGAAAAGCTTCTACGAAACACATGTAGAGCCCCTCACTGCAGACAACATCCGCCTCTCCATTGAGAACGGCCGCCTGAAGAACTAGATCCAAATGATGACGACCGAGCATCGGCCGGCTCGGCTCGCTAGAAGGGCTAATGGCTTGCCCGCTCGGTAATACTTTGGCGGCGGTGAAGACACGACCAAGGCATGTAATGGCCATGATGCCCGGGATAACTACGTGACCCCACCAACCATGCTGCCGGGGCTTCTCCCGTTAGGAAACACCGAAAGAGGCAATCTTCCTCCACCGGTGGCCATCAGATCCGCCTCAAAGCCCTACCTAGTCAGGGCGCCAGATCTATGGACCACTAGAGAGGATGACGAATACGAGAAGGATAACGAGCGTCAAAGGCCGGTCGACCTAGATGCAGCCATCCATCGTCGGGTCAAAGAACAAATTGGAGCCATCGCAGAACACGTAGTGCTAGGACACCACTCTAGCCGACTAGTGGTTCCGGAAGCGCCGGACGGATATGATGAACCACCCTTCGTCCTCCGTATTGCTAGCGTAGAGATGCCCAAGCAATTCACTATTCCGAGCATACCCGCTTACAACGACACCTCCGACACGAACGAACACGTGGCTGTATATAAGCAGAAAATGATGACCAGCTCCGTCCCGTACCACTTGAAGGAGGTGGTGATGTGTAGAGGCTTCGAAGCGACGCTGACCGGCCCCGCTCTACTATGGTTTATCAATCTCCCCCAAGGGAGCGACGCTGGTCGGTTCTTTCGCGGAGCTCTCTGATCTCTTACGCTCCCAGTTCGCTAGCAGCCGGCGGTTCGAAAAGCAATTGTTGGGACGCTATCAAGAACACCTGCGTACTTGGTAGTGTGCCCACACAAACCGTCCCTTAGTTTTGATATGACAAACTCACTTTGATTCTAATAAATTTGTCCAAGTGTTCAGGAACACCCAATTAACAAAGGACAACAAGTGTGTGAACGTTCCCTAGGCTTAGGGACGCCAGCTAACAGGAAGTAAGGACGAGCAAGAGACTACTTGAGCAAGGACGGAGTCCCAAGCAAGTAGGAACGCAAGAAAGGAGTCCTTACTCTCTAGCCGACAGGATGACATCACTTGACAATGTTTGATCATCCAAGGACACGTGGAGACCGTTCCTGTAGTAGAGTCCAACACTACGTGGCGGACGATCCTGTAGCAGAGTTCATCAACACGTGGCGGCCGATCCTGTAGCGGAGTTCATCACACACAGCTGGATACAGGAAGCTTCCTCATCACCGCCATACTCGTGGAGGAAGATCCTGTAGCCACGTACCTCAAGGGCATGATCGTCAGAACGAGAATGACGCCCTTCCCAAGTCCTATAAATACCGCAAGGCATTTATTGTGATGCCAACGCTTTCAAGAATATTCAGAGAGAATCAAAGAGAAAGCGACTCACTCAAGAACACGAAGAACTAACTCAAGAACTCAAGAACAGTGCTAGAACTTGTGTTAGATCGAGTGAGACTTGTAACCAAATCACAAAAACTGTTTGTATCAAGAAAACCCAAAAAGAGAGAAAGAGAGTTCTGCGAAGTACTGCAGAACGTATGAATAGAGTCCTTTGACAGATTGAACTCGCTTAAGTTGTAGGCTTAGAGGAGTCCTTTACTAGTGGACTTAGGGAAAAGCTAAGTGCCAGAGAACTGTAAAGACTCGCCAGTACAACTGTAAGGACGTTCAATATAAAGGAAAGAACTATTCAAAAATCCTCCAAGGAGGTAGAGGTTTACACTCAAGGACTACTTGGTCTTGAGTGGTTCCTCTATAATTCACTGCGTTCATTACTTACATGTTTAGTACTTAATTTCCGCTGCATTACTCAAGGACGCCCCTACTCCTCGTAGGGACTCCTAACCTAAGGACACCTTTACCAAAGTAAAGGACGTCCTTCAGTACTAACGATCCAACAATTGGTATCAGAGCAGACGCTCTAGATTCTTACTGAGTTGCAGGTAAAGATGAACATGGAACCTATTGGAATCTCTTTTGTGAAGGCTCCGCGTCTAACGGACGGCAACTTCAACCGCTGGAAAATCAGATTTGAGAACTTCTGTAGAAGCACAAATTATCAATGCTGGAACGTTATCAGAAAAGGTGATCTCAAAGTTCCCGATAACAAGAAAGACAAAGAGGACGATTGGGGTCCTGATGAGTTCAAGCTGATGGAAACCAATGCAAAAGCTATTTGTTTTCTTCAAGCGTCCCTCTGCGAAAGGGATGCCACAAGAGAGTAATCTCCCCACAGCAAAACAATAGTGGGAAGCTCTTGAGAAATTTCATGTGGGAACTGCAGAAATGAAAGAGGACGTCCAGCTGAGGATCAAAAAGGAGTTCTATGCTTTTACTATGTTGCCAAATGAAACGGTAAATGACTATTCGTACCGTTTTGAAGGTCTTGTCACCAAAATGAAGAACTTGGGCATTCCAGAATCAGAAATCTCCATGAGGAATAGAGTTCAAGTAGTCATTGATGGGTTAACTGGAGTTTGGAACTTTGATAGGACGACTTTCAAAGAAAACACAGCCAACAAAACTCTAGATATGGAAGAGATCTATGGGAAGCTCAGGCAGTACGAAGAACGAAGAAGCTCTGACATGGCTCAGCTAGGAAAGAATCCTCAAACTGATCTTGCTTTGGCGTCCACAACACCAGAGTACGCTGAGTACCTACGTGGCCAAAGAGATCTAGCATTGATGATGCAAAACAAAGAAAAACTGGAGAACTTGCGTCCCAAAGAGAAAGAAAGAAAGCCAAAGGAAGAGATTGACTCAGATGAGGAACTGTCTCTTATTCACAAGGCTCTCAAGTACTATAACAAGAAGAACAAGCATAGTAGCAAGAGTAAGTCCTACAAAAAGGAGAGTCCCAAGTACACAGAGGCTGAAATGAAGGAACTCACATGCTACAAATGCAACAAGAAAGGACATTTTGCCAAAAAGTGTACTGTGGGAACGTCCTCCAAGGACAAGAAGAAAGCTCTCATTGGAGCATGTACAGCTGTATGGGATGATCTCAGTTCAAGTGATGATGAACGTGACGATCAAGTTGCATACATGGCAGTGGAGGACGCCCCAACTGTTGAAGAGAACGCCTCCGACAATGAAGAAGAGGTAACTCATGATTCCATGATGCGTTCTTTAGAAAAATGTTCAAAACCAAAACTTCTTAAACTCATTGGTAAAATAATGGAGGAAAGTCTTGCTATGAAAAGAAGAATGGATGAACTTGAAGATGAAAACATTGCAGTTGAATGTGAAAATTGTAGTACAATGACTATTCAACTAGAGTCCTCATGTGATGAAACTAAGTCCCTAAAAACTGAAATCATGTGTCTCAAACTTGAGAACGCTAAGCTTAGGGAAGAAGTAAAAGTGATGGGTAAGAGTCCCATAGTTGAAGAAGTGAGACCTATGGTGTTTGTCCCAGCTAAGAGAGGTCTAGGTTATGAAGATGACACTAAGAACTCTCTCCCTAGTGACTTTGAGGCAAGCAAAACTTCTGAACTGGAACTTGAAAGAGAGAAAACTAAAAACCTTCTTGAAAGAATTAGAGTTCTAGAGAGTGGAGAACGAGGAAAAGAAGACTACTATACCAATTCCACAAGTCATAAAATTTATAAGAAAATTGCAAAAGGGGAAGGTTCAAAAGTTTGTGATCCCCAAAAGATGAAGCAAAACAAGATTCAGCGTCCAAATAAGAAGTACTATCTTGGTACGTACTATAGAACGTGTTGGTACTGTGGACAAGGAGATAACTTCAAATATGACTGTTTAAAACTTAAAGAAGATGTTGAAAATGGAAGAGCTGCTAGGACTAACAATGAAAATGATATGTCCGTTCCTAAGGCTAATCCTAGGCGTTCTAGACGCTCTAGGAACTCTTTCCGCAAGCATGCTATTTCAAATGATGTGAATGTTAATGACTACATGCCAGAACTAGAGTTCTATTTCTGTAACGAACCAGGTAAGGAACACCTTGCCTAGGTCGCCAAACACTAACTTTGATATGGCAGGTGGAAGTGAGGGGACGCCCATGGATCATTGATAGTGGCGCCTCAAATCATATGACAGGAAGCCAGATCCATCTCACTTCTATCCAAAGTAGTGCCACGGGAGGAACTGTCTCGTTTGGCAACAAGGGCAAAGGAAAGATCAAAGGAACGGGAACTACTCTTCTCAACCCATCCATTAAAGCAACAAATGTCAGTCTTGTCGAAGGACTTGGATTCAATCTCCATAGCGTCTCTCAGATGTGTGATCAAGGTGAAAATCTAGTCACATTTGACTCAAAGGAGTGCCTAGTCATCAACAAGAAGTCCAACAAAGTTGTTCTCAAAGGCGTTCGCAAGAACAATATCTACATCTTCAATCAAGAGTTCAAACCTAAATCAGAGTTGTGTCTATCTGCTTCAAAGGAGGACGCTGATCTCTAGCATCGCCGACTTGGCCATGCTGGACCAAGCACAATCCTTAAGCTACACCAGCGAAATCTTGTGAAAGGACTTCCCCGAATTGATCCTGAGAAAGTTGAACAGTGTGAAGCTTGTATTAAAGGGAAGCAAACAAGAACGTCCTTCAAATCCAAGAACGAAGTCAATACAAAGAAGCCTTTGGAACTTCTCCATATGGATCTTTGTGGACCAATGAGGACGTTGAGCCACGGTGGAAAGAGGTACATTTACGTTCTTGTAGATGATTTTTCTCGATTTACTTGGGTTCTTTTCTTGGTGTCCAAAGCAGATTGTTTCAATGCGTTCAAAGTCTTCATCAAACAAGTGGAAGTTGCTCTTGAGACGCCTCTCAAAGCCATAAGATCAGACCATGGAACGGAGTTCCAAAATTCAGAGTTCCTGGCCTACTGTGATCAACATGGAGTCTTTCACAACTTCTCAGCTCCAATAACTCCTCAACAAAATGGAGTTGTGGAAAGAAAGAATAGGACGTTAGAGGATATGGCAAGAACTATGCTCTTGGCAAATAGCGTTCCCAAGTACTTCTGGGCGGAAGCTATTGCCACAGCATGTTACATCATCAATCGTGCCATGATCCGTCCTCTGTTGAAGAAGACATCCTATGAGCTGTTGAATGGAAAGAAGCCTCGCATTGATTATCTCAGAGTCTTTGGTTGCAAATGTTTCGTTCACAACAATGATAAAGAAAAACTTGGAAAGTTTGATGCAAGGAGTGATGAAGCCATATTCCTTGGGTACTCCCTCACCAGCAAAGAATATAGAGTTTTCAACAAAAGGACTCTAAAGCTTGAGGAGAGTATTCACGTTGTTTTCAAAGAACGTTCCTCTCACAAAGAAAAGCCAAGTAAGAAAGAACGCTCTTCTTCACAACAACAGGACGACTCTGAAGACGAAGCTGAAGATTGGTCCTCTGGAAAATACTATGTTCCTAAGGACGCTACGCCAAATCCTGATGAAGTCTCAGTGGACATTCCCAGTGTTGTTCAGGAAGCTCCATCTCGTAGTGAATCTCCAGTTCAACAGGATGTCGCTGAATCAAGTCAACAAGGCGAGCAACGTCAAGGTGTGGACGGTCTCTCTGAGGGGGAACACGCTGAGGACGATGCTCAAAGTGATAGTGATAATTCTGATGGAGACATTGATCCAAGATTTGCTCATCTGTTTCAAAGGGAGTCCCGCTTCTCTAGGGACCACCCAACTTCTCAAATTGTCTCAGATCCTTCTCAAGGCGTTCAAACAAGGTCAGCTGCAAGCAAGTCCCAAAGTGCAAATTTAGCCTTCTGTGCATTCAATGCCTTTGTCTCTATGGTAGAACCAAAGAACATCAAAGAAGCACTCCAGGACGCTGACTAGATTCAAGCAATGCAAGAAGAACTCAATCAGTTTGAAAGGAACAAAGTTTGGACTCTCGTCCCACGTCCCAAAGGCAAAAATATCATAGGGACACGATGGGTGTTCAGAAATAAGCTTGATGAGAGTGGACGTGTGTCAAGGAACAAGGCAAGACTGGTGGCTCAAGGATTCAAGCAAGAGGAAGGCATAGACTATGATGAAACCTTCTCTCCTGTTGCTAGAATTGAGGCCGTCCGTCTCCTTATTGCCTTCGCTGTTCACAAAGGATTCAAGTTATTTCAGATGGACGTCAAGACTGCCTTTCTCAATGGAAAGCTAAAGGAGGAAGTGTACGTTGCTCAGCCGCCTGGCTTTGAGGACGCCTCTCACCCAGATCATGTGTACTACTTGGACAAAGCGCTATATGGACTCAAGCAAGCCCCTCGTGCATGGTACGAAAGGTTTGCGTCCTTTCTTTTGTCTCATTGGTACACTAGAGGTTCAATTGATAAAACTTTGTTTATAAAGAAAGTTCACAAGGACATTTTGATTGCCCAAGTCTATGTTGATGATATAGTCTTTGGTAGTACTAACATGAAGCTTGTAGATGAGTTCAAGTCCTTAATGAGTAGTGAGTTTGAGATGTCCCTCATTGGAGAACTCAATTTCTTCTTGGGACTTCAAATCAATCAACTCAAGGAAGGGACGCGCATTCACCAACAAAAATATGTCCGTGAAATGCTTGAGAAGTACGGGATGAATACGTCCAAACTTGTTGCAACCCCATGTTCTCCAAACTCGCGTCTTTACGCAGATGAACAGGGAAAGGACGTTGATCAAAAACTTTACAGAGGGATGATTGGTTCTTTGCTCTATTTGACCGCAAGCCGTCCCGACATTATGTTTGCCGTTTGCTTGTGTGCACGCTTCCAGGCAAATCCAAAGGAGTCCCACATGCAAGAAGTCAAGAGGATGTTTCGCTACCTCAAAGGACGCGACGATCTTTGCCTTTGGTATCCCAGGAAGACTTCCTTCAAGCTAGTTGGCTACTCGGACGCTGATTATGCAGGTCATGTGATTGATCGGAAAAGCACTTCAGGAATAGCGCAGTTCCTTGGTTCATGCTTAGTCTCTTGGGGATCTAAGAAACAGAACTCTGTGGCGCTTTCAACTGCGGAAGCCGAGTACGTTGCTGCTACCTCGTGCTGTTCACAAGTTATCTGGATCAAATATCAACTAGAGGACTACGGTATCAATCTTGAAACTATTCCTATTCGTTGTGATAACACAAGTGCTATTGAAATTTCTAAGAATCCTGTTTTTCATTCACGCACAAAACATATTCATATAAGGCATCATTTCTTGCGTGATAATGTTGAACTAGGACTCATTAGTATGGAGCATGTAAGGACTGAAGACCAAATAGCTGATATTTTCACTAAGGCGCTTGATAGACGTCCCTTTGAGCATCTCAGGTTGCTCTTGGGGATGATAACTTTTAAGTAGCAAGTCCCGTTCTACTATTCCCTCAATGATTGGCTATGTTTAGTAGATTCTAAGTGTTCAAGGACTGTTATGCATTGAATTCATATTTGCAAGGACGCTAGTCTAAAACTTCATGTGTTTGCTACTTTGGAACGCCGTTCAAATTTTCTCTATTTTGTCTTGAAAAGAGTATCCCTGATCACCCAACCCTCATTATAAGCCAAAATGATGGGAACTCTAAGCTTACCCTAGCCGAGAACTCTGCAAAAGCGTCCTATGAGCTTCTTATTTTATTTTACGGGACGTACTTGCTTTGTTCTCAAATGGTTCGAAAGGTGATAACTAGAACGGGTGTGCTGGTTATTGGTTTGCTTGAAGAAGATAAGTTCTTGCTGAGGTAAATTTTTGCTAAGTATGAGAGAACGCCATAGTGTGAAAGGGAGAACGCAAGTTCAGTTTTTGAGAAGCAGTTGAAGAGTCAGAAATTTGAATATTTGAAAGTTTGAGCAGTGACCATTGCGTTTGCTCAAAGCTTAAGGGGGAAGTTTCGCTACGTGTCGAACAGTTAAACAGTGGTAATTATAGTTGTGCCACCGCATCCTCTATATAAGGCCAGAACAGTCGCTCTCGAATTTATTACGCTCAACTACTTTCTTGCTCTCAAACTTGCTCTGACATCTCTCTAGAACTCCGGCTGCTTTCTCTCACTAAAATCTCACCTGAATCATGTCTCAACAACTAAAGAACGTGGCTGGATCTTCTACCGGCGGGAAGAGAAGAAAGCTGGTGAAGTCCCACTATATCGAGAAGCCAAAACCCATCGTTCTTAATGAATCGCTGGTGGACTTCATCAACAGGAAGCCAAGAACCCTTTACAACTTAATAAGGGAACGCATGAACTTGCCAAAGATCAAGAATGATGCAACGAAGACTAAGAACTATGAAAGGTTCATCGAACGCTTCGTAGTGCCAAGTCTTCACAAAACCAACTACAAGGACTTGCCAGGACGGATGGACGACGTTCTCTTCTTCTCTCAGTTTGGAGGTGAGAATCTGGGTCCTTTACTTGAACTTATTCCCGACCTCCACAACGCCGTCCTTCCTGAATTCCCTATGTACCCAAGGGACTCCTTGGCCTTCCAAAGAGGTACACCTGCTCAAGACTCCCCTTTCATTGATGTTATTGGGGATTCCAATGATGAAGCGGAAGGAGAGGTGAACACTCCTGCTGCACAGATTGAGGACGCTGGTGAGCACCAGGTCACTCCAGAGAACGCCGAGCCTTCTTTGTCAGAAGAACTCGAGCGTGATGCTCAGGAAGTTCCCCCCTACAACCAATCCCTCCCCATCCTCAATCCCTCCCAAGCTCCACAAGAAAACCCCTCCCCCACAATCCAAACAAAATCCCAACAAGTCCCGGCGGACGCTGAGCCCCAATCTGAAAATCCAACAGAAGCTCAGGACGCCGAGGGCACGTCCCAGGGTCAGACCTCTGGTGCCGCTCAAGCCACAGCTGTTGGCGATGCTGAAAAAGAACAAGGCACAGAGGACGCTCCTTCAAAGGACGCTTCTGACAGTAACTCTGAGGACGAGTCAGATGATGCTGAGGACTCCGACTCCCAAAGGGCAAGCGCAAAAGAAAGCAAGATGGCGCACCCGTGAACGTTCTTAGCCCTCTAGTCTATTCTGAAGAGTGGCTTGCTTCCTTTCACAATGATGATGAAGTCCAGGAGTTCCTCGAGCTTCTGCGATTTCAGGGCTGGCTGAAAGTTGGGCCTGCGCCCGCTGTGGTAGACAAGGAGCAAATCAAAGCGTTCTACAAGGACTTGAGATATAAAGCAAAAGATGGCTCTCTCCACTTCAAAATAGATGGTGAGAAGGCATCAGTCAATGAACGCCAGGTCCGCCCTTTCATGGGACTTAGCCCCCAAAAGCCCCCGTCCGACGCTCTTAGCTCTCTTCCGGAAGGCGGGTTCGAAACAACTGATGAAGAACTGCCTCTTGTTGAGCATATCTTTCAGGGCAAAAGGCCCATAGGACTGGACAGGGTGGCTCACGTTCTGAACAAAGTAGGCGCCATAGCTCATTACTTCATTTGTCGCGCCGTCCTTCCTAGGCAAGAGAAAAGGTCAATTGTTCAAACTCATGATATAATTCTCATTGACACTTTTCTAGAACGCCGCCCCATCAACTTAGCAAGAATAGCAATGCAACATATGACTAAGTGTGGGAGGAAGCGACATGCTCTGCCGTACCCGGGGCTAGTAAAGCTGATTCTGGACTCTCAGAACGCCTATGATGAGAGCGCTGATATACACATTTATGTTGTATATTTAGATGGGGTTTTAGCATACTTCTAGTCATGTTTTAGGTGCTAAAGATGGAGTTTTGAGCATTGAAGAAGGAAGGGCCGAAGTGCACCAAAGGCCACTTGAAGCTGAAGCGAAGAAAACGAAGAAAACGTGATCTGTGGAGGCGGCGACCGCTGCCCCATAGGCGGCGACCGCTGCCTTTTCCGAGGCGAATTTCTACTTTAAACGCTGCGTTTTGTTTAGTGACCTTTTGGATATAGTTTTTGGTCCGGTTTTTATGTATTTTAGATAGATTGTTTTCTCCTATTTAAGGAGCTTTGGACCTTTGTTTAGACGGAGTTTTTGAGTTTGGAATTATTTTGTATTTTGGAGATCTATGGAGAACTAAGCCTCTTTGCTTAGACAGACAATTGAAGTATTCGTTCTGATTTAGTTGTGAGATTTCTAATTCCTTATCGATTGCATGGATTTAATCTCTTCTCTTGCTTGAATTGTTATTGACTTGTTTCAATAATTTCTAGCCTGATCATCTAGGATTTATTGTTATTAGGTTATTGCTAGATTTAGAGTGTTTCTGGTTGAGCATCTCTAATTCATAAGTAGCAACTGCATCGTGCTAATATCTGGTTGTGTTAGTCTTATGCATGAGAGAATTGATTTGCATTCTAGGGTAAAAGCTGGTTGTTTTATCTTAGTTTGTATCCAATTATATTCCTGTTGTTGAATGCTGCTAGTTAGATTGAATCTTGATAGTTTCATGATTATTTATCTAGTTAGGGTTAATAGTATCTGATTGTGCTATTAATTACTCTTGAAAAGGAATTGGAATTTCCATTGCGTAGATATTGAATGAAATCAATGATCAACTTGTCAAGCGAATGCGGATATTTGTTTGCCTAAGTGTTTCCAAATACTGATTGATAAACTCTCGAATTCGTATGCTTTGCATGTTTTGTGTGACTTAAACCTAAAAACCCCCCTTGTTACTTTTGTTTGACACATAATTCTCTGCTAAAGATAACTTGTCTCCCTGTGGAATCGACCCTTACTTGCTTTATACTTAGGTTTAAGTTAGTGTGGTATTCTTTGCATAATTGTGGTTTAAAACGACTAAATCATCGTTATCAAATTGGCGCCGTTGCCGGGGAGGCAATAATTGTCTTTTGTGTGATTTTTGTGCCAAACTTGGTGTGAACCTATCTTATGGTTCACACCGCCTGTGCTACTAATCCATGGCTTTGTTCGAGTGTACACAGTTTCAAGATGAACACTTTCATGAGTACCTGACTAGATTCCAAAAGTATGCGGATGACCTTTGTGCTTGGGGATATCATTATAGTGTGAGTGATGTTTGCAATGGCATTGTCAAGGGTATGAATCTTGAGACTCGAAGGATGGCCTACTACATGAGTAATAAAAGGCTTTTTGTTATGGAACCTATGGAATGTTGGGATTTTCTCTGTTTTATGAGCCATCAATGTCTTTTGGTTGAATCATCTCAATCAATGCCACAACCGGTTGAGACTTGTGATGCTTCTCTTGAGGATATGATGAAGGATCTTGCTAAAAGGATGGATGATATGAGTACGGAGACTACACAACACTATGAAAGGTGCTACTCACTTTGTCATCCAACAACTTCAGATAAGTCCATTGAAATCAATGAGCCAGATGCATCCCCTCCCACACGATTTGAGGAGATTGAGGAGTATATTACTGTGAAGGAAGAAGAGTTCTTCTCTGATAGTGATATGTTCTTTGAAGATGATATGAGCGACTATGTGAACACAAATGAGGAAGATGATATTACACAGGATTGTGCTTCACCAACAAAGTCCCCCATGCCTTCTGTTTCGAAATCAACCTTATTGGTTGTTGACGATCCAGGTATTCCTTGTTTCAATCTCTCATTACCCATTGTTCTTCATTCCCCCAAAGAGTCAAGTATATGGCCTAATGAAGAATCTAGAAATTACTTTAAGTTCATCCATAATGAAAGTGGTAATGCTAGTAAGAGCTTTGACAATTTTTTTTCATATTCGAAAAAGCCACCACTTAATTTGAATTGGTTTGAGCATATGCCATTTTATGAAGATTGGACACACAAGTTTGATAAGTTGAAACGATTTTTAAATGACATGTTATTTAGTTTCAATTTATCTTTGGGCTACTCATGCTTCTTTGAGATGAGCTCGCAAGAATTTGATAGGTTGTTAAGGGCATTGACAATGTCCAATCTTGTGAAATCATACGAGGCGTCGAGCCACGACGGTAATCAAGGCGCTTATCGGGAGGCAACCCGATGTAGTTGATTTCTTTCCTTTAGATTAGCTTAGATTAGTTTCCCTTTGTTATCTATTGCGTCGAACTAACCTGCAGGATGTTAGAGAAGCTAAGACGAAATGGCAGCGACCGCCGCCCCAAAGCGGCGCCCGCTGCCAATTACGGGACATCTACGTTGGCTACGACTTGATGGCGGCGACCGCCGCCTAAATGGCAGCGGCCGCTGCCATTAAGTTCCGGAAAACGAAAGATTTGTGGCGGCGACCGCTGCCCCACAAGCGGCGACCGCCGCCAATTCTCCGTCAGCTACGGCAATCCTCACGTAAATGGCGGCGACCGCTGCCATAAAGGCGGCGCCCGCTGCCTTTTCGGGTTCGGCAAAAAAAAAAAAAAAAAAAATTCAAAAAAAAAAAATAAAATAAAAATTCGGACAATCGTTTTGTTCGCTTCTTTCTTCTTCGCTACCTAGCGATTGATCATTAAGAGGCTACTTCCTTTCTACTATTGTCGCCCCTTCATCTATTCAAGTTGAGTTTAAAGAGGGGCGGATCTTGAGCTTGATGACGAGGAAGTTGCGATGCCTTAGATTGCGATTGTTATTGGGTATCCAATTGGCTATTAGAGGCATATTTG
Organism: Polygonum aviculare; assembly: GCA_934048045.1. Taxonomy (NCBI): domain Eukaryota; kingdom Viridiplantae; phylum Streptophyta; class Magnoliopsida; order Caryophyllales; family Polygonaceae; genus Polygonum; species Polygonum aviculare. The sequence continues at coordinate 14,562,543 of OW204030.1, read as the reverse complement.
GAAGATGATTAGAGCATGGATACTTGTCAACATGATCGTAGAGGAATATTTTCTTACTTTTCATGAGGAAGAGAGGCAGTACCATAAGCAGCAGACACACTACTTTCAGCAGTAGGAGACATTCTTTCAGCAGTAGTGGCTTGAATACCTATCATACCCTGACTATCTACCACTACCACCACCTTCACAGTAGTGCAGGTGGCCCATATCATCACCATGGAGGAGCATATGTGACAGTAGAACTTATTCTTGGGTTCTCAATATTCTGATCTAGCCACCACCACCTTCACAGTAGTGGTATTTTTTTCCTTACTTCCCCTTATATTATTTTTGTCTTTCTACATTGAGGACAATGTTTATTATAAGTGTGGGGGAGTTGGATTTATATTACTATTGCTACTTCTTAAAAAAAAAAAAGAGCCATAAAAATAAAGAAAAAGGCAGAAAAATCCTGGGGTGAACTGAAAACCTGAAAGGGCGGTTCAAGTAAAAAGCAGGTAATCTGACAAGCATTAGGCTTGGGCAAAAATAGATTTTTGAGTGATGTGAGATGGTGAGTCCAACATTGAAAAATGAAAAGAGAGATGTTAGGTGAAAACCTGAAAAGGCGCCTAAGCAAAAAAAGTGAAAGAAAAAAGAGTGTTTTAGGATGTTCTTTTTACTGGAGCTGGCGACATAAGAAGTGGAGTATAGGAGTGTTTTCGGGTAGGTTTTCACTTGGAGGGATAAGGTGTAGTTTCTTGATTGACATCTTCTTTATTGATGCATATTGTTGATAGATGTTGGATGTGTGGAGTAGGTGTTCGATAGGTTGATGGTTGATTGTAGTGCTGAGTTGTGTTGATTGGAGTTGTATTGTTAGGATTGATGGATGCTGGTGCTGACTACGCTATATTTTGTTATGGGATGGTTGGGTAGGAGTTTTGATGATTATTGTTATTACCTTTAGCTGTAGGCTCTCGCTATACTTGATGATCTAGGTTGTTATTGATTACGAGTGTTATTTTTCTGATTCACTCGAGACGAGTGAGATTCAAGTGTGGGGGAGTTTGATATACACATTTATGTTGTATATTTAGATGGGGTTTTAGCATACTTCTAGTCATGTTTTAGGTGCTAAAGATGGAGTTTTGAGCATTGAAGAAGGAAGGGCCGAAGTGCACCAAAGGCCACTTGAAGCTGAAGCGAAGAAAACGAAGAAAACGTGATCTGTGGAGGCGGCGACCGCTGCCCCATAGGCGGCGACCGCTGCCTTTTCCGAGGCGAATTTCTACTTTAAACGCTGCGTTTTGTTTAGTGACCTTTTGGATATAGTTTTTGGTCCGGTTTTTATGTATTTTAGATAGATTGTTTTCTCCTATTTAAGGAGCTTTGGACCTTTGTTTAGACGGAGTTTTTGAGTTTGGAATTATTTTGTATTTTGGAGATCTATGGAGAACTAAGCCTCTTTGCTTAGACAGACAATTGAAGTATTCGTTCTGATTTAGTTGTGAGATTTCTAATTCCTTATCGATTGCATGGATTTAATCTCTTCTCTTGCTTGAATTGTTATTGACTTGTTTCAATAATTTCTAGCCTGATCATCTAGGATTTATTGTTATTAGGTTATTGCTAGATTTAGAGTGTTTCTGGTTGAGCATCTCTAATTCATAAGTAGCAACTGCATCGTGCTAATATCTGGTTGTGTTAGTCTTATGCATGAGAGAATTGATTTGCATTCTAGGGTAAAAGCTGGTTGTTTTATCTTAGTTTGTATCCAATTATATTCCTGTTGTTGAATGCTGCTAGTTAGATTGAATCTTGATAGTTTCATGATTATTTATCTAGTTAGGGTTAATAGTATCTGGTTGTGCTATTAATTACTCTTGAAAAGGAATTGGAATTTCCATTGCGTAGATATTGAATGAAATCAATGATCAACTTGTCAAGCGAATGCGGATATTTGTTTGCCTAAGTGTTTCCAAATACTGATTGATAAACTCTCGAATTCGTATGCTTTGCATGTTTTGTGTGACTTAAACCTAAAAACCCCCCTTGTTACTTTTGTTTGACACATAATTCTCTGCTAAAGATAACTTGTCTCCCTGTGGAATCGACCCTTACTTGCTTTATGCTTAGGTTTAAGTTAGTGTGGTATTCTTTGCATAATTGTGGTTTAAAACGACTAAATCATCGTTATCAAGCGCTCCTCAAGAAGAACTCGGTCTGAAATGGAACGCAAAGAAAGGACTGGTTGAGATAAGGCACAATGAAGAGTTGCCTTCTGTGATAAAGCAGCTAGAGGCTGAGAAGGAGGAAGCTAGAAAGAAAGCAGAAGAAGAACGCTCAGCTGCTGAGGCTGAGGCCGCAACGCTTACTTCTACGCCTCAAGAGTCCTCTCAGGACCAAGAGCCAGCAGTCGACCTTACTGTCCTTGATCAAGTGCTCTTAGGGCCTTCTTCTCCTCCAACTCTTCCACAGGACGCTCCCTCTTCTAGCTCAGGTCCAAGGCCCCGTTCTGCCCCTGCAAATCTGGCTGAACATCCTCCTGCAGAACTCCTGGGTGCCATAATGGACAATCAGTGTCACGTCTTTTCTGCGATCAAAGACTTGTTCGCGGCCCTCACTAAATCAGCTGAACTTCAAGAGCAACTTCTAAAGTTGTTCCAAGATCAAAGCCGCTTCTAGTGATCGCCGTCCCCCCGCTCTTAATCCCTCAACTTTTTGCCCTTGCTTCTTTTGTTTCAAAAAACTTGATCCGTTTGTGATCACTTTTGTGTAATAACTCTGATTCTCGTTTGAATGGCTATTACACTGTTTGCTTGCACATGTTTGTTTAAGCGTTCCACTGCCTTTAGTTGTGTGTTTGTGCTAACGTCCTTATCACTTGTTATCCTTTTCGATGATGCCAAAAGGGGGAAGTGTAGTTTTGCAGAGATTCGCTATAAAATAGTTATCTAGAATAAGCAAGTGCTAAGGGGGAACTATTAAGTGAAAAGTCTAAGGAACGCCCATGCTAGAATAAAAGAGGACGCCTAGAAAATTTTCTAGGACGCAACTCTCTCCCTAAAATCCAAATGTTAAAGAATCAAAGAATGAAAACTTGTGCTTACTTAAAACTTTTCTGCAAAAGAGTTTGTCATCATCAAAAAGGGGGAAATTGTTGGGACGCTATCAAGAACGCCTGCGTACTTGGTAGTGTGCCCACACAAACCGTCCCTTAGTTTTGATATGATAAACTCACTTTGATTCTAATAAATTTGTCCAAGTGTTCAGGAACGCCCAATTAACAAAGGACAACAAGTGTGTGAACGTTCCCTAGGCTTAGGGACGCCAGCTAACAGGAAGTAAGGATGAGCAAGAGACTACTTGAGCATGGACGGAGTCCCAAGCAAGTAGGAACGCAAGAAAGGAGTCCTTACTCTATAGCCGACAGGATGAAATCACTCGACAATGTTTGATCATCCAAGGACACGTGGAGACCGATCCTGTAGTAGAGTCCAACACTACGTGGCGGACGATCCTGTAGCAGAGTTCATCAACACGTGGCGGCCGATCCTGTAGCGCAGTTCATCACACACAGCTGGATACAGGAAGCTTCCTCATCACCGCCATACTCGTGGAGGAAGATCTTGTAGCCACGTACCTCAAGGGCATGATCGTCAGAACGAGAATGACGCCCTTCCCAAGTCCTATAAATACCGCAAGGCATTTATTGTGACACCAACGCTTTCAAGAATATTCAGAGAGAATCAAAGAGAAAGCGACTCACTCAAGAACACGAAGAACTAACTCAAGAACTCAAGAACAGTGCTAGAACTTGTGTTAGATCGAGTGAGACTTGTAACCAAATCACAAAAACTGTTTGTATCAAGAAAACCCAAAAAGAGAGAAAGAGAGTTCTGCGAAGTACTACAGAACGTAGGAATAGAGTCCTTTGACAGATTGAACTCGCTTAAGTTGTAGGCTTAGAGGAGTCCTTTACTAGTGGACTTAGGGAAAAGCTAAGTGCTAGAGAACTGTAAAGACTCGCCAGTACAACTGTAAGGACGTTCAATATAAAGGAAAGAACTATTCAAAAATCCTCCAAGGAGGTAGAGGATTACACTCAAGGACTACTTGGTCTTGAGTGGTTCCTCTATAATTCACTGCGTTCATTACTTACATGTTTAGTACTTAATTTCCGCTGCATTACTCAAGGACGCCCCTACTCCTCGTAGGGACTCCTAACCTAAGGACGCCTTTACCAAAGTAAAGGACGTCCCTCAGTACTAACGATCCAACAGCAACCCAACAACCTCTACCGCATCACCCAGAGATCTACTGAATCCACCCAAGAATATCTAGACATGTTCAACAAAGAGAAAATTGTCATCCCCAATTGTGACATGGCTACAGCTGTAGAGGCATTTAGGCAAGGGGTGGAACAAGGCAACGGGCTCTACGAGGAACTCACTAAGCATCCTATCGCCAACTTTGAAGAAGTGCAGGTCAAGACTCTGGCGCAAGTGCGGCTAGAGGAAGACTGGAAGCTGCGTTAGAGGTCTACCGAGCTAAAAAGACCCGAAAGGTGAGGTCACGCTGATCATCTCCTAGAAAGGAGAAGCCAACCCTACTCGAGATGCCACTGAGTACGCCCAGAGATGTACATCCTGCCAACGACACGTACACAAACTACACCAGGCCTCAGAAACCTTGCACCCATCCTCCGGAAGTACTATTTTTGAACTTGGTTCTTACTAGCTATTTGTTTCAGTTCTCTGTTTCTTTTAGAAGTGACCTCTAGCATTAGTCATCATGCATAGACTTGATATCATTTTGTTTGTATGGTTATGCATATGCTATCATTCAATGAAATGTCTTAGGGCCTTAGTCGCCCTGGAACACGGTTGTATTATCACCATGTGCATGATCGGTACCCACTACAAACACAGGGGTCAATCTGTAATATCCGCAAATTTTATAAAATGGATTATGAAATTCTCCTTAGTTTTATGAATCAACTTTGTTTTTGGAATGACATGAGAAAGGACAAAGGTTACCCGATTAACCGTATAACATTGGATAACATTAAACGGAACCTTTAACTTCAAAAATTCATACAACCTTCGTTAGAGCTCTGAATCGAGTGAATCCAATGCCTAAATGTAGATAAAGGAGTCTAGTTTCATCCCTCAACATTTGAAGCCATTCTGATAAGTATCGAGAAAGTTATGCCAATTTTATCGACGCACTGTGCAATCCCAGGAGGGCAGCAGGCGCCGCCTATGAAACTGGCGGGCGCCGCCTCCTGCAGACGCAAGTTGCTCGACAACACACCTTCATTGTGGGTGCCGTGGTTTCACCATCTGCAAGGGTATTGCTTTGGGTCACTTCTCCTCACCTTTACCTCACTTCACCATTAATGTTTGGCATCATTGCAACCAAAACAATCATCATTTTCGGATTCAAAGTCAGCCTGAGAAAACTATAAATAGGGGGTGTTGGTGAAGGCTTAATCCACACAAATCTCTCCTCTCTCCCTCAGAAACCTCTTCCATTACAAAGTTCAAGTGTTCTTCTTTCTACTGTTGGCAAAAGCTCATTGACAGGTGGCCGGAGTCGATCGGAGGAAGCTTGCAAAATCACGCCGTCGTTACTGTAGTAGGCAGCGACCGCCGCCAACAGGGGCAGCGACCGCCGCCAAAAGACAGTGCTTGCCGCTAGTGCATTTGTTGCACTTTGTGTCCGAGCTTCGTTCTAAGCCATTGCCCAGGCTGTTCCTCGCTCGTGCCTTGTGTTTTGCCTTGCCTTAGGCCTTGTCTAGTGCCTTGCTAACCTCGTCTTCTCGCCTCAATTAGCGTTCTTAAACTCGTTTTAAGGCAAGTGGATGGTTCGCATTTTTCCTTACTCGATAATCGTGAAATTTCTTTACGTTATCAAATTAATCGTTGGGAACGAACTTGTTTGCTAATAATTTGATTAGGATTATTATGCTTAGAAATAATGACCATTGTTATTATATATTTATTATTATCGAATATTAGACTTGGACTTAGGACTCCGATGATGTGTGGCCTTTGATTGTTTCCAGTCTCTTTTTGAAACTTTGCTCTGGATTAGCTTAATTAGGGATTGCCGATTTAGTGATCCGTTGTCTCTTTATAACTTATTAGGAGGTATATTTCGTTATCGGCTCCCGATACTGGGTCATGACTCTGCCTTTCTCCGAATAGAGAGGCTAACAATCTTGCAAAGTGTTGAGGACTATGCTCCTTACTTTGGTTCGTCCCTCCTCAGGGGCTTACCTATCTCTAAAAAGTCGCTAAGTGAAGTGTAATGATTTATAACCAATGAAAAGATTGGTGCAATCGTGCATAGTAATCAATGAATACGAGGTGATTAGTACAACTTGGAAAATCACTTCGGGTCCGCATTATTGACAATTGTCTATCTAATCTGAATGCATGACTCAAGTTGTTAAAACACCTATAAAATGACAAGATGGGTTCAGGTGTATAAGCGTCCTTGTGGCCACCTCCCTGTTGGCATCTTTGAGTTGTGATGAGGTTGATACGATTTGATTTATATATGTTGTATGCTTTTCAAACTCTTGAATGATTAAAGTTCCCAACAAATCAATAAACACATTTCTTTCCTAGGCGTTATCTTCTAATAACGTCCTATTCCCGAGAAAACTCTATCTTCTCTTCATACATCGTACCAAACACCTGAAAGCCTCTCGCTCAGATTGCTGCTTCGCTATCGTCATGTTGAACCTCGACTACCGCGCACCTACCAGTTATAATATGGTTAAGGATTGCCGTTATGTCCGACCTTTTCTCAGAACCGAAATATTATTCTCCCACTTGTTTAGTCTCGCGTTAGACTAACATCCCTTCTTTCATTCCCAACTTTATTGGCTGATATTCCTTGCTTTTATGGAGATATCAGATAGGAAAGGGAAGGCTATCCAGGAGTAACCGAAGACCTAGGATGGAAGGAAGGAAACAAGGATGCAAGACATTTTAAAATATTTTGTTTACTTTATGGCTGGTTTCCACATGCTTTTGTTTTAAAATATTTTGTTTACTTTATGGTTTCCACATGTTTAAAATCTGTTTCACTGGTAATCACTAGTTATTTCGAGTCGTTCTCTAGCTATCATTTGTCAGTAATCAACTAACGCACACTATTCGCTAGTCATCGCACATCATATGCTAGACACCGCAAGTGATCGCTAGAGACCACATAAGCAATATCAAAGCAAGAACTCGCTAGAAACGCAAGTGATCACTAGCGCCGTCTAGCCTACGCCTAGCAATCTAGTCAATAGAGACTCCGACAACGATCCAGCTCCCAACACCATCCTAGACTCTAGTTGGATGTAGAGACTCGATCCCAGTAGGTTAGGGTACTCGGACGAAGTGCTAGCGAATCAGCGGCCAACTTGCACAACAGGTCCGAAACCTAATTTGGGGGCATTGTTGGACATGGAAAAAATAGGTGCATGAGGAGTTATGGCCCAAAGAAGAAGCAGATGAAAGGATCCCATCAAAGAAGCCCAGTTGAATGAAATTTGCACCAGTTGTGAGAACGTGGGCAAATCTGTTGAAGTCCATGAGGGGAGTGGCCAATATTTGAGGAGAGGGAAATATAAGATATGAAGAATCCTCCTGTGGACGGTTACGATGTAGCTTGCTATCATTCAAACTCATACAAACCCTCTGTAAGAGTATTTTTGTTCTTAAATCAAAAGCCCAATTAAGGCTAAACTCCAAATATTCTAGTGTGCGGATTTTAGTTCCAACAGGTAGCATGCATAAGAACCCGTGAATCTATATAACTAGATTTTTTTTTGTGATAAAGAGATAACTATAGATTACACTATAGTATTTTAACTAATATGATATTAGTTATAAGGATGAGTATAATAATAATAGTTTATTAAAAGTATCATAGTTTGGGTATATATTATATAAGTATGTTAATTAGTATAGTTTTGTCATAAAAGGATGCTATTTTATAAATTGTATAATGGTTTGATCATATATTATAATACTATATAATAATGGTTTGATCATGTATCAAACTACCTATGTTATTAATATACATATATAAATATATGTATTAATGGCTGATTAATATTTAACTATAAGTTAATATAAGATTTTATGAAAACGATTTTACAAAGGTAATTTATAAACTCGTCAACAATTTTATATACTCACTATTTGAAGATAAAATATAACTTGTATCATAGAAGTAATAAAAATAAAATAACATAATGTTCGTAAATATTAAAAGTTATTATTGAATTAGGTTCATGAAGGATATGATTTTTAACAAATTCTTTCTCAAAATAAATTACTAAAATTTATTTTAAAATATTTGTCTTTCCGGTGTCAACTTCGTTCAACGAAGGTACAAAGAATTGTGATTGAACCATACCTTCGATCATCTAACTCGCCTAAAGAAAATACAAGGCAAGTAAAATGGTTCAATTGTATGCATATGGTTTAATACTATACTTTATATTTAAATCATGATGTTTTTAATTGTTGAGAACTAATTGTGTGGTAAAATGAACATAAGACTTTATTGTTAGATTTAATGATTGTCATATTTAGTACTTCGTACGATATGCGAGGTAATACTCCATAGTGTAAGGTCATGACCAAGGCCTCCTAAACCGTTCGGGGATCGTTTAAGGATTATATCCCTAATTAACGCACCTTAATAAGTTGAACTGTAATTCTCTGTGTGGAAATAATCAAGATAAGCGCGTTGTGCAATTTAAATCAATTTCATCTTCGTATTCAACAAAGACAATCAAAATAAAATCTCTGTGTGATAATACGTTCCCAACAATCTTGCATCGAAGTTTTCTCGAGGATACACTACCGCAAAGTATGTAGTTTCTGGACGCTTTTTCAATCCATTTTCGGGCGTTTAAAAGTGTCGAGAAAAACTTTCTCGACGCTTCAATGGAGCGTTGAAATTTTTGACGTCACAAATCGCCGACTTTTTTGGTGTCCATAACAACACATGATTTGTCGTCGTAAATTTAAATTCTCGAAGCTTTTTTTTTTGGATTTGAACTTCAAATCTAAACATGTCGCTAAATGTCTATGACGTATAAAAGCTTCGAGAATTGTTGCCCGCCAAGACAATGTGTTTGGCGCCAATGATAGTTGACATGAAAAAAGCGTCGAAAAATGCTTCGCACACAGGGAAAAAATTTGCCACCAATTTTTTTTGACGGAATAACGTGTGGCCATTTGTTGAGTGCCAAAAAATTTCATTAAAGATACTCGATAAAAGTGTTTACAGGGACGCAAAAAAGCATCGCCGTTTGTTTACCGCCCAAAAATTTTTAATTTTATGACAACATAAAGCGTCGAGAAATGAACCACCTTTTTGGAGAGTAAAAGCGTCGACATTTTCCTATCGTGCCAAATACCTGCTTGAAAGTCTCAAACAATATATATAAAGACCAAACTAATTAACATCAAATTGTACAATTATAGCGCGCATAATTATTTAGTGTTGATATATATATATATATAAAAGATAGTAGTTCATTACACAACCATCAAATCCATGCACAACTCTATAATTACATGCATAAGTTGTCCATCAAAACATAATATAGAAATAAAAATATTCTAAAACATTCGAAGCATTGCAAGTTGTAACTCTGGCCATTTTGATACCGAGGAGATATATAGATAGCTAATTAGTTAAGTAGAGTACAAAGAGTACGCAGACATTCATAAGACATGCTAATGTGGCGAGTTTGAAGTCTGGCCATTCTCAGATGCATTGCGAGTAACGACCCACCTTAAATTCTTCCTCTATTTATAGTGGTTGACTAGTGCAGTTAATACAATCCTTCCATGGCCATTCACTAATTTTTCTGTTCTGAATTCCTTTTCCTCCTCATCAAAGGCAAAGTTTTCTACCATCCACTGACACATAAGCAATGAAAGCAAGACATACTTAGATCTCAAAGCACAGTTAAATACTTAAATTTAGGTAATACAAAGCAACAATGACAATACGCTGACTCATCCAAGTCATGAATAAATACATTAGGAATAACACATAACAAGGATCTGGAAACAACTCATACCAGTCATCAAGGGTGATATAGAAACAAATCTGATCACTATGTAGCCAAGAAGAGATTGCTTATTTACAAGGCATCAGCAAGAAAACATTACTTTGCAATAATGACTAGTTCAAGCTTAGGTATATACTATATAATAATTTCTGAATGCTAACAATCTCAGAATAACTTGGATTTTTTTTCAACTAAATTTAACCTCATATAAAAAGTTGCAGCAATTTATTAGCCTTTTGAGACAATAACTTTAGGATAGGCAAAAACGAAATAAATAAAAACAATCAAAACTAATTGAGTAGTGTATCGACATGACACTGAATTCTTACCTTCATGAAGAGAAAAATATTAGAACTAATGTTAGCTTTCTTCTCCCTTCTTGCCAATTCATCTAGCATCTCTATGATTCAAAATTGAGCCAAGCAGATTAAAAGCTGAATTATTGGCAATTCATATATTAAATGAAATGTACCGGCATAACTCTCTTCCTTTATCTCTAGCACCCAATCTTACATATGAGACCTCCTTAATTTTTGAAAAGCTCCTATTTTGAAATCATTACTTTCTAAAGATTACTATCAAACAACACTTATAATGGATTGTCTCTTTAAAAATGCACACATTTACTGATTACTATCAAGCAACATTAAGACAATCACGAAGTTCAACAAAAAATACAATAAAAGTACATACAAGATTGAAACAATGAAGAATGTTGCAACAGATTACCTTTCATACATACAAGATTAGTGGCAATCAAGGGCTTTGGATTTTGTCAAATATAGTTCATAGACCCTTTCTTCTTCAATTGCTACATTCTGATCATTCAAAAACAAAACATACGAATATTAAAAATTTACTCCATATCTGAAGAAAGAAAAGAAAAATCATGTTACCACCAATTGACCATAACTATGTACGAGAGATGAATTTAAGATGGCAAGTAAAAAAAAACTAGTAACTTCATTTGCATCTGTAGATTTTGCTAATAAAAAACACCTTGATAAATGTGAGCTGATTAAGTGAAGAATGATTGCCCCTGTCAAGTGAGCTCAATTTAAAAAGGACAACATTATTAAAAAAATCATCAAAAGCTCTTCCAACGAGGTCAAACTTGACCTAAAGCTCAAATCAGAAACCTTTTCCTTTCATCAAATGTAGACAAGAAAATTTCTTTTAATCAATGGAGGGTTATTTCTAGCAATGTAGATCATTGAAGTTTCAGCTATTGGTTAGCTAAATCTAGTCAAGATTAACACAAACTCAGCTAAAAGCCTATATGTTTGCATTGGAACTTTGGAAGCAATCAGACATAGAAACGTAAACATCAAGCATAAAAAAATTTCTTGAGTAAAAAAGTATAGGATGGCATGGATATATAACACTAAACCTAGAATGCATCATCATACTTGAACAAAAAAGTAATGAATCAATTGCTTTAGATGAATGATCTTAATTTAATTTTAAAGAAGAGACCTCTGGCTTATGGCATCCTCTTAACCTGTAAAAAAATGGAAGAAGTTCAGCCTATGAACAATAGAAATGAACTCAGATACATTGAGTTTGCAGCAAATATAGAATTCGACTTCGACTGCTTTTTTCCCGATGAACACGCAAAAACAATCGAAAACCCTAGCCAAAAAAACAATCGCATTCGAAAAGGAAAAATTGTGTTCAACAAGGAAACTAGCCAAACAAAAATTTTGAAACCACAATCGAAAAGCATCAATTACGTGTGAAAACCTAACAAATAACATGGATCAAAACTGAAACTACACAACAAATGCTCCGAGATTTTGATTCATCAACTTCAAAGCAATCACTTAAAATGCTCAAGGGTAACAAGCACTAGGAGAAAACTGATACAACAAATTTGCAAGGGAACAAACAACTTGCCATGGCAAAGAGAATACCAACAAACACAGCAACCACTCACTAGAACCAGCAAAGTAAGCCACCTTCTTGGGATCTAAAACGGGAAAATTCAAGGTAAGTTAAGCCCAAAGCAACGGTGTAAAGAAAATAGGGTTTAAAAGCTGCGAATTTGGGATTTATGGTGCCAGGAGACGAAATTGATTAGTAGAAAGGAAGAGTGAGACATACCCAATTCAAGATTTGAGTAGTAGAGCAATTTATGGAAAAAAGGCGCTAAAATTGGGAAGTTTTTTCTCTGTGGAAAGGGGGCGGGGTCAAAGAAAGAAGAAGAACGATGAGGAGGAAGTTTTCTCTAGGACCATTACAGATAAGAATGGTGGATTCGGACCGACAATTGATTGTTATAAAGTGATACAGAGGACGGTAGCTTTTTCCGCATTGGAGGAGGCCGGCGCGTTTCAGAAGAGTCCTCCATCTCCCCTCGCCTTCCTTGTTGATGTGGTTCGCCAGAAGCTCGTCCTCCGCCGGCGTCCATGGCGCTTTCCGAGGATGAGATTCTCTTCAGGCTTACTTTGCTGCAACACGGAGTCGTCGATTTCGCTCCTCCTCCGCCGCTTTCCGAGGCACCTGCCGGAGAAGACGATCATTTCTGCTTTGATGCAACAAAAGGCGATAGTGAAGTTGAGCGAGAGCGAGGTTTAATTTAGGTTTAAGTTTTAGTTTCAAGTTTTGATTTAATACGTGTAAAGTTGAATGTTAATTTCGATTTTTGCCCAAAATTTTGAGCGCGTATATATCTCACAAAAGGCGGGCATTTTTCATTACAGCTTAATTTCTCGACGCTTTTATGAGAATGGCGACGCCAAAAAATGCCAACGATGGTTTACAGAAAAAACCGTACAAAATATGTGACAGAAAATGCACGCGCGCGAATTTTACAATTGACGAAACGAGAAGTGCTGAGAGGAATGCGTCGAAATACTACCCGTTTTCTAGTAGTGATATCACCTCTCGTGATACCCTAACCTTTTCAAAATCATTGTCATTTTCTCATGGAAGTGTGTAGTAGCTAGATCGTCCTCTGACTTTCATTCGGAATCCAACATTAGTCATTAGCCATTCCCATTAGCCGAACCACTTTCAAAAACCCTCTTGTTTAGTTTGTCATAAGACTAACCGATCATCCTTTTTCCTTGCATGGTGGGTTGGTGTCCACTGAATTTCTGTCATGACACATCAGGAGGAGGACTCGTAATCGAAGACTAGTCAAAGGAGGCAATGAAGACTCAAGTTTCTTTCTAAAGACCTTTATTTTAACTCCGCACTTAAGTAACTCTAAACTTAATTTTCGTATTGAGATTCTTGAGGTGTGAGAACCAATACAAGTTTTATTCTCAACTTCATATGTAATCAACGATTAAAACGTTTGTTATTTAATCATTGTAATTCCGCATTAAAGTTTTGCCGTATTTTTGTGATAACTGTAAAGTCTAAGGTGACTTTAAGAGTTTTAACCCGTGGTCACTAGCGCTAATATCCCTATAAAAAAGGGGGTGTTACAGTTTAGGGTTTAGGATGTAGTGTTTAAGGTTTTGATGTTTCCTCTTGAAAAACATTTAATAAGGATCGATTAATGACTTGTCGTACATCACACATACAACTCTTGTAACTATAGAGTATCTCCTCGAGAAACATGAAAAGTATGCTAATCTTTATCAATAAGAGTTGGACTTGAGCTCAAGTGATGTTGAATCTATAAGAGTTGGACTCGAGAAACATATCACGTATAAGAGGATGATACATTGAAATTAACTTTCGATATAGAATATATCTAACTATTGAACAAGTCCTCAAAAAGCCATAAACTTAAATGAATTTATAGGTGAACGAAGGTTGAAGACTTCTCGGTGACATGGTCTCTAGTTACAAACAGATAGAGTATTGAAAATCATGAAATACGTGAATCCACATGGTTTAACATCACGATGAGGGTATTTATAAGTGAGTTTTCGATCTAATTATGTTTTACGACATAAGAATCCGCACATATGACAAACCAACCGAACCTAGCTCTAATTTTACGGATGGGGTGTCCGCACAAAAGCTGAAAAACCTATATTCTGTGTGCGGCATGAAAATCTCCATAAGAATGGCTTGTGTTGGTTGGAACGCCGCACAAGAATGTCGCCCACCACATCTTCGACCTGAGCAATCTTCAACTTTATTTTCCGCTACGATTCACCTAAGGTCCTCTTGTGCAGATCATGAAGCCGCATATGAACTGTAGTTGCGCTTCAAGGTATATCATCGTGCCTTTGCACCTTAACATTGTAACACAAACCCAATTCCGAAACATAAACTAAACATGACTTTTAAATTTTTGATAAATGTTATTCTATTAAAGTGAAAAAGTATTACATAATACGATGATATAATGAAAGGAACCGGCTCAAATGAAAACAGAAGTTATCCTAAAAACTAACAATGATCATTGACCGTCCGATTACACAGATCTACGGTCCTGATTAGAAGCTGCTTCTCTTTTAAATTTCAAAGACACGGGGGCTTTTTGGTAAATTTGCCTCTTTTGACAGGAAACATCGGTCTTCCTCATTTTTCTCTCGACGCCATCGCAAGTCTTCTTCAACCTTTCGCTTCCAACGCCATCTCAGAGCACTCGCCCCACCGTCTCCTCCAACACAACCCATCAGCCTTCGTCTCCTCTCGTCCGCTGGCCACCTGCCACCTTCAATTTCCGTCGACCGCCGTCACCAATCAACTGCGAGATTTGGGTGGGTGGATTTAGGGTTTTCGTTCTTCAATTGAGAATACCCATAGACTGAGCCGTCTATTTGTCCAATTTTGGGAAGGAGGAGAACAGTTATTCAAGTCTCAGTTCGTTTGCATCACACAAGAATGAAGAATGCTTGATGAAATCACTGTGTTGTTTGTGTCTGCAATAGTCTCAGCTCGTTTACTTTTTGTTCCTCTGAACTTGATTGGAAGTTTTGACTCAGCCTTATTCAGATAAAAGGATATGGAATTTGAGTTTGAACTTGATTGGAAGTTCTAGGTTGCTGAATTTAAGTATTGATAGAAGTTGAATTTATGAGGAACTTGTAGTTGGACTCTTTCACTATACTATGACAAAGGGGTTGAACTCAAGTATTGATAGAACTTGTAGCTTCAACGTAATGTAATCAAAATTATCCCATATGAACATTCCATGATGACTTAATGGGTTACTTGCAATTGTGAAGCACACATGAACGTTCTTTGTTTTAACGTGAACATACCCCATTTTAATGTGAACATACCTCCATTTCACGTGAACATAAAGCTATGCATCTATCTATAATTTTAGTTTGGCTCATTATGAATGTTGTTTGCTTTAACGTGAACATGCCCTATTTAGATGTGAACATATCTCCATTTAGCGTGAACATAAAAATATACGTTATTTTTACTACTTTTTATTCCACTTTTCAATGTTTAGCTCATTATGAATGTTCTTTGTTTTCACATGAACATACCTCATTATAATGTAAACATACCTCATTTTAAAGTGAACGTAAAATATGCGTTATTTATCCTGATTTTTATTCCACTTTTCTTTGCCTTGCATGTTCTAATGCGTTGTGACCTTAGATGTCTCATTCTAGTAGTATCAACAGCGTTGATGACACGATGGTTGAGAATCCGGACCTAACCGGTTATTATGAAGTTTGCTTTTCTCAAGGTGGATCTACATATTTCTGGCATGTTTGCCCGGATGATTTGAAACCAGCTGTTGGCATGATATTCACCAAACTGGACAAGGGGGTTAAATTTTACAAGCACTATGCATTTGCATGTGGGTTTGACACGCGTATGGGCTCAACTCGTTATGACTCCATAGGGAAATTTCCTTTGATGAAGTATGTAGTTTGCAATAGGGAAGAATAGAAACATGGAAGTAAAAGCACCGGTCAGTGCACAAGGTCTTCTAACAGAGAGGGTGGCATTGGCAAATGTACTCTTGAGTTTGCATGAAACACTAGGTACTCTGTTTTTGATTTTGAAGAACGCCACACTCACAAGCTTGTCATAGAAAGTCCTCGGCAGTTCATGAAGACTTAGAGAAATCTTAACGTTGGCCACAAAAAGTTTGTTCTTGATCGTGCACAGGCTAATATAGGTCCTTCATCGGCTCATCGTCTTTATATGGAGGTTGTGGGTGGGTATTAAAAAGTTGGAGCTTGTGTTCTGGATTTCAAAAACCATCGTCGAGATATGTTGGCTTAAATAAAAGACTTCGATGCTCAGATGTTCATAAAGCACTTGTCAAAGAAAAAGGAGCTCTTCCCTTCGTTTTGCTTTGATTATGATGTTGATTCTGTCGACCGCTTGTCGCGTGTGTTTGGTATGACCCCATATCTTGGAATAATTTCACTTTTTTGGGCGAGGTTATGTCTTTTGATGCAACATACGGAACCAACAGGTAATTCAATAATGTCTTTCTTGCATCTAGTCTTGTTCTTTTTTTCTCTATCTCTACTTGCTATCTCCATCGAATTATCTCACAAATGCACCGAAGTAACAATTGTTTTCACTAAAACCCAACTTGTCCTTTTATATTTATATATATATATAGAGAGAGAGATATCATGCTTTATAATTGTGCAAATTCGAAAACCTTTTTGCAAATGTGTGTGTAGGAATTTGAAAGCATTAATCTCAGCAGACTTTTAAATCACATGAACACAACTACAACACATGTGAACGTACATCTAAAATACGTGAACACAGTACTCAAATATGTGAACATTACACTGAAATATGTGAACATACATCTAAAAATGTGTCAGATGCATTCTTATTTAAATGTCTTTTTTCAAGCTTCTTGTTTTTACCATGAAATATGTGAACATTCTGATAAAATATATGAACAACCAAGTAAAATACGTGAACATGAAAACAAACATAGTAAACTGTTGTAGCATTCATAGACAATTTTTTTACTAAATTCTATATGAAAATGTTGTTATCATTTGTGAACATAAGACTTTTTTATATGAACATAAACACATTTTATATGAACGTATCCTCAGCTATAACTTGGTTTTTCCTCCATTCACCAGCCTCGACCATCATAAGAAGTGTGTGACATTTGGTGCTGGCCTTGTTCATAAAGAGGATACGGTGTCCTATATCTGGTTAATTGAAAAATTCAAGCAAGATATGGGCCACAATCCAAAGATACTCGTGAATGACCGGGACGGTGCAATGAAGTCTACAATTGAGATTGTGTTTCCTATGACTCGACATCGTCTCTACATGTGGCATACTATGAGTAAAGTACTTGGTAAGTTAAAGTTTCCTTCCCATTTTGATCCCGGGGTATCAGATGTGTTTATAATGCAGCTAAACTCTATTATTTGGAGTCATTCTTTGGAGCCAGTAGAGTTTGAGGATAAGTGTGCAACCTTGTTTAAACGGTATATTGTTGAAACTCGGAGGTGGTTTGATGACATGTTTGCTCTTCGTTCTTTCCGGATCCCGACTTATTTCAGATATGTTATGTTCAGTGGGCCAGTGAGGACTACTTCCATCTTTGAGTCAGTGAATAACTACTACTACTACAGCTTTACAGATCGATTCTTCCGTCTTTTAGAGTTGTTGATGCATTTTGATAGTGCTCTTGAGAGTCAACGCCACACTCAAGCAAAGTTTAATCATGAATTTGAGACAATGCAACATGACTTGAAAACCCCCCTTGTGATAGAAAATCATGCTTTTGAGGTATACACCTTAAGGGAGAAAAGGCGAAGCACATTAAGTTGGGAAAGGAATCTTTAATGGGTTCAAGGGAGAAAAGGCGTTGTGGAAAATGTAAGCAACTCACCAACCACAATTCTCGAACATGCCCTAGAGTTTGATTTTATATCTATTTGTTTTCCCTCTTTATGATATTACCAAAGTTTTTGGATCTTCTTGTGCTATGATACTTGCAACTCTATGGGTCAACTCTTTTTAGGTTTGAGTACGTTAAGATTGTGTTATTTTGAGAACTTAAAAAGCCGTTTCAATATGAACCGTTTGTGCACTCATCTTTTTTCCTAAGAACTCATCTTTTTCTAGAATGTGAATGCCAACATGAAATACGTGAACATATCCATAAAATATGTAAACATCCTATGAAAAAACGTGAACAGAAAACACATTAAATTGATGACCCTGTCCGAAATATCATTCTACTGTCAACAAGAGTGTGCATTTCGATACACTGAAATAAAAGTTTTACTTCTATCTACAAAATGTCATTGTAATGTCTTAAAATACTCAAAGTAATAATATCCAAAATATAAGTCTGAAAAACCATCAAAGTATATAGTTAGTTCTACCTTAACCTCCTAATAAGTTCTAGATCAATGATCCTCATCCTTTACTAGCTAATGTTTATCCATGGACGAGCGGCTTCATAATTGTGAGTCCTTTTTTGTATTCCTCCAAGGTTTTTACCACACGCTCCCTCAACTCGTTCACCTCAGAGTGTAGGATAGTGTTTAAGTATTTCACCCTCAATTTCTTCAGAAAATCAAATATATTATGGCTCATTATCTCATCCTCCAACTTCTTGAGCTGTGATCCCATTTACAGCTCCATCGCCCTCATCGTATATATGCCGGTTGCTTGCTTCCTTTTCTCCATCCATGGAACATTTACAATCTTGGGCTTTAGGTTGACATCCATAATCTTTTTCTTCTTAGCATGCAATGTTCACATTTCCAAGTAGTGTACAACAAGCTTTCTCTGAAAGGACGTAAAAAAACATGAACAAACTGTTGATTTAGGGTGTACATGCATGAAAAATATGATATTAGATAATGCATTTCATTAATTTGTTTTGGTTGAAGGAGACGGCCCTTGTAGATCCTTTAAAGGATAGTCAAGGTTATATGAGTAGACCCATTTAAGGGTAGTGTCGTGGGTAGATTCAATAAAGAGTAATCCCTTAGGTGTAGTCTCCAACGGAGTAATCACCACAGTTCCTTAAGTATTAATTTGACCTAGATATCGGCAACGAGTCTTGTACAAGACACTTTCCTTCAACTTTATATGCCCCTATTCCATGTCAGGGTACGTATGGAAATAAGTTGTGAGATAAAACATTCCGGAGAAACCCGAGGAATGGCGGCAAACCCAAACCTCGATATAAACACATACCTGCTTTGTCCTTAACTCTTGTGGTAGAGAATCCCATGCAAGATAACATTTTTCCTTCCATTATTGACCTGTCTAAAGTTTCCTTATCCTTGGATAACGTCCTTGAACTTTACAAGGCAAAACCGAACCTCCAACTTGCCCTTGGCCGAGAATACACACGCACAACGGCGTGTTGTCTTCCTCAACTTTGTGAGTACACTACGAGAGAGTTCGTCTCAATCTCAGGCCGAAAGTTTTTGGATTTGTAAGCAATATGTCTTTTGAATTGTGTCAAAAAATGGACTCAATCCAATCCTTATATAGGCCAAAGAGGGGCGGTTCATTGGCGGTTACTAGAGGATAACTTCTCCTTAGTTTTAAGAGTTGGTTACAACGGATAACCACCCTTTTTGTGCCTAGAAGGGGCCGGCCCTCATGAGCTTTATTCAGCCCATCCAATGCCCAAAACTCAGCCCAAAAGGGGCCCAAGGGAGCAGGCTAGGTTAGGCCTAAACCTAGACTACAATGCAGTCCAAACAAGGCCCATACCAAGCCCATGTAGGCAGCCCACGTGGGGCCCAAGACAAGACCCATGGGCCTAGCCATTTGGGTCCCCAACTAGTTCTGTACCAAAGTATGGTAGCTAGGTACCAAGCTAGCATAGGTAGCTAGATAGTTAGCTAGCTCAGCTAGACAGCTTAGTAAGCACATGGGGCTAGGTGGCGAGCAAGCATATGGAGCTAGCATCTTAGCTAGTATATAGAGCTAGCGGCCAAGCTAAACTCTTGAATTGGGTGATCGGTACCGAGCTAGCTTCCAAAGCTAGCTTCACGGTGCCCGGGGCCAAGCAACTCGCAAGCTTGGAGTCCGACGAGGACCTTCCATTTATGCTAGGAGAAGCTTTCATACTTGCGTATGATGTTGCACCAAGATTAACAAGCTTCCAATGAGCCATTGTTGCTCTGGGCACGGCTTAGGCACACTCAAACGCACCCCGTAGCCAGCCGAGAGTTAGCACTCATCACTACAGCCTAGGCACGTCACCGCTCGAGCTGCGCCCAATCTAAGGTGCGCCCTAGTCGAGCTCCAAATCGTGCCTTATCATGCCACTCTCAACTTTAGAGGTTTCCCGAGCTTAGGCACTAGCACTACAAGCTTCAAGATGTGTCTTGAAGCTACCCTTAGCTATCCTCCTTTATTGTTTTACTTCTTTTTTACCTTTTAGCACACCAAAGACAAGTCACCACATATCTGAGCTTTCAAAGTCGCTCAATGTGATCCTTATTTTTAACCATCAAGACGTATCAACAACCAGGGGGACCGGCAACTACGGAAATCACCCACATTCCTCCCCCATTTGTGACATGTCATCAAGAACAACCTAGAACCAGCTCTATGTTATAGAAGTGAATATCCCAAGGATTTGAATTCACAATCTGTACCACATGGTCATATACCCAAAAATTATGGTGTTCTAAGAACTGAAGCACTTCTTCTTGTCCAGGTGCACGTCACATGGCACAACATGAGCTACCTTATGTTGCTTACATTTGTGACGCTTTCAAAGGCTCTTGCGTCCAAATCTATTTCACATATGCTTATAGATGAGCAATCCTAGCGCTCTCTTGGAAGAAGCCTATCACTTCCGCATATGCTTAGTTGAGACTTCTATCATGAACCTACGAATGCACTTCACCAAAGTCCCATTAATGACACACTCGTGACAAGTGTTGTCCAAACACTCGTGACAAATGAGTCAATACTCCTTCTTTTACGTAGGCTAGAGTATCTACCTTGATGAGAGTTTGTTATGCTCTCATGACTCCATGTGTTCGATTTACCACATTGAATTCAACTCTACACCTTTCGGTAAGGGGGAATTGGGCGTTTAAACCATAGGCCTTATTTAGGATTTTATTCTCATCCCTCAAGTTGATCGAACACAAGCCCTTCTGCCAAAATCTATATGCGGGAAGATGTCATCCTTGTTGTGCTATTAACAATACAACCGAGACGACTCTAGGAGTGTATATTCCTTAGAATAATTCACCCTCACACCTAGATGTCGCATTTCGACCCAAAGTCGAATTTATGCAAGTTGCCTCTTTGGAGAATCCAAGGTTGCGCGCTATCACCCAAATAGGAATTACCAACCACTCGTCAACTAGTGGTCTTCCACATTTGGTTATCCAACATGCGTTCTTTCCAAGATGAAAGACATCTCCACACATCCAATGCCTTTAGCATCAATGTATTCCACCATGACACATAGACATGCCATGGTCCAAGCACTCTATCACTTGAGAGTACTCAAGTATGAACACACTCTCAATGAGAGGTGTTCTCAATGGATCCATAGGTGCTAACAAACATGTGTAGAAATAAACCAATTCTTAAATACCTTCCAATGTCGTTATAGTCTCATGAAGATCTAGGGTGCCTTTCATCTTGATAATTCCACATTGGCCTCTTTAAGATCCATCAATTGGAGTAATCTATAGACAATGCCCTCTTCCATCTTATACACCTTAACCTAGGTGATTTTCCTTGGGATAATCATCCTCATTTCAAGATGGAACAAACCGTTCTTCCCTTTCCCTCGAAACATTCATCAAGGAACCTTGAAGAAACATCCCCTTAGGGTGTTATTGTCCTTCCACGAATGTGCTTTGCACTCGTCTCGGCTTGCAATTACAAGCATGCCTCCATTGCTGCCTACAAGCTTTAGGAATCTAGTCCTCAACACTATCATCCAAGGCATTCAAAATCCATCCAAGAACTCGGTCTAGGGCTTGGCCGAATTCTGGATCATGTCATAATAAAACGACAACAATTTGACCCACAACTCGATCGAGTTGTGGACCGAGTCAGGATTACCGAGCCAAACTCGGCCTATCACTCAACCGAGTGATTCCTCCAGGCCAAAACTCTACCTAAGATCGACTAAGTAAGGGGTATAGTTGTAAAACTAGCCTTCCTTTGGTCATTTTGCTCATAGTACGCTTAGCCTCTTCATGACCCTCTTGTTCACACTTGTAGGTACACAAGATTGCCTCATCTTGGCCTCTTAAGTCCCACCAACACACATCGGATAGATGTGGTGTTCCGAAGTTCTAACCAACTTGGGTTCCTATCTTGGAATCCATTGACCCAAGAATCGAGCCACGTGTTGTGCCATGTAAAGGTGTTATGCGGAAGTGATAGGCTTCTTCCAAGAGAGAGCTAGGATTGCTCCTCTATAAGCATATGTGAAATAGATTTAGACGCAAGAGCCTTTGAAAGCGTCACAAATGTAAGCAACATAAGGTAGCTCGTGTTGTGCCATGTGACGTGTACCTGGACAAGAAGAAGTGCTTCAGTTTTTAGAACACCATAATTTTTGGGTATATGACCATGTGGTACAGAATGTGAGTTCAAATCCTTGGGATATTCACTTCTATAACATAGAGCTGGTTCTAGGTTGTTCTCGATGACATGTCACAAATGGGGGCTCTTGGAATATTCATTTGGAATCCATTGATGGGGGAATCCTTGGGATATTCACTTCTATAACATAGAGTTGGATCTTTCAAAGGCTCTTGGAATCCATTGATGGGGGAGGTCTAATCTTTCCTTTACATGAGCTCCAAATTAATTTATCCTTTCGGATCCCTTGCATAATCACTCTTGATGCGCAAGACCAACATCCTCGAATTTAATCAAGGACATTTATCAAATTAAGATCATAAGATGCATGCCTTGAGTCGAGCCATTCCTCACCCATTCAACTTATCATAAGAGTTTTAAAATATCATGCATACCTTAGTGTGTCCTTGGCAACCATATATATGATCCTCCCAATGACTTAGGGAATTAATCCAGTAGACCCTTTCATGAGTAGACCCGAAGGTAGTCTGATTACTCTAGCAGACCTGAAGGTAGTCTAGAGTATGAATCGTCCGAAACACATGTAAGGGCAACTCTAGGGTAATCTGAGTTGGACGTGTTCACCAATAAGGAGAATCGAACCAACATTTTAACAATGAAGTCGACTCTTGCAAGAAACCGAGTTATACTCATCTTGCTCATATGTCGTTAAGATCAATTATATAGATCAAACCATACTTTATTCTATATAAGATATTACACACACTAATATCTCTTTATGTCTAGGGTTTACGTACATCCATGAAAATAACAAAACACACTTATACATATTATTATTATTATTATTATTATTATTATTATTATTATTATTATTGTTATTATTGTTATTATTATTATTATTATTATTAACCCGAAAGCTTTTACATAAAATTAGTGGGAAGCTGAGATACTATCTGGGCCCCGACTCCTTTAGCAATAGCAAAACCTAATCTTAAGAAAATATAAGCAGCAGCGCACGCCCCAATATCCTGAGTCTTCGAGAACTTCTGGATGTGCTTCAACAAGGAAATATCATCCGTTTCTAATTCTCCCAATGAGGAGAAAGAGAAAGGGAGGAAACTATACCCAAGCGCCCTACACTTGTCTTGATACTTGAGGCACTTACGACGCGCCGCCTCTGTGACCACACGCCCGGGCACAAAATCAGACATCCCAGATTGGGTCAACGGAGAGGACCCGGTAAAGTCCACACACCCATCAAGCTGTCTCTCCTAAGAGTAGATCAGCATGTCAGCAGGACGAAGAGGTCTATCATGCCCGTCACTCCTTTACATAAAATTAGTGGGAAGCTGAGATACTATCTGGGCCCCCACTCCTTTAGCAATAGCAAAACCTAATCTTAAGAAAATATAAGCAGCAGCGCACGCCCCAATATCCTGAGTCTTCGAGAACTTCTGGATGTGCTTCAACAAGGAAATATCATCCGTTTCTAATTCTCCCAATGAGGAGAAAGAGAAAGGGAGGAAACTATACCCAAGCGCCCTACACTTGTCTTGATACTTGAGGCACTTACGACGCGCCGCCTCTGTGACCACACGCCCGGGCACAAAATCAGACATCCCAGATTGGGTCAACGGAGAGGACCCGGTAAAGTCCACACACCCATCAAGCTGTCTCTCCTAAGAGTAGATCAGCACGTCAGCAGGACGAAGAGGTCTATCATGCCCGTCACGCAACCCAATATCAATCTCCTTACTAGTAGAAAACCGGCTAACGCCACACAACCGGCAGAAAACCGGCTTCTTGGGCCTTCGGAAACCATAGACAACTCTCCAATAGTTCCCTCCCACAGCCTTGCCACCGTCCCCAATTGGTTCTGCCCTTGGGCTGCTTGGTTCGGCTCGAACCTCAGAGCGCCTTGCCCCGACACGCCTCCGCCATGTAGGACAAGCGTTACGTTTCTTACGTGGACAGGCCTTGCATCTCGTGTGCCTAGCCACCGGCCCACGAGGCTCCGCAGCCCTGGAGGATTCAGGAATAGATGCTTTTTTTAATGTCCGAGACCGGTCTCCATCTTCATACGAATAGGAGACCATTTCTACTCCGAGTGCACCTGGGACTTACGCCCCTCCCCGCACTCCACGGGAAATCGATGGAACTCATCCAAGTAATCGAGTGTCCAATCCTCGGGAGTGAACTCCCCAATCTCCACATCATCCCACATAGTTGGATCGGGACTCCATGTGGGACTAAGGGGCTCAAACTTGACTTCTCTCAAAAGAGACGTCCCTTCCCACTCCTTTTCCATATCTAGCACTTCAAAGCAAATGAAAACATGCTAAATGCAAACAAATATTAATCAATAAAAATAACATTGAAGAATGTTGATTTTAGGGTGTATATTCATGGAAAATATGATATAATATAATGCATTTCATTAATTTGTTTTGGTTGAAGGAGACGGCCCTTGTAGATCTTTTAAAGGATAGTCAATGCTATATGAGTAGACCCATTTAAGGGTAGTCTAGCTTGTGGGTAGACTCAATAAAGAGTAATCCCTTAGATATAGACTCCAACGGAGTAATCACCACTGTTCCTTAAATATTAACTTGACATAGATATCGGGAACGAGTCGTGTACAAGGTACTTTCCTTCCACTTTATTTTCCCCTATTTCATGCCAGAGTATGTATGCAACTAAGTTGTGACATAAAACATTCCGGAGAAACCCGATGGATGGCGGCAAACCAAAACCTCGATGTAACACATACCTGGTTTGTCCTTCCATTCTTGACTTGTCTAAAGTCTCCTTATCCTTGGAATGACTTGTCTAAAGTCTCCTTATCCTTGGATAACGTCCTTGAAATTTGCAAGGCAAAACCGAACCTTCAACTTGCCCTTGGCTGAGAATACAAACGCACAACGGCGTGTGTCTTCCTCGAGGTCGTGAGTGCACTACGAGAGATTCCCTCTCAATCTCAGGCCGAAATTTTATGGATTTTGTGGGAAATATGTCTTCTGAATAGTGTCCAAAAATGGGCTCAATCCAAGGCTTATATAGGCCAAAGAGAGGCAGCTCATTGACGGTTACTAGAGGATAACTTCTCCTTAATTTTAAGAGTTGGTTACAAGGGATAACCACCCTTTTTGTGCCTAGAAGGTGCCGGCCCTCATGGCCTATATTCAGCCCACCTAATGCCCAAAAGAAGGCCCAAAAATCAGCCAAAAAGGGGCCCAAGGGAGCTGGGTACCAAGATAGCAATAGTTAGTTAGCTAGCACATGGAGTTAAGTGGCGATCAAGCATATGAAGCTAGCATCTTAGCTAGTTTATAGAACTAGCTTCCAAGCTAAACTCTTGAGCTAGGTTAGTGGTACCGAGCTATTTTTCGAAGCTAGCTTCCTAATGCCAAGCGACTCACAAGCTTGGAGTCCAACGAGGACGTTCCATTTATGCTAAGCTTTCATACTTGCGTATGATGTTGCACCAAGCTTCCAATGCACCAACCTTTTCACTCAAACCAAATACCAAGCTTAAACAAGCTTCCAACGAGCCATCCTTGCTCATGCCACGGCCTAAGAACACTCAAGCGCACCCCGTAGCCAGCTGAGAGCTAGCGCTCATCACTACAGCCTAGGCACGTCTCCACTCGAGTTGCGCCCGAGCTAAGGTACGCCCTAGTTGATCTCCAAATCGTGCCTTACTATGCCGCTCTCACCTTTAGAGGTTTCCCGAGCTTAGGCACTAGATCTACAAGCTTCAAGATGTGTCTCGAAGCTACCCTTAGCTATCATTCTTCATGGTTTCTCTTCTTATTTACCTCTTAGCACACCAAAGACAAGCCACTACATATCCGAGCTTTCAAAGCCGCTCAATTTGTTCCTTATTCTCAACCATCAAGACGTATCAACAACTAGGGGGACCGGCGACTGTGCAAATCACCAACACAAAGTGTTAAAATATGTGAACATATGTATAATATAAATGAACAACTTATATATAAGCTTTTGGGTCACTCTCTCATAGAGCTCTTCTTCCCCTTTGTCATTCTCGATGAAATCAATGAAATCTATCCCTGGGTTCTTCGAGTTAAACGATATGAGAATGTAGTGGCCATTCACCAATAATATTGGGATTAGAATCTATATTTAAATTAAAAACGAATTAGATCCTTAACATGTGAACATAAACATGAAATATGAGAACAAAAGCTTAGAATACGTGAACAAAGGCGTAAAATATGTGAACACATAATGGAACTATGTGAACAGAGCATGTGAACACGTGCATGAAATATATGAACACAAGCATAAAATATATGGACATAGACATGAAATATGTGAACACAAACTTGAAATAACTAAACACAGACTTGAGTTGTTTTCAACAAAATTTGTGAAATACAAGAGCAAAGCATGTGAACATAGACATGAAATATGTGAACATATGCATAAAATATGTGAATAGAGGCGTAAAATATGTGATCACAGACACATAAAATATATGAACAAAGGCATGAAATATATGAATAGAGGCTTAGAATACGTGAACAAAGGCGGAAAATATGTGAACAAAGGCATATCTTTAGCAATCAAAGTCTTCCGTTTCTTACCATTTCAATCTTCTTAGTATCGCCATCAATTAAGAGATCAACTACAACTTTCAATTTTGAGGTAAAATCCTTCTTTTCAGCTATATTGAATTCCATATCCTATGAAAATTTATAGAGTTAGATGTTAGAAAAAAATTCAACGATAAATACTATGAAATTTTACATGAAAAGAATTTTTTAGAACAATTCAAATACCCCCACTTTTAATCACACATCCAATCAACCTCAGAGGTTTGCCGATACTTTTTGCCTCCTCCTCATTGTTTAGCACATAACTCCAAGCATTAATCACCCTTGGAACAACATGTCCGTCCATACTTTCAAATTCATGCTTGTGAACTTGAAATCTAAAGTTTCTAAAAAGAATTCTCATCATCCTGCAAACAATACCATAGTTTCTTTGTATGATTATGCAACTCTGAAATGGACACTTTAATAAGATATAGAAAATCATAAATGTAACCTTACACTTTAGTTCCAAGATTAGTAAATAGATATGTCCATGAACAACTTTCTTCTTCTGTAAATTTGTCAAGTCCCGTGACCGATCTCTTGTAGTACGGGCTCTTCTTCGTATTGGCAAGCCTTTTTATCCTTTTTCCCCATCCTTTTTTTGATCTGTCCAATTCTCTTGGAATAGTCTTCTTGCCCTTTTTCTGCAACAAGAGATACATGAACTAAGCAAGTGAACATAAACATGAAATATGTGAACAGAGGCTTACAATACGTGAACGCAGACATGAAATATCTAAACACGGACTTGAATTATGTGAACAGAGCATGTGAACACTTGCATGAAATATGTGAACACATGCATAAAATATATGAACAAAATCATGAAATATGTGAACACATACATGAAAGATTTCAACACAGACTTGAATTGTTTTCAACAAAATTTGTGAAATACATGAACAGAGCATGTGACATAAACATGAAATATGTGAACAAAGGCATAAAATATGTGAGAAGAGACATAAAATTTGTGAACAGAGCATGTGAACACGTGCATGAAATACATGAACAAAGGCATAAAATTTGTGAACAAAGGCTTAGAGTACGTGACACAAGCTTGAACTGTTTTCAACAAAATTATGATATGTGAACAGAACACACTAACATTTTTTGCATGGAGCTTTTCAACGTCTTCATCGTTTTCGGTTTCCTCGTCCATCTCACTATCAAAACTTAGCTCGTCTCCTCCTTCCTCCACATTCTCTTCAATTTCATCTTGGATGTTCATAGAAGCCTCGTTTTCTTCTCCTTCGTCCACATTCTCTTCAATTTCATCTTGGACGTTCATAGGAGCCTCGTTTTCTACTCCTTCCTCCACATTCTCTTCAATTTCTTCTTGGTTGGTCATAGGAGCCTCGTTTTCTACTCCTTCATTCACATTCTCTTCAATTTCTTCTTGGTCGTTCATAGAAGCCTTGTTTTCTACTTCTTCCTCAACAATCTCCATTTGTTTGTTCATGTCATTGTCTCCTTGCTCGCCTTCTTCCCTTCCAACCTTATGTGTTTCTTTTACATTCTCAAAAACCTCTTGAATCGTCCCATGAATATCATCATGCTATTCCTTTTCCTTTTGTGGATGTTCTTCATTACAATCTACACCATTTTTTTGGTCCTCTTCGTCATCCTTTCTTGCATGACCTTGAATGGATACATTTTAAGAAAAAAAAATAGTTTTTGTGAACACTTCAATGAAATATATACGAACAAAGTGCAGAAATATGTGAACAAGCTATGAAATAACAAGTGAAGTACGCAACGAGTTCTTTAAAATTTCTTATGCATTTTTACCTTCACCTTCACTCATAGTTGTACCGCTGCCTTTATCCACACCCTCGTCTCTGTCCGCGCTAGCGTTACCTTAAAATCCTTCAATAGGCATAGAAAAATATATATTCACTATTTGTGAACAGATCTATGAAATATGTTAACATATCGGTCAAATACGTGAACAAACAGTTCAAATATGTGAACTACCTAAAACAAATATATTAGTTTGATAATTAAGGCTATGCAATTTTACCTTCCTGCTTCACTTTCATCAGTTTCGAGCTCATCATCACTTGTATCTACACCTCTGTTCTCATCTCGGTCTTCGCTAGCGTTACCTTCAAATCCTTTAATAGGCATAAAAAAAATATAATCACTATTTGTGAACGAGTCTATGAAATATGTGAACAAATCAGCCAAATAAGTGAACAAACAATTGAGAATTTTACCTTTGTCTTCTCTTTATAGCACATTGCTTTGTCTCTTTGAGTGAGCAATAATAGCTTTAACCAGCTTTCTTCTCCCAACAGCCTCGTTCATATCAATAAAGAAATCATCCAATTGCTTTATAACATCCCTATCGAGCTTGAGCTCTTTTGGGATTCTTCTTAGTGTTTTTTCCATCTCCTTTGCTGCAAGTCCAATATTCTGTGCCTTCTCTTTTAGCACATTTACCCAATCCTATTTGTTTTTTTCATCAATATGTAAATAAAAGGTTTTTATGTGTCACATAATTAACGCATGAACGTGATCATCTTAGAAATTAGTAGTCATCTTTTTTTTCTCTATCTCTACTTGCTATCTCCATCAAATTATCTTAGGATCCGCTGTATTTGTGTTTTTTTGAATTATTGTGAGTGTCCGGGGCTACTAGTACCCAACTAATCTCACGCCGGCCGTGCTTGCTGGGTCGTAGCGAGGGAGCCCTTACTCTCCACTCTCTACAGAGCGGTCTGGGCGACCAAGAGTCGGTCGGTTCACTCTCTCTGAAGAGGGACCCTAAGACCTGAGGTGGGAGCCCATCACGCTGCATTTGTTTTCACTAAAACCCAACTTGTCCTTTTATATCTATATCTATACAGATCATACTTTATATATAGAAAAAGAGAGATCGTGCTTTATATATAGAGAAAGAGAGATCATGCTTTTATAATTGTGTAAATTCAAAAACTTTTACATATATGTGTACAGGAATTTGAAGGCATTAATCTGAAGATAAATCTAAAATATCTGAACAACATACTAAAATATGTGAACATATATCTAAAATATGTGAACATGCATTTCAAATATATGCACATGATACAAAAATCCATGAACATAATACTTAAGAACATGAATGTCATACTCATATACATGAACGTACATAATACTTAGGTACTATTTCACCTTGGTTGTCCTTTGTTCTTGTGTCGGTTGTTCTTCAGTTTCCTTTCCTCTCTCTTCAGCACCCTTTGCCATTGTGATGGTGACGTCTATGGGATTCTCCACGACATGCCCATGTCCAAAGGATGCAGAGTGCTTGTCCTCAACCTTTTGTCTTTGCTTAAGCTTTTCATCATCCCATTGTCTAAAGGCTGGGAAGATTTTTTGAGTCTTCTCGCTCAGAATCTTCACTTTGTGTACATAAAATAGCTGCAAAAACAAAGAACAAAAACCATTGTATAGTTAAAATATTGTATGATTGAACTTTTAATTGAAAGGGAGATAGATATTATATTTCACATATTACGGTTAGAAACAAGATAGGGCCTCTAAAGAATCCGTCCTTTTTATTCTTCCACTCTAACTTCATTTGAATGAGGCTTTGTAGTAGAAAGTCACACCAATTCATCTTTTTTACATTGCTCACATTGAACAGATTCTATCTAATGGCCACTCTTTGTAAACATTCAACAAACATAGAGATGTAAAAGGCCACAAAACTCCTTCTAAACCAAACCACATCTTCACAAGTCTTCATTTGCGTTGCAATGTCAGCTGGCCTGATACTGTTCATGTGAACCGCCTTACGGATCGGACTCATCTCCACGACATGCCCATGTCCAAAGGATGTAGAGTGCTTGTCCTCAGCTTTTTGTCTTTGTTTAAGCTTTTCATCATCCCATTGTCTGAAGACTGGGAAGATTGTTTGAGTCTTCTCGCTCAGAATCTTCACTTTGTGTACATAAAACAGCTGCAAAAACAAATAACAAAAAACCATTGTATAGTTAAAATATTGTATGATTGAACTTATATTTGAAAAGGAGATAGATATTATATTTCACATATTAGCGTTAGAAATAAGATAGGGCCTTTGAAGAATCCGTTCTTTTTATTCTTCCACTCTAACTTCGTTTGAATGAGGATCTATAGTAGATAGACACACCAATTCATCTTTTTTACATTTATCACATCATCAACGAACAAATTCTGTCTAATGGCCCCTCTTTGTAAACATTCAACAAACATAGAGATGTAAAAGGCCACAAAAGTCCTTCTAAACGAAACCTCATCTTCACAAGTCTTCATTTGCATTGCAATGTTAGTTGGCCTGATACTGTTGATGTGAACCGCCTTAAGGATCGGACTGATTTCGGGCTCGAGCGAGTTCTTGTTGCTTTGTGAGATTGTTTTTGTGGGAAGATCTTGTTTAAACTTGCGAATTTGACAAATCAAATGGCCAATTTTGTCGTGTAGGAAATTATGTGTAACAAACTCTGTTTGTGGTATTTTATTTATATTGGATAAGTAGTCGAACCCTCCCAATCGGTCGAATCACCGAGAGGGAACGACTAAGGGATACAAAGGTGCGGAACCAACCCTAACAACCCTATAATCTCCGTGGATAAGTAGGCGAACACACTCGGCAATAAGCCAAGTATGGACGCCTAAGGAGGGCTAGGCTAGGCTCGAGTCTCACGAGCCAAGCCGCCCTCCGAGCATTCGGTCACGCGAAAACCATGGTGTGTTTGAAAAATAAGAATGCCTAGGCTAAGGTTCGAGTCCCACGAACCATAGCCCGCCATCCGGCCCTCGAGTCACACGAGAGCCCTACGGCTTGAGTCCCACAAGCCGGGACAACCCAAAACCTAAGAACTAGGACACAAAGTCGTTAAGTTAAAGGTTCAAGCTTTCATAAAACATATGAAAGATTACATCCCCTTTTTATTTATAGGGCCAAAATTAGGGAATTATAACTAAACATCATAGGCTCCAAGGCAGTGATTGATAACGCCTTGCTTAGAGTAGAAGGCAACCGTCCTTGATAGCCCGAACTTGGCCCCCAAGTTTGTTTGAGGAGGTAGGAGAGGCAGCATGGGCTGCGTGGAAAACGAGGTGGGAGATTGGGTTTTGGCCCGTACTTGTCTTCGTTGAGGTGAACTAGCCCAACCCGTCTTGCACTTGAAAATTGTTAGTTTTTCCACATGGATTGCTCGAATTGGAGGCCCGAGGCGTGGCCTAGCTGAGGGCCCAATAGCGGCACCAACCCGAAGGCGCGCACGCCCACGAGAGGCACCGGCGCCGTGGACGGGGTGCCTTGATGAGGCACTGGCGCCAAGGGGCGCGCGGGCGCGGGGCTCAGCCACGATCACATCATCCAACCCCCACTTGAAGAGGATTCGACCTTGAACCCTTTGGGTATTGCATTGGGGTGGCGGTGGCGCGGTGGCTTAAACGCGCGGGACCGTGGTTGAGGAGCAGTGCCACCTCATCGAGTTCCAACGGCCACAAACAGAATGCCTCATCGTCATGACTGAATGAGTGGGTGTTATGTCGACCATTGTTTGTCACACTCTTCTTCCATTTCCATGGATGCCCTAAGATCACATGCGCCGTCTTCATGGGAACCACGTCGCACGTAATGAGGTCATGGTACCCGTCGATGACTAGTGGCACAAATACATAGTGGGTCACGAGCAAGGCGTCTTCATCACCTAGCCACCCGAGTGTGTAGGGCTTAGAGCGTCGTTGGAGTTGAAGCCCGGCCTGTTTTCGCACGTCCTCGGACACAAGGTTGAAGGCGCTCCCCCCATCTACATTTACGAGGCAATCCACGCCAAGCACAAGCGCTCGGCAATAAAACAATGTATACTTTTGGTCGTCGTTGTCGTCTTCGTCTTCGCTCATGAGTTGGTCTCCCACGTCCACCACCTCCTCGATGACCTCCTTCTCGTCCATGGGCTCATGAAGTTGATTTAGGAGTTCATCAAGCTCAAACCATTCATTGTCCTCCCACTCGGGAAAGCCCTCGTTTAAGGCCTCGGCGCCGACCACAATTTCGTCCGGGAGAACCACTTGAAGCGGTTCCATGTGACCTCCATTCATGCCGAAGCCATCAAGAGGAGCCTCAAAGTCCATGATCTCTACATACTCGTCTTCCCCTTCGGTGGACATGTTTGGATCCGAGGCGCGGTCCCTCGACTCGTCGCTCGAGCTAGAGTCGCCCGAACTAGAGTCGCTCGACCCATTGATGGTGTTGATACTCGGATCCGTCTCTTCTCCGGAGCTAGTGTCATCCTCCTTTTCTTGATTTAGTACAAGCCCTTTGTTCACACTCGGCTCACTCGTAGCCTTCCGTGGAACCTCCAACTCGTTGTCACTCACGAGGCCGATGAAGATAATGTCCACCTTCCAGGGCACCATGCTGAACACCCGTCGAGGGCCGGCTATGACCTTGCTTGATGTATTCTTCTAAGCGCTCATCATCTTGGTCGCCATGATCAATCCTGAAAGTTTGCAACAACACACAAGCCTCGTAAGTTACGAAATCGAACTGGGGTATAGCCTTGGGCTCGGTTCTCTCTCTCGTTTTTTTTAAATAAGCACTCGGGGCTCTCTTTTTCTTTGGCTAGGGGTCGATCCGATCTTGCACCCAAGCTCAAGTAATTTTCTTTTTGAAAACGCTTTCGACCCCTCCCTTGGTTTAGTGCTTGCGAACCCACAAGTTCCACACTTCGGCTTGAGCATCACATTTCGTGTCTCTCGTCTTATGCCCATTTGATTTTATAGCATGCAACGGCAAGTATATGACCACATAAATCACAATTCATATTATTTTCTATGCTCATTTAGGTTTGGCTTTGTGGTTCTCGGTTTAGGGAAGAAAGCTTCGGTTTCATGCAAATTTCGGTTTGGTTTTACTAGAGAAACAATTTTAACCTTTCGGGGTTGAGAGACCCCCTTAGGTTAGATTGAAACTTAGCCTAACAAAAGCTACATCTACCCACAATCGAATGGGATCAACAAGGTTTAAAAGACGTCGACACTTACTTGAGTTGGACTTCGAAAAGATAGAAGAGAAAAGCTTGCATTTGTAGGCCGGACACCTTCACCAATGTCCCTCAAGTTCGGAGGATTGATAGCACGCACTCTCACTCATGAAAGTTTGGTTTTTAGAGGGCTAAAGACACCACTAGCCCGGTTGGATTTTCTCAAGCAAGTCTCTCGGTTTCCCTCGGTTTTGGATGAACAAATGGAGAGAAATGGGACTCCTATTTATAGGTTCTAAAGAAGTGAAGGAGCTAGGGGGAGTCGGCTGGGCCAAGTATGGACGCCTAAGGAGGGTTAGGCTAGGCTCGAGTCTCACGAGCCACGCCGCCCTCCGAACCTTCGGTCACCCGAAAACCATAGTTGTGTTTGAAAAATAAGAATGGCTAGGCCAAGGTTCGAGTCCCATGAACCATAGCCCGCCAGCCGGCCCTCAACTCACATGAGAGCCCTACGGCTTGAGTCCCACAAGTCGGGACAACCCAAAACCTAAGAAGTAGGACACAAGTCTCTAAGTTAAAAGCTCAAGCTTTCATAAAACATATAGAAGATTACTTCCCTTTTATTTATAGGGACAAAATTAGGGAATTTTAGCTAAACGTCTTAGGCTCCAAGGCGGTGATTGATGACGTCTTGCTTGGATCAGAAGGCAACCGTCCTTCATGACCCGAACTTGGCCGCCAAATTTGTTTGACGTGGTGGGAGAGGCGGCATGGGCTGCATGGAAAAGGAGGTGGAAGATTGGGCTTAGGCCCGTACTTGTCTTCGTTGAGGCGAACTAGCCCAACCCGTCTTGCGCTTGAAAATTATTGGCTATTCCACATGGATTGCTCAAATTGGAGGCCCGAGGCGTGGCCTAGCTGAGGGCCCAATAGCGGCACCAACCCGAAGGCTCGCACGCCCATGAGAGGCACTGGCGTCGCGGACAGGGTGCCTTGATGAGGCACCGACACCGAGGGGCGCACGGGCGCAGGGCTCGGGCACGACCCCCTTTTGGCTCGGGCACGATGACATCAGCTGTCATCCTTACTCTCAGCATTACTCTTCTTTATCATTTGTTTCTAAAATTCTAACACTGTTTTATCTTCTGTATCCTTTTGTGTTTTGACTGGTATGGGTCCTTTTGGCAACCCTAAGACAATGTACACGTCATACTCTGTAATGAGTACACTCTTTTCATTCTAAACCTTCAGCTCACAGCTCATTTTTTTCATTCTAAACCTTCAGCTCACAGCTCATTTCATCGAAATGGTCCATCACGTAATAACTCATGTATGGGGGTACTTGCATGATGTTGAAATCCAGAAGAGTACCAAACCCCATACTCCTTATCCACTGCTTCTTGTCATCATTCAAGCTCGCAACGTTCTCCACAAAAAGCTTTGGAAGGTTTCTGAGCATTAACTTTAGGTGCTTTTTTACTAAGATGTTCACATATTTGTTTCTTGTGTTCGAAAAATATGATTATCTGTTTTCATTTATTTGTTTTTTAATTATGTTTCAGGAACATTATTTGATAATCATATATGTTATCTTTTATGTACAGAGGGAGAAACTAGTAATCCTCCATCTAAAAAAAAAAGATAAGGGAGATTGATAAAGGAAACACATCAAAACTAGTCTTAAGAAAACATTCTTTAATAGTGGTGTATACATTATCCATTGGCCAACATGAAGTCCTCACTCTTCAGGGTCACGATAACTCCAATCATGCAAACCAAGTCGGCACACATCGATCAAACATTATGCTTCAACACAAGAAATCTGGAGGCTTAAATTGGGGTAACGGTTTTGTTTGCATGATAAGGCATCAAACTAACCTGAAGTTTTCAACAACGGGACATGTTTGTATTAGCAACCTAGATTCAAACTCAAGAGCTTCAAATTACAGATTCGAAGGTAATCTCAAACTGTGGTTTCAACTCAGCCACACAAAAATCGAATTCAATAACGAAATCAACAAACAAAATTCAACGTTTCAGTTGCAAGAGATCAAAAAATTCACCACACTAGCAAACCAAATCAGAAATCGGCGATTACCTTCCGTGAACTTGCCACCAATCGATTCGTGACTAAAGGAATTCTCTATGGCTTCCTCCGATTGCTTTTCTTCCCCATCAGAAATCGGTGAGGGATTGCTTGAAGGAAGAATTGAATGCCTCGAGGTTGAATCGCCCTTCGAATTGCCCTTTCGAGGTTGTAGAAATCGCCCTTCTCTATGGCTCGAGGGATTGTGTTCTTAGACTTTTTGCATATGAACAGTTTTTGACGATTTTGCCCTTAAAGTTCTCTATATTTACAAAATTGTCACCTTCCCATTTTAAAACCTAATTCTCACATCTAGTTTTCTAGATCAATCTCAACCGTAGATTCAAAGAATCTTACGGTTGTGATCTATTTATAGTTTATATCTTAACAGGTGCTTTCACCAGAACCACCCTCAATAATGAAATGTGTAATTAAAATTCATGCAACTTATAGTCCTATGTTAAAAAATTTCCGCTTTCATTTTATCTTCATTCAAGAACATATTTTTCCATTCGACTCTTGTAATGATGATGTGTTTCCGATCCTTCAACACTCGGGTTATATGTTGGCCCTTGTCTAGGCAGCGGTGAAATAGAACATTGATCATCTTTTAACCAAATCTGCACATGAAAAACCAAAACAATAGTTAGTATAAAATTTACATCAACAAAATAGACTCGTTTTAAAATACATACATATACAAAGTGCATATATGAGGGGGTTTCAACAAGTGCAACCGCATATATCATCAATGGAGGCTCGGCCCCCTCAGGTGCCCACAATGGGAGACAAGTGTGCAACCCATATTTACTGAAGACAACGATGGTGACCTGGTGCAAGGTCGCAAACACCAAGCCCATCATGGGCATAAGCATCCAAGCGTCTCGTGTTCACCTTCTCGATGAACTTGTCTATTCCTTCTACCTTCTCATACACCAACTCCCACTTGAGTGAAGCACGTTGAATGAAGGCTGAAAGCTCCAACCGAACCTCCTTATGAGGTGTGAATCATGTCTTCTCAACGTATTCCACCAAACCTCCACCTTCATTGGTGTTCCACTTCTCTTGAAAATAAGCTAGTAGAGTCTTGTAATCTGCCTCCGAGTGTGCCCGCATAACTCTTCAAACGCTACTAGTGAATCACTCGGTACGGCATTTGTATCTTGCAATTTTGCCTACGCCATCACGTTTCGAGACACGTGTACTTGGCACAACAAGTGTGGTATATAAGGAAAGACCTTCTTCTTCGCCTTCAATGCTCCAAGCTCTCTATCCGATATGATACATCTGGGTTTTTTTGTCACCGAATATGAACCTCAATCTCTCTAGTGTCCATATGCAGTATTCGGAGTTCTTCTTTCTTATAAAGACAAGAACAATACAAAATGTCAAGTTTGTAGATCCTTACAAACTCCAAAAATGGAATCCGTACCTACAAATAACAAGGACAACATACATGTTCATTAAATAAATGATTAATTAAACAATTCAAATGTACGTACGTTCACGTAAATATATAACAAACCCATTGGTCTTGTACATGAAATCCATGGTAACGACATTCGGAAACATGTTCAACAAATGTCATGAGTCCGAATGCCTAATAAACAATACCCTCTTTTCCAAATCCTCATCTTTTCGCAGCTTGCTCATTGTGTCGGTGAAGTATCCCTGCTCCTTCAACCACAAGAATGAATATTGCGTCACATTCAATCGCCCCATTGACTTCCTCCTTTGAGCTGCTTTGAAATTGTAAATTGGTCTCTTTAATAGTAGTGATTCGGGGTTGTGATCGATAAGCTTGGCATAGATGGGCTTCGACTTTTGACTTGATGTGCTATCTTGAATTTTAACTTCATGCTCTTGGGGAATAGGACGATAGGCACCCCTAACCCCTTTCAAATCTGGAGGAAGCTCATGATTATTGAACCCTTTACTCACTGATAATTAATGTCCATCTATCGGATGTGTCTGAATTTCCTCTCCCCAACACCCCATGAAACTCGAATGGACATTCTACCTTCTTCGTATCTCCTTTAGGATCATCATCCTCCTCTATCTTGGATTTCCCCCTCTATTGATCAGACTTTCCCGACCTTTTACACTGTAGAGTTATCTTATTGGGCTTCGACGACCTGGTTGTTATGATCAACGATAGACCAAGCCCTATCTTTCTTGCCCAATCTCTCAACTCAATCATTGTATTAAAATTTATATTAATCATAAACTGTGAAGAAAAATCAACCTTAGTGTGATCAAAATGTTCACTAGACGGATAAACTTATGAACAAATAAATACGGGAACATATAAACTACGATAGTGTGAAATTTAAATATTAGAACGACATATAAGTTCTTGAATTTAATGTACCCAAACCGGTTCGATGCCGAGTTGAGAAACATCCCCAACGGAAGAATCCGATGACCTTGATGCATATGAAGATCTGTTGTAGGATGACATCTCTATACTATCGCTACTTTATGTCAACATTTCAATGAAAAATCGAATTCAATATCGCCTCTCGATATATGTAAATTATTGTCTCTCGATATGTGTGAATTATCGTACGTCAAAAAAGGTAAAAAATGCGGCGCGGTGTACATCTACTCTAGGTGCAGAAAGCTTAGCTTTGTGCGGCATACAGATGTGCAGAAGAGGGTCTATTTCGCGCACCTTCTATACATTTGTGGGCCCAACCACAGTTTCAATACGATAATTGTGCGGGTGATTGATGCGCACAAATAGACCGGTTTTTTACAAATTGTTCATCTTTATCTGTGTGGGTAGACAAGCCGCACATGGTTCATTGTAAACCCGGTTTAACTTGTGCGGATTGTTCATGCGCATAAGTTGTTGTGCAAAAATCAAAAGAAGAGTAAGTAGCAGAACCGCCTACAAAGTTGGTAAGTGATTGGGCTATACGAGAAAACCCTTCCATAAAATCTCTTGCAATATTTAGTAAGTCCTAATAAACTCGAAACTTCTATCATATTCTTCGGAGCTTCCCACGCCTTCACAACCTCAATTTTCGAGGAATCGACAATGACTCGCTCGCCCGACACCACATGTCCCAAAATGGTGACTTCTGACAGCTAAAAGTCACATTCATTGATCAGTTTTAAGTGTCCTTGTTGTCAACCTGGCTCTAATACCAATTTAGTATCAGAGCACACTTCAACCAATTTGGTATCAGAGTACATTTTAACCAATTTGGTATCAGAGCACACTTCAACCAATTTATTGTCAACTTAGTTTTGATACCAATTTGTAACACTCCGTCTTTCTAGCAAGATCTTACTCGGTACCAGATCACGAGACACTAGCTAGTTTTACAACAGGAAAATAAGATCTTGCAACGCGGACACTATGTTAAAACATGAAAATATCCAACTCGTATAATCAAAGGAGTAAAATAATATTATGGAATTCTACGCGGTAATCCTAGGGTTTCACATAATTTACGAGGTGTACCAATCTTGTACATACTACACACGGTAACCTTGAGATTAATAACAAATTTACCTAATATCCAAAATATTAAAATTAACCCTTACCTTTAGAGTTGTTTTTGTAAGAAAAAATAATTAAAATCTTAACAAAAATCTGGTGGGTTTCAACAAATGTTTCATTTGAGTTGCGTGTGAATTTCCCTTGTATAGAGTGCAAGATCATACTCGTACCTCAATACTCCCAACTCAGTTTTTGATTTACAAGTTGTAATTCCTCATTCTTACGGAGTTTCTGATCTTATCATCCAATGAACTCGGCATTACCTTGTTCAGTGATTAGTGATTTTGTATCAGTAGTATTCAAAGCTAAATTTATGGACTTGAGATTAGGCAAAATGATTATTAGCTTGTATTTCACAACATATTTGACTATTATATAGGTGTATCAAAGTCAACTAAATTTTGCTAAAAAAAAAAGTCCACTAATCTGCTGATACTTTTGTGGTGGATAAGAGATGGAACTAGCTAGTTCAATGAATCCTGTTGCTTTAAGGTAGGTGAATCTTTAGTAATCTTCATTGCTCACCAATTCAAATTCCCTACACATATATTCAGAGGATTCAGCTATATGGATATTAAGATTGTATATCCGAACATCATTTTACACGTACCTAGATTAGAAAGAAAATATACCTCAAATTTTGCAGTCAGTAGATTCTAAGGGAAAATTTCTTATCTTGTATATGCATGATGAATCAATAAAATTGGAGATTCAAGAGATCCCAACTTAATGTACTGTATTGAATCTTCCAATTTAATATATTCTATGTCCCAACAAAGTTGTTATTATTGTGGATGAAATTACTTCAGATTTCACCAATTGATTCTTATGTGATCAACTTGTTTGAAATTGAATCAAACTGGACAATCAAATACTACAACTGAAAAAGGAGCACCGCCACCGATATCAGTCAGCATTATGGATCTACGTACTTCTTCAAAAAGGATGACAAAGCAAGCCACACAACAGAAATTGCTTCCCTTCTTCAATCCGCCTATAGTACAACCTATACAGACCTCGACAAATTAATGAAATTAAAGTGCATCTATCATGAATTTTCATGCTAGCAAGATAGCCCTTTGGAGAGATAGGGAGATAGAGCAGAGGCACCATTGGACGGGAGGTCGAGAGATCAAAGGCCATGCGAGAGGCCATCTCGGACCTCAACTTCTCTACAACCGCTCAGTCTCGATCACGACTCACGACGGCTAACATGTATCATTTTATATTTGTATAGGGTTAATTTTAATGTTATAGGGTTAAATTTAATGTTTTGAATCAACTTCTCTGCAAGGTAAAGGGTTAATTTTAATGTTTTGAATCAACCAAAAAAATTTAATATTGTGATATTAGGGGAATTTCTTTTTAATCTCAGGACTAGTGCGTGTAATATGTAAAAGATTGGTACATCCCGTAAATAATTTTAAACTCCAAGGTTATCACATTGCGATAATATTATAAAACAAATAGTCATGAATTAAACCCGAAGATTAAATGCCAGAAATGATCGCTAACAATGTTTGTAAATCAAAAGTTCATATCCTAGAAGTCCATCAATCGTATACTCGTAATGACATCCAGAATACAATAATAATAATAATAACTAGGAAGAGATATTATTCTAAACCCCAACTGTTGTGACACGTGCACTACCGCACTGCACCACAAGTTCGTCAAGGCTCGTTCACGGCGTTCTTATTGTCTGGATTGAAAAAAACTTCCCTAAGGGTCAGATCCTACTCTATCAAGTTAGAATTAACATAGTAATGACGCGATGTTTCAAAATGGTTTTTCTAAGGATAGCAAATAAGTCCACAAGAACACACATCACTACTCCAATCCTAACTCGAGTTAGTTGCTCAGTCAATTCTACATAAGCCTCATAATCAGAAACTCTACCTTCGATATGTAACCCTTTGACCTTATCACCGCATAGCTTTATAATACCTCGGGTATGCAACAGGACAACATAATCATTACATGTCATCACAACGGCGTATTCATTCCACGATGGACTCAGAACGATCATCTCTTAAATCATCCATCCACAATCCAACCATCCATCACAACTCAACATCCACATTAAGCCTCCACACGAGCGCTTCCCAGCATAGAGTCAACGCTCTAGAGTACATGTGCCTATATGGTGTACTAGGAGCCGACATTTTGGCCATCCGATTATTCTATATGGACGGACAAATTTTTAGTTAAAATAATGTGGGTGTATGGTACGGATATGAGATTCAAAGGATAATATTTGAAAGCCTAACAAATTTATTTTCCTTTTAAAATTTAACAACTCCCACCAAATCTCACTCCAAATATTGCTCTTTCGTATCCCTTCTTTTATTTTTATTTTTGATAACGCTTCCTTTTATTTTTCAATCTTATAGACAGCTTCTCGATTTTCTTTCTTTTCGGGCGATTTAGGGTTGTAATCCGCATAGGGGCGATTCTCTTCTCATTCACTCAACTTCCTTCGTCGGAATTCCGCTTTCAATCTTCTTGCCGTTGTCGCCTGTCGAAGCCGGAGCTTTGTTGTTGGTTGGTTTCACCAACGAAAAGTTCGAAATTTGATTGCACCGTAGGTTTTCACAAGGTTAGTGACGACATGAGGTTCATATTTGAAATCCAATTATTCTTTTGATAATCAATTGAGATATAATGTGGTATAAGATGAACTTCAGTTTCAATTTCTAGGGTTTATGTTCCAATTTCTTTGAGCAAATTTTAATATGCATAATTTTTGTACACGATTTTTCTGTTTTTTTTTTTGGAATTTCATTCTTGTTCATGCCAAATTTCTATGAAATACCTAGGGTTTGTAATGACTAAGGATATTTGGTTTTTTGATGTTTAATGTCTCAGTTTTATTTAGCTAGAAATTTGGTGTTACTATATATTGCACAAGTCTATACTTGTTTGTTACACCAATAGCCATGGAAGTAAGGAAACATGTATGCATATTTTATTTGTTTCAATTGCAGAACTATTTGAGTAGTATATATATTTCATTTTGAGGCAAAATGTGTTTGAATGTCATAGGTGATGAAAAAATGGCAAAACGTCCCAAGACTGGGAATGAGAGGATAAAGTGAAAGAACCGTAGAAGAGAAGAAGAGTCATTGGAATTGTTCGATTTGTAGTCAAACAACGGTTCTTCGTTTGAGTTATCAAACTCCTTTGACGAAGATATTGTCCATCATAGAGTAGGGGAAAGGGGCAGGATATATCGATCCACTTGAAAATGTAATTTTCATAATATCATATCAATTAACATTTGTTAAGTTGAAGTTATAATGTCTTAAGTACATTTATTTGTAATAACATGCATTATATTGTCTAAGGTAAAAAGGTATATT
The DNA here is from genome assembly GCA_934048045.1 of Polygonum aviculare. NCBI lineage: Eukaryota > Viridiplantae > Streptophyta > Magnoliopsida > Caryophyllales > Polygonaceae > Polygonum > Polygonum aviculare. Next base: position 14,519,490 of record OW204030.1, on the reverse strand, counting down.
TTGACGATGAAGAGTCCGATGATTCTGATGAAGCTAAAGTAAACCGTAGGTTGTTCAAGATGAAGAAGCTGAAAGCTAATGAGAAAAAATACAAGACTTCCAAAAAGTTGAAACCTCATGTAAGGAAAGTAGTTGATAGCAACAGCGAAGAGGGCTCAAACTTTGAAAATCCTGAGTCTTCTGTTGAGGAGGTTGAGAAACCGATTTTGTCACAAAATAACCCAAAATTCATTCGTACTATGAACCCTACGTTTTCAAGACATGCACAAAAGAAGAAGGCCAATGACGACTTAGACTCTACTGATTAGGATGTTCAAATCAGTCATAATAAGGCTCCAAAAAAACCCTAAATCAGTGGTGGTTGATAAGGGTGAGTTTATAATGTAAAATGTTATGATGCAATGTTTTTAATGCTTTTATTGTTTTTAAAAAATTGATTTTTGATTTGTGTGGGGAAAAAGGTGAAATCAAAGATTTGAGGTCTTTGACGATGAGGATGACTTTCAAAATCCTCAAAGGATGGTAAAGGGGATTGACTTTAAAGCTAGGGAAAATGATTTTAATCAACCAAAGAAAATGAAAGACTTGATAGAAATGCAAAATGTCTCAAAGTTTTAACATGCAAGTTTTGCTGGTTCCAATGTCATAATTCATAGAAGTCAACATGCAAGTTTTGTTGAAGTTGTTGGCAAGATTGTGAATGTTGAGCACAAGAACGCTTTTGCAGAAGTTGGCTTTGGTCAATTTTTAGCAATTCCAAAGATTGATTTCGCATGGTATAGTTTGAAACTATTACTATGCTAGATGATTTTCATTTAAAGTTTCTAATTATAGTATGCCCTTAGTGATGTATGATTTTGATGATAAGAGGTAGTTTGAAATACTAATATAATAGTGTGATTACAAAAGTTTACAGCTTTGTATTATTATGCAAATGTAGTTTGAATTTTCAGATAGATTATGATATATATATATATTTATGTGTTTATGAAGATTATGCATACCCACACCGTTTAACGATATCATCTTTATTTGTAATGTATAATCAGTCATATTATTTATATTTTGATCATTACATTGTCATAATCTCACAAGGGATGAGAACTGGTTATTAACCAGCTCTAAACAAATAGGACAAACCGCCGCCCTGGAGTCTCGAACCCGAGACCTCATGGTACTACCATGAGTGCTCAACCAATGAGCTGATGCGTCAAGCACATTTAATATATACTTATTAGCACACATATAAACTCCGTTCTTACTTAATAATTATTATACATTTTAAACATACATATTACATGGTATCATATGGAATGTTCTTGACTTATTACATTTGATCAGTTTTGTTAGTGTGCACTTAGTTTGCTCATTTATTACATACGACTACTATAGTATTCATTTGTATAAGTAAATATATTATTTTTTCTAAACGTAGTTGATTTGAACTTATTGAATTGTCAATGCTATAACTTTGATTGCCTTAGGAAACTTTGCTTTTGGTTGGTCAAGAATTATGATGCCAAGATGGGGGTGCTGTTTTTGGAGTATAGATGCTTCATTGATGTAACCGAGGAAGCTGTCTAAAAATGTCTAGGACTTTCCCGTGGTTATGAAAGCGTCTCCAAGAGTCAACCTTGTAACAACACATATGGTGTGGCTCGTGAGTTGTAGTCTTTCTGACTAGGCGTTACTCATATGTGGTGTCAAAGTGGAGCCATCATCTTAACTTGTAGGGGAAAAGCAAAGGATGGACATTATATTCATCTCATTAAACATATAGACGTCCGAAATGCTATGTTGACTGCTAAGAATGCTTTTGTGTTTCTTTAGGATTTTATTGTGTTGTTTTACACATGTCTGATTGAACCGAATGCTACTGGATATTGTAATCAGGACGTAGTCTTCCATCTTAGTGAAGTAAAGAGAATCCAATATATAATTGGTGTTGTTTTCTTCTTGACATATTAGAAGAATGTAATGAGAAATGGGTTCCAAATCAGAGCTCACACTTCACCGGGCCTTTGATATTTCTTTTGGTGAGTATTTGATTATTTTAAATGTCCATTTCCACTTTATTATTCAGAATTTATCTTGTTTGATTATACATAATTTTTGTAGATGCTCTATTTGGACTGTTTTATTAATTACTATAAACGAGAGATACTGAGACAATTCCCAATTTGCATAGGATGTACAACTGATATGATTGTACGTCGAGAATCGGTTGAGCTTGAGAGAGGTGGATTTGGGAAAGGAAGGTATGAACCGGTACCAGATTCTTCAAAGAATGTCAAGTTTGTTTGCACTGATTCTCACATCCAAAAAGACAGTCCAAAAGAATCTCGCCCTCAAAAGATATTGACACATCTTATCTTATATACATATAAGATTGGGTTTTGCCACCATTTAATGCCCTCATTAACTATGCTCACAAAATCACCATATAATTACTATTGGTAAAAACAAATCTTAAAATCATGCTAGCATAGTGGGTTCGAATCTCCTTACTAACACTATTATAAATATCTTTTTTATTTCATTTTCTCAATCTTAAGTTTTCTGTTATGTATCACCACAAACATATTAATTCGAAGTTTTTTAAACCAATGATACATTCTCTTTCTCATATTATGAAATTTTTTGTCCCGTGCGTAGCACGGCCATAATCACTAGTGAGGTAAATAAAGTTGATATATCTTTATTAAATTCGTGTTAAATTTTATAATAATTCAATACCATGTTAGTTGGAATGATATGTTGTTGATATCGTTTGAATAATTTGTTGGGTAAGTCATGATTTTATTAAAGTGAATGAATTAGGATTTTAGTTGCATAATGGGTAAGGATCTTAGACGGGTGGCTTATTTAATCATAACAATGTTTGAGAACACTTTGAATGCGTCGGAGTCATACAAGACGAATGAGGTGTCGAGATCACTCGTCAAAAGGGCTTTATCTTTACTTGGATCAAAAGATGAGAGGGTCTCTTAGGATGCAACTGCGTTAAACACGTGTGTGTCCCAATCTGAAAATCCAATTTGGACAGAAGAGGACTTCAATGTAGTGATGGACAAGACGGATTTTGTGGAGGATAAGAGGAAACAAATGATTGAGTCTGGTCTTGAATCCTTTTTCAGTATGTTTGGCGAATATTTGACACCATTGGATTATGGTTTCCCTCTCCCATAGAAAGTTCCACCCACTGTTATTGTTGATAATAGTGTTAATCAAGAGGTAATTTTATACATCAATTCATGTTGAATAAAGTAGCCAGTTATATCATTGGATGGTTTACTAATATAGTTTGTCAATGTAAATATAGGCAAGTGTATCTGATCAGGTTGATGTCAATAACCACAAAGAGCATAGTTTGAACGACAACCCTTAAGATGTTGACCATGTATTACGAATCCGAAAATTAAGTATAATTTGCATTCACTGAATATATAAAATATTGATGACATGCATTATTACTTTTTAATTCAGGGTTTGATTGAATGAATCAAACGATAACGTTGGAATGGAGTTAAAACAAATGTTCTTGAGGAGGCAAGTTTTTTTTTCCATTCGGATTGTTGTTATTTATGGTTAAATGTAGTGCGCTTTTATTTTTACAACTTGTTTGGTTATGGTGCTGGAGTAAGCTATGAAATCTAATTTTGGGGGAATCGAACGACCGATTGAGGACCATGAAGATGACACCACCCCGACCAAACTTAATCCGATCGACAATGTTTTTTTCTTGAATCTTCACCTACAAGTATGGGATCCAAAGCAACTAGGATATAAATAAAGAGTTCTCAAGAGGCAAAGAGAGTATACCAATATGGAGTATTTCTTGATCTTGATCGAGAAGGCCACCAACAAAATTCAGAGGTTTCGATTGAATCTTTCTTCTTCCCTTCTTTAAGTCCTCTTTGCTCTTCATTTATTTCTCTTCTAAATAGCAGAATGAATTCACCTTCCTCATTTATATATTGGGTTTACACATGGGCACCAATTAACAACAAGAGGCATTTCTTTTCTACAGAATGAAATAGCATACATTTTCTTTTGGAGTTGATTGCGCCTCTTAATTATCTTTTCTCCGCCTTTTGAAATTTAGCTAGTATTGATGGGTCAGTTATGAATGGTCCCACTTGTCATTTTAGCCGAAGGCTTACTTAACACATATTGCCTATGCACCTTCACATGAAGGTACGTACATGGTGTACGTGATATTTCTAACTTCTGTTTAGCGATTATCACCTCTTTTCTTTATTTTCTTTTTATTCAAAGTATGAATGGGCACATGCAACATTTTTAAGCTTATTTTAAACACATCCTTAAATGTTAATATGTTTATGTTTGCAATATTGTTATCAAAATTTGTATTCAACAGATGCCCTGAACTTTTTATGCGTGAATTTGGATGAAGACGTTCGAAGTTCGTTTATATTTTTGTTACTAACCACACCTCTTCTTCACTTTGCAGGTTGCACGTATCTATGTCATTGGAGAAACTCAATCTGAATATGCATTCGGAATGGGGACAGATGGTCAACCAATTCGTCAAGGTCCGATGTACAAATGATTGTATCTCTTAAGGAAATGAATGTGGTTGAGAGGAATGAGCTTCAATTGACCTGGACCCACATAGAAAGAATTAATGAGGGATTTCTCAGGCTTGTACGTGAGGATGTCAAAGGATGCCTTCAGAGCGTCTCTGGCGAATCATTTTTTGGCATTTTTCTTGAAAAGTCAGACCTGACCTAAGATTGTGTTAGAAGGTTCAAGGTTAATGAAGAATTTTACCCCGCACTCCATGGAATATTACAGTGTTCAAAGGGTTAGGGTCTAAAGTTTATCTTCCACGGTTTGACTACCTTTATTTCCTCTTTGATCGAATGGACCAATCAAGTGTTGCAACGTCATGAGAAGATTCTTCGCCAAGTTGATATCTATGGTCTTGAGGTTGGATCTTTACTCCCCTATATGTATCACAAGGAAGTGTGGAGAGAATTTTGTGAGCTTTGGGGATCCTTGTCAAATACTTTCCATCATGGGGGAGGTGGGCTAGGCATTTCTCTAAATGACTGAAAGCATATTGCAGGTTTGCCAATACTCGGTGACAAATATGAAGAGTTTTTCCCATCTAACAAGCAACTATCTGACAAGAAGAGACTCCCTGCCACCGAATCTGAACTTCTTCACATATATGCCGAACTTTGCATGTACCACGATACTGAGAAGATTTCTTGGTCACAATGTTTGGCCCATTTTTATAGGGAAAAACCAATATACGTTGCTTATGGCCAGAGTTCCTCTAATCGGCGACGTTAGAAAGGTGCTTGTGGACAACATACCCAAACAGCTCCATCATCACCACCCCTTCATGTGAGTAACAAAGGGGAATTAGCTACTTTCCTAGCTTTTCTCTTAAGTAGATTTGTGTTGCCGCTTAGTAATTGTACTGTCCGCCCAGGGATTTTTATGATGGCTAGACTTATGGCTGAAAATAGGAAGATCTCATTGGCTCCGACTACTCTGGGCATCTTGGTCATATACATATATATAGAATAAAGATCAATAGTGGACACCTAAATATTGGTGAACTAGTGAACAATTATAGGCCATTGGATGTAAAGCTAATGGAGGGCTCAGATTCCCCTTAATTTTGATAAATAAAAAAAAATCGCACCCTAAATATCGGAAAAGAGTATTGTTTGGATAAAATTTAAATCCAATTTTATTTGGGGGAAATAATCTATCACAATCTCAAATTGTACCCTAAATATCGGAACCCCCAATTTCGCTTCTCCATTCGCTTTCAATCGGCCACCATCCCAAAATCGTTCAAACCCACCATCCCAAAATCGCTCCAGGACCCCGCCGTTAGAAACCCCCAGCCCACTCTCGTTTCAATCGGCACTCGCCCCCAATCGCTCCCATCGTTAGTCGACATATCACCCAGCCCCGCAGTCGACAGTCAAGCCCCCGATTTCGAATTCCGCCATCGAACCCCATCGTCGACTGTCAATCCCCGTCCCCCGCCGTCGATAGTCAACATCCGGCGTCCTCCATTGCAGCTTTCGAAGTCATCCATTGCAGATCCACCCCCGGTCGCCCCCAATTTCGGTTCTAAAACCCCAAAAGGTAGAGATTTTTGCATGCTTAAAATTTTGGCTTTGAGAAATTGTAGAGTTGCCCCTAGTCCGACCCCCAAGTTCACCTCCATTGACCCTATTCCACCTTCATAGAACCGATTATTGTACTGATGTTGTGATTGAGACCTTCTTTTGACTTATTTTGGAAGCACAACCCTTGTTTTGACCCGATTATTGCACTGTTGCATGATTATGTTGATTTATACACGGTTTTAAGCACTATATACATATTTTCATTGCACATATACATGATTCTGAACCCTAAATGACTGTTGTTCACTATATACTGATATTTGTGAAATTGATATCGATGTTGTTTTGATTTATGCATGTATTGACTATATTCCGGTGGATTTTTCAGTAAGTTTTCAATCAGAATGCCACCGAGAAGAAAGCAAGTTGTGAAAGGTCAGTGGTAATTCGTATTCCATTCAGGCAATATAGATGACATGTATAAGTAGTATATACAATTTATGAAATATGTAATAAGCTCTGTAGAGAAGTAGGAATAGATTTGAATTATTTTAAAATAGTTTGGCGCTCAAATTTTGACAATATAGTATTCAGTGGTCCAAGTTGTCGTCAATTATGTACATATACAAATATCTAAGCTATATATACATGAAAACTATTTTTGTTATATACAGTGTTTATTAATACATATACAAACATAACACTCGTATATACTTATAGTAAGTCGGTATGTACATATTTTAATGTGTATATACAATGTTCATTACAGTACCTGAACCGATCGCCGAGTCTTCCGAATCAAACTCAGCTGAATCGGACAAATCAACCAGCATATCTGAGCAATCAAGCGAAGGTTAGTTGATGGCGATTACATTGAATTTATTAATTTATTCATTATTTGTTTTATGGCATAATTGATTGAGGAATAGTTGTTTAATTGTAGCTCCTGCAGCTCCTGCAGCTCGTCCAGCTCGTCCAGCTCCTTCCACCGTTAACAAAAAGAGGAAGTCTCGGGCTGAGTTGGATAACGAGGACAATGAGACTCTTGCCAGTCGGATGAAAAGGTTGACCAAGAACAAAACTGACAAGGGGAAGGGGAAGGCTAGACAAGATGTCGCTGAGGAGGTCAAGCCAAAAATTAAGAGACGAGCATTTACGAGCATAAAATACAGAGCTTTAGAACACTGGATTATCAAAGCAACGAACCTTATGAATGATGCTCAAAAAGCTGCAGTTCGTAGGATTGGCTTGGGCAGCCTACTAGATTTACCCTTTTATGAGATTCCACGGTTAGTATATATTTTTTACCAAATTTGATGTGATTAATATATAAATCACTATTGGGATACTTTCAATACATACATGCATTAGATATACTTATACATATACTGCGCATATATATTCAGATTAGAGATGATGTATTCTAATTTTATGGTTTTATATATTTTAGAGGGCCGTATATGCATGATTATGTTGATTGGTACAAGATTCTAAGCCCTATATACATATTTACTTTGCGCATTTACATGTTTCTAAATCATACAAACATGTTTACATTATTTGATATATTCTTAACTAAAATGACTTACATACATGTTTGTAATGCATATATACGAACTTTGAATGCATATATACATGTCTGGGATGCATTGTATTTGTTTTATGAATGCACATATGCGTATATACATGTTCACAATACATATATACAACATTATACGACATATGTACTGAAATTGTGTGTTATATATACATTGTTTAGAGATACATATACAGTGTTTTGTACTAAGTTTTAATGTGGTTTCGATGCATTGGCGCCTTGGACTTTGGCTGGTCCAGAACTTTGATGCGAGGAAAGCTGCCATTATTATGGAAAACGGAAATAAGATTGAAGCTCGTGATTTGGATGTGCATATATGCTTGGGGCTTCCTCTCGGTGGAAAGAATATCAATAGAATCCCGACCGATAAGAACAAGGTTCTCATCAAGGATTGGTTGGCCCACATCGGAAAGGAAAGTCGTGGATTTAGTTTGAGGCCTGCAGAGCTGCTTCAGGCGATGTTCTTCAAGAAGATTGGAGATGAAGGGGAAACAGAGCATCTTGATGCAATTAATGCTCGAAAGGAAATGTATAAAGACATGCGGGTCTTCCTTCGGGATTATGTTGCTCTGGTCTATTCTTGCCTATTAGAGCCTCATCAGTGTGGATCCGTCAACCGAAATCTGATTTTACCGCTAGAGGTTGTGAATGATTTGGAGAACCACAACTGGAGTGCGTTCGTTGTAGACTGTTTGGTAAAGGCTAAACATAAGTGGGAATCGAATCAACCCAAAGCATATTTTCGAGGGCCTCTCATGTTTCTGACGGTTAGTATTTAGTTCACGTATAGTCTGTCTTATTTTTTATAACGTGCAATAATAATGTTCTCTTGTTATTATGTGCAGATTTTATATTTGGACCGTGTTAAAAACTACGATTTCACACAAGTTGATAAACTGGTGGAGAGGTCTTTTCCTACGTATATTGGTTGGACGGACGAGGCGGTGAAGTATCGAGAGAGGTGGGAAATGGATCGGGACGGCTTTGGTTTGGGAGAGGTTGAAAAAAGGCAAGAAGTCAGATTGGCGGATGTTAACGCAGGTCCAAGCTTGCCTAAACCCAATGAACAAGCTGATCATGCGCATGTGGACATACCGCTTGATGGAGATGATGACGAGGTATATCTCTAACTTTAATCTTTAGTACTTCATTATATGCTATGGTATACACGATTCAAAGCTATATTTACATTTTTACATTGTATATATACATGAATCGTGAACAGAATACTGATATGATATATACATGTCTGGAATGCATTATATACAATTTTGGAATGTATATATACGTTAGGTTTTAATGCATTTATACTCGTCTGGTTTACATGATATACAATTTTTATAATCATATATACATGTATGTATAATATATATACAATAAAGGTTTGACACATACAATGGTTTTGCGTGTTGTTGTATAATAAGGAATCGGAGAAATCGCTTGGGAAAGATTTCAAGGATTTTCTACGTCTTGTGGTTCGTATAGCCGACAAGTCTAAGAAGGTCCGTCAGAACAAGTTCACCGTTGCCATAGCTGAAGCCACCAAGACTGTATTGGGAGCAAATCCTGCCTCTTTGTCTCAAGTCAATATTATTATGATTTTTTTGTTTTTTGTACATATTGCACATACATATATATGATTATTATATAATGTATACAGGTTGATGTTCCAACCTAGTTTCAAGAGGCTTGCAAGGACGATCTGGATAACTCTTGGACCGATGCAGAGCTCGAGAAAGTCATGTAGGACTATGAGGCTGCATTAAAGCGGCGAGATTCTCTGGTTGATACAGATTTCCCGGACCTCTTTGGCCTCATTACATCTGATTTACCTCCGACACCACCGGCTGTCTCCAAAGAAATGGATCACAACGTAGAGGGTGGTATTCAAGGAGATATTCAGGTTAATTTTGAAGTCATGATATGAAAGTAAACATTGAAGTTAGTGGTGGTGAGACGAGCTTGAATGAGAAAAACAACGAGGTATTAAACAATCTGTAACCATCCATTTTTATTCAAGTATACACGATTTCAGTACCATATACATTTTTTGAATACGTACATACATTAATTATGCCCATATCACCAATTTCAAATTAATGGTTTTTGTTTTGATTTGAATTTTCAGGAAAATATGGATACCTTGGACGAGGCTGCACAAGGAAACCTTGAAGCTAGTCGTGGCGAGAAGAGCTTGCATGAGAAAAACAATGAGGTATTAAATAATCTGTAATCATTTTTTTAATTCAAGTATACACGATTTCAGAACCATATACATATTTAAAATACGTATATACATTAATTATGCCCATATCACCGATTTCAAATTAAGGGTTTTTGTTTTGATTTGAATGTTCAGGAAAATATGGATACCTTGGATGAGGCTGCACAAGGAAACCTTGAAGCTAGTCGTGGCGAGACGAGCTTGCATGAGAAAAACAATGAGGTATTAAATAATCTGTAATCATCTTTTTTTATTCAAGTATACATGATTTCAAAACAATATACATATTTAAAATACGTATATACATTCATTATGCCCATATTACCGATTTTTAAGATTTTGAACATTATTTGTTTTGAAAGCCTTTCATACATGGGTTGAATGTATATATACATTCTGGTCCATTGTCCATAGAAATCAGATATGTTGGCATGCATATTTTCATAATTTGAATGCATCACATACATATTAGATATGAATATATACATGTACTGATCCCGTTTATACATATTTGTTGTGTACACGCATGCCCCATCCTCTCCTGCAGAGGGTATCAAGGTGGCGGAACCAGCTGAGCAAGAAAATGTCGATGTATGTTGTACTCATGTGTATCTGAACTCAAATGAATTCTAGTTAAATTTTGATGATGCAATATGAGTTTGTTCTCATGTACAGGTGAATCAAGTTGTGCAAAACATTGTCCAGGAAGTGGTGCCGATGAAAGACACCTCAACGACCAATGATGGAGAAGAATCCGAAAAGATGGACGAAGATCCAAATGAGCCACACAAGGTCGTAGCTGCTTCTTCCAGGGTCGAGCCACTTAAGGTCGCAGTTGAGACTTCAAAGGTCGAGCAACCTAAGGTGGCAGCTGCTTCATCCAAGTCAAAGGGAAAGCAACCAATTGGAAATGAAAAACCGGTAAGCGTCAGGAGAAGTGCAAGAATTAGAAAGTAATGGACATCAAAGTTACTCTTTTTGACTATAAGTTGTAATTGGATTTAATATGGTATTTCAAGTTATAAGGTAAGACCGTATGTAATCACCACTTAATTACAACATTGTGTCTTGACTGTAAACCTTTTAATCCATGAATCATAGATTAATCGTTAAACTTTAATGAATATGAGTTGTAATCTACTACTTGTCTCACTAGGGTTATACAATCGTTGAACCTATATGCATAATATAAATTAATTTAGCTTTGTATACACGAGCGTATCATCCATATACATAGCACATATTAACAGTGACGTCTTATGTTTTATTAAAATCTGTGATATTTTGTCAAGTTATATATACAACTGACAGTAACGTGTATACAAACTTATTCGTATGATATACTTATATTTTGCATGTAGTTTAGCATTTTCTATGTCTACGTGTTATGCCTTTGATTGATAATGAGAGCTGTATTACATATTCGTCTTACATGAACAGGGAATAGATGAACCTGATGATTTCGTTACCCCGATGCAAAAAAAATTTGATAAAGATGTATCAAAACCAACCGCTTTCGTTCTCTCGCTTGGTAAGAGGGTATCAAAACCATCCTATTTTGATAAAAGCCCTTTTTATGAGAGAATAGTAGAACCTACGGGGAAGCCGAACACAAAACAGACTAATTTAACTCTGTACATTAGTGGCAAGTGTGGGAACGAGTAAGTATATATTTATATTTGCATTGAATATATATCTTATACTATTTTTTACATATTATAATTGTTTCCATTTGTAATAACAGTGAAATTGTATATTCAAACAATGACATACCATATACTGGCGAAGAATTCAGATCCCTGCTTTGCGACGGCCAGTATGTGATGATTTCAATAGTCGACCTGTGGTGTAGCCTATTGAATAGAGGTGAAGGTAGACGGTCTTCATCATCTCCTAAGAGGATATTCGCATATCCATCAACAACTGTAAGATTATTACAATATACAAATATCGATGATATATATACTACAATTTACCATGTATATACAAATCGACAATGTTTCTGTTTTTACATTTTTAAGTGACTTGTGAATTGTAGGTTTTGTCTGTTTGCGGCCGTGGTGACAAAGACTTCGAAGAGTCATATCAGCGGTTCAAAGAACAATTGGACTCGGTGTTGAAGTCTGGTTATATTAACACTTCACTCATCGATGCAGATCTTGTAAGCATCCTCCATCATATCAAAGTTTTATTTTTTCCTGCTATATACAATCCACAACTACATATTCCTGATATGTCTCAATCTGAACATGCATGGAAAACTAGGTCTTCTTCCCAATGCTTGTCCAGGGACATTTCTATGCAGTTTGCTACAACTTTATGAGGCAGTCTGTTGAGATCATAGACAATTCGTCATCGAGAGATGCTGACCCGTCTGGAAAATATGGTGACACCGTCACTACACTGGTATGTAATCATTTTAAGTGATTATGGACATGATATTGAGTCCTAAATAGCAGAATTTATTAATTATATACGAATTAAATGTTTTGTAGACTAGCATGTTTATCGAGTACATGCATGATATGGGGATACATGAACGTGCTACTATATTCGAGGGTGTGGACGCAATTGTATTACAGATGAAGTGGCGAAACTCTCATAATAAGACAGACTGTGGAATATACTTGATGCGTCATTTGGAAACGTACAAGGGGCAGGAGTTGAGGAGTTGGGATGCTGGATTCAATCATGCAGCTAAGACCACATTGCATGCATTGCGCTGGAAATACACGCATTCAATCCTGTCATGTGACCTAAATCAGCTCTGGCCTGAACTCATCAAAAAGGCGCGTAAAAATGCTACTGAGATCCGTGGCAGTAGGAGGACGAAGAAAGCAAATTAACAGACATTTGAACATATGTTGTTTCCTTTTGGTACTAGAATTGATACACCTAATTATTCTGAATGCTCTCGATTGTTTGTTATGTTTCTAAACGCTTGGTAATGATATAACACTTCATTCCGTTTTTGTGTCATTGCGACCGGTATATATAGTGTGTCGGGTTGTATATACATGTTAATTAATTGTATACATGAAAAAAAGCGCCGAGGACATAAATTGTGGGTATAGTATCCAAGTATGTTTGAAATTAAATTATGTACATATTGTCCACAATATATACATTAAATATTATTCCATATACATTTTACAATATTCTATATACATTTAGATATTTCGAATCCCTTCAGTAGTTTGATATGCTTCTAAACACTTAACCAATATTGTGGGTATATGGTACATGTAGTTTTTAACCATTATATACACGAAATTACAATATATACATATTATACACAATAAATACATTTTATAATGTTCTATATACATCATTATATCGTTATTCACACGAATATGTATATACTTGCATTATGGGAGATTCACATGTCTTTGTAAATATACACTATACATTTCTGTGTCAATATATACTTTATGTTTTGTTGAGCAATAATCATTCCAACTTAAATTATTAAATGGCATTAACAAAATGTGTCCACTAAATACATCAATTTCAATGTTAAACGCTATTCAGAGTCAGATCCAGACAACGGCTTATTCATTTTGCAATTTCTACTATCAGTCCCCGCATACTCCCCACAAGTTTTGCATTTTCGTTTTGCCTTTTTCTCTTGTGTTGCGATTGCATCTTCTTTTCCACCAAGTATTCTTCTACCACCTGTTCCACTGCCCTTGTTTTTAGCTTTTGAAGGTGGCTTGACAACAATTTCCTTTGGTCTTGATACACCTACAATTGTATAATATGACATGATAAATACACTTAGATAATGTACGGTATATACAATGTATAACATCGTATATATGAAGTGTAGACAGTTATATACCTGCGAAATTCTCAATCATGTTATCCAACGTATTTGCATCAGTACCAGAAGTGCTTTTTCCTGCTTTGTATGAATTCTCAATTTCAACCAACATTCCCAACAGATCTGTCAATTTGCCCTTGTCATCTTGTGCCAACCCAATGCAATTTAGCATAACAGACCATACCTGCCCTACCAGAGCCTGATTGCTTTCATGCAGAGTACTTTGTGTCAACACATCATCCAAACCTGGGTCACTAACCATCCTTGCGGCACCCTTCCTTCAACGTGGAAGCAACAGAGGTTCTGGAATTTTATCCTTTCCCAAAGATTTAAATGCAGTAAATATATGTCTGCAAAGAATACCGACTTTGTTGAACATCAAGCAATCGCATTTGGCTAGTTCATCAATTACGCCGTACTCTACATTGAATAGATCATCCCGACCCTCGCGTATTGTGTAGGAAATTGCATCAACACTTGTACAACATTTTAATGCTCAGACGTAATCATAAAAAACGGGTAAAAGTGTAATTCAAGTATATGACACGTGTATTGGATTTGATAAAGTAGTACCTTCTGTTTCAGACTTGACATTGCACACCCATGTCGATGCATATAACTCTTTTTGAACTTTGGTCATCACTGCAAGAGTGTAATACTCAAATGCATGTCTTTCGATACGAATTGGAGTTTTGAATTCTGGCTGTCTGGTGTCTGATTCGACATCATTCTTGAGTTGTACATGTCGCTGACTATCCATTGCAGGAACTATTCTGTGATTCAGATATTGATGTTGTTCTAATTAATCCTCCTTGTTGTGTTTCTCTGAAATATGCAAGTATCCAAGATGACCTCAGAGCGTACATGTCCGAAAACCACTAGTTCTTGCTAAGTTTATAATCAATTATAAACTTCTTCCATCCATCCTCAAACTCCCTTATTGTGAGGTTGTCAGACCAAACCAACCTTCCCAAACACGATCTGAAACTACCAGAATTTATCTTCTTTGATCCCACCTTAACTGACACCTTCTCCATTATATGCCACATGCATAATCTGTGTCTCGTCTTCGTAAAGACCTACGGTATATACATTTGTAATTAAAACGTGTACATACTTTGATGCCATATATACATGTTAAAATAGTAAATAAATCGAACAACGAGCTAAACAATGCTTTTCAACACTTGTTAAAATAGTAAATAAATCGAACAACGAGCTAAACAATGCTTTTCAACACTTATACATAATAAGATATTCTGAAATTCTGATATACATTCGCAAAAACATCAAGCAATAATACACACCAGCAAAGATGTATACATGTACAACGAAAATGGTAACATATACAAATTTACGACATATATGTACAATCATGAGATATATACAAACTACAATAATGGTAACGTATACATAATGGGCATACAATTGTTTATAAATTAGGTTATATATACTGTAGCATTGGACTTATATACTGATCGTGTACATACATATACAGATAATAACAATGATATACATACCTTTTCTATTGCGATTTTCATTGCCGGATCTTGATCAGTGACCAGAATCGTTGGATCCTTTTGCTGCATTGCACTCTGAAATTGTTGGAATAACCACGTATAAGACTCAACGTCTTCCTTCATCAGCAAGCCACATGCAAACGTTACACTTTTCCTATGGTTATCCATCCCTGTAAAGGGAGCAAAGACCATACAATATCTGCAGACACAAAAAATGTATTTAGGCATCAAATTAATATATATACCAACTAACAATAATGTATATATCTTACTTATTCGTCCGATAAGTGGAATCAAATGAGACCACGTCTCCAAAGGCTGCATAGTTCCTTCTCGCAATTGGATCACACCAAAATAGCCTTTTCAACTACCCGGACTCATTCACATCGTATTCAAAGTAAAAGGAACTGCACAAATCCTTTTTCTTTTCGAACCTATCTATCACCATCTGAGCATCAGCAACATTTATATACGACATCCGATCATGCTTGAAATTTTTGAAATCGGTCTGCATCGCTCCAACATGACAGTATCCACCAACCAACTCTTTCAGTATCTTGTAGGACTTCACTGGACCTAAATTGGCCTTTGCACAACTCAACATGAACTTCTGGTTCCCGATGTTTAACCTTCTGTTTGCTTTTAAAAAATGGCGGGCATAATAAGGAATCAATTCATGATTATGTCTTTCTTCAAAACAATGCAGAATATATAAGCCATTTGCAGTTAGCTTGATCACGAAGCGTGCATCACAACCAATTCTGTTAGAGGACGTATTGCGTACACCTGATCCATTATCCGATGGATTCCAACCTTCCCTTGTGCATCGGTAATACTTCTGCTTAATAACATCAGACCTGGGTAGCTTTCTACTACTACTCGCTTTAGCATCAAACCCAGATCGTTTGGCATACTCACGGTAGAATTCTTCAGCTTCACCAACCGTTTTGAATACCATTCCTTTCAATGGTATGAATTCTCCCGGACATCGAGGTACCCACCTTTTGTGATCGTCGTCTCCACCTGTTTGTATACAGTCCGACCCATAAACTGACTCCTCATCCACAAAATCATATTCATTTTCATCTTCACCATCATCATCATCAACATCCGACGTGTATAAATTCTCTTCATTCAAATAACTGAATTCATCCGACTCGGACCCTGAAGTATTCAAAGATAAGTCATGTATATACAAAAACATAATCTGTATATATGGTGACAGTAGATGTAGATACACATACATACGGGGTATATGGACGCAAATGATACAATATTTCCATAACAAAATTTGTATTTACATTCATTAAGTTGGTATATACAGCATTAAAGTGCATATGTACAGATTGATTGGGGGCAATGGGTCGCATAAACAACCCCGCACTAAAATATTGTAATATACAGTCATAATATATTCATTTACATGCTTACTATACGTATATACAACATGGAATAAAGATAAGTCATGTCTATACGACAACACAATGTGTATATATGGTAATCGTAATTGTATATACAAATACATTCGGGGTATATGGACGTAAACGACACAATATAGCCACAACAAATTTTGCATTTACATTCATCAAATTGGTATATAGAACATTAAAGTTTATATGTACAGGTCGATCGGTAGAAATAGGTCGCAAAAACAATATCGCCCTAAAATATTGTTTATATACATTCATGATATATTCATATCCATTCTTATTGAGCGTATATACAACATAGAATAGAGAGATCACAATCACAATAGATCTACATAAAATTTGGTATATACATTCTTTATGTCGATATATACAGGTATATTGTACACATATACATCTGTATAGGAATATATAGGTCACAATAAAATCACCAATAAATATTTTTACACAATTATTAGGTGTCCATATACATTTAATCTGTACGTATATACATCTTGCTCCCTATGAATAGGTCACGCCACAACATTAATTTCCGTCTGTACATATATTAGGATGTCAAATACATTGTTATTATACATGTGTACATCTTCATCTGTATGAATAGGCCAAATAAACGATTTACAGCTGAGATAATAGTATATACAAGTTAAAAACATCGATATACACTAAAAAAAATTATATACACAGATACTTGATGCCATATTTAATTGCGACGTGGTTGTGAAATTCTATAGCGAGGGTGACGTCTGCAATGGCGATAGAGAGGACGTTTGCAATGGCGAGAGGGAGGACGTCTCCAATTGCGGTGGCGAATTTCTATAGCGAGGGGGACGTATGCAATGGCTGAAAGCGGTTATGGAGGATTTTTGTAATGGCGTTGGAGGACGCTGCAATGGCGGAACTGCTGCGTTGGAGGACGTTGCAATGGGGGAAGACACAAATCGCAGATGCGTGTCTGCAATGGCGTTTCTGCAGCCTGGCGTCTGCAATGGCGCTCTGCAATGGCGTCGTGAGCAGGGGTTGTGCAATGGAGGTCGCCGGCGGTTTCTGCGATGGCGTGGGTTTGCAATGGTGTTTCTGCGATGGATTTGGAAATGCGTTATTTTGTTTTGAATAATTTTGATTTGGGTGGTTACAAAATATGGGAGAGAATCTGTCCAATATTTGTTTGATATTTCTATTTTTTTATAAAAGGATATTGCAGATACTAATCCAGCCATCCATTACAAATCTCATCCTACGGATGAGATTTGTTCACTTGTTCTCTATAGGGAGTTGTACACTATAGAACCTGACTCTATATATATATATATATATATATATATACCTGAACTTGTCCATTTTGGTCATTTGGACACTTGACCTTTGAAACAGACTTATTAAGCACCGCAACTTGTCAAAGCCTACCTAATAAACACCTCGTCCCTAACATGACACTGTGCGTGTGATGTACAATTGATTTGGGATTGTTTTCATTAACAATTAGATACTTTTAATCTTACGTGTATAAAGAAATTTGCCTAGCAATTTAGTATAGTGACGGGTTTAGGTGACAATTAATTAGACGATGAGGCCTTATCTGACATTACGTGGCCTTGTTTTCACTTCACGTAATAGTGCGTGCATATTACGACACTCCAGAATCATAAACGAGGTATTTCGTAGGTAGACTTTGACAAGTTAGGGTGCTAAATTGGTCCGTTTCAAAGGTAAGGTGTCTAAATGACCAAAATGAACAAGCTCAGGTGTCTATATATGTTATAAGCCCATCTTTTATCATGATTTAAACAAAATAGCAACCCGCAAGCTCCCAAGAGGAGCTTCCCCAAGATTTGCAATCCACTTTGTCATTGGTTGCATGATAGAATACATTTCAGGCCTATATGATTGTCGTCTTGGTCAGGACATTCCGACGAGACATTCACGTCTGGCGTATTATGCATGTCTAAATGACAATTGCTTGTCACTTCATGAATCTCGTGTGGCTTTTCGTCATCCAAATGTCGAGTATCGTCGTATTCCATTTTGGGATGAGGCCGAGTCAAAACATCTCAATTTGCGGAATGCTTCAGATATAGAGTTTAAAAACCTATTGTGCATATGCTCTTGTCTCTTGCCAGTACGAGTAGGGTCAGAACTAATCTTGGAACCCTATTACCCAAACCGGTTTTCTCGCCAACATGAATATGATCAAGGAGTCCCGACCAACTCTCTAAAACTGGCAGAATACATGTACGGCCCCCCGAACTTGAAAACTTTTTTCAACTAGACCCCTCAACTAAAACATGTTCTATTAGTCGTTTGTTACTATATATTGTACAAGTCTATACTTGTTTGTTACACCAATAGTCATGCAAGTAAGGAAACATGTATGCATATTTATTTGATTCAATTGCAGAATTGTTTAAATAGTATATATATTTCATTTTGAGGCAAAATGTGTTTGAATGTCATAGGTGATGAAAAAATGGCAAAACGTCCCAAGATTGGGAATGAGAAAGCGAAAGAACCATAGAAGAGGAGAAGAGTCATTGGAATTGTTCGATTTGTAGTCAAATAACGGTTCTTCGTCTAAGATATCAAACTCCTTTGACGAAGATATTGTCCATCATATAGTAGGGGAAAGGGGCAGGATATCCCGATCCACTTGAAAATGTAATTTTCGTAATATCATATGAATTAACATTTGTTAAGTTGAAGTTATAATGTCTTAAGTACATTTGTTTGTAATAACATGCTTTATATTGTCTAAGGTAAAATGGTCGTTTTCATAATATCATATGATGTTGTCTTAAGTACATATGAATTAAGTACATTTGTTTGTAATAACATGCATTTGTTTGTAACTCCACAACTTATGTGATCAAAAAAATTGGAGGAAATTTTCACCCAAAAAAAATTGGAGGCAGATTTGAAATACCCGCACGTTCTTTGTTAAAATTTGCGTCTTTTACAAGATCTATTACAGTTCCAATATAATGTGTTACCTTACATTTTGCATTTATTTTCATTTCCACAACCGTTACCTTCTTTATTTTCATTTCAAACCGTTACCATTTAAACAAAACCATTACCATAGATTGTCTATGGTAACGTCACAAAAAACCATTACAATTTTTCTGTTACAATAGGCCCGATTATTGGCAGTTAAGTACAACAACTCTTAGTGAAGGCAATTGTACCTCAAGGGGTATGACAACTTCATACCCAAAGAACAAATTAAAGGGTGTACATCCGATTGATGTTCTGACTGTCGTACGATATGCCCATAGTGCCTCGGGCCAACGATCATGCCAATCTCCTTTTGGTTTTGAGACCATCTTCTTAAGAATCTTTGTAAGCACTTTATTAAATGCCTTGGCCTGGCTATTCAAAGTTGGATTATAACTTGATGAAAAATTGTGTTTGAACCCAAACCTTTCATCCAACTTCACCATCATTTGATTCTTGAAGTAATGGGCATTGTCAAAAATGATTTATCAAAGGAACCCCATATCTATAAATCAACTGGATCCTTATAAAATTTGCAACTTCTTTTACCCCTACCCTCTTCAATGGCAACACTTCGACCAATTTAGAGAAATAAAATGTTGCGGCCAAAATGCATTGATGATCGCGAGATGATGATGGATTGATGGGTCCGACGACATCGAGACCCCATGCATTAAACGGCCATGATAAAGTGGTCGGATGAAGAAGTTATGGAGGTTAATGAATAAAATCCGAATGAATCTGACAAGCATGATAAGCTTTTGCAAACTGTATAGTGTCTTTCACTATGCTTGGCCAATAATAGCCTAATCGCTTGACTTGATCGGCTTGCTTACGACTTGCTTGATGTGCTCCATAAACCCTAGCATGAGTTTCAGCTAGGATGTATTTAGCCTCTTCTTTGGACAAGCATCGCAGCAGTACTCCATCAAAAGCTCTTCGATATAGTGTATCACTTTGTAATAGAAACCTCGGTGCTGGTCTTTTGACATCTACTTCTTTCTTGGATCTTCGGGTAGAATTTCGTGCTTCAAGTACTCTAAGATAGGATGCCGCCAATCGTTATTTTGGTCAATTTCATAGACCGAAACCACCCTAACTTCTTCAACTTGATCAACACGTTCCAAAGCAGGTGCAATCAAGTGGCGTTCCCCAATAGTTACTTGAATCTCTCTTTCATCAGGCAATGTAAGGGATGCAGCTAATTTGCCCAATACATCCGCCTTAGCATTTTCAGACCTCGATACGTGTTCGATCTCAACTTTGTAGAATTGGCCTAGGAGGTGTTTGCCCTTTGATAGAGAGGGATTAAATTTGAATTTCTCACCTCGTATTGCCCATTTACTTGTTTGACAATATATTGAGAATCACTAAATTCCGATAATGGCTCAACATCCATCTCCAAGGCAATTTCAAGACCAATGATCAAGGCTTCATATTCTGCCACATTATTTGTACACTTCTCTAACAAGGAGAAAAAATACGGCACCAACCCGCCAAAAAAGGGTAATAAGAACAATTCTGACACTAGTGTCATCTCTTTTGGAAGCACCATCAAAATACAACTACTACGACTTTTCTTCAATTATGAAAACCTCCTAATCTGAAAAGTCATCGAGATTTTCATCATCGTTGGGGGTTGGATGTGCTGCCAAAAAGTCAGCCAAGGTTTGTATGCTTATCGCCTTTTATGAGACGAACTTAATGTCAAGGGGTCAAGAGCATAGCCCATTTAGCTAACATTCCAGACAACATGTCTTTGATAAGATGAACCTTAGAGGATGAGCCTTATAGATCCATGTTATTTAATGAGATAAAAGGTAGTGTCATAGCTTTTGAATGGCAAAAATCAATGTCAAACAAACTTTCTCCATGGCGGAAAAATTATGCTATGCTCTTACCAATGTTTGACTGATTTAATATATGACAATCTCTTTTCTATTATCATTATTATTTTGAGCGAGCATAGCCCCTAAAGACCGTTCAAGAGATGTTGTATAGAGGATGAGAGGCCTCCCTTGGATGGGTGCCATCAAGACAGGCAAATTTGTCAAGTATTTCTTAATGCTTTCAAGTGCATCTTGACATGCATGATCCTAAATGAATGGGGTTTTTTTTTTCATCAACCTTAGAAACGGTTGACACCTCCCTATGAGATTAGATATGAAGCGACGGATGTATGCAAACTTTCCTTGTAAACCTCGAAGCTCACGAAGATTTCTTGGGGGAGGCATTTCCATGATGGCCTTAATTTTGTTAGGGTGAATTTCAATTCTGCGGTAACGCACAATGAAACCCAGAAATCTCCCTGACGTAACACCAAATGTACACTTAAGGGGGATTCATTTTCAACTAATGCTCTTGCAACCTGTCGAAGATTTTACGAATATCATTTAGATGGTCTTCTAAGCTGGTTGACCTCACTCTTGATTTGAACCGTCAACTCTGAGCGAAAACGTCCCCTTCTTGGCCTTCTTCACATAGTTGACCTCAGTTTTATTGATCCTTCCAAGCCTTTGGAATACAGATGATGAGATGCTTGATCGGTTGATGTTGTGTCAAGTCTTTAAAAGACTAATACCCGAGGAGAGACTCTTCCTTCATTTGAGAACATCCCTTGTTCCATAAGTGTCAAAGTCATGGGCTCTATAACGCTCACTATTAAAACCTCTCCTTCGAGGGAAATTTGACCGTTGTCAAGCTCATGCTTGTTGCGGTGCTTCCGCCTTCCTCTAGAAGAGGATTCCAACCTTTGTACCTTGACTTGAGGTTTTTCGAAGAGTGAGGAAATTGATTGGAAGGATTGGATGCATTCTGCCATGACACTATTCTTTTGCTCTCAACTCCACCCTCTCTAAGAACTTTATGTATAACCAGAGTATCTTTTGGGACTGGTCAATCTTTCAGAGTGGACAAGTATAGCTATCAACAAGAGCCATAGGTTTTTTGGCCAACCTTTCTCTTGTCTTTTGGCTTATACCTAAACAATATTTTAGACTTCACTTTTTTCTTACCATCATAGAGATGTCTGATGGTTGCGCAACTTCACAAGTTATCTCATTTTTTTATGCCCCCAACAACGGCGCCTTTCTCCGTGGATGTAGAAGGGCAAAAACTTACTGACTTATGAAACTTTGGGTTGATATAGTTTACATCTTCCCCATGGAAAGGGTTTGGATCACCTTTTATGGTCTTTTCATTGCCTTCATCATTGGTATATTTTAGGCATTGATGAAGTGTAGACACAATGGACTTGCTTAAGTGATGCTAAAGTCGCCCTAATAAAGCATTGTTGAAGGTATTGGCATCTATGACATGGAAGAGGGCATCTTTGTATAAATCCTCCATTATCACCTTCAAGGCGATAGCACCCATGGTTGTTTACCCCATTTGGTTGAAGCCTTGAATTGTGAGTAATGTAGGGGACAAGTGTGATGTTGCTAACCCTATAGCCCTTACAGATTTTAGCGGGAGAAGATTCACCCCAAACTCAGAATCTATAAGGATATGATTTATGTTTGTGTCTCTAATGGTGCTTGTGACATATAGCAGCCTGTTATGATATTCCGCCCCTAATTGAAGGTCATCATCAAAGAAAGTGATAGAGGCTATGCATGAGGCACATTGCATGGGAGAAGACAAGGAAACCTCATCAACCTTAATTTGATCTACTTGATCATTGTAATCTTCGGGTCCATGAGTGATTGGATCAACGCCCTTCTTAGGTCCTTCGTCACTTGCAAAGCGTCATAGACACTCAAACGCGCTGAGATGTGCTTGAGGTGGCCAATAATATCATATCGTGTTGGATCGTTACTAAGTATTAAGGACGTCCTTTACTCTGGTAAAGGCGTCCATGAGTGAGGTGTCCTTACTAAGTATTAAGCGCGTCCTTTGTTGTGCAACGGAAATTGTAAACTAAAGAGGTAAAACAATAAGTAGGGAACACGTCGATTTATAGAGAAACAACTCAAGACCAAGTAGTCCTTGGCTGTAAACCTCTACCTCCTTTGAAGATTTTTGGATATACTTTTCCTTTCTTATTAAGCGTCCTTACAGTTGTACTGGCAAGTTCTTTACACTTCTCTGGCACTTAGTGTACGTCCTAAGTCCACTAGTAAAGGACTCCTGTAAGCCTACAACTTAAGCGAGCTTAATGTATTACAGGACTCTATTCTCACGCCCTACAGTACTTCGTAGGACTACTCTTTTTCTTTTGGTTTTCTGGTTACAAAAACTTTGTGATTTTAATTACAACTTTCTTCTCGATCAAACACCTAGTCTAGAAGAGTTCTTGACTTGACCTAGATCGGAAGTCGCTTTCACTCTGATTCTCTCTAAAAATTCTCTGAAAGCTTAAGTTACAATAAATGCCTTGGGGCTATATATAGGACTTGGGGAAGGACGTCATTCCTCTGGACGATCATGCCCTTTGTGGACATGGCTACAGGATCTTCCTCCAAGTAGTATGGCGGTGATGAGGGAAGCTTCCTGTATCCAGTTGTGTTGGACTCCGCTACAGGATCGGCCTCCACGTGGTGATGAACTCTGCTACAGGATCGGTTTCCACGTGTCCCAAATGATCAAATGTTGTCTAGTGATGTCATCCTGTCGGGTGCCGAGTAAGGACGCTTTGGAGTTGAAGCTTGCGTTCCTACTTGCTTGGGACTGCGTCCTTCCTCAAGTAGTCACTTCGTTGGTCCTTACATCCTGATGGCTAGTGTCCCTTAACCTCAGGGACGTCCACACAATTGTTGTTCTTTTCGTCACTAGCGTTCTTGAACACTTGGACAAATTTATTAGAATCAAAGTGAGTTTGTCATATCAAAAATAAGGGACGGTTGTGTGGGCACAATATAAAGTACGAGAGCGTCCTTGATATTGTCCCAACAATTTCCCCCTTTTTGATGATGACAAACTCTTGAGCAAGATAGTTTTGACAATGGAACTTAGCATGCATGAAAACTTAAGAGCGTCCTCTAAGACTTAGAAGAAATTTTGTAAGCACAAGTTTTCAGCCTTTGATTCTCTAGACTTTGGAATTTAGGGAAAGAGTATCGTCCATATAAACTTTCTAAGCGACCTCTTGTTTATTCTAGCATGGCGTTCCTGAGACCTTTTACTAATAGTTCCCCCTTAACACTTGCTTATTCTAGATAACTAATATATAGCGCATCTCTGCAAAACTACACTTCCCCCTTTTGGCATCATAAAAAAGGATAACAAGTGAATAAGGACGGTAGCATAAAAACACAATTATAGGCAGTGTAACGCTTAAACAATCAAATGCATGCAAACACAAGTACTTGTCATTCAAATAAAAGTGATAATAAATGTCATTATAGACCCAGAATTTTCAAGTGTTTAGTATAATAAAAGAAGCACAAGCATAAAATATGATGGATTGAAGTGGGGACGGTGACCAATCAAAACGTCTACTGGACTCTTGATAGAACTTTAGAAGCTTCTCATGGAGTTCCGCAGACTCTTTCAGCGTTTGGATCATGATGCACTGATTGTGGAGAATAGCTACCATGAGTTCTTGAGGTGGATACAACTCAGGGTTCTCCGGAGGCGGAATGGGAGTAGAACCAGCACTGCTAGAAGGAGCGTCCACATGAGGCAAGAGAGGAGGAGAGTCTCTCATCAACATTTGGTCGAGGACATCAAAGTTGGTGGCATCCTCTTGACTAGTGGCCATAAGTTGTCCCTCAAAAGCAAAACGTTCTTATTCGGCTTCTTGAGCTAGCCATTCCTGTTAAGCCTTTTTCTTTGCTTCAGCCTCAGCTTCTAACTGCTTTCGGATGGACGGGAGCTAGGGCTGTGAATTCGGATCGATCCGATCCGATCCATTTTGAGTCGGATATCCGAGAAAATATATCTGTTTGGATCGGATATCCGAAAATATCCATTTTAATTAAACTTGCTTAAATTAATAAATTATAAATTATTATTACATATATATATTTTAAAAAAATAAATATATATATTTTAAATATATACATATATAATTTTTGGTAAAAACATGTATTTATTTACATATATATTTTTGAAATATATATATATATTTAATATACACGGATATTTTCGGATATCCATTTATTTGAAACTCCGATCCGTATCCGATCCAAATATCCGAAAAATAGCGGATCGGATCGGATACGGATCGATTTTAGTCGGATTAATTTGGATACGGATAAAAACGGATCGGATCGGCGGATATCTCGGATCGGATCGTCAGATCGGATATCAAATTCACAGCCCTAACGGGAGCTCTTCTGAATTTCTGATTTGGAGCAGTCCTTTCCTCTTATCCCAGCTCAATCCCAACACTTCTTCTTCCTTGGAGTCATCATAGGCGTCCTGTGCTTGAAGAATGGCCTTGACTTGCCCTGGGAACGGCAAAGCGTGTTTTTTCCTCCCACACTTAGCCATATGTGCCATCGCGATACGCGCTACGTTCATAGGACGGCGAGAGAGAAAAGCGTCTAGTAGGATACAGTCGTGTGTTTGGACAACACTTTTCTTCTCCTACCTTGGCACTATTGCTCGATAGATGAAGTAGTGAGCGATCGCCCCAACTTTTGAAAGGACGTGCGCTACCCTGTCAGTTCCATAGGGCTTTTTGCCACAAAAGATCCGTTCCAGCAATTCATCAACTTTGGCGTCCTCCATGTCAAAGCCGTTCTCTAGTAAAGAGCTGAGAGCATCCGATGGCGGCTTCTTTGTGCTTATTCCCATGAATGAGCGGACTTGGCGTTCAGTAATAGAAGCAGGCTCATCATCAATTTTGAAGTGCAAGGCACTTTCCTTAGACTTGAAACGCACGTGCTTGTAGAACGCTCGTATCTGATCATTATGGATTTGAGCAGGCAGCAGTCCAAGAGTAGTCCTTGACTGTTTCATTTGGCAGCATTTTGAATGCATAGAAGCCCCTCTTGACTTCTAGCTGGACGTCCTCTTTGATTTCTACTGTTCCAACGTTGTACTTTTCAAGTGCTTCCCACTGTTGTTTAGCTGTAGGCAGATTG
Source organism: Polygonum aviculare (assembly GCA_934048045.1). Lineage (NCBI taxonomy): Eukaryota > Viridiplantae > Streptophyta > Magnoliopsida > Caryophyllales > Polygonaceae > Polygonum > Polygonum aviculare. The sequence continues at coordinate 14,492,758 of OW204030.1, read as the reverse complement.
CTAACTCTGGTGGCGTCCCTTTCACAAAGAGACGTCTATAGGAAGCATACGCCTTTGCATTTGTTTCCATCAATTTGAACTCATCGAGACCCCAAACTTCCTCCTTGCCTTCCATGGCTGCAAAAACTTTGAGATCACCGTTCTTAATCACTCTCCAACATTGATAGTTCTGACTCCTTACAAAGGTCTCAAACCTTATCTTCCAGCGATTGAAGTTGCCGTCCGTCAGGCGCGGAGGCTTCGCACTACTAATTCCAATCGGTTCTCTGTTCATTGTCACCTGCAACTCAACAAAAATCTAGAGAACTTGGCTCTGATACCAATTGTTGGATCATTAGTATGAAACGGGACGTCCTTTACTTTGGTAAAGGCGTCCTTGAGTGAGGCGTCCTTACTAAGTATTAAGAGCATCCTTTGTTGTGTAGCGGAAATTGTAAACTAAACAGGTAAAACAATAAGTAGGGAACACGTCGATTTATAGAGGAACCACTCAAGATCAAGTAGTCCTTGAGTGTAAACCTCTACCTCCTTGGAAGATTTTCGAATAGACTTTTCCTTTCTTATTAAGCGTCCTTACAGTTGTACTGGCGAGTTCTTTATACTTCTCTGGCACTTAGTGTACGTCCTAAGTCCACTAGTAAAGGACGCCTCTAAGCCTACAACTTAAGCGAGCTTAATGTACTAAAGGACTCTATTCTCACGTCCTACAGTACTTCGTAGGACTACTCTTTTCCTTTTGGTTTTCAGGTTACAAACACTTTGTGATTCTGATTACAACTTTCCTCTCGATCAAACACCTAGTCTAGAAGAGTTCTTGACTTGTTCTTGGTGTTCTTGATCGGTAGTCGCTTTCACTCTGATTCTCTCTGAATATTCTCTGAAAGCTTAAGTCACAATAAATGTCTTGGGGCTATTTATAGGACTTGGGGAAGGGCGTCATTCCTCTGGACGATCATGCCCTTTATGGACGTGGCTACAAGATCTTCCTCCACGTGGTATGGCGGTGATGAGTGAAGTTTCTTGTATCCAGCTGTGTTGGACTCCGCTACAAGATCGGCCTCCACGTGGTGATGAACTCTGCTACAATCGGTCTCCACGTGTCCCAAATGATCAAATGTTGTCTAGTGATGTCATCATGTCGGGTGCCGAGTAAGGACGCTTTGGAGTTGAAGCTCGCGTTCCTACTTGCTTTGGACTGCGTCCTTCCTCAATTAGTCACTTCGCTGGTCCTTACTTCCTGATAGCTTGCGTCCCTTAACCTCAGGGATGTCCACATACTTGTTGTTCTTTTCGTCATTGGCGTTCCTAAACACTTGGACAAATTTATTAGAATCAAAGTAAGTTTGTCAAAACTAAGGGACGGTTGTGTGGGCACAATATCAAGTAGGAGAGCGTCCGATATTTTCCCAACATATCGGACCCTCTCTTTATAAGGAACATCTCGGATTGATATAGGCACTTTTAGAGGAGGATCTTTTCTAGACCCAAACTCATCACTCTTCTCCTTTTGTGGTGATTTAGGAGCTTGGTTATTGGCTTAATTTTCAACATTTGATTCTTTCTTCTTCCCTTTTTCCTTCTCTTGCGGGGGAAGTAATTGACAACCTGAATAAAGAGAAACTTCATCAACCTCGTCTTGATCTCCTTCTTCATTGATAGTAGAGACCATGCAACATTGCATCATCTCCTCTTCCCAAAACCTGTCATCACCGTCGTCTTCTTTAAGTGAATTGTCCTCATCGTCATCTACTTCTCTTTGTCTTCTTATCCTTCTTGATCTTCTTCTCGTCAGGCTTCCTCCCAATCATTCATAAACCTGGGGGTTTGGAGCGTTAAGGGACTTTTTGTCTAGGACTATTTCTTTTTGTGGACTCTTCCTACCCTGAAAGACAGCCATCATCTCCTTAATCTTTAGAGAATAGGTCTTCGAAGTCAGAACATGTCATGATTTCATACAAGGTTGGTTGACTTGGCTCAGACCATGGCATGTCAAGATATGCCCATACAATCCGAACATCGTTATCTACTCGGTATTCCATGTGTTGGGACGCTATCAAGAACGCCTGCGTACTTGTTAGTGTTCCACACAACCGTCCCTCAGTTTTGATATGACAAACTCACTATGATTCTAATAAAGTTGTCCAAGTGTTCAGGAACGTCTATGACCAAAAGGACAACAAGTGTGTATAAGTGTCCCATAAGCTTAGGGACGCCAGCTAACAGGAAGTAAGGACGAGCAAGAGACTACTTGAGCAAGGACGGAGTCCCAAGCAAGTAGGAACGCAAGAAAGGAGTCCTTACTCACTAGCCGACAGGATGACATCACTCGACAATGCTTGATCATCCAAGGACACGTGGAGATCGATCCTGTTGCAGAGTCCATCAACACGTGGCGGCCGATCCTGTAGCGGAGTTCAACATACATAGCTGGATACAGGAAGCTTCTTCATCACCGCCCTACTACGTGGAGGAAGATCCTGTAGCCACGTCCATGAAGGGCATGATCGTCCTAGTGAAATGACGCCCTTCCCAAGTCCTATAAATAGCCTCAAGGCATTTATTGTGACTTTAACGCTTTCAAGAATATTCAAAGAGAATCATAGGAAAGCGGCTCACTCAAGAACACGAAGAACTAACTCAAGAACTCAAGAACAGTGCTTAGACCTGAATTAGATCAAGTGAGACTTGTAAACAAATCACAAATCAAGTTTGTAATCAAAAGAGAAAGAGAGTTCTGCGAAGTACTGCAGAACGTAGGGATAGGAGTCCTTTAGTAGATTGAACTTGCTTGAGTTGTAGGCTTAGAGGAGTCCTTTACTAGTGGACTTAGGGAAAAGCTAAGTGCCAGAGAACTGTAAAGACTCGCCAGTACAACTGTAAGAACGTTCAATATAAAGGAAGAACTATTCAAAAATCCTCCAAGGAGGTAGAGGTTTACACTCAAGGACTACTTGGTCTTGAGTGGTTTCTCTATAATTCACTGCGTTCATCTTTACTTGTTTAGTTCATTTGATTCCGCTGCATCACTCAAGGACGTTCCTACACCTCGTAGGAACGCCTAATCAAAGGACGCCTTTACCAAGTAAAGGACGTCCCTTAGAACTAACGATCCAACAATTGGTATCAGAGCAGGCGCTCTAGATTCTTACTGAGTTGCAGGTAAGGATGGACATGGAACCTATTGGAATCTCGTTCGTAAAGCCTCCGTGTCTGACGGACGGCCACTTCAACCGCTGGAAAATTAGATTTGAGAACTTCTGCAGAAGCACAAATTATCAATGCTGGAATGTTATCAGAAAAGGTGATCTCAAAGTTCCTGCTGACAAAGTTGACAAAGAGGACGATTGGGGTCCTGATGAGTTCAAGCTGATGGAAACCAATGCAAAAGCTATTTGTTTTCTCCAAGCGTCCCTCTGTGAGAGACACGCTACACGAGTTAGCAATCTCCCCACCGCAAAACAACAGTGGGAAGCTCTTGAGAAATTTCATGTGGGAACTGCAGAGATGAAAGAGGACGTCCAGCTGAAGATCAAAAAGGAGTTCTATGCTTTCACTATGCTGCCAAATGAAACGGTGAATGATTACTCGTATCGTTTTGAGGCCCTTGTCACCAAGATGAGGAACTTGGGCGTTCCAGAGACAGAAATCTCCATGAGGAACAGAGTTCAAGTAGTTATTGATGGGCTGACTGGAGTTTGGAACTTTGATAGGACAACTTTCAAAGAAAACACAGCCAACAAAACTCTAGATATGGAAGAGATCTATGGGAAGCTCAGGGGGTATGAAGAACGTAGAGTCACTGACATGGCCCAACTAGGAAAGAACCCTCAAACTGATCTTGCTTTGGCGTCCACAACACCAGAGTACGCTGAATACCTACGCGGACAAAGAGACCTGGCATTGATGATGCAAAACAAAGAAAAGCTTGAGAGCTTGCGTCCCAAAGAGAAAGAAAGAAAGTCAAAGGAAGAAATTGACTCAGATGAGGAACTCTCTCTTATTCACAAGGCTCTTAAATACTACAACAAGAAAAACAAGCATAGTAGCAAGAACAAATCTTACAAAAAGGAGAGTCCTAAATACACAGAAGCTGAAATGAAGGAACTCACATGCTACAAATGCAACAAGAAAGGACATTTTGCCAAAAAATGTACCATGGGAACGTCCTCAAAGGACAAGAAGAAAGCTCTTATTGGAGCTTGTAAAGCTGCATGGCATGATCTCAGTTCAAGTGATGAGGAACGTGATGATCAAGTGGCGTACATGGCAGTGGAGGACGCCCCAGTTGTTGAAGAGAACGCCTCCGACAATGAACAAGAGGTAACTCATGATTCCATGATGCGTTCTTTAGAAAAATGTTCAAAACCAAAACTCCTTAAGCTTATTGGTAAAATCATGGAGGAAAGTCTTGTCATGAAAAGAAGAATGGATGAACTAGAAGATGAAAACATTGTAGTTGAATGTGAGAACTGTAATTCTATGACTATTCAACTAGAGTCCTCATGTGAAGAAACTAAGTCTCTAAGAACTGAACTTGTGTGTCTTAAACTTGAGAACGCCAAGCTTAGGGAAGAAGTGAAAGTTTTGGGAAAGAGTCCCATAGTTGAGGAAGTAAAACCGATAGTTTTTGTTCCAGCCAAAAGAGGACTAGGATATGAATCTGATTCTAGGAACTCTCTCCCTAGTGACTTTAAGGCTAGCAAAACTTCGGAACTTGAACTTGAAAAAGAGAAAACTAAAAATCTCCTTGAAAGGATTAGAGTTCTAGAGAGTGGAGAAATAGGTCAAGAGGACTACTACACCAATTCCACCAGTCATAAAATTTACAAGAAAATTGCTAAAGGGGACGGCTCAAAGGTGTGCGATCCCCAAAAGATGAAGCAAAACAAAATCCAACGTCCCAACAAGAAGTACTACCTCGGTACTTACTATAGGACGTGCTGGTACTGTGGACAAGGTGACCACTTCAAACATGACTGTGTAAAACTTAAGGAAGACATTGAGAGTGGGAAAGTTGCTAGGACTAATAATGAAAATGCTAAGTCCGTTCCAAAAACTAATTCTAGGCGTCCTAAACGCTCTAGAAGTTCTTTCCACAGAAATGCCATTTCTAATGATGTGAACATTAATAACTACATGCCAGAACCAGAGTTCTACTTTTGTAACGAACCAGGTAAGGAACACCTTGCCTGGGTCGCCAAGAACTAACCTTAATTTGGCAGGTGGAAGTGAGGGGACGCCCATGGATCATTGATAGTGGCGCCTCAAATCATATGACAGGAAGCCAGATCCATCTCACTTCTATCCAAAGTAGTGTCACGGGAGGAACTGTCTCGTTTGGCAACAAGGGCAAAGGAAAGATCAAGGGAACGGGAACTGCTATTCTTAACCCGTCCATCAAAGCAACCAACGTGAGTCTTGTTGAAGGACTTGGTTTCAATCTTCTTAGCGTCTCTCAGATGTGTGATCAAGGTGAAAACCTAGTCATATTTGACTCAAAGGAGTGCCTCGTCATCAACAAGAAGTCAAACAAAGTTGTTCTCAAAGGAGTTCGCAAGAACAACATCTACATCTTCAATCAAGAGTTCAAACCCAAATCAGAATTTTGTCTATCTGCTTCAAAGAAGGACGCTGATCTCTGGCATTGTCGTCTTGGCCATGCTGGACCTAGCACAATTCTCAAGTTGCACCAAAGGAATCTTGTGAAAGGTCTTCCCCGGATTGATCCTGAGACGGTTGAACAGTGCGAAGCCTGTATCAAAGGGAAGCAAACGAGAACGTCTTTCAAGTCAAAGAACGAAGTCAGCACAAAGAAGCCTCTGGAACTCCTCCATATGGATCTTTGTGGACCAATGAAGACGTTGAGCTACGGTGGAAAGAGGTATATTTACGTTCTTGTAGATGATTTTTCTCGATTCACTTGGGTTCTTTTCTTAACTTCCAAAGCAGATTGTTTCAATGCGTTCAAAGTCTTCATCAAACAAGTAGAAGTTGCCCTGGAGACGCCTCTCAAAGCCATAAGATTAGACCATGGGACGGAATTCCAGAATTCAGAGTTCCTGGCCTTCTGTGATCAACATGGTGTCTCGCACAACTTCTCAGCTCCAAGGACTCCACAACAGAATGGAGTTGTGGAAAGAAAGAACAGGACGCTAGAGGATATGGCAAGAACTATGCTTTTGGCTAATAGCGTCCCCAAGTTCTTCTGGGCGGAAGCTATTGCCACAGCATGCTACATCATTAATCGTGCCATGATCCGTCCTCTGCTGAAGAAGACGTCCTATGAGTTGTTGAACGGAAGGAAGCCTCGCATCGATTATCTCAGAGTTTTTGGTTGCAAGTGTTTCGTTCACAACAACGATAAAGAGAAACTGGGAAAGTTTGATGCAAGGAGCGATGAAGCCATATTTCTTGGGTACTCTCTCACCAGCAAAGCATATAGAGTTTTCAACAAAAGGACTCTAAAGCTTGAGGAGAGTGTTCATGTTGTGTTCAAAGAATGGTCTTCTCACAAAGAAAAATCAAGTAAGGAAGAACGCTCCTCATTGCATCAGCAGGACGACTCCGAAGATGAAGCTGAAGATTGGACCTCAGGAAAATACTATGTCTCTAAGAACACGTCTCCAAATCCTGAAGAAGTCTCTGTGGACGCTCCTAGTGTTGTTCAGGGAGTTACATCTCATAGTGAATCTCCAGTTCAACAGGATGTAGCTGAATCAAGTCAACAAGGTGGGCAAAGTCAAGGTGAGGACGCTCTCTCTGAGGGGGAACGCACTGAAGAAGATACTCGAGATGATAGTGATGATTCTGATGGGGACATTGATCCAAGATTTGCTCATTTATTTCAAAGGGAGTCCCGCCTCTCTCGGGATCACCCAACATCCTAGATTATCTCAGATCCTTCTCAAGGAGTTCAAACTAGGTCAGCTGCAAGCAAGTCCCAAAGTGCAAATTTGGCTTTCTGTGCATTCAATGCCTTTGTCTCTATGGTAGAGCCAAAGAATATCAAAGAAGCACTTCAGGACGCTGACTGGATTCAAGCAATGCAAGAAGAACTCAACCAGTTTGAAAGGAACAAAGTTTGGACTCTAGTACGACGTCCCAAAGGCAAAAATATCATAGGGACGCGATGGGTGTTCAGAAATAAGCTTGATGAGAGTGGACGTGTGTCTAGGAACAAAGCAAGACTGGTGGCTCAAGGATTCAAGCAAGAGGAAGGCATAGACTATGATGAGACCTTTGCTCCTGTTGCTAGAATCGAAGCCGTTCGTCTTCTTATTGCCTTCGCCGCTCACAAAGGATTCAAGCTATTTCAGATGGACGTCAAGACTGCCTTTCTCAATGGAAATCTAAAGGAGGAAGTGTATGTTGCTCAACCGCCTGGCTTTGAGGACGCCTCTCATCCGAACCATGTGTACTACTTGGACAAAGCACTTTATGGACTCAAGCAAGCCCCTCGTGCCTGGTACGACAGGTTTGCGTCCTTCCTTTTGTCTCATGGGTACACTAGAGGTTCAATTGATAAAACTTTGTTCATAAAGAAAGTTCACAAGGACATTTTGATTGCTCAAGTTTATGTTGATGATATTGTCTTTGGTAGCACTAACATGAAGCTTGTAGATGAGTTCAAGTCCTTAATGAGTAGCGAGTTTGAAATGTCCCTCATTGGAGAACTCAATTTCTTCTTGGGACTTCAAATCAATCAACTCAAGGAAGGGACGCGTATTCACCAACAAAAATATGTCCGTGAAATGATTGAGAAGTACGGGATGAACACGTCCAAACCTGTTGCAACCCCATGTTCTCCAAACTCGCGTCTTTACGCAGATGAACAGGGCAAGGACGTTGATCAAAAACTTTACAGAGGAATGATTGGTTCTTTGCTCTATTTGACCGCAAGCCGTCCCGACATTATGTTTACCGTTTGCTTGTGTGCACGCTTCCAGGCAAATCCAAAGGAGTCTCACATGCAAGAAGTCAAGAGGATCTTTCGCTATCTCAAAGGACGCGACGATCTTTGCCTTTGGTATCCCAGGAAGACGTCCTTCAAGCTTGTTGGCTACTCGGACGCTGATTACGCTGGTCATGTGATTGATAGAAAAAGCACTTCAGGAATGGCACAGTTCCTTGGTTCATGCCTAGTCTCTTGGGGATCTAAGAAACAGAACTCTGTGGCGCTTTCAACTGCGGAAGCCGAGTACGTTGCTGCTGCTTCGTGCTGTTCACAAGTTATCTGGATCAAATATCAACTAGAGGACTACGGTATCAATCTTGAAACTATTCCTATTCGTTGTGATAACACAAGTGCAATTGAGATTTCTAAGAATCCTGTTTTTCATTCACGCACAAAGCATATTCATATAAGGCATCATTTCTTGCGTGACAATGTTGAACTAGGACTCATTAGTATGGAGCATGTAAGGACTGAAGACCAAATAGCTGATATTTTCACTAAGGCGCTTGATAGACGTCCCTATGAGCATCTCAGGTTGCTCTTGGGGATGATAACTTTTAAGTAGCAAGTCCCGTTCAACTATTCCCTCAATGATTTAATATGTTTAGTAGATTCTAAGTGTTTAAGGACTGTTTTGCATTGAATTCATATTTGCAAGGACGCTAGTCTAAAACTTCATATGTTTGCTACTTTGGAACGCCATTCAATTGTTCTCTATTTTGTCTTGAAAAGAGTATCCCTGATCACCCAACCCTCATTATAAGCCGAAATGATGGGAACTCTAAGCTTACCCTAGCCGAGAACTCTGCAAAAGCGTCCTATGAGCTTCTTATTTTATTTTACGGGATGTACTTGCTTTGTTCTCAAATGGTTCGAAAGGTAATCACTGGGACGGTAAGTTGGTCCTTGGCTAGTTTGAAGAGGTACAGCTTTGCTAAGTCTGAGAGAACGCTCAGTGTTTAGTGAGGAGAACGGCATTTCAGTATTTCAGGAGAATTTAAAGAGCCAGAAATTTGAACTTTTGAAAGTGTTTACAGTGACAGTTGCTCATGCTCAAATCTTAAGGGGGAAGCTTTGCCACGTGTCGCACAGTAAAACAGTGTTAATTACCATTTGTGCCACCGCTTCCTCTATATAAGGCCAGAACAGTCGCTCTCGTTCATTTATTGCACTCAACCACTTTCTCGCTCTCGAATTTGCTCTGACATCTCTCTAGAACTCCGGCAGCTTTCTCTCACTAAAACTTCATCTGACAATGTCTCAACAACTAAAGAACGTAGTCGGATCTTCTACCGGCGGAAAGCGCCGAAGGCTTGTGAAGTCCCATCACATAGAGAAGCCAAAACCAATCGTTCTGAACGAGTCTCTGGTGGACTTCATAAACAGGAAGCCGCGAACCCTTTACAACCTAATAAGGGAACGCATGGACCTTCCTGAGGTCAAGAGGGACACCACTAAGACAAAGAACTACGAACGCTTCATCGAGCGTTTCGTCATGCCAAGTCTTCACAATACAAACTACAAGGACTTGCCAGGACGGATGGACGACGTTCTGTTCTTTTCACAATTTGGAGGTGAGAATCTTGGCCCTCTACTTGAGCTGATTCCCGATCTCCACAACGCCGTCCTACCCGACTTCCCCATGTACCCAAAGGACTCTCTAGCTTACAGAATGCTTAAAGCTAGAGTTCCATCTCCCTCTTCCCCTCCTCCACAAGTTCCAACCTCCACCACACAATCCCTCAAACGTCCCACTTCTTCATCTCCTCTCTCCAAAGCCTCCAAACAAACCTCCTCAAACCCCATTCAAATAGTGGATAAACTTCCACCTCACCTAAAGGAGGGACGCTCCAAGAAGACTCACGACCCAAGGCCCCTCAAAAAGGCCAAGACCTCGAGCGTCCCATCCGCCAAACCTCCCTCAAAAAGGCCAAGCTCCTCAAAACGGCCTTCCATCCTCTCAAAAGAATCCACCCCTCCTCAAATTCAAATCAACCAACTCCCAACTCCTCCTCCGTCCCCTCAGCCATCTTCTCAAAATGCCATCATCCCCTTCCCTCCTCCGTCCCCGCTTAATTTAGCCCTTTTCCCCTCCGCCCCGGCCCACATCTCTCCCCCCAAGGACCCCGAGACTCCCAGATCTCGTCGTCCATCTTCAGAAAGTGGCCCAGAGGAGGCCTCGCGCACACTTGAGCACACCTTCCGCCGCCGTAAAGCTGGCGAGAAACCAAAGGTGCTAATGGCCAAGGAAGCGCCAGTACAAATTGAGCACGTTCCCTCCTCATCTTCCTCCTCTTCCTCTGCAAGATCATCTGGAAGTGAGGAAGACGTCCCTGCTCAGGATTCCCCATTCATCGATGTCACTGGGGACTCCAATGACGAAGCAGAGGAGGTGAACGCCCCTGCACAAGTGGAGGACGCTGGTCTGCACCAGGTTGCTCCGGGGAACGCCGAGCCTTCTCTCTCGGAAGAACTCGAGCGTGATGCTGAAGAGGTCCCTCCTTACAATCAAACTCTCCCCATTCTCAACCCCACCCCAGCCCCACAAGAGAACCCCTCTCCCCAAATCCAAACTGAAACCCTACAAGTTCTGGCGGACACTGAGCCTTTACATGAAGCTCAGGACGCCGAAGGCACGACCCAGGGTCAAACCTCTGATGCCCCTCCAACCACATCCGGTGGTCAAGCTCATACAGATAAAGGCACAGAGGACGTTCCTTCAAGGGAAAATTCTGAAAATGACTCTGAGGACGAGTCAAGTGATGGCGAGGAGTCTGAAACTCCCAAGGGCAAACGAAAGAAGAAGCCCGACGGTCCCCCCGTGAAAGTCCTTAGTCCACTCGTATACTCCGAAGAGTGGCTAGCGTCCTTCTCACACGACAATGATGTCCAGGAGTTCCTTGAACTTCTGCGATTCCAGGGGTGGTTGACCGTAGGGCCTGCGCCAGCCATGGTTGACAAAGAGCAGATTCAGGCGTTCTTCAAAGACCTGCGTTACAAATCTAAGGACGGCTCTCTTCATTTCAAAATCGATGGAGAGAAAGCCTCTGTCAGTGAACGCCAGGTCAGAGCCTTCATGGGTCTCGCTGCCAAGAAGCCCCCGTCCGACGCCTTGAGTTCTCTTCCTGAAGGAGGATTTGAGACAACGGATGAAGAACTGCCTCTGGTTGAGCACGTCTTTCAGGGAAAGAGGCCACTAGGCTTGGACAGGGTTGCTCACGTTCTGAGCAAAGTTGGCGCAATCGCTCACTACTTCATTTGCCGCGCCGTCCTTCCAAGGCAGGAAAAGCGTTCAATCGTGCAAACACACGACATTATATTGATTGACGCTCTCCTTGAACGCCGCCCCATAAACTTAGCAAGAATAGCTATGCAACATATGGCTAAGTGTGGGAGGAAGAGACATGCTCTGCCCTATCCTGGCCTGGTCAAGCTCATCCTTCAGTCTCAGAACGCCTACGACGAAAGTGCTCCTCAGGAAGAACTTGGTCTCAAGTGGAATGCTAAGAACGGCCTTGTTGAAATCAGGCACAATGAAGAGCTTCCATCAGTGATCAAACAGTTAGAGGCCGAGGCTGAGGAGCGAAGGTTAAAAGAGGCAGAAGAACGCATGGCTGCTGATGCTGAAGCAGAACGTCTGGCTGCCTTACGACAGGAGTTCTCCCAAGTAGAAGAGCCAGCTGTAGACTTTAACGCTCTTGATGAAATGCTCATGGCTCCATCTCCTGCTCAAGATCCTCAAATGGACGTTCCCTCTTCCAGTTCAGGACCAAGGCTCCGATCTGCTCCAGCAAACATCTCTGAGCATCCTCCTGCGGAACTCTTAGGGGCGATCATGGACAATCAATGTCATGTTTTCTCCGCCATCAAGGACTTATCTGCGGCTCTCACTAAGACGGCAGAACTTCAATCTCAACTTCTCAAGTTCTTCCAAGACCAAAGCCGTTCTCAGTGATTGCCAACACCCCGTTCACCCCTTGTTATTTTGCCTTTGCTTCTTTTGAACTTCAAACCTTATGATCTTGGTTTGTAATAACCGTATTCTAATTTAATTTGAATGGTTATTCCATTGTTTGCTTGCATTATGTGTGTTTAAGCGTTCCACTGCTTTTAGTTATGTGTTTATGCTAACGTCCTTATCACTTGTTATCCTTTTCGATGATGCCAAAAGGGGGAAGTGTAGTTTTGCAGAGATGCGCTATAACATAGTTATCTAGAATAAGCAAGTGTTAAGGGGGAACTATTAAGTGAAAGGTCTAAGGAACGCCTATGCCAGAATAAAAGAGGACGCCTAGAAACCTCTCTAGGACGTAACTTTCTCCTTGTTAGAATGAAAATTTGTACTCACTAAGATTTCTCTAAGTGTTAGAGGAAGTTTCTAAGTCTTCATGCATGCTAAGTTCCAATGTCAAAACTATTTGGCTGAAGAGTTTGTCATCATCAAAAAGGGGGAAATTGTTGGGACGCTATCAAGAACGCCTGCGTACTTGTTAGTGTTCCACACAACCGTCCCTCAGTTTTGATATGACAAACTCACTATGATTCTAATAAAGTTGTCCAAGTGTTCAGGAACGTCTATGACCAAAAGGACAACAAGTGTGTATAAGTGTCCCATAAGCTTAGGGACGCCAGCTAACAGGAAGTAAGGACGAGCAAGAGACTACTTGAGCAAGGACGGAGTCCCAAGCAAGTAGGAACGCAAGAAAGGAGTCCTTACTCACTAGCCGACAGGATGACATCACTCGACAATGCTTGATCATCCAAGGACACGTGGAGATCGATCCTGTTGCAGAGTCCATCAACACGTGGCGGCCGATCCTGTAGCGGAGTTCAACATACATAGCTGGATACAGGAAGCTTCTTCATCACCGCCCTACTACGTGGAGGAAGATCCTGTAGCCACGTCCATGAAGGGCATGATCGTCCTAGTGAAATGACGCCCTTCCCAAGTCCTATAAATAGCCTCAAGGCATTTATTGTGACTTTAACGCTTTCAAGAATATTCAAAGAGAATCATAGGAAAGCGGCTCACTCAAGAACACGAAGAACTAACTCAAGAACTCAAGAACAATGCTTAGACCTGAGTTAGATCAAGTGAGACTTGTAAACAAATCACAAATCAAGTTTGTAATCAAAAGAGAAAGAGAGTTCTGCGAAGTACTGCAGAACGCAGGGATAGGAGTCCTTTAGTAGATTGAACTTGCTTGAGTTGTAGGCTTAGAGGAGTCCTTTACTAGTGGACTTAGGGAAAAGCTAAGTGCCAGAGAACTGTAAAGACTCGCCAGTACAACTGTAAGAACGTTCAATATAAAGGAAGAACTATTCAAAAATCCTCCAAGGAGGTAGAGGTTTACACTCAAGGACTACTTGGTCTTGAGTGGTTTCTCTATAATTCACTGCGTTCATCTTTACTTGTTTAGTTCATTTGATTCCGCTGCATCACTCAAGGACGTTCCTACACCTCGTAGGAACGCCTAATCAAAGGACGCCTTTACCAAGTAAAGGACGTCCCTTAGAACTAACGATCCAACACCATGGGAATCGCCATGTGAGGCAATGGAAAGATTGGCACACCTTCATTATGAGAGATGTTTAAAGACGCTTTAGAAGCTCCATCTTTATGATCATTTGTGTGAGAAGGTAATGCTTCTTCAATCTCCACCATTGAGATCATATTGGATGAAGTAGATGGCCCCTTCAATTTTACTCCCTCAACCTTGATTTTCACTTTGTTGATCATACCCTCAAATAAACCTTTCAAGAAATAAAATTCCTCGTTCATGTGACCAATAAGGCGATGATATGGGCAATACTTTGTATTGTCCGTCATGCCCAACTGGTTGGGTCTCTTCGATTCAAGAAGTGTTAGGGCCTTAGCAGACATGAGCTCATCAAAAATCCCTTGAACATCATCATCATCGAAGGGGATTTCCTTCTTTCTTTTCTCTCTTGAAGAGTACGCCTCTTGCCAGGCTCTTTTGCTCTACTCTTATCTTAATTTTTAGAGTGACTCTCTTTAGAAGCCTTGCCACTTGTTTTAGCTTTTGTCAAATATGGCTTAATTGCATTTGAATGATGACAAATGCGACATTCCTTGAAGCGTGAATGTAATGTCACACAATTCACCTTCATGGACTCAGCAAGAGATCTTAATGTTGTTCTCTTATCCAAATCAATATCAGCTTTGTGATTGAATCAATTTCAATTCACTTTCGACCGCGATTTTTTGTTCGTCTATGGGACACATCAACAACACTACCTCTTGAGGTATCTTTTTCTCATTTCCATATCCTTTAAACACTTTTTAGTGACACCAAAAACAAAAGAGAAACCTCTTTGGTTGTACTTCGTTTCAATATCTCATTCACACTTCTCTCAAGATACGCTTCATATATCAATTTTCGTTTCTCATTGGATCTAAACCTTCAAATTTGTTGTTGACCTTCATGATGAGATGTGTCATCATTTTCTACATTCATAAATTAAAACTTAATTGAATCAAACAACTAAAGAAATCAACAATAAAAAGTATACTTAATGCTTAGAACAAGTAAAAGCCATGTAAATAAAACAAGATTGAAAACAAAAAAGAAAATAAGCATACTTGCACATAAACCAAACAAATACTGTAAACAAGAATGATAAAAAGAAAACAGGATCACAGTAGCATCAACCAGGTAAATTAAAGTTGTTAGAAAAAAATGTTAAAATAAAACAACTATGCACAAACACATCTTATTTGATTTTAAGTTTAACCCTTATTTGTATAACAGATACGTTGTAAAAATACAAGATTATTGTGTTGAGATTTTGGTATTTGGATTTGATTTGGTTTTAGGGTTGAGTTCCATGCATCAGAGAAACGAGCATAAACCCACCATCTAGGAAGGTTTGTCAAAACTCGGTTCAACTATCATGTTCATGGCGTGAAAAATTTAGACCCACCTTCTATGAAGGGTTGTCTAAAATTCTCACTAGAATCGTTTTTTTGATTTGGGTGTGACTAACTCCAACACTCATTTTTCTTAAGTTTTGACTTTGGAAAGACACTTTTTTGGTTTTGAGAGAGTGATTGAACTTGACTAGCGTTTGCTATATGTCCAAGTTTTCTACGTATTTGTTTGAGATGGAATCAAGTCTACGTAGTTCTTAAAATAGTTGACTTATCCACTTTGAGATTCGACAACTGTACTCGATATATATATACATATATATATATATATATATATATAACTTGATCGAGCTACCTACGTAGCCTTTCTTAGGCGTTAAGTCTTTACGTAGTTATTTCTTGTAAAAGGAAATTTGGTTTAAAGTATTGGACTGAATTTAAGGCTTATCTGAGCTTGATCTCGAATTTCTTATGTATCCGTTTGAGACGGAATCAAGCCTACGTATTTCTATCATAGGGCTGACTTTTTCACTTTGAGATTTGACGATTGTACTTGATATATGTATCACTTGATCGAGCTACCTTCGTAGCCTTTCTTAGGCATCAAGTCTACGTAGTTCTTGCATTTTGACAATAACCTTTGATTTGGAGCATGTGACTGAATTCGAGACTGATCTGAGCTTGATGTCAAATTTCTTACATATCCATTTGAGATAGAATCGAGCCTATGTAATTCTATCTTTTGACTTAAATTGATCACTCATATTTGATCCTTGGTTGATTAGTGGTAGGGTCGGGCTTCATTTGAACTCGAGATATCCACTAAGTGTAGCACCTTCGTGTTGATGTACATATATATGGTAGTCACTTTTGCATCAATCTACATGCAAGCTTACCTCTTGCATTTTACGTACACTTATTTATATGAGCCGTTTGGAGTCAGGAAAGACAAGGCATGAAATATACATGTAATATCATCCTTTCCTTTTTTGATCTGCATATAGGAATCAACCTTCATGTATATATGGCAGCCCCTAAATAGAGATCGATATTTTTGTTTCCCCCGTATCAAGTTACTCGATCACGGCAATATATATTTGTACCCAAAACAAATTTTTTTGTTTGATCTTGCAATATTGTGGAATATATTCGTAACCAACATCTTGTAATTTTGGAAGGAGGTGGATAGTGTCATGATCTTCACATTGCACACACACACACGTATATATAAAAGGCCTGGTGCAATTCTTTGTTACTTGTTCGAGAGGCCCTTCAGTAGACTATAACTTATTTGAAAATTTGAGGTACATGCTTAACTTTTGTACGTATATACCAAGCCATTTACGTCATGGATTCATGCATCCTTCTTGAATCATGTTTTTTTATGACAGATTCTTCTATCCGATTGATATCGCGACTTGATCTAGATGACTCACTCGTACTTGATCGAAACTCGGTCTGTCGTTTGAATTCGATCGAACTTTCGCCAAATGTTTTAACTCGATCGAAACCCGATCACCTTGTGGTTTTACCCCTCACGTAAGCCCTCTTTTACAATGTTTTTTTTAAATAGGGTTGCAACACCCATGTATTTGTGTGTGTATATTAATATATCATGTTGGGTGTACGCTGATAACGGTATTTTAGTCGTCTTAATACCTATCAAAATAATCCGAACAACCCAACTAATGTAGTAGGGAAGTAAGGGTCGATCCCACAGAGACTCAGGTTTTCAGTGTTTATTGTTGTATTACTCAGAGTTAGAAAAGGGGGGTTTTTGAATATGAATCTAATAACTATTAAAACTAAACATACAAAACTAAGATTGACTTATCAAATATGAGAGAAGTATGCTTAACCAGTTAATATGCATTGTGAACTTGATTATTGATCATTGATTATCAAAATTCTCTTTTTACCTTCACTACTCTATTGCGGAATGCTAATAACCCAACTTCATGGAATTATTAATCCTACTTCAATTCTAGTTATTAGCCCGACCGGTACTAACAACCCTAATTATCAAATAACCTAGGAGACCTCCTAGATTCAATTTGACAACAGCATTAAGATTCAAGTACCAATAGAAACATGCATTCAAAGCAACCAGACATCCAATAACGTGCAATTGAATTCTCTTCTTAAATCAATTAGTCCTACCAGTCCTAGATTGATTAAAGGTTCTACTCATGATCTAATTAACACCGACCGGTAATTAGAAAGATCTAGTTGTAATTCATCCTAGAAATCATATTAGGTGATCAAGCTAATAAAACCCTAGGCTGAAATTAATCAATTAAGCACAGAGAAAACAATCTAGTCAAGGAAAATTAAGAACAATCAAACCTCACAAAAATACTTCGTTCACAATTTCAATTAACTAGTCAAGCAAAAGGAATTTAGCTATTGAAAGACATTGAAAAGCTTACAATGTTTCCCATAGGGTTCTTGTTCTCCAAGTCTTCAATAACCAATCCAAAGTCAAAGAATAATCAAACCTAAAACTAGGGCTAACTATATATAATAGTTCTTCCAAAAATATATCTAAAAACACAACCCAAAAGGCCCAAAAAGAATCCCATAAAAATCTAGGACACGGGCGAAAACTCGGGGTAACACCCAGAAACTCGGTCGAGTTTTCGATGCCTTACCCGCGCTTTCACGGCAGAGACTCAGGTCCAAAAACTCGGGCTGGTCCTCCAAAACTCGGGCGAGTTTTCGAACCTTGTGCCCGCGTTTTCAACACTGGTCGCCACGTGACACTTTAGAGGCTGTTTTGACACACTTCGAGTTGGAATTTGGACTAGTAAGAAGATGAATTGTAGCTCTTCGAGATAGCTTTCCAATGACTGCAAAATCAGATCAATCCAACCATTGTAGCTCCAGATCCATCCTTTGCAAGCAAGAGGTGTCGAAACAACAACTCTAATACATAGTCCAAACCGAAGTGTGCTTTTCCCATCACCTCTTGGGCTAATCTCATAGCTTGGCTCTCTTCTTGCTTTCTCCAATGCTTTGGCTTCACATCTACAATTAAAAACCACAACAAAGTGTAGATAGCCAAATCTTTCTACAAACTAACAAAACTAGCAAAACTAACTAAAACTAAACCAAAAACCATAAAAATCTTAACTAAACATGCCCTAAAACACTACCTAACATGTGCCTATCATACGCCATTGAAGCACATATCTCGGTTTTGTGCACTTTTGGATGAGGCTAGCATCCTCAAAGTTACTATATACTCCATAAGATTATGGGTCGGTTCGGCAATTTTATACTGATACCGACACTAATACTGACAACTGAAGCTAATGGTGTTGATGTTGATAACAGTGCTAAAGTTGACGACTTATTAAATAGATATTAAAACATGTGTTCGGTAACATGGGTTGATTATGGGATTATGGGTATATGTCAAATTACCAAAAAGGGTATAATTATTTTCTTAAAAAAAATAATGGATATGAGGCTCATAATAATAATTTCTAGGGTTAGGTTTCACATTCTTTATTCCTCCTCTACAACAACCACGTAAAGTACTTCCTTGGACTTCTTCTCGGCCACCACATCGGTACTCCACCCTAGCCCGCCACCGGAAGTCCCCTGCCGCCGCCCAATGGCCCACACCACCGCCAGAAGTCGCCCGCTATTCAGCCACCGGTTGGAGTTTGTTGCACGAATCAATGGTCACCCAAGTGAGTCATGTTTAGGGTTTGCTATTTTGATTGAAATTTGTTTGTATAATGCTGATTTTTTGATTGAAACTTGGAAGAGCGATTTTTTTGATTAAAAACTATATAGGGTTTTGCTATTTTGATTGAAACTTGTTTATAATTTTTTGATTGCAATAACTTATGATGCATATTTTTTTTATTAGAAGTTGTGTAGGCGTATTTTTTCTTATTGGAAATTCCATATGGTTTACTATTTTGATTGTAACTTGTTTGTATAATGCTAATTTTTTTATTGAAAGAACTTTCAATGCTATTTTTTGATTGGAAATTGAATATAGTTTGCTATTTTGATTGAAAATTATATATGGTTTTGCTATTTTGATTGAAACGTTGTTTGTGTAATGCTGATTTTTTTATCGCAAGAACTCGTAATGTTGATTTTTTGATTGGAAATTGCATATGGTTTGCTACTTTGATTGAAATTTATATAAGGTTTTGCTATTTTGATTAGAACTTGTTTGTATAATTTGATTGCAAGAACTCGTAATGTTGATTTGTTTTCATTGGAAATTGCATACGGTTTGCTATTTTGATTAAAAATTATATAGGGTTTTGCTATTTTGATTGGAACTTGTTTGTATAATACTGATTTTTTTACTGCAAGAACTTGTAATGCCGATTTTTTTATTAGAACTTCTATAATCTGATTTTTTTTTCTTGAAAACTGTATAGGGTTTGCTATTTTGAGTCGTGTTTAATTTTTGAATGCTTTTATTGTGTTTGTATGAATGTTATGAATGCTTGAAATTGTGTTCCATATTGATGTGTGTGTAATTATGTTTGTTAAGGGACAAGAAAGTCAAGCAAAAAGCCTTTGTTTAGAATGAGACACCAGCGAATCAAATTCTTGTGATACGTCGTGACTTTCAAAGGAGGAATGGACATGAGAATCCATTACTTTGGGTCGACATAATTAAGAAATTTAACAACGAAACTGGATTACAAATTACACAAAAGGTTGCTAGGAATAAGTTTGAGCACATAAAGAAAGCATAGAGGGCTTAGGATTACATTCGCAACCAAGAAACTAGGTGTGGTTAGAATGTAGAAAGACAAGACATCGATGCAATTGATGAATGGCGGGAGAGGAAAATAAAAGTATGATATAATATGAGAACCATTCAATATTTTTAAACTTTACAAAAAGTGTTTGGTGTCTTTTAATAGTTGAGATCGCTTGGATTGTTTTGTAGGAGAAGCGTCACTACAAGAGGTTTCAAGATTAGCCTCCAATTCCCAATGTGAGTGAGTTGTGGGATGAGGTCTATGGCGGTGTTGTTGCTATGGGAAGGCATTGCGTTGCACCAACTATGGGTGGACCACCCACTCTTGAAGGTGATTTTGAGCTAGGGGAAGAGGAGTACTCCCAATTTCGGGAAACATAGTCCGATGAGCACTTACATCCGGTAGACTTGACCGGATTTAATGTTCAAGCATTAACTGTTGAAGGGAGCGGTACAAGTGTGACTCATGTTGGTGGAAAGGTGTCTTCTCAATCTAAGCTCAAGGGGAAGAGACAATCAAGCAGCAAGTCACTCTTCAACAACACCTTGAGGCCTTTAGAGAAGGAGTCGCGAAATATAAAACTATGTTTGATGATGTGGAGGCTTCTTCGACGCCAAAAAAAGGGAAGAAGTTGTTTGAGTTGGACGAGGCAATTGTGTTGAAGGGTTTTTCTTGAACAAATAAATTTATATTCAAGACCCCGCTGCGTATAGCGAAGTCAGGATCGTCCACGGGAGTGAGAGTAATGCTAAGTTTAATCGATAAACTACGAAAAGCAAAGGAAACAAAGGGCAGAACAACTAACTCGAACACGGGAGTGAGAGTAATGCTCGAAAAGAGGGTCGATCTCGACCCTAGGCAGGTCGATCCTGAGAGTGAAGACACACGAACACACACAAATCACAAGCAACTAACTCGAACACGACGGAGGGAGTCGGGATCAAGGCAAAAGATACGATTTTTAATCAATATAAAAAGCAAATCCTAGGGCAAGGGCTACCACAACAACAACCATACATGCTTTTGACAAGAACTCACAACTATCATGCAATCTAAATCATAGAAAAGTTAACTTTCGCAAACCATTCAAGCTATTCAATCAACTTTCGTAAATCAAACAACTTTCTACCTATCCTTAAACCTAGGAATATCAACTTTCGCAAATAATCCTACTAGATATAGTCAAGCAACTAACTTTTCACTTTCGCTATAGTTAATCACAAGACATGCCTCAATTTTCACCAAGGATTAAGCACAAGATAGGTTAGATATGATCATGGAATATTCAAGTCATGAATTCAAGTTTTAAACATGCATGATTGTGTTGGGTTTTTTTTCCCAACCCTAGAACTTAAAAAGACTATTCACACATAGCAAAGAAGAACAAGTAAGAAGAAGAAGAAGACATGATCAAAAGCCAAACTAAATTCAAATTAAACCAAAGATCACTCTTACAAATTCTCAAACTTGCTCTCCAAGTCTTCTCCTTAATCCTCCAAATCTTGATTGTTGATCAATCACCAAGCAAAGCATAGCATGAATAAAAACTATAGGTTCAACCTCCTTTTATAGACAAAAAAAAGTCCTAATCTAACTAGGAAACACAAACAAAACACCTTCCTAAAATACAAACTAGGAAACTTGCACCAAGCAATCCGAAATAAGGAATTCGGTCACGCGCGTTCGACCCTCCATAGGGTCGATATCGACCCCTTCAAGGTCGATCCTGAGGCTCTAATTCCTTGCATTCCAAGTTTGGTCAAATGGCTCGAGATAGACCTCCTTGGGCTCGATCTTGGGGTCGATTTCTTCACTTTTCCTCTTGATTTCGCTTCTCTTTAGCTCTACTTCTTGGCTCTTCCACTTGAATCTTCCTCCTAGCTCATCCATCCTCTCCAAGTCTTGCTCCAAACTCATCTTCAAGCCTCGAAAACACCTACAAAATGACACAAAAGCGCGTAGTTTCCGAATCTCAAAGAAATACGAAAACTCATTCAAAAAGACTCGAAAACACAAGACTCAACTACGAAAATCGACTTAAACCAACCTATCTAGACCCTAGAAATCTACCTAAAAACGCGGACATCAAAACACCCCATACTTAGACTTGCTTGTCCTCAAGCAATAATCATGCAAATCAAGACCAATAACACAATCTTCAAGCATAGCCCTTGTCAAAACATTTTAAACATAAGTGAAAAAGAAGACAAGTAACTTTAACGTCATCACATATGTATAAGTCTCAAGCTAGGCAATTACAATCCAACCTCACAAGGGATATAAATGTGTTTCACTCAACTCTCATGTGTTTAGGCTTAACAAATCAACTCTCATCTCAATCTTTATGCAACATCTACTTTATCATTGAGACTTATATCACCAATCTCTCTACCTAGAGAAGTCAAAACACATCAATCTTCATAAGAACTTAGGCTCAATGAAATCTTCATAGAAGACTCATTCGGCCGGGTTGTAATGGGGCTCGGTAGTAACAATAGGTAGGGAGTTATTTGGCCATGTGGTGCTAAATCTGGGAACCAAACTCCTAAATACAACACTTCAAACCAAAACAACTCACTCACTATTCTTTTCAACTCATAACCAAACACTTCAATGAAACTCAAACCCAACAATTTCTAACCCAAACTCCCATAATACAACTCATAAACACTAGGAATTCTTGGCTTTGCACTTATATCTTTTTTTCTCTTTCTTTTCTCTCTTTTTTTTTTCTGCTCGAGCTTACTTAGGGTCGAGGTCGACCCCTAGGGGGTCGATCCTGAGACGTTTAGCTCGAGCTTCTTTACTTCTTTTCTTCATTTTTTCAACAATGTGCAATCCAAGCCAAGAATCCCATTACATTATACTTCAACAAGTTGTTTTCTACCCTTTTACAATGTCACCACTTCTAAACTTAACACAAATTCCACTCAACAAAACTCATCCCCAACACTCATCATCTAAGTTCAATTCCCGGAAAAGGGTCAAGCTAACATAGGTTAGGGATAATTTTTGTGGAGCTTCAAACAAAAGGCTAAGGCTAGAATTGGGCTTCAAGCAAAGATAATTCAAGGTAGGAATGGAAGAATATGGGCTAAAAATATAAGTTCTTAATCACAATCAACATGCTTGAGCAATCTCATAATTGTTTCAAGAAATAGATAACCATATCAATGACAAGAGACATATGCATAAAGAGAACAAAACCACACAAACAAAGAAGAGGGAATCAATGATGTTCTCCCTATAAGGCCAAAATTCTCACTAGGTAACAATTTTGTTGGATTGCAAATACTTTCACTCAAGACACATATGCTCAATTTCATCACAAGTCACATTCACAATCAAGAGCAATTTCTCATAAACATTGGCTACACTTATCCAATTATGCCAAAGGAATTACATGACAAGCATGAGAATTAATTTTTATCATAGGACATCTAAGATAGAGCATTTTTCATCCTAAAACAAACAAAGAAGCAAATATTTTTTTTTGTTTTTCGACATTTTTCAATTTTTTTGGATTTTTCAAGATTTTCTTAAGAACCAAACTACCAATCAAACAGAACAAGCAAGGACTCAATTATGTAAAACATGTGAGATTTCTTCTTCCCCACCCCATACTTAAATCATGCACTGTCCCCATGCATGAAAACATATGAAAAAGTAAAGAGAAAAGTGTTGGGACAATGTTAAGGACGCCTTCAGTAATTAACATTGTGCCTGGCGTCCCTTGGTTTTGATATGACAAACTCGCCTTGATCTAATAAGTTGTCCAAGTGTTTCAGGTACGTATGTTGAAAAGGACAACAAGTGGTGTGTGTGTAGCCGTCCTTAAGGAGTAAGGACGCTACATCATTCAGTGAACGGCTTGGGAAAAACACAAACAAGGACACCGTCCTTTATCTATACACTGGAGTCCTTCAAAGCTGGCTGACAAAGTGACATCACCAGACAAGCTTTGATCATGATCTCCACGTGGAAGAAGATCCTGCACCCAAGTCTAACGGAATTGCCAGTAAGCTTCCTTGATCATCACAGAGACACGTAGAAGCTGATTACTGTTGCAACGTCCTCAAAGGGCATGATTGTCAGAGAAAGTCGCCTTTTCCCAATGTCACTATAAATACTCTTCCAGAGCATTTATTGTGATGTGACGCTTCAGAGAATATTTAGAAAATTTGTCAGTCGCTCAAGAACACCAAGAACACCAAGAACAACCTCAAGAACAAGTGAGAACTAGGTGTTAGATCGAGCGAGAAGCGTACCACAAAACCACAAACTGTTTGTAATAGAAAAGAACAAAAAGAGTGAGAGAGTTCTTACGTCGAACTGTAAGGAAGAGGTGATAGCATCCTTTGGAAAGATTAAGTTAGATTACTTTACAGGCTTAAAGGAGTTGTTGCTAGTGAACTTAGGGACGCCTTTGTAAGGGTAACTACTCACCAGTGTATTGTAAGGAAACTTAATAAGAAAGGAAAGAAGCTATTACAAAATCCTCCAAGGAGGTAGAGGTTTACACTCAAGGACTAGTTGGTACTTGAGTGGTTCCTCTATAAATCAAAAGCGTTCCTTACTTATTGTCTTTACTTGTTTAGTCTTTTGATTTCCGCTGCGAACCAAGGAAGTCCTTGATCTGATTAAGAACTTCCTGTTAAAGAACGACCTTAACTCTGTTAAGGACGTCCTTGCATTTACAACTAACGATCCAACAATTGGTATCAGAGTAGGCGCTCTAGATTCTTACTGAGTTGCAGGTAAAGATGGATATGGAACCTATTGGAATTTCTTTTGTGAAGCCTCCGCGCCTGACGGACGGCAACTTCAACCGCTGGAAGACAAGATTTGAAAATTTCTGCAGAAGTCAAAACTATCAGTGCTGGAAGGTCATTATGAAAGGAGATCTCAAGGTACCCGCTGACAAAGCTGACAAAGAGGACGAGTGGGGTCCTGACGAGTTCAAGCTGATGGAAACCAACGCAAAGGCTATCTGTTTCCTTCAAGCGTCCTTATGTGAAAGGGACGCCACTCGAGTTAGCAACTTGTCAACAGCTAAACAGCAGTGGGAAGCTCTTGAGAAATTCCATGTAGGAACAGCTGAAATGAAGGAAGACGTCCAGCTAAAGATCAAGAAGGAATTTTATGCCTTCAGTATGCTGCCAAATGAAACAGTGAATGACTACTCGTACCGTTTTGAGGCTCTTGTCACTAAGATGAGGAACTTGGGCATCCCAGAGACAGAAATCTCCATGAGGAATAGAGTTCAAGTAGTGATTGATGGGTTGACTGGAGTCTGAAACTTTGACAGGACAACGTTCAAAGAGAATACAGCCAACAAAACTCTGGACATGGAAGAAATCTATGGGAAGCTCAGGCAGTATGAAGAGAGAAGGATTTCTGATATGGCTCAACTTGGAAAGAATCCTCAGACTGATCTTGCTTTGGCGTCCACAACTCCAGAGTACGCTGACTTTATGTGTCGTCAACAAGAAATCTCCTTAATGGTGGAAGCCAACAAGAATGAGAACCGTGAGAGGATGCGTGTTTAAGCTTTGAAAGAGAAAGAAAGCAAGACTAAGGAACAGCTTGAAGAGGAGGAAGAACTTGCTCTCTTCAACAAAGTTCTCCGTGCTTTTGGCAAAAGGAACAAATACTTCAACAAACACAAGATGCCCAAGAAGGAAAGTCGCAAATACACTGAGGCAGAAATGAAAGAACTCACATGTTACAAGTGTAACAAGAAAGGACACTTTGCTAAAAGATGTACAACGGGAATGTCATCAAAGGAAATGAAGACAAAGGCCCTCATTGGAGCGTTCGCCTCTGCATGGGACAATGGGAGTTCTTCTTCTGATGATGATGATGAAGAACCTGATGAACAAGTGGCGTACATGGCTATGGAGGACGTCACAGTTGTTGAGGAGAACGTCCCGAGATCTGAAAATGAGGTAACCCGTGAATCTATGATGAGTTCTTTAGAAAATTGCTCAAAATCTAAGCTCATCAAACTAATTGGAAAAATTATGGAAGAAAGTGTTGTCATGCAACATAGAATGGATGAACTTGAACTTGAAAATGAAAATATTGTGGTTGAATGTGAAAACTGTAATTCTATGACCATTCAACTAGAGTCCTCATGTGAAGTAACTAAGTCCCTAAAAACTGAACTCATGTGTCTCAAACTTGAGAACGCTAAGCTTAGGGAAGAAGTGAAAGTGTTGGGAAAGAGTCCCCTAGTTGAGGAAGTAAAACCAATAGTTTTTGTCCCAGCCAAAAGAGGACTAGTCTATGAGTCTGAACCTAGGAACTCTCTCCCTAGTGACTTTGAGGCTAGCAAAACTTCAGAACTAGAACTTGAACGGGAGAAAACCAAGAATCTTCTTGAAAGAATTAGAGTCCTAGAAAGTGGAGAAAAAGGACAAGAGGACTACTATACTAATTCCACTAGTCATAAAATCTATAAGAAAATTGCTAAAGGGGAAGGTTCAAAAGTTTGTGATCCCCAAAAGATGAAGCAAAACAAAATTCAACGTCCTAACAAGAAGTACTACCTCGGTACTTACTACAGGACGTGTTGGTACTGTGGACAAGGAGACCACTTCAAGTATGACTGTGTGAAACTAAAAGAAGATATTGCAAGTGGCAAAAAGGCTAGGACTAACAATGAGAATGATAAGTCTGTTCCCAAAGCTAATCTTAGGCGTCCTAGACGTTCTAGGAGTTCTTTTCACAAGCATGATATTTCAAATGATGTAAATATTAATGACTACATGCCAGAACCAGAGTTCTACTCTTGTAACGAACCAGGTAAGGAACACCTTTCCTGGGTCGCCAAACACTAACTTTGTTATGGCAGGTGGAAGTGAGGGGACGCCCATGGATCATTGATAGTGGCGCCTCAAATCATATGATAGGAAGCCAGATCCATCTCACTTCTATCCAAAGTAGTGCCACGGGAGGAACTGTCTCGTTTGGCAACAAGGGCAAGGGAAAGATCAAGGGAACGGGAACTTCCATTCTTAACCCGTCCATCAAAGCAACTAATGTGAGTCTTGTTGAAGGACTTGGCTTTAATCTCCTTAGCGTCTCACAAATGTGTGATCAAGGTGAAAACCTAGTCAGATTTGACTCAAAGGAGTGCCTCGTTATCAACAAGAAGTCTAACATAGTCGTTCTCAAAGGAGTACGCCAAAACAATATCTACATCTTCAATCAAGAGTTCAAACCTAAATCAGAGTTGTGTCTATCTGCTTCAAAGGAGGACGCTGATCTCTGGCATCGCCGACTTGGCCATGCTGGACCAAGCACAATCCTTAAGCTACACCAGCGAAATCTTGTGAAAGGACTTCCCCGAATTGATCTTGAGAAAGTTGAACAGTGTGAAGCTTGTATTAAAGGGAAGCAAACAAGAACGTCCTTCAAATCCAAGAACGAAGTTAGTACGAAGAAGCCTTTGGAACTCCTCCATATGGATCTTTGTGGACCAATGAGGACGTTGAGCCACGGTGGAAAGAGGTACATTTACGTTCTTGTAGATGATTTTTCTCGATTTACTTGGGTTCTTTTCTTGGTGTCCAAAGCAGATTGTTTCAATGCATTCAAAGTCTTTATCAAACAAGTGGAAGTTGCTCTTGAGACGCCTCTCAACTCATAGGAACCAAACTCTGAGATGACCACGGAACAGGACTATGCTTGGGTTCTTTTCTTGATGTTCTCGTGCCATGATCCGTCCTCTCTTGAAAAAGACTTCCTATGAGTTGTTGAACGGAAGGAAGCCTCGCATTGATTATCTCAGAGTTTTTGGTTGCAAGTGTTTCGTTCACAACAATGATAAAGAAAAACTTGGAAAATTTGATGCAAGGAGTGATGAAGCTATTTTCCTTGGGTACTCCCTCACCAGCAAAGCATATAGAGTTTTCAACAAAAGGACTCTAAAGCTTGAGGAGAGTATTCATGTTGTGTTCAAAGAGAGCTCTTCTCACAACGAAAAATCAAGTAAGAAAGAACACTCTTCGTCTAATCAACAGGACGACTCTGAAGACGAAATTGAAGATTGGTCCTCTGGAAAATACTATGTTCCTAAGGACGCCGTTCCAAATCCTGAAGAAGTCTCAGTGGACGCTCCCAGTGTTGTTCAAGGCGTTCCATCTCCTAGTGACTCTCCAGATCAACAGGATGTAGCTGAATCAAGTCAACAAGGTGAGCAACGTCAAGGTATGGACGCTCTCTCTGAGGGGGAACGCACCGACAATGATGCTCAGAACGATAGTGATGATTCTGATGGAGATTTTGATCCAAGATTTGCTCAATTATTTCAAAGAGAGTCCCGCCTCTCTAGGGATCATCCACAATCCCAAATTGTCTCAGACCCTTCTCAAGGAGTTCAAACTAGATCAGCTGCAAGCAAGTCCCAGAGCGCAAATTTAGCCTTCTGTGCGTTCAATGCCTTTGTCTCTTTGGTGGAGCCAAAGAACATCAAAGAAGCACTCTAGGACCCTGACTGGATTCAAGCAATGCAAGAAGAACTCAACCAATTTGAAAGAAACAAAGTTTGGACTCTCGTCCCTCGTCCTAAAGGCAAAAACATCATAGGAACGCGTTGGGTGTTTAGAAATAAGCTTGATGAAAGTGGTCGCGTGTCAAGGAACAAGGCAAGACTGGTGGCTCAAGGATTCAAGCAAGAGGAAGGCATAGACTATGATGAAACCTTCGCTCCTGTTGCTAGAATTGAGGCCGTTCGTCTCCTTATTGCCTTCGCTGCTCACAAAGGATTCAAGTTATTTCAGATGGACGTCAAGACTGCCTTCCTCAACGGAAAATTGAAAGAGGAAGTGTACGTCGCTCAACCGCCTGGTTTCGAGGATGCCTCCCATCCAGGTCATGTGTACTACTTGGACAAAGCGCTTTATGGACTCAAGCAAGCCCCTCGTGCATGGTACGACAGGTTTGCGTCCTTTCTTTTGTCTCATGGGTACACTAGAGGTTCAATTGATAAAACTTTGTTTATAAAGAAAGTTCACAAGGACATCTTAATTGCCCAAGTTTATGTTGATGATATTGTCTTTGGTAGCACTAACATGAAACTTGTAGATGAATTCAAGTCCTTAATGAGTAGTGAGTTTGAAATGTCTCTCATTGGAGAACTCAATTTCTTCTTGGGACTTCAAATCAATCAACTCAAGGAAGGGACGCGTATTCACCAACAAAAATATGTTCGTGAAATGCTTGAGAAGTTCGGGATGAACACGTCCAAACCTTTTGCAACCCCTTGTTCTCCAAACTCGCGTCTTTACGCAGATGAACAGGGAAAGGACGTTGATCAAAGGCTTTACAGAGGAATGATTGGATCTTTGCTCTATTTGACCGCAAGCCGTCCCGATATCATGTTTGCCGTTTGCTTGTGTGCACGCTTTCAAGAGAAACCAAAGGAGTCCCACATGCAAGAAGTCAAGAGGATTTTTCGCTACCTCAAAGGACGCGATGATCTTTGCCTTTGGTACCCTAGAAAGACGTCCTTCAAGCTTGTTGACTACTCGGACGCTGATTATGCTGGTCATGTGATAGATAGAAAAAGCACTTCTGGAATGGCTCAGTTTTTGGGATCATGCTTAGTCTCATGGGGCTCGAAGAAACAAAATTCTGTGGCGCTTTCAACTCCGGAAGCGGAGTACGTAGCTGCTGCCTCGTGCTGTTCACAGGTTATTTGGATCAAATATCAACTTGAGGACTATGGTATATCTCTTGAAACCATCCCTATTTTGTGTGATAATACCAGTGCTATTGAGATTGCTAAGAATCCTGTTTTTCATTCACGCACAAAGCATATCCGTATAAGACATCATTTCTTGCGTGATAATGTTGAATTAGGACTTATTAGTATGGGGCATGTAAGGACTGAGGACCAAGTAGCTGATATTTTCACTAAAGCACTTGATAGACGTCCCTTTGAGCATCTACGGGTACTCTTAGGGATGACAAATTTTAAGTAGCAAGTCCCGTTCTACTATTCCCTCAATGATTGGCTATGTTTATTTGATTTCATACTTGCAATGAACTTTATGCATTAATTTCACATTTGCAAGGACGCTAGTCTAAAACTACTATGTGCATATCATGAGAACGCCTTTGAAATTCTCTATTTTCTTGAAAAAAGAGTATCCCTGATCACCCAACCCTCATTATAAGCCGAAATGATGGGAACTCTAAGCTTACCCTAGACGAGAACCTTGCAAAAGCGTCCTATGATCTTCTCATTTTTTCTTCACGGGACGTACTTGTATGGTTTTCAAAATGGTTCTTAAGGTGATCTCAGGACGATTGTGTGAATTGTGTGGAAGTCAGTTGTTCTCAAAGTCCGGAAGTCCGTACAGGTTCATTGGGAACGCGCCTTTTTGGAAGTTGATGTGGCGCCAGTTTGAATTTTGATTTGAGGAAGTTACCACCGTTCCCTTCACCAACCTCCTATATATACATTTATTGAAACGACTGTCAGAACTTTCGCTCTCTAGTCTCTCAAAACTCCGTCTTGCTCTGACTTCTCTCTAGAATTCCGGCAGTATCTCTCTAAGTTTCCGGTCAAGTCTCCGATCTCTTCTCTCTGATCAGTACAGAATGTCAAGAGTCATGAATGCTTCCGGTTCTTCAAGAGGTGGCAAGCGAAAAAGTCTTGCCAAGAGAAATTTCTATGTGGAAGGACCTCCAGAGATTCAGATTGATGAGATTCTGAAGGACTTCATTGATTCAAAGCCACGGACTCTCTATGTCGCAGTGGTAAACTAGATGAAGCAATGCAAAGATCAAGTTCGTCTTCGTAATCTAAAGACGTTCTTAGATCGCTTTGTGGTGCCAGTTCTTCGCAAGACAGGGGGAATGGACGCTCCTTTCTGTGGCGGTACTAACATATTTCTTGAGGCGTTCCAAGGTCAAGATTGGAGGATCCCCTTGATAGAATCCATCCCAGACCTCTCCAATGCCAGATTTGTGGACCTTCCTCCTCCCTCACCAAGCAGTAAAAGGTCAGTACAATCGTCCTCTCATCCTCCATCTCCTCCCCGTTTCCACTCTACAAGACCTACCCCCCCACCATCCCGCCTCATTGACAACTCTCTCCCTTCAAAGCCTTCCTCTCAATCAACCCGAATTTTTGATAAATTTCCGGCTTCTGTGGAAGTGCGTACAAAATTCAAACATGACCGTCCCCACAAGAAACCTCTCAAAAGGCGAAAGCTTGCAAAAGCCAAGCCCAACCCTATACCTCTTGACACTCCATCAACCACCCCCTCTCCCATTGAAGTCCTTGACCCCGCCAATCCCGACCCCTCCTTACTTAAAATCCAACAGGCCTTCCCTGATATCCACATCTCTGACTCCCCATCTCCACAAAAATCCTCCCCTTCTGCTCCCCTCACTCCTACATCAAGGGGACCCTCACCTGAAAGAGACGCTCCTTCATCTCCTGTCGTCGTCCCAGACGACTCAATAGATGCAGAGTTTGGTTCTGCTTCTTCTGAGGAGATCAGCGACAACGTTGTACACGAGGCCGCTCTCTCACTCGACGAGCAACTTTTTGCTGATGCTCTCGAGATTCCTCCATGGGAAGTCATCCCAAAAGATGCAGGAGACAAGTCGGTTTCAAAAGGAACAGGTGGACAAAAGCGTCCACGGAAAACAAAAGCATCCAAAGACGATGCTGGTCCATCAGAAGGTCAAGCTGATGAAAATCTTCAAGAAAAAGATAATGAAGAGGGCAGTGATGATGATGAGGAAGACAATGAGGACGGCACCTCTGGTCCTCCAAAGAAGAAGTCCAAAAAGTCTAACAAACAGGAGCACATTCTGGCTCCTTTAGTGTTCGACGAAGCCTTCCTAAGCCAGTTTTCTGAGGCTAAGGATCTAGTAGATCTTCTCAAGGTTCAAGGATGGCTAAAAATTTCAGAGGAAAACGTCAAGGTTGATCCCAAGCTTGTGCAGGATTTCTATGATTCTCTCAACATCAACATCGAGAATGGAACAGGGACGTTCTTGGCAAATGGCGAGCCTGCCACATTTTCTGAGAAGACTGTCCGCCAGTTGATGGGTCTTGACAAATAACGTCCAGGGAATGATGCTTTGCACAGGGTCCCTGCCTCTGGTTTTGGTGTTGAAGGCGAAGAGTTGCTTGCCTTATTCAGGAGAATTTTTAATGGAAAGACTCCAGATGGGAATGATACAGTTGCTTCAGTTCTGACTCACACTGGTGTTATGGCACACTATATGATTTGCAGAACTATCGTCCCAAGGCAGGAGAAGAAATCCATTGTTCAAACAATTGACTGCCTCCTTCTGGACGCCTTTCTACAAGGTCGCAAGATCAACCTGGCCAGAATAATGATTGAACACATGGCCAAGTGCACCCGCAAAAATCATGCTCTTCCCTACCCAGGCTTGGTGAAAGCGCTCTTGATCGAGAATGATGCCTACACTCCTGGCGAAGAAATTACTTTGGGGCTGCCATGGGATCAAAAGTATGGCGTCCTGGAGATAAAACACAGCCTTGAACTTCCCTCCATCAGGAAGCAACTAGAAAAAGAAAGAAAAGAGGCTGAGAAGAAAAAGAAAGAAGAAGAAGCTGCAAGGAAAGCAGAAGAGAAACGTCTAAGGCAGGAAGCTGCTAAGAAAGCTGATGAGGACGAACGTGCTAGACAAAAGGCTGCTAAGAAAGGGAAGACTATCGCTTCTGATCCTCCTTTGAAGGTTGAAACTGAGGAAGACCGTGTTGCACGCTATGCAGAGGTTGATCAGTTATCATCCTTCATTAATGAAGAACCAATGGACTTCAACTTTTCTCCCTCACATCTTCCTCCTCAACAACAGCCGTCCTACTTCCAGTGTTCTCCTGCTCCATCAAACACTGAAGCTTATTTTGAGAAGCAGCTGTACGCCATTATTCTTAACAATTAGAATGTTCTCGCGCAACAAGGGAACGCCATCATTCAGCAGAACAATGCGGCTATGCAACATAACTACCATTACTTTCAAGCTGTTAAGACTCAAAATGACTTGATCAAGCTGCTCGTTCAATCCATTCATAGGGACTGTACAGAGGGTGACACACAAGAGGAAGAAGAACCTCCTACTGCGACGGAAGCCAATGTCAATGACCAAAGTCGTCCTACTGGATCACCTTCCTCCTAACCCTTTATTCCCTCGTATGTTTTGCCTGTGCTTCTTTTATTTTCCAAACACTTGTCTGAATGTCTGTAATGACTATCTTTTCTTTCAATGGCAATTCTCTTGTTTGTGTGCATTTGTGTGTTTAAGCGTTCTTTTGTCTATAGTTGTGAATTTGTGTTATCGTCCTTATGCTAAATTGTTATCCTTTTCGATGATGCCAAAAGGGGGAAGTGTAGTTTTGCAGAGATGCGCTTTTTATTAGTTGTCTAGTATAAGCAAGTGCTAAGGGGGAATTTTCGTGAAAAGACCTAAGGAAACCACATTGCCTCTGAATAAATTTTAGGGACGCCAGTTAAGAAAGAAAATTATGATTAGAATAGCCATCCCCTCCCTAAAAACCCAAAAGAAAGAATAGATCAAGTGTCGAAGTTCTGAAAACTTGTGCATATAGCTTCTCACTGTGTTGAAAGGACGCTCTTAAAGTTTTCAAGCATGCTAGAGCTTAAGTTCAAAACTTTTAGTGCCTGGAGTTTGTCATCATCAAAAAGGGGGAAATTGTTGGGACAATGTTAAGGACGCCTTCAGTAATTAACATTGTGCCTGGCGTCCCTTGGTTTTGATATGACAAACTCGCCTTGATCTAATAAGTTGTCCAAGTGTTTCAGGGACGTATGTTGAAAAGGACAACAAGTGGTGTGTGTGTAGCCGTCCTTAAGGAGTAAGGACGCTACATCATTCAGTGAACGGCTTGGGAAAAACACAAACAAGGACACCGTCCTTTATCTAAACACTAGAGTCCTTCAAAGCTGGCTAACAAAGTGACATCACCAGACAAGCTTTGATCATGATCTCCACGTGGAAGAAGATCCTGCACCCAAGTCTAACGGAATTGCCAGTAAGCTTCCTTGATCATCACAGAGACACGTGGAAGCTGATTACTGTTGCAACGTCCTCAAAGGGCATGATTGTCAGAGAAAGTCGCCCTTTCTCAATGTCACTATAAATACTCTTCCAGAGCATTTATTGTGATGTGACGCTTCAGAGAATATTCAGAGAATTTGTCAGTCGCTCAAGAACACCAAGAACACCAAGAACAACCTCAAGAACAAGTGAGAACTAGGTGTTAGATCGAGCGAGAAGCGTACCACAAAACCACAAACTGTTTGTAATAGAAAAGAACAAAAAGAGTGAGAGAGTTCTTACGTCGAACTGTAAGGAAGAGGTGATAGCATCCTTTGGAAAGATTAAGTTAGGTTACTTTACAGGCTTAAAGGAGTTGTTGCTAATGAACTTAGGGACGCCTTTGTAAGGGTAACTACTCACCAGTGTATTGTAAGGAAACTTAATAAGAAAGGAAAGAATCTATTACAAAATCCTCCAAGGAGGTAGAGGTTTACACTCAAGGACTAGTTGGTACTTGAGTGGTTCCTCTACAAATCAAAAGCGTTCCTTACTTATTGTCTTTACTTGTTTAGTCTTTTGATTTCCGCTGCGAACCAAGGAAGTCCTTGATCTGATTAAGAACTTCCTGGTAAAGAACGACCTTAACTCTGTTAAGGACGTCCTTGCATTTACAACTAACGATCCAACAAAAAGAAGAAGAAAACTCACAAAGGACTCTTGAAGCTTGATTTGGAGGTGGAGATGGTGTGCTGGCACGACCCTCTTTAGGGTCGAGATCGACCCTAATAGGGTCGATCCTGAGAGCTGAGTGAGGGGGAGGCAGAGCAAGGGGGGGTCGTGACCGACCCTCATAGGGTCGGTCCTTAGGGCTCATGTACCTCATGTCAAGTTGTCTTTTCCAGTCCTTTTTGAGCCCGCATTTGAAGCTTAGCACCCTGCAAAAATCCCACAAAGATCCTATCCAAACAAATGTATATCCTATTATAATCTAATGAAGGTTAGAAGAAGCAAAAATCTAGTCTAGAAATTGGAAAATCAAAAATAAAGAAAATAAAAAGGAAAAACTAATCTAGAAGCCAGGTTGCCTCCCGTAAGCGCTTTTTTAACGTCATTAGCTTGACGAGAAATTCCTTAGCTCAATCCCTATGATCGGACATCGTCAAGGCTCTAAGTAACCTATCAAAATCTTGTGAAGACACCTCATGAAAGAATATGTAGAATATTGGTAAATTGAGAACAAATAATATAGTTTTCAAAGATCGTTTCAACTTATCAAAAGCGCAAGAATAACTTTCGTGAGAAGGGTTAGAATATAACCAATTTGGTGGGTGTGGTGGTGCCTCACAATACTCGGCAAAGGGATCCTTGTAGGTCCATAGCTCCTTGCGTCCTAACTTGAAGGGAAAATGATAGAACTTGTAGGCACCCTCAAGCCTATGGACCATGACTGACTCAAGAAAGTCGGATGGAACTACGGTGACGATCTTCATCTCTTCATGCTTGGCCCACTCTTTGCTAGCATCCGGGGTCAATGAAGGTCCAAACCCGACCATCTTTTCTTCACATTCCTCCACGAGTGGGTTTGGTTTCAACATTGGTAGCAAAGACCCCGTCCATCCTTCATCCTCTTGGGCCTTAACCTCCTCAATTTCACCTTCTCCTAGAAAGAGACTCCCATCCTCCACTTGGGTCTCGACTTGGTTTTTCTCGGACTCATCTAGCAAGAAAATCTCTTCCGGATCATCCCCCAAACTCTTCATCTCCTCTTCACGATTCTCTTTCAAAGTATTGTCGAAGCGGACCTCTACTTTCTCTTCACCACTAGAATATGATACGAGTCCCTTCTTAACATCAAGGATAACTCCGGTTGTGATAAGGAATGATTGGCTTAGAATGAGAGGAGGGCATGACTCGGATAGAGGCTCAATATGCACAGCGGAAGGCTCCATGGCCATAGAAGGAGGGTCAAGATCCAACCTAAGTGCCTCGGGAGGAGAGCAAGCATCGTTGGGAAGCTCACTTTTGCAAAGAAGGTCGATAACGACTCTAGGAGGCTCGCTAACGAGCTCTTGAAATTGATATTGAGCCAGAGCGTCCTCTTGGAAGGCGTTGAGTTGTGCTTGGAGGTATATTCGGGCTTCTTGTGCTCTTTTTCGGGCTTCTCGTGCTCTTTGAGCCGCATAAGCCTTGGCATCTATTTCTCTTTGGAGGATTAGCATTTCGAGATAAAGATCAGCCAACTCTCTAGCAAGGGTCTCATAGGTCGCCATGGCTATATCTAACCTAAAGACAAAAAAAACAAAAAAAACAAATCAAAAACAAACAAAGGGTTTGGGCTAGTCCCTCACCCAAATATCAACTAAACTAGGCACTATTGCACACTCCCCGGCAACGGCGCCAATTTGTTGAAGGGGTTTTTCTTGAACTAATAAATTTATATTCAAGACCCCGCTGCGAATAGCGAAGTCAGAATCGTCCACGGGAGTGAGAGTAATGCTAAGTTTAATCGATAAACTACGAAAAGCAAAGGAAACAAAGGGCAGAACAACTCAGGCTCGACCCAAAGAGGGTCGATCTCGACCCTAGGCAGGTCGATCCTGAGAGCGAAGACACACGAACACACACAAATCACAAGCAACTAACTCGAACACGACGGAGGGAGTCGGGATCAAGGCAAAAGATACGATTTTTAATCAATATAAAAAGAAAATCCTAGGGCAAGGGCTACCACAACAACAACCATACATGCTTTTGACAAGAACTCACAACTATCATGCAATCTAAATCATAGAAAAGTTAACTTTCGCAAACCATTCAAGCTATTCAATCAACTTTCGTAAATCAAAAAACTTTCTACCTATCCTTCAACCTAGAAATATCAACTTTCGCAAATAATCCTATTAGATATAGTCAAGCAACTAACTTTTCACTTTCGCTATAGTTAATCACAAGACATGCCTCAATTTTCACCAAGGATTAAGCACAAGATAGGTTAGATATGATCATGGAATATTCAAGTCATGAATTCAAGTTTTAAACATGCATGATTCTGTTGGATTTTTTTGCCCAACCCTAGAACTTAAAAAGACTACTCACACATAGCAAAGAAGAAGAAGAAGACATGATCAAAAGCCAAACTAAATTCAAATTAAACCAAAGATCACTCTTACAAATTCTCAAACTTGCTCTCCAAGTCTTCTCCTTAATCCTCCAAATCTTGATTGTTGATCAATCACCAAGCAAAGCATAGCATGAATAAAAACTATAGGTTCAACCTCCTTTTATAGACAAAAAGGAGTCCTAATCTAACTAGGAAACACAAACAAAACACCTTCCTAAAATAATAACTAGGAAACTTGCACCAAGCGATCCGAAATAAGGAATTCGGTCACGCGCGTTCGACCCTCCATAGGGTCGATATCGACCCCTTCAGGGTCGATCCTGAGGCTCTAGTTCCTTGCATTCCAAGTTTGGTCAAATGGCTCGAGATCGACCTCCTTGGGCTCGATCTTGGGGTCGATTTCTTCACTTTTCCTCTTGATTTTGCTTCTCTTTAGCTTTTCTTCTTGGCTCTTCCACTTGAATCTTCCTCCTAGCTCATCCATCCTCTCCAAGTCTTGCTCCAAACTCATCTTCAAGCCTCGAAAACACCTACAAAATGACACAAAAGCGCGTAGTTTCCGAATCTCAAAGAAATACGAAAACTCATGCAAAAAGACTCGAAAACACAAGACTCAACTACGAAAATCGACTTAAACCAACCTATCTAGACCCTAGAAATCTACCTAAAAACGCGGACATCAAATTGTTGTAGTGGATGACATGGTTTTGAACAAGTGTCTTGAGGAGGGGGGGACACCTTTGGTGTGTTGCTATGCAAGAGGTGTCTAACCAAGAAGGCCGTGAGCTCTTTATGCGGCTCAAGAGTGACAAGGTTAGGCTTGGATGGCTGAAATTCAAGTCGGGGTCCATCTAGGGCATTTGGTTTATTTGTTTGGATTGTTTGTGGTTGTTTTTGTTGGATCGTCCTTGAACATGTTGCCTTTGGTTTCTTTGTTTGGATTGTTTGTGGTTGTTTTTATTGGATTGTCCTTGAAAATGTTGCCTTTGGTTTTCTGGTTGCTTTATGAATGAACAGTTTAATTTTTGAAATGCAAGGATGTTATTTGTTTCTTTGTGTTTAGTGTATGTTTTGAGTTTTGTTTAATTCCGAAAGACGTTACTCCTTGTTCCATGTAAAACCGCCAACACTTTCAAATGTCTAGTATCCTTTAATTATTTACATTAAATGAAATTCTTTTTTTTTTTATCTTTAG
The DNA here is from genome assembly GCA_934048045.1 of Polygonum aviculare. Classification (NCBI taxonomy): domain Eukaryota; kingdom Viridiplantae; phylum Streptophyta; class Magnoliopsida; order Caryophyllales; family Polygonaceae; genus Polygonum; species Polygonum aviculare. The sequence continues at coordinate 14,454,799 of OW204030.1, read as the reverse complement.
GGAGTGATAGGTTGCATTGACGGGACACATGTGAGTGCTTGCATATTAAAAAGCATGCAATAACCTTATTGCGGACAAAAAGGGATGACATCCTTCAACGTCATGGGCGTGTGCGACTTCGACATGTACTTTACATTCGTATCAACTGGATGGGAAGTAAGTGCACACGACGCAAGAGTTCTTGACCATGCTTTGACTACTCCGGGGATGAACTTACCTCGCCCACCCACCGGTACTTATCATTCAATATTATGTTCATTGTTTGCCTCATCGTAAAATGATGCCGTTTTCCAACACATGATGCCGTTTTCCAACACAAAATATCATCATTCTCAATTCCACAACCACATCCCTGAGTCGGTGGCCGAGGTGTTTCAACAAGGTTCATTTATCACTCAGAACCACGATCAAGCGTTGTTACGGGGTACTTAAGAAGAGATGGAAGATTTTAACCCGGATTGCACAATATGTCGTGTCCATGCAAGTTGACCTCATCTTTACATATTTTGCTATCCACCATATCCTGAAACACAAGCGATATGATGCTTTGTTGCAAGATGATTTGTAGGTAGATTACGTAGCCCCGTTATTACCCGAAGAGGGTTATGATGCAGTACCAGGAGGCATGGTCGGACTGCGAAATGAGATTGCTACCAAGCTATTGAACAACAAGCGATACTATCATTTTATTATGGTCTTTGTTTGGAGCATACTGTTAATTTGAACTCCTAATAAGTAGTAACATTTCTAGGTGAATGATTTTTGAATATTAAACTAATTTTTTTTATAGATTTTATTATTTCATTTTAGAGTGTCACTTTCAAAATGGTATTTTTATGTTTTTATAGATTATCCATCAAATTCACTTTGTTTAATTAATTGGACTTTGTATGAATCATAGATATGCATGTAAAGTATGGTAGTTTCTACTCTTTGTTGAATGATGGGGTTTTAATTATTTTTGAGAGAATTTCTCGTAAGATGATTGTAGGGTATGCATACCCAACATTCCAATGCTTCAAAATTTGAATACAGTACTTATACTTAATCAACTTGAATGCAATACTTAAAAACATTTTATACTAAAAATATATCCGAACTTAGTGTATATATTGATCTTAAAATGAGTGTATTGAATAGTTATCTAAATCAACAAACAAGCAAGGGTCCAATTGTTGGGTTCTAAGGATACAAACGTAGCGGAAAAACATTAATTTTGATCCCAAACCCTAGCCTATGATTAGTATGATAACGTAGAGTAATAATTAGTTCAACTGATTACCTCAAGGGAGAAATTGAATCGTAAGTTCAAACCTTTCATTGTGATCACCAAAGAGCCCCAAGTGTTGCTCCTCTAGCGGTATCCATGCACACGAACAAGACAAATTTCTGCACCGAAAATCACTTGCTAAAATGCAGACCGGTACGTAATTGACCAGAAAGAATTGTATACGGGAATTGGAATTTGGAGAACTACGTAATGTGGCACTAGCTAGGTTTTCACACACGTGTAAATATGTACCAAAGCATATATCATATTTATACAATGATGTACGTGTAAACCAAATTAATTAAAATCCTATCTTTAACTAGTGGGCCAAAATCTTAACAAATATATTATTACTTTATCAATTTGTTAAGATCTTATCTTATCTACTTGCCATAAAACATTAACTTTTATCTATTATCTTTTATTAAACTTATTTTCTAAAATCATAATTAATCAAATATCCTTATGATTAATTATAAATATCTAAGAAAATAATTTTGTTTCCAAATTTATCTCATGGGCCTAATTAGGACTAAGACCCATCAAACCCGACACGGTAAATATTAGACCCGATAGCTTGGTTATTGTGCATAACTATCAATCTCCTACTTGCACTATTACCAAGCTCAAGTCATTACCACATTATTCTTGTGTTTAATGTCAACTCTCAATTTCATGTTTCCCCCACCTATCGTGCTTATGCGTGTGACCCTCTAGGTTTCTATATTCAAGGTAGTGTTATCCAACACAAGTCAAGGTAGCCGTATAGCAACAATTGTTAACCACCTAACAAGATAAAAAAAGGTTGGTAAACCATATACCTCTATGAAGTGATTACTATGTAATTCAATCTCTTCATCCTCAAATCTCTAGATCAAGGTATTGCACGAAGCGTCACCACTTAGCTCAATCATTTACTGGGTTTTGCAGAGACAACTGTTGGATCGTTAGTCAGAAATACAAGGGCGTCCTTAACAGAGTTAAGGTCGTCCTTCACCAGGATGTCCTTAATAAAATCAAGGACTTCCTTGGTTCGCAGCGGAAATCAAAAGACTAAACAGGTTAAGGCAATAAGTAAGGAACGCTTTTGATTTATAGAGGAACCACTCAAGTACCAACTAGTCCTTGAGTGTAAACCTCTACCTCCTTGGAGGATTTTGTAATAGCTTTTTCCTTTCTTATTAAGTTTCCTTACAATACACTGGCGAGTGGTTACACTTCTCTGGCACTTAGACTGGCGTCCCTAAGTCCACTAGTAACAACTCCTTTAAGCCGGTAGAGTAACCTAACTTAATCTCTAAAGGAAACTATCACCTCGTCCTTACAGTTCGTCGTAAGGACTCTCTCACTCTTTTTGTTCTTTTCTATTACAAACAGTTTGTGGTTTTGTTGAACGCTTCTCGCTCGATCTAACACCTAAGTCTCACTTGTTCTTGAGTTTGTTCTTGGTGTTCTTGGTGTTCTTGAGCGACTTGATAAATTCTCTAAATATTCTCTGAAGCGTCACATCACAATAAATACTCTAGGGAGTATTTATAGTGGCATTGGGAAAGGGCAACTTTAACTCTGACGATCATGCCCTTGGGGACGTTGCAACAGTAATCGGCTTCCACGTGTTGTTCTGATGATCAAGGAAGCCTACTGGCAATTCCGTTAGGCTTGGATGCGGGATCTTCTTCCACGTGGAGATCATGATCAAAGCTTGTCTGGTGATGTCACTTTGTCGGCCAGCTTTGAAGGACTCCAGTGTAATGATTAAGGACGGTGTCCTTGTTTGTATTTTACCAAGCCGTTCACTGAAGGATGTAGCGTCCTCACTTCCTGAGGACGGCTACCTAATCCTCAACTTGTTGTCCTTTTCAACGTGCGTTCCTGAAACACTTGGACAACTTTATTAGATCAAGACGAGTTTGTCATATCAAAACTAAGGGACGCTAGGCACAATGTTAATTACTGAAGGCGTCCTTAACATTGTCCCAACAGTTTCCCCCTTTTTGATGATGACAAACTCTGGGCAATAAACATTTTGCACTTAAGCTCTAGCATGCTTTGAAAACTCAAAGAGCGTCCTTTCAACACTTAGAAATAATCTATAGGCACAAGTTTTCAATACTTGATCTAATCTTCCTTTTGGATTTTAGGGAAGGGACGGCTTTCTAGATCAAAAATTTCTTTCTTAAATAGCGTCCCTGTTAAACTTAGTTCCTTTCACTGAAATTTCTCCTTAACACTTGTTTATTCTAGATAACTATTAAGAGCGCATCTCTGCAAAACTACACTTCCCCCTTTTGGCATCATCGAAAAGGATAACAAGTTAGCTTAAGGACGATAGCACAAAATCACAATTAGAGGCAAGAATACGCTTAAACACACATATGCACACAAACACAAGAGTTGCCATTGAAACGAAATATAGTCATTACAGACAATCAGACAAGTGTTTGAGAAACAAAAGAAGCACAGGCAAAATAATGAGGGAATAAAGGGTTAGGTGGGAGGTGATCCAGCAGGACGGCTTTGATCATTGACATTGGCGTCCGTCGCAGCAGGTTCCTCTTCTTCTTGAGTGTCTCCCTCTGTACTATCCCTGTGAATCGACTGAACTAGCAGCTTAATCAAGTCGTTCTGAGTCTTAACTGCTTGAAAATAGTGGTAGTTCTGTTGCATGGCAGCGTTGTTCTGTTGAATGATGGCGTTCCCTTGTTGCGCTAGAACATTCTGATTGTTAAGGATGAGGGCGTACAGCTGCTTTTCAGAGTAAGCTTCTGTATTTGACGGAGCAGGGGAGCACTGAAAGTAGGACGGCTGTTGAATAGGAGGAAGATGAGAAGGCGAAAAGTTGAAGTCCATCTGATCAGCGTGAAAGAAGGACGACAACTGATCAACTTCAGCATAGCGAGCAGCACATTCTTCCTCAGTGTCAACTATTAGGGGAGGCTCAGGAGCAACAGTCTTCCCTTTCTTTGCGGCTTCTTGACGAGCACGCTCGTCCTCAGCAGCTTTCTTAGCAGCTTCCTGCCTTAGTCTTTTCTCTTCAGCTCTTTTCGCAGCCTCTTCTTCTTTCTTTTTCTTCTCAGCTTCTTTTCTTTCTTTCTCAATTTGCTTCCTGATGGAGGGAAGCTCAAGGCTGTGCTTTATCTCCAGGACGCCATACTTTTGATCCCATGGCAATCCCAAGGAGATTTCCTCGCCAGGTGAGTAAGCATCATTTTCAATCAGCAAGGCTTTCACCAAACCTGGGTAGGGAAGAGCATGATTCTTCTTTGTGCACTTAGCCATGTGCTCGATCATTATTCTGGCTAAGTTGATCTTTCTGCCTTGAAGGAAGGCGTCCAGCAGCAAGCAATCGATGGTCTGAACAATAGATTTCTTCTCCTGCCTGGGGACGATAGTCCTGCAGATCAGATAGTGTGCCATAGCACCAGTGTGAGACAGGACGGAGGCAACCCGGTCATTTGCATCTGGAGTCTTCCCATTGAAGATTCTCCGAAATAAGTCATTTAGTGCCTCGCCTTCTATGCCAAAACCACTTGCTGGGACTCTGTGCAAGGCCTCAGGTCCAGGACGTTGTTTGTCAAGCCCCATCAGCTGGCGGACTGTCTTCTCAGAGAAAGTAGCAGACTCTCCATTTGCCAAGAACGTCCCTGTGCCATTCTCGATGTTGATGTTGAGAGAATCATAGAAATCCTGCACAAGTTTGGGATCAACTTTGACGTTCTCTTCTGAAAGCTTGAGCCACCCTTGAACTTTGAGAAGGTCAACTAGATCCTTGGCCTCAGAAAACTGGCTAAGGAAGGCTTCATCATAGACAAGAGGAGGAAGAATCTGCTCAGACTTCTTGCTTTTCTTTTTAGGCGGACCTGAAGTACCGTCCTCGTTGTCTTCTTCATCGTCCTCTTCTTCTTCTCCATCATTATCTCCTTCCTGGAGATTTTCATCAGCTTGTCCCTCAGATGGACCAGCTGCATCCTTGGACGCCTTTGTTTTTCGTGGACGCTTTCCACCTTTTCCTTTGGGAGCAGACTTGTCTCCCGCGTCCATTGGGACGGCTTCCCATGGTGGAGTCTCAAGAGCGTCCGCAGAGAGTTGCTCATCGAGAGAGAGAGCGTCCTCTTGTACAACATTGTCGCGTTGATTTGCGATTTTGCGACACAGCTCTTCGTCCTCAGCAATCTGTTGTCGTGTGAGCTCATCCAGGACGACAGTTGTAGAGATCTCCTCAGATTGAGCAGAGCCAAACTCCGCTTCTATAGAGTCGTCCCTTTCAGCTGAGTGGCCCCTTGATATGGGAGTAGGAGGGGCAGAGGGGGAAGGGGAATTTTGAGGAGATAGGGAAGGGGAGATGTCCACATCAGGGAAGGCCTGTTGTATTTGGAGAAGGGTAGGGTCAGGCATGGACGGGTCGAGAATATCGATTGGAGAAGGGGAGGAGGAAGGGGTGTCAAGAGGAATGGGATTTGGCTTGGCCTTGGCGAGCTTTCGCCTTTTGAGGGGTTTAGAGTGGGGACGATCATGTTTGAACTTTGTTCGCTCCTCCACATTGGTTGGAAAACGGTCAAAGATTTTTGTGGGTTGGGAGGAGGAAGCCTTTTGTGGGAGAGAGGAGTGGATAAGACGAGATGGAGGGGGAGTAGATCGGGGAAGGGATGAAGGAGAAAAAGGATTGGACTTAGGTTTCACTAACCGTTTCTTTGATGATGTAACGGGAAGATCCACAAATCGGGCATTTGAAAGGTCGGGGATGGATTCAATCAAGGGGATCCTCCAGTCTTGACCTTGGAACGCCTCTAAGAAGATATTGGTGCCTCCACAGAAAGGGGCGTCCATTCCCCCTGTCTTCCTTAAAACGGGCACCACAAACCGATCCAAGAACGTCCTTAGATTGCGAAGACGGACTTGATCCTTGCAGTCCTTCATGTAGTTTACTACTGCCACATAGAGAGTGCGTGGCTTTGTGTCGATGAAGTCCTTCAAGATTTCGTCGACCTGAATTTCTGGAGGACCTTCGACGTAAAAACTCCTCTTAGCAAAACGTTTTCGCTTCCCACTCAAGGACGAACCAGAAGAATTCATGACCCTTGACATGCTGATCTGATCGGAGAGAAGTCGTCGGAAACTGATCGGAAAGCTAGAGAGATGTTGCCGGAAGTCTAGAGAGAAGTTAGAGCAAAACGGAGCTTTGAGATTTTAGCGTGCGAAAGTTCTGACAGCCGTTTCAATCAATGTATATATAGGAGGTTGGTGAGGGGCACGCTGGTAACTTCCTTATTTCAAAATTCAAACGGCAACTGTTTACCTTCCAAAAAGGCGCGTTCCGAATGAACCTGTACTGGCGTCCTCAACTCAGATTATAACTGGCGTTCACAGAATTTACACATCCTTGCTGGGATCACCTTAGAAACCAATTTGAGAACTATGCAAGTACGTCCCGTAAAAGAAAAGTGAAGATCATAGGACGCTTTTGCAAAGTTTTCGGCTAGGGAAAGCTTAGAGTTCCCATCATTTCGGCTTATAATGAGGGTTGGGTGATCAGGGAAACTCTTTTTCAAGACAAATAGAGAAATTCAAAGGCGTTCTCATGATATGCACACAGCAGTTTTAGACTAGCGTTCTTGCAAAAGTGAAATTAGTGCATAAAGTACTTAGCAATTATGTAATCAACTAAACATAGCCAAGCATTGAGGGAATAGCAGAACGGGACTTGCTACTTAAAGGTTATCATCCCTAAGAGCAGTCTTAGATGCTCAAAAGGACGTCTATCAAGTGCTTTCGTAAAAATATCAGCTATTTGGTCCTCAGTCCTTACATGTCCCATGCTAATAATTCCTAGTTCCACATTATCACGCAAGAAATGATGTCTTATATGAATGTGTTTTGTGCGAGAATGAAAAACGGGATTCTTAGCAATTTCTATGGCACTGGTATTATCACACAAAATAGGGATAGTTTCAAGAGATATACCATAGTCCTCAAGTTGATATTTGATCCAGATAACTTGTGAGCAGCACGAGGCAGCAGCAACGTACTCAGCTTCCGCAGTTGAAAGCGCCACAGAGTTTTGTTTCTTAGATCCCCATGAGACTAGGCATGAACCAAGAAACTGTGCCATTCCTGAAGTACTTTTTCTATCAATGACATGTCCAGCATAGTCAGCGTCAGAGTAGCCAACTAGTTTGAAGGACGTCTTCCTGGGATACCAAAGGCAAAGATCGTCCCGTCCTTTGAGGTAGCGAAAGATCCTCTTGACTTCTTGCATGTGGGACTCCTTTGGATTTGCCTGGAAACGTGCACACAAGCAAACTGCAAACATGATGTCTGGACGGCTTGCGGTCAGATAGAGCAAAGAGCCGATCATTCCTCTGTATAGTTTCTGATCAACGTCCTTCCCTTGTTCATCTGCATAAAGACGTGAATTTGGGGAACAAGGTGTTGCCATTGGCTTGGACGTATTCATCCCAAATTTCTCCAGCATTTCGCGGACATATTTTTGTTGATGAATGCGTGTCCCATCTTTGAGTTGGTTGATTTGAAGTCCCAGGAAGAAGGTGAGTTCTCCAATTAGAGACATTTCAAATTCACTACTCATTAAGGACTTGAACTCATCTACAAGTTTCATGTTAGTACTACCAAAGACTATATCATCAACATAGACTTGGGCAATTAAAATGTCCTTGTGAACTTTCTTAATGAACAAAGTTTTATCAATTGAACCTCTTGTGTAGCCATTAGACAGAAGAAAGGACGCAAACCTGTCGTACCATGCACGAGGAGCTTGCTTGAGTCCATAGAGAGCTTTGTCTAAGTAGTATACATAATCTGGATGAGAGGCGTCCTCGAAACCAGGCGGTTGAGCAACATACACCTCTTCCTTGAGTTTTCCATTTAGAAAAGCAGTTTTGACGTCCATCTGAAATAGCTTGAATCCTTTGTGTGCGGCAAAGGCAATGAGAAGACGAACGGCCTCAATTCTAGCAACGGGAGCAAAGGTTTCATCATAATCAATGCCTTCCTCTTGCTTGAATCCTTGAGCCACAAGTCTTGCCTTGTTCCTTGACACACGACCACTTTCATCGAGCTTATTTCGGAACACCCAGCGCGTCCCTATGATATTTTTCCCTTTGGGACGAGGGACGAGTGTCCAAACTTTGTTCCTTTCAAACTGGTTAAGTTCTTCTTGCATTGCTTGGATCCAATCAGCGTCCTGAAGTGCTTCTTTGATATTCTTTGGTTCTATCATAGACACAAAGGCGTTGAACGCACAGAAGGCTAAATTTGCGCTTTGGGACTTGCTTGCAGCTGATCTGGTTTGAACTCCTTGAGCTGGATCGGAGACAATCTGAGAAGTTGGATGATATCTTGAAAAACGGGACTCTCTTTGAAATAGTTGAGCAAACCTAGGATCAACTTCATCTTCTGAAGAGGCGTCCTCGGTGTGTTCCCCCTCAGAGAGAGCGTCCACACCTTGACCTTGCATACTTGATTCAGCTACATCTTGTTGAAATGGAGATTCACTTTGAGAGAGAACTCCTTCAATAATACTAGGAACGTCCACTGAGACTTCTTCAGGATTTGGAGTGGCGTCCTTGGGAACAAAATATTTTCCAGAGGACCCAAAATCAGCTTCGTCTTCAGAATCGTCCTGCTGTTGTGAGGAAGAGCGCTCTTTCTTACTTGGTTTTTCTTTATGAGAAACGCTCTCCTTGAACACAACATGAATGCTCTCCTCAAGCTTTAGAGTCCTTTTGTTGAAAACTCTATATGCTTTGCTGGTTAGAGAGTATCCAAGAAATATAGCTTCATCACTCCTTGCATCAAACTTTCCAAGTCGTTCTTTGTCATTGTTGTGAACAAAGCACTTGCATCCGAATACTCTGAGATAATCAATGCGAGGCTTCCTTCCATTCAACAATTCATAGGACGTCTTTTTGAGCAGCGGACGGATCATGGCACGATTGATGATATAACAAGCTGTAGCAATAGCTTCCGCCCAGAAGTACATAGGAACGCTATTGGCTAAAAGCATAGTCCTTGCCATATCCTCCAGCGTCCTATTCTTTCTTTCCACAACACCATTTTGTTGAGGAGTCCTTGGAGCTGAAAAATTGTGCGAGACACCATGTTGATCACAGAAGGCCAGGAACTCTGAATTCTGAAACTCCGTTCCATGGTCTGATCTTATGGCTTTAAGAGACGTCTCCAAGGCAACTTCCACTTGTTTGATGAAGACTTTAAACGCATTGAAGCAATCTGTTTTGGAAGCCAAGAAAAGAACCCAAGTGAAACGAGAAAAATCATCTACAAGAACGTAAATGTACCTCTTTCCACCATGGCTCAACGTCTTTACTGGCCCACAAAGATCCATATGAAGGAGTTCCAAAGGTTTCTTTGTGCTGACTTCGTTCTTAGATTTGAAGGACGTTCTTGTTTGCTTCCCTTTAATACATGCTTCACATTGTTCAATCTTCTCAGGATCAATTTGAGGAAGTCCTTTCACAAGATTTCTTTGATGCAGTTTGAGGATTGTGCTTAATCCAGCATGTCCAAGACGACGATGCCAGAGGTCAGCGTCCTCCTTTGAAACAGATAGGCACAACTCAGATTTTGGCTTGAACTCTTGATTGAAGATGTAGACATTGTTCTGGCGAACTCCTTTGAGAACCACTTTGTTTGACTTCTTGTTGATCACGAGACACTCCTTTGAGTCAAATGTGACTAAATTTTCACCTTGGTCACACATTTGGGAAACACTCAGGAGATTGAAACCAAGTCCTTCAACAAGACTGACATTTGTTGCTTTGATGGACGGATTGAGAATAGCAGTCCCCGTCCCTTTGATCTTTCCCTTGCCCTTATTGCCAAACGAGACCGTCCCTCCCGTGGCACTACTCTGGATAGAAGTGAGATGAATCTGGCTTCCTGTCATATGATTTGAGGCGCCACTATCGATGATCCATGGGCGTCCCCTCACTTCCACCTGCCAAAACAAAGTTAGTTTTTGGCGACCCAGGCAAGGTGTCCCTTACCTGGTTCGTTACAGAAATAAAACTCTGGTTCTGGCATGTAGTCATTTATGTTCACGTCATTTGAAGTAGCATATCTGCGGAAAGTACTCTTAGAACGTCTAGAACGCCTAGACTTATTATTAGGGACGGACTTATCATTTTCAATGTTAGTCCTAGCAGCTTTTCCCTTTTCAATGTCGTCCTTCAGTTTCAAACACTCATACTTGTAGTGATCTCCTTGACCACAATACCAACACGTCCTATAGTAAGTACCGAGGTAGTACTTCTTATTGGGACGTTGGATCCTGTTTTGTTTCATCTTTGGAGGGTTGCAAACTTTAGAACCTTTCTCTTTAGCAATTTTCTTGTAAATCCTATGACCAGTGGAGTTAGTATAGTAGTCCTCTTCTCCTTTCTCTCCACTCTCTAGGACTCTAATTCTATCCAGAAGATTCCTAGTTTTCTCCCTCTCTTGCTCAAGTTCTGTGGATTTACTAGCCTCAAAGTCACTTGGAAGAGAGTTCTTAGAATCAGACTCATATCCTAGTCCCCTTTTGGCTGGGACAAACATCATAGGTCTAACTTCTTCAACTACAGGACTCTTTCCTAGCACTTTGATTTCATCCCTAAGATTAGCGTTCTCTAGCTTGAGACACATTACTTCAGTTTTCAGAGATTTAACTTCTTCACATGAGGACTCTAGTTGAATAGACATAGTACTGTAATTTTCACATTCAACAACAATGTTTTCATTTTCAAGTTCCAGTTCATCCATTCTCTTTTGCATACACACACTTTCTTCCATGATTTTTCCAATGAGTTTTATGAGTTTAGTTTTAGAACAACTTTCTAAGGATTTCATCATAGACTCACGGGTTACCTCATTTTCAGATTTAGGAGCGTCCTCCTCATCAACTGTGGCATCCTCCATAGCCATGAAAGCCACTTGATCATTTTCGAAGGCGTCCTCAAGAACAATGTAGGCCTCTTCTTCATCGGGTTCTTCATCATCAGAACTCACGTTATCCCATGCAGAAGCAAACGCTCCAATGAGTGCCTTTGTCTTCATATCCTTTGAAGACATTCCTGTTGTACACCTTTTAGCAAAATGTCCTTTCTTGTTACATTTATAACAAGTAAGTTCCTTCATCTCTGCCTCTGTGTACTTGGGACTTTCCTTCTTGGGCATTTTGTGCTTGTTGAAATATTTGCTTCTTTTTCCAAAAGAACGCAGAACTTTGTTAAAAAGAGCAATTCCTTCCTCTTCTTCAAGCTGTTCCTTAGACTTGCTTTCTCTTTCTTTCACAGCTTGAACTCGCATCTTTTCACGGTTCTCATTCTTATTGGCTTCCACCATCATAGCAAGTTCTTGTTGACGACGAAGATACTCAGCGTACTCTGGTGTTGAGGTCATTAATGCAATGTCTGTTTGAGGATTTCTTGCCAATTCAGCCAAATCGGCTTCCCTTCTTGCTTCATAACCCCTAAGCTTCCCATAGATCTCTTCCATATCCAGGGTCTTGTTAGCGGTGTTTTCTTTGAACGTGGTTCTATCAAAGTTCCACTTTCCTGTGAGTCCATCAATGACTATTCCAACTCTGTTCCTCATTGAGACTTCAGCTTCTGGGATACCCAAGTTTCGCATTTTGGTCACAAGGGCTTCAAAGCGACTTGAGTAGTCCTTTACAGATTCATTAGGCAGCATTCTGAAGGCATAGAATTCCTTTTTAATTTCAAGCTTGACATCTTCCTTCATCTCAGCTGTTCCTATGTGGTACTTTTCGAGAGCTTCCCACTGTTCTTTTGCCGTAGTCAAATTGCTGACTCTGATGGCGTCCCTTTCACAGAGAGATGCTTGAAGGAAGCATATAGCCTTCGCGTTCGTTTCCATAAGCTTGAATTCATCAGGACCCCATTCATCCTCCTTGTCTTTCTTGTCTTCAGGAACTTTGAGATCACCCTTCATAATTACCTTCCAGCATTGATAATTTGTGCTTCTGCAGAAATTCTCAAATCTAATTTTCCAGCGGTTGAAATGGCCGTCCGTCAGGCGTGGAGGCTTTACGAATGAGATTCCAATGGGTTCCATGTCCACCATCTTAACCTGCAACTCAGTAAGAATCTAGAGCGCCTGCTCTGATACCAATTGTTGGATCGTTAGTCAGAAATACAAGGGCGTCCTTAACAGAGTTAAGGTCGTCCTTCACCAGGATGTCCTTAATAAAATCAAGGACTTCCTTGGTTCGCAGCGGAAATCAAAAGACTAAACAGGTTAAGGCAATAAGTAAGGAACGCTTTTGATTTATAGAGGAACCACTCAAGTACCAACTAGTCCTTGAGTGTAAACCTCTACCTCCTTGGAGGATTTTGTAATAGCTTTTTCCTTTCTTATTAAGTTTCCTTACAATACACTGGCGAGTGGTTACACTTCTCTGGCACTTAGACTGGCGTCCCTAAGTCCACTAGTAACAACTCCTTTAAGCCGGTAGAGTAACCTAACTTAATCTCTAAAGGAAACTATCACCTCGTCCTTACAGTTCGTCGTAAGGACTCTCTCACTCTTTTTGTTCTTTTCTATTACAAACAGTTTGTGGTTTTGTTGAACGCTTCTCGCTCGATCTAACACCTAAGTCTCACTTGTTCTTGAGTTTGTTCTTGGTGTTCTTGGTGTTCTTGAGCGACTTGATAAATTCTCTAAATATTCTCTGAAGCGTCACATCACAATAAATACTCTAGGGAGTATTTATAGTGGCATTGGGAAAGGGCAACTTTAACTCTGACGATCATGCCCTTGGGGACGTTGCAACAGTAATCGGCTTCCACGTGTTGTTCTGATGATCAAGGAAGCCTACTGGCAATTCCGTTAGGCTTGGATGCGGGATCTTCTTCCACGTGGAGATCATGATCAAAGCTTGTCTGGTGATGTCACTTTGTCGGCCAGCTTTGAAGGACTCCAGTGTAATGATTAAGGACGGTGTCCTTGTTTGTATTTTACCAAGCCGTTCACTGAAGGATGTAGCGTCCTCACTTCCTGAGGACGGCTACCTAATCCTCAACTTGTTGTCCTTTTCAACGTGCGTTCCTGAAACACTTGGACAACTTTATTAGATCAAGACGAGTTTGTCATATCAAAACTAAGGGACGCTAGGCACAATGTTAATTACTGAAGGCGTCCTTAACATTGTCCCAACAACAACTTAGACTCAAAATATTCTACCATGACCATGGATTTTAGAGTCACTCATATCCCAACCAATTGGCCCACGATATCAACTCTCTAATCCAAGAGAGGATGAATCCTTCCAATAAACAGCTCCATCATTCAGGCAAAAAACATAACCCATTTGTGACGTTAGATCATCTTGATCTGTTTGGAAACTAGCATCAGTATAACCTTTGACAACAACCTCCTCTTCTCCTCTGTATACCAAAACCTAGAGCTGGGTCCGGTTCGGTTTGAACCGGCGAACCGGAGCGGACTGGTCAAAACTGGAACCGAACCGGAACCTTAACCTAAACCGCCAAACCGGCGGGGCGAGATTTAAGTTAAGGTTCGGTGCTAGGCCAAACCGGTGAACCGGCGGTTCAAACCGGAACCGTAACTGGATAAAAACCGGCAGTTTACCAACTTTTAAAAAAAATTACATTTTTTTAGTTTTAGTGGCCTTGAACCAGCCAAACCGCGGGCATGGTTGCCTAAACCGCGACTGTAGTTTCCTTCTAGATGAGGACCTCGGTCGTGGAATGTGGCACGCGCCCGCGTACTCTTTGAAAAACAAAAAGAAATAAAAAAATCTGGAACCGAATTGGAACCTTAACCGGCACCAAAACCAGTCAAAACCGGAACTAAACCGAAACCGGACAGGAATCGGCTAACCGGGTCCCTCAAGGTTTGGGTTTAGGTTTGCCCTAAACCCAAACCAAAAACGCCGGTTCCGAACTGGAACGGCGGTTCGGTTAGCCGGACCTAGGTCTATCGAAACCATATCCTTAGTTCTTCTCAAATTATTGAGAATGGTCTTCATATCACTCTAGTGTTCCTCACCTGGATCGGAATGATATCTACCTGTCATACTTATTGCATACGAGACATCATGCCGTGTACATGTCATGGTGTACATAATGGACCCAACCGCAGAAGCGTAAGGTACATTACTCATCTCGTCTCTCTCTTGTTGTGTCTTTGGACACATCTGCTTAGAGAGATGTACACCATGTGACAAGTGCAAAAATCCTCTCTTGGAATTGCATTTTATATTTGTTCAAGATCTTGTCAATGTACGTGCTTTGACTTAGACCAAGCAGCCTTTTAAACCTATTGACTTGGCTAAAGTCGTCGTGCCAAGATCAAAGATAAATAACCCAAACTACAAACTAAGTATAGCAAGTAAGTAAGGGGTCAAACCCAAGAGAACTATGGTTTCTAGTATTAATATAATTACCAACTAAAGAAACGGGGGATTTAAGAGAAGAATCTAAACTAAACTAAACTAAATTAAGAAACAACTAACTAACAAATAAACAATCAAATATGGGAAACAGGTTCATTCAAAAGATCCACTCATGATATAATCACTCGATCATAGATTCATCCATTGACTTCATTCACACCTATGGTCAATTCCTATCCTGATCATTAACAATCGCAAGTCCACGGTCCAAGCAATTCTATAACCATAGGCAAGGATGCTTAAACCTAGAATTAGCATAGAGAACAAGGATATGCAGGATATAATATCAAACAATCAAGCTACGAGTCAATTGCAAGATAAAACAATCAATTCTCTTCTTAATCCTAGTTGGATAGACAACAGATCTAAGTTAAGTTATTTTCACATATTAGTTTTGTTCACGGTCCAAACCTAATCAAACAGTAGAACATCAATCAATTCAATAGGTTAGCTACTCCTAAAGAAACAATAAACATTCATAAGATGAAGCACAAGAGAATCAATATCAACCAAAGGATAAAAATCAATTACCAAAATCTTACTAGTTCATACATCAGAGCTTCTCCCTTGAACAAACCCAAGGAGACTAGCTCTCCATAACTAAACTAAAAACCTAATTTGAGGAAGAAGGTAGAAGGTAGAATGTATCTAAAACCTAAGGCATGCTCCTCCTTATATAGACCCAGGGAACATGCTCCCCTAATCTAATTAGGAAAGGAGAAAAGATAGAAAAGGAAAGAGAAAAGATAAGAAGATAGAAAGAAGATAGATCTTTGGCCCGTTTCGGATCCGGCATCGCCGCGGTCGCGCCGCCATCACCGCGCCCGCTCTTTCACGACAGAGAAGAACTTCGTCTCTCGGCAGCCACCGCGGTCGCGGTGGGTCAGTCCGCGGTCGCGGTATTCGGAAAGAACCTCTGGCGTCACTTCGGAGGCTGTTTTGGCCATCTTCGGCTTGGAATCTGACTTCGGTGTAAACAAACGAATTGAAACCCTTGAAGTTAGCTTTCCAATGGCACCGTAATCAGCTCAAGCCGACCTCTGTAGCTCAAGATATAGCCTTCACAAGCAAGTGGTGTCGGGAAGACAACTCAAAACGCCTAAAAACTCTTGAATCTTGCATCCTTGTGTCTTCGGTCTTTTGATTACAATAATGCTCAAATCTAACCTATACACACTCAATATAGCTCTCAAAATCTAAGAGTTAACCTATACAAAATAGGCCGAATCAAATTCCCCCATACTTAGATCTTGCTCGTCCTCGAGTAAGCTCAAACAAATATAACAAGTCAGCACGTCTAAGATCTCAGGAAATACAAGGGAAAACGAAAAAGACTCAACTCACAACCCGAACCCAAAATATAGAGAAATCATGAGCATAAAACAATGAAGCTCAAACACACACCTCACAACAAGATATAACACTCAAGCTCTAAAAACATGAAAAAGAAACCTAGGATCTACCCAAATCTAACATGTAAGTCCCAAAGTTCCCAAGCAAGAATGATCCTAAACACTCGAATTTTTCCGCTCAATTCTGCTTAGGCGCCCTTTCGGGTTTTCACCTAATCACTCATTTCATTTTTCAAGGGTGTGCTCACCAAAACTCACATCTCTCATGAACCTCATATTACCCCAGCCTAATGCTGGTCCGGGTTACCTGCTTATTAACTGAGCCGCCCTTTCGGGTTTTCGACTCATCCCAGGATTTAATATGCCTTTTTTCAATTCTTTATGGCTTTTTCTATCTTTTTCTTTTCTTTTTCTTTATTTATTATGCAAAAAATATGGTGCAAGTGCTCCATGAAAAGAAGAAAATCAAAAGTCGGAAGCAAATATTTAACTAAGCTAATCTACGATAAGCGAATGCGAGTACTCCTTCCCCCATACTTAAATCCTTCATTGTCCTCAATGAAGCGAAAAGAAAGGATAGAAGCAAGGAAGAAGGTAATCAGAAGACTCACAAACGATTGAAGAGAGGTGGAATGGAAGAACTTTTCATAAGTGTTAGAATGGAACGCCCTATTTCCAATTGGTTAGCTAACCGCGGGCGCGGCAGAAGGGGCGCGGGCGCGGGCGCGGAATTATGGCAGAGAGCGAAGTCAGCATCGTGTGGACCACCGCGGGCGCGGCCGGTGTGGTGCGGTCGCGGCACTCGTGCAGGCTTGGCTTCGTCTCGAACTACGTGATGTGTAAACAACCGTCGTATCTTAGCTCGTCTCTTGGAAGATGGCCAAATACTTGAACTCGAGCCGTGGGCCGGAGAAGAAATCCCGGGGGAACAAAGCTCCCCCATACTTAGGCTTTTACACATAGCCAAAAGAATGAAATTACAAAGGTGGGTGAAAAGAAAAGAAATAGAAGGTGGTGGAAAGATAGAAGTTGGAAAAGAATGGATAGATAGATGGGAGATATAGAATGAGACCAAAAAGTCCTCTTTTTTTTTCTTTTTTTTTTCGAACCAAAGGGCCTCCGCGGGGGCGCCAAGAGGACCGCGACCGCGGGGGTCTAGTACCTGTACATCGGGGGTTCTGGGCTTGGCCGCGAGCGCGGTGTAGTTGCCGCAACCGCGGATTTGCACCAGAAATGTCCTTTCAGACCTAGTACCTGCACATTAGTCCGAATAAAGCAAAAAATAACCTAAGCTAAGAATGGAAAACAATCTATCTAATCCTTGGGTTGCCTCCCAAGCAGCGCTATTGTTTAACGTCGTTGGCTCGACGTCTTCTTGATCGGACATCGTCAACGCCTTGAGCATCAAATCAAAGTCCTGCACAACTATCTTACAACAGGACAAATAACATGTTGACAAATTAACAAGAAATAAGAAATAGTTCAAACTCCTTTTTAACCTATCAAACATGCTTGAGCAATTAGGGTAAGATTTTCTAGAGTGAAACCAATTAGGTGATTTACGTGATTTTTCAAAGTATTCAGCAAAGCATGCAAATCCCTTAGTTGAATTATCACTTTCATCAAATAAAATATAGAACTCATTGATGTTCGCGTTTTTAGGTAGATTTCTAGGGTCTAGATAGGTTGGTTTAAGTCGATTTTCGTAGTTGAGTCTTGTGTTTTCGAGTCTTTTTGCATGAGTTTTCGTATTTCTTTGAAATTCGGAAACTACGCGCTTTTGTGTCATTTTGTAGGTGTTTTCGAGGCTTGAAGATGAGTTTGGAGCAAGACTTGGAGAGGATGGATGAGCTAGGAGGAAGATTCAAGTGGAAGAGCCAAGAAGAAGAGCTAAAGAGAAGCAAAATCAAGAGGAAAAGTGAAGAAATCGACCCCAAGATCGAGCCCAAGGAGGTCGATCTCGAGCCATTTGACCAAACTTGGAATGCAAGGAATTAGAGCCTCAGGATCGACCCTGAAGGGGTCGATATCGACCCTATGGAGGGTCGAACGCGCGTGACCGAATTCCTTATTTCGGATTGCTTGGTGCAAGTTTCCTAGTTTGTATTTTAGGAAGGTGTTTTGTTTGTGTTTCCTAGTTAGATTAGAACTCCTTTTTGTCTATAAAAGGAGGTTGAACCTATAGTTTTTATGGATGCTATGCTTGGCTTGGTGATTGATCAACAATCAAGATTTGGAGGATTACGGAGAAGACTTGGAGAGCAAGTTTGAGAATTTGTAAGATTGATCTTTGGTTTAAGTTGAATTTTAGTTTGGTTTGATCATGTCTTCTTCTTCTTCTTCCTTGTTCTTCTTTGCTATGTGTGAGTAGTCTTCTTAAGTTCTAGGGTTGGGCAAGAACCCAACACAATCATGCATGTTTAAAACTTGAATTCATGACTTGAATGCTTGATGATCATATCTAACCTATCTTGTGCTTAATCCTTGGTGAAAATTGAGGCATGTCTTGTAATTAACCCTAGCGAAAGTGAAAAGTTAGTTGCTTGACTATATCTAATAGGATTATTTGCGAAAGTTGATATTCCTAGGTTGAAGGATAGGTAGAAAGTTGTTTGATTTACGAAAGTTGATTGAATAGCTTGAATGGTTTGCGAAAGTTAACTTTTCTATGATTTAGATTGCATGATAGTTGTGAGTTCTTGTCAAAAGCATGTATGGTTGTTGTTGTCGTAGCCCTTGCCATAGGATTTGCTTTTTATATTGATTAAAAATCGTATCTTTTCCCTTGATCCCGACTCCCTCGGTCGTGTTCGAGTTAGTTGCTTGTGATTTGTGTGTGTTCGTGTGTCTTCGCTCTCAGGATCGACCTGCCTAGGGTCGAGATCGACCCTCTTTGGGTCGAGCCTGAGTTGTTCTGCCCTTTGTTTCCTTTGCTTTTCGTAGTTTATCTATTAAACTTAGCACTACTCTCACTCCCGTGGACGATCCTGACTTCGCTATACGCAGCGGGGTCTTGAATATAAATTTATTTGTTCAAGAAAAACCCTTTCAACAAATTGGCGCCGTTGCCGGGGAGTGTGCAATAGTGCCGAGTTTAGTTGATATTTGGGTTTGGGAATAGCCCATACCCCTTGTGTGTTACTAATTCGTTTTCTTGTGTTTGTGATTGCAGGTATATGCCCTCTAGTTCACGAAGGAAAATTGACTATTTTCCCTTTGATCCTGAAATAGAGAGAACCCTTCATCGCAGGCTACGAGAACGACGAGCAATGACCGACGCTGAGGCTCTTGCTCAACAGATGGAACAACTCCGTGCTCAGATGGAGCGTATGAAAATGGAGCGAGCTGCTCAAGATGCTGCTTTGCATCGAGAAAGAGAGGTTGCTGCCCGAGAGAGAGAGGCTGCTGCCCGTCTCCAACAACAACTAGATGCTATTCCGAGGAACGCTAAGCAATACATGCATCCGGAGCTTAGAGTTCCCGAGTCCGCTATAGTGCTCCCGGCGATTGAGCATGCCTTTGAGATCAAGTCCCACTTCATCACTCTCATCAAGAGGTCTCAATATGAAGGCAAGACATCCGAATGCCCTATGGAGCACATTAAAAATTTCACCGACCTTTGTGACACCATCGCCGCCGATGGCGTGTCACTTGAATATGTGCTCCTCAAGGCGTTCAAATGGTCTCTAACCGGGATGGCACTTCATTGGCTCGAAAGTCTACCCGCTAGATCCATCACTACATGGAAGGCTTTGCACGACTTGTTCATGACGAAGTTCTTTCCACCGGCCAAGACTACCGAGCTAAGGAAGCGCATCATATCTTATCATCAACTCCCTAACGAGACTTTTGTTGAGACTTGGGAGAGATTCAAGGAGCTTCTTCGGCAATGTCCTACTCATGGACAACCTCCTTATGTTCTTCAAGAGATATTCTTCCAAGGGATCAACGCCGCCACATAGGACCGCATCAATCTTCACACCGATTGCGGTTTCATTGAGATGGATCCCGATGAGGCATGGGCTCTATTGGACAAACTCACCAACTATGATGCCATGTATGGGACCCAACAACCCATCCGGATTCAAACGAAGAAGCTTTATGATCCGAATAGTGAGCCAATTGATCAAGATGTGAAGTTTCAATTCTTGCAAGATAAGATCAACCGGCTCGAGAAGCAAGTGAGTTACTATAAGTCCGCTGCCCCCACTTGTCAAGAATGTGGTTCTCAATCTCATACCACCGCTTCTTGTACAAATGTGGAGCAAGTTCGAGCTGCCGAGGCATATGCGGAGGCCAACTATATGCGAGGACCCTACCGAGGCCAAAACAATGCTTATACGGGGAGGAACAACAACAACTATTCCCAATGGAATAACAATGGCCAAGGCCAAAGTTATCCACCTCCTCCACAAGAGCAAAGGGCCCCTCCTTATAGACCTCCCGGTTATCAAGAAGAACCACCGGCTTGGGCTCAAGGTTTCTTTGAAAGATTCGACCGCAAACTTGATGGCGTTCAAGGCCAATTGGGAAACTTAGATGCATGTAGGAAGAATGTTGATTCCCAACTTGGTAATCTAGCGGCTCAAATCCCACGACCCCAAGGACAACTTCCGGGCCGACCCGAGGAGAATCCTAGAGGCCGAGCAAGCAATGGTGAAGTCCGAGCCATGAACCTTCGGAGTGGCAAAGCATTACCCGACCCACCGAAGCAAACGGCGAAAGAGGCAATCTCAGGATCGACCCCACCT
Source organism: Polygonum aviculare (assembly GCA_934048045.1). NCBI lineage: Eukaryota > Viridiplantae > Streptophyta > Magnoliopsida > Caryophyllales > Polygonaceae > Polygonum > Polygonum aviculare. The sequence continues at coordinate 14,433,973 of OW204030.1, read as the reverse complement.
GGGTCGATATCGACCCCCTCCATGGTCGAGCCTGAGACCGCCAATGATGAGGATGAAGGGGCGATCGACCCCGATGCGGTCGAGCTCGGTCACCCTGCACCCGGGACGTCTTCCAACCCGTCTCCGCCAATCATTCCGGATCCTTCTCCTTCCTCTTCTAAGGTACTTCCTTACCCTTCGAAGAAACCCAAGGATGCGACGGAAGGAAAGTTTAAGCGCTTTGTTAAGTTGCTTCAAGGCTTGAATCTTTCTATTCCTTTCGCCGAGGCCTTGAATGAAATGCCCGCTTACACCAAGTTCTTGAAGGAGATTCTATCTAGGAAGCGATCGATGTCGGAACAAACGGATGAGGTGAGGTCGTTGGACCTTCCCGAGAAGCTCGGTGATCCCGGGAAGTTTGCTATTACCATTGGTATTGGGGCTTATCGCTTCAAGGCATTGTGTGATCTTGGTGCTAGTGCTAGATTGCTTCCACTCTCAATTTGGTCCAAGACCAACATGGGGCCATTAGTACCGGTGAACATGAGGTTATACATGGCGGATGGATCGTGTGTTCAGCCCACGGGTGTAGTTGATGATTTTCCCGTTCAAGTGGGGAAGTTCTTTTTTCCTAATGATTTCATAGTCATGGAGATGCCGGAGGATCCGGTCGTTCCTATCATACTCGGACGACCCTTCTTGGCCACCGCGGGCGCGGTCATTGATGTCAAGAGTGGACTTCTTACTTTCAAGATTGGTGAAGAAGTGGTCGAATTCCGGTTCAATCCAACCTTGAAGGAATCAAGTCATGAGGAGGTCAAGATGCTCTACACACACTCCGACTACATCGAGTGCAACAACCCGACGGGATGATTCTTGACATGGGAACCTCTACCACCAAGTTCGAGGCTCTCAGGATCGACCCCCATTGGGTCGAGATCGACCTCCCTGGATGATGGCGAGGAGTCCATTCTTGCCTTGGGGGCACTCAAGGCAGAGCACGAAGATGAAGTTAGCTTGCCCGAGCCCACTCCCGAGCTCAAGGAGCATCCCGATTCTTTGAGGTTCGCTTTTCTTGGTCCAAATTCTTCTCTCCCCGTCATTATTAATGCTAATTTGAGTGAGGATGAGGAGAACAAATTGCTTGATGTGCTTAGGACCCATAGGAAAGCCATAGGGTATTCTCTAGAGGAGCTTAGTGGTATTTCACCATCATTGTGCATGCATAGGATATATATGGAGGATGATTACAAACCCACTATTGAGCACCAACGTAGGCTAAACCCTAACATGAAAGAGGTAGTGAAAAAGGAAATCATTAGAATGCTACATGCCGGTATCATATTTCCTATCTCCAATAGCAAGTGGGTTAGCCCCGTACCTGTGGTTCCTAAAAAAGGGGGGATGACGGTTGTAGAGAATGAGAAGGGAGAGTTGATTCCTACTAGGACTACTACCAAGTGGAGGATGTGCATAGTCTATAGGAAACTTAATAGTGCCACTAGGAAGGATCACTTCCCACTCCCCTTCATTGACCAAGTTTTGGAACGTTTAGCTCAACATGATTACTTTTGCTATTTGGATGGCTATAGTGGTTTTTGGCAGATTCCCATTCACCCCGATGATCAAGAGAAGACCACATTCACTTGTCCTTATGGGACTTTCGCTTACAAGAGAATTCCGTTTGGGCTTTGCAACGCCCCGGCCACTTTTCAAAGGTGTATGATGGTCATCTTCTCCGACATGATTGAGGAGATAGTGGAGGTGTTTATGGATGATTTCTCGGTTTATGGTTCCTCTTTTGATTCATGTCTTGTTAACCTTTCTATGGTCCTTAAAAGATGTGAAGAAACGAACCTTGTGCTTAATTGGGAAAAGTGTCATTTCATGGTTAGAGAGGGAATTGTCTTAGGTCATCTAGTGTCTAATCGAGGGATTGAGGTGGACAAAGCAAAAATTGAGCTTATTGAAAAATTGCCCCCTCCATCTTCCGTGAAAGACGTTAGGAGTTTCTTGGGGCATGCGGGGTTCTATAGGCGCTTCATTCAAGACTTTTCTAAAATTGCTAAGCCTTTGACTCACTTACTAGTGAAAGATGTAGAGTTTAGCATGTCTTCGGATTGTCTTGAAGCATTTTACATGTTGAGAAGAGCTCTTGTGACAACCCCCATCATGCAATCACCGGATTGGACACTTCCCTTTGAAATCATGTGTGATGCTAGTGACTATGCCATTGGTGCGGTTCTTGGGCAACGGAGGGACAAGAAGCTTCATGCCATCTACTATGCAAGTAAGACTCTTGATGAAGCTCAAAGTAAGTACACTACCACCGAGAAAGAGTTTCTTGCCGTAGTATTTGCATTCGAAAAATTCCGTTCCTATCTAGTAGGCTCTAAGGTGATTGTTTATACCGATCATGCCGCGATAAGATTTCTAATGGCAAAAAAGGACGCCAAGCCTAGATTGCTTCGTTGGATGCTTTTGTTGCAGGAATTTGATCATGAAATCCGAGACAAGAAGGGAGCGGAGAATCTAGTGGCGGATCACCTATCTAGACTACCCCTTGAGCACATCATGGAGTCCGGCGGATCGATTCCCATCGATGATACACGCCCGGATGAGACCCTCATGCTAGGCAACAAAGACCACCATGAAGACATTGGCGGAGGAGCTGCGGAGGTCTCAGGATCGACCCCCCCAGGGTCGAGATCGACCCCCATCGGCGAAGAGGAGCTCTCAGGATCGACCCCCATGGGGCCGATCACGGCCCTTCCCATGGGTCGATCTTGTACTTCTATACTTGCTATACATGGGTCGAAGGCCCCTTGGTTTGCGGATTTTGCTAACTATGTTGTCGGAGGCATTATTCCGGAAGGATTGACGTCCCAAGCTAAGAAAAAGTTCCTCCACGACGTCAAGCGCTATTATTGGGATGATCCTTACTTGTTCAAGCAAGGGAGTGATCACATCTTTCGACGTTGTGTGCCGGACGATGAGATAGAGGGAGTCATCCGACATTGTCATACTCTACCCACGGGTGGCCATGCTAAGGGCTTCAAGACAACCGCTAAGATCCTTCAAAGCGGACTTTATTGGCCAACTCTCTCTAAAGATGTGCAAGCATATGTGACCACTTGTGATGAGTGTCAACGGTCGGGGAACATTACATGGAGGAACGAGAACCCGCTCACCGGTATCTTGGAAGTTGAGCTTTTTGATGTTTGGGGTATTGACTTCATGGGACCCTTCCCCTCTTCGGGTCCCTACAAGTACATACTCGTGGCGGTTGACTATGTTTCCAAGTGGGTCGAAGACATAGCTACAAGGACAAATGATGCTCGAGTAGTGGCCAAGTTCATGAAAACCAACATCTTTCCCCGATTCGGTGTCCCTCGTGTCCTCATTAGTGATGGAGGCTCTCATTTCATTAAGCGGAGCTTTGAGACGCTTTTGACCAAGTATGGGGTGTCTCACAAGGTGGCCACACCTTATCATCCTCAAACTAGCGGTCAAGTAGAAGTTTCAAACCGGCAAATCAAGAGCATTCTAGAGAAGACGGTGTCCCGCTCAAGAAAAGATTGGTCTTCCAAGCTTGATGATGCTCTATGGGCTTACCGCACCGCCTACAAAACACCGCTCCGCACCACTCCCTTCAATCTAGTGTATGGCAAGTCTTGCCATTTGCCCGTCGAGCTCGAACACAAGGCTTTATGGGTTCTCAAGAAGCTCAACATGGATCTCGATGCGGCCGGGGAGAAACGTTTCATGGAATTGCAAGAACTTGAGGAGTTGAGGCTCAAAGCGTATGAGAACTCAAAAATTTACAAAGAGAGGACCAAGAAGTGGCATGATAGCAAGCTTGTGCCAAAAACCATCAAGGCCGGTGACCAAGTGCTCTTATTCAACTCAAGACTCCGACTCTTCCCCGGAAAGCTACGGACCCGATGGAGCGGACCATTCACGGTTCAACATATTTACTTGCACGGGGCGGTCGATCTTATAGATGAGAATGGTGGAATTTTCAAAGTCAATGGGCATCGTTTGAAGAAGTACTATGCTAGGGAGGAACCCGACGAAGAGATCCGAGCCACTTGGGCTCTCTCCACCTCGGACTAAGCTACAACACCCATCGTCAAGCTCATGACGTTAAAAAAGCGCTTACGGGAGGCAACCCGGTTTTTAGATTAGTTTTTTCTTTTTGATTTTTCCATTCTTTTTGATTTTCCAACTTCTAGACTAGATTTTTGTTTTTATTTTCTAACCTTCCTTAGATTAGATTTGGATATATTTTGTTTGGGATAGGATTTTTGGGATGTTTTTGCAGGTCTCTTAATTGCAAAACACGAGCTCAAAAAGACGGGACAAGACGATCTTACACAAGGATCAAAACGGCTAAAATCCAGGGGGTCGTGATCGACCCTAGTCGCGAAATTCCGACTCTACCCCTTGGTGTAAGGTATGTCTTTTTACCCATAATTAATTCAAAAATCCTCCCCCTTCATACCTTCAGCAGCCCGACCCATTGTCTTTGTTCGACCCCCTCTTTGTTCCCCCCCCCCCCTCTTTGTTCGACCTCCACTTCTCTTGCCCCTCCTCCCTCGCACTCGCCGGAACCACCGCCCCACCGCCACACCGCACCTCCACCGCACCTCAGCAGCACCGCCACCCTCTCCATAGCTGAGTTGCTGCTCGAAAATCGCCCCCCATAGCCCCAAAAATTCAGCCCAAGCCCCTTCCTAGATCTAGCTCGAGATCGACCCAAATTTCTACATTCCTTCACTTCTTACAGGCAATTTCGGTATGGCTTCTCACCCTCTACTCTCAATTTTGCTTAAACTTGAGCGAAATTGGATTTTTGGGTTGAATGTGCATATTTGGGGGTTTTTGACCTAGGTTGATGAATTTGCAAATTGATTGCTTGATTGTGTTGTTATTGAAGTTTGCATGCTTGAGGATGTTTAGACTAGATCTTCATGAGCTAATTTTGGTAGAAAATTGTTGTTTGATGCCAATGGGTTCCATACCTAAAATTTCGGTTGAAGCATGAGGTAGAAGACGACTTGGATGTTCAGGATCGACCCCCCCTGGTCGATATCGACCCCCCCAAGGTCGAACCTGAACTTATGTTTTTGGCCGATTTGTTGAGTTCTCAGGATCGACCCCTATGGGGTCGAGGACGACCCTCCCTGGGTCGTTCCTAGGTACTTTTTGCTCTTGATTGGGTGTGTTTCTTTGGGCTTAGGTTGCATGATAGGATGAGATGTGTATTTATGCCTCATGTTCCATGCTTATCGATCCTCTCCTATCCATGTTATGAGGTGTTTGGTTGAGATTCTTGCCTTTGTTTGAGTATGGGGTGGATGGTGTGTATTATGTGGTTTTGGTGTTTGAATTAATGTAGGTACTATGTCGGCTTCAAGCTCCAAACCTTCCAAGAGAGCAAGGAAGAATGGCAAGTCCGCTCTAGATAACTACCGCATTGGCACCAATTATGTGGAGGACTTCAACAACCTCCGCGAGATGAAGCACAAGACGCGGTGGTATGACGAGGCGGATGGGCAAAGGTTGCACATTCATGAAGATGTCAAGGAGGCTTTCTCTTACATTGGAGCCGAGCCCATATTAGAATGGGACAATCATCATTACCCCACTCTAACTTGTGAGTTCATGGCGACCTTCTCCTCCGACATAACAAGCCCGGATTCCGACGAGAAGATGGAGTTTCAATTGGGCAACAAATGGTTCAAGCTCTCTCTAGAGCAACTCAATGACGCCTTTGGCTTCCCTAATCCGACGGAGAATGACCCGAGCCCCATTCCAATCTTCAACACTTGGAGCTATCTCTCCGGGAAGGAGGTGTCCTCTTGCCACAACATGCAAGTCTCCAATCTTGCTAGCCCTCTCTTCCGGATCATCCTACGCATTCTAGGAAGTGTCCTCTTCCCAAGAACCGAGCTCAACTGTACTTCTAGAAGAGAGATGATTGTGCTAAGGACTATGCTCTTCACCTCTCCGGCTCCCGTCAATCTTGGCTACGAGTGGATCAAGAGTATTGAGGATTTCAAGGGCGGCTCGGGTGCCATCTACTTTGGAGGAATGATAGCCCGACTTGCAATGAGTCTTGGGGTGAACTTGAGGGGGTACACTGCAGAGAAGCCCATCTTTGTGGACATTCCATACATCACCAACGCTAGGCTAATTGACAAGCCTTCCAAAGGCGACACCACATTCTACTCCACCTACAATGAGAAGACGGTTGCTATCACTCGGGAGCGTGTGGACTTGCTTCACATCCCGAATTGGTACGAGGTATGGGCCCCCGCAAGGTTTCCTTTGAGAATTCGGCCTACACAAGATGCATCTTTGAGGGTCCGGCCACGTCGGTACCCAAGCCCCGCACCTCTAGATACCCATTACCTTGCCTTGCCTCCACCCACGGACAGCCCCAGGATCGACCCTATGGGGGTCGACTTCGACCCCTCTGGGTCGATCCCGCCATCATTTCCCTCCTATACCGGTCCACACTTTGAGTTTGGGGCGTCTTCGGGAGCTCACTTTGGCCCTTCCTACACCGAGCCACCACCTCATGAGGCCCCACCGACTTATGACATGGCTTACTTAGCCAACGAGATGGCCTCTATGCGTGTCTCGCAAAGGGGGCAATATGATGATATTATGAGAGGTCAAACGGCCCTCATGGAGTACCAATCTCAAACCCGAGAGATGATGACCCAACAACATCAACAATTTCAACAATTCCAAGGATACTTCTATGCCCAACAAGAAGTGGATGATTATCGGTGGGCTCAAATGGAGGATTATATGAGATGGAACCAAGGCAACTTCCCCGATCGTGATGCATGGGTTCCCCCGGAGCAACCTCCTTTCCGCCCACGCCGTCCTCCTCCCCCTCCATGAGGAGCTCCATCTCCAACCAAGCTTCCACGAGTTTTTTTTTTTGTGAGTCTCCTTCTTCTTTTCTCTTTACTTTGTCATATGTTTTCATGCATGGGGACACTGCATGATTTAAGTATGGGGTGGGGAAGAGGAGTCTCACATATTGTACATAATTGAGTCCTTGTTTGTTTGTTTGCTTTGCTTGTTTGGTAGTTTGCTTGTTTAGAGAAAGTCTTGAAAAATTCAAAAAAAAATTAGAAAATGTCCAAAATCCAAAAAAATTGAAAAATGTCGAAAAATCCAAAAATATTTGCTTCTTTGTTTGTTTTAGGATAGAAGAACATACCATCTTAGATGTCCTATGATGAAAATTAATTCTCATGCTTATCATGTAATTCCTTTGGCATAATTGGATAGTGTAGCCCTTGTTTTTGAGAAATTGCTTATTGATTGTGAAATTGACTTGTGATGAAATTGAGCATATGTGTTTTAAGTGAAAGTAATAGCAATCCAACAAAATTGTTACCTAGTGAGAATTTTGGCCTTATAGGGAGAACATCATTGATTCCCTCTTCTTTGTTTGTGTGATTTTGTTCTCTTTATGCATATGTCTCTTGTCATTGATATGGTTATCTATTTCTTGAAACCATTATGAGATTGCTCAAGCAAGTTGATTGTGATTAAGAACTTATATTTTTAGCCCATATTCTTCCATTCCCACCTTGAATTATCTTTGCTTGAAGCCCCGTTCTAGCCTTAGCCTTTTGTTTGAAGCTCCACAAAAATTATCCCTAACCTATGTTAGCTTGACCCTTTTCCGGGAATTGAACTTAGATGATGAGTGTTGGGGATGAGTTTTGTTGAGTGGAATTTGTGTTAAGTTTAGAAGTGGTGACATTGTAAAAGGGTAGAAAACAACTTGTTGAAGTATAATGTAATGGGATTCTTGGCTTGGATTGCACATTGTTGTAAAATTGAAGAAAAGAAGTAAAGAAGCTCGAGCTAAACGTCTCAGGATCGACCCCCTACTGGTCGATCTCGGCCCTTAGTGAAAAAGTGAGTCTCGGGATCGACCCCCCCAGGGGTCGACCTCGACCCTAAGTAAGCTCGAGCAGAAAAAAAAAGATAAGAAAAGAGAAAAAAAATACTATAAGTGCAAAGCCAAGAATTCTTAGTGTTTATGAGTTGTAGTGTGGGAATTTGGGTTAGAAATTGATGGGTTTGAGTTTTATTGAAGTGTTTGGTTATGAGTTGAAAAGAGAAGAAGAGTGTTGTTTTGGTATGAAGTGTTGTATTTAGGAGTTTGATTCCCGGATTTAGCACCACATGGCCAAAGAACTTCCTACCTTATGTTATTACCGAGCCCCATTACAACCCGGCCGAATGGAGTCTTCTATGAAGATTTCATTGAGCCTAAGTTCTTTTGAAGATTGATGTGTCTTGACTTCTCTAGGTAGAGAGATTGGTGATATAAGTCTCAATGATAAAGTAGACTTTGCATAAAGATTGAGATGAGAGTTAATTTGATATCCTAAACACATGAGAGAAAGAGAGAAACACATTTATCTCCCTTGTGAGGTTGGATTGTGATTGCCTAGCTTGAGACTTATACATATGTGATGACGTTAAAGTTACTTGTCTTCTTTTCACTTGTGTTTAAAATGTTTTGACAAGGGTTATGCTTGAAGATTGTGTTATTGGTCTTGATTTGCATGATTATTGCTTGAGGACAAGCAAGTCTAAGTATGGGGTGTTTTGATGTCCGCGTTTTTAGGTAGATTTCTAGGGTCTAGATAGGTTGGTTTAAGTCGATTTTTGTAGTTGAGTCTTGTGTTTTCGAGTCTTTTTGCATGAGTTTTCGTATTTCTTTGAGATTCGGAAACTACGCGCTTTTGTGTCATTTTGTAGGTGTTTTCGAGGCTTGAAGATGAGTTTGGAGCAAGACTTGGAGAGGATGGATGAGCTAGGAGGAAGATTCAAGTGGAAGAGCCAAGAAGAAGAGCTAAAGAGAAGCAAAATCAAGAGGAAAAGTGAAAAAATCGACCCCAAGATCGAGCCCAAGGAGGTCGACCTCGAGCCATTTGACCAAACTTGGAATGCAAGGAATTAGAGCCTTAGGATCGACCCTGAAGGGGTCGATATCGACCCTATGGAGGGTCGAACGCACGTGACCGAATTCCTTATTTCGGATTGCTTGGTGCAAGTTTCCTAGTTTGTATTTTAGGAAGGTGTTTTGTTTGTGTTTCCTAGTTAGATTATGACTCCTTTTTGTCTATAAAAAGAGGTTGAACCTATAGTTTTTATGGATGCTATGCTTGGCTTGGTGATTGATCAACAATCAAGATTTGGAGGATTAAGTAGAAGACTTGGAGAGCAAGTTTGAGAATTTGTAAGATTGATCTTTTGGTTTAAGTTGAATTTTAGTTTGGTTTGATCATGTCTTCTTCTTCTTCTTCCTTGTTCTTCTTTGCTATGTGTGAGTAGTCTTCTTATGTTCTAGGGTTGCGCAAAAACCCAACACAATCATGCATGTTTAAAACTTGAATTCATGACTTCAATGCTTGATGATCATATCTAACCTATCTTGTGCTTAATCCTTGGTGAAAATTGAGGCATATCTTGTAATTAACCCTAGCGAAAGTGAAAAGTTAGCTGCTTGACTATATCTAATAGGATTATTTGCGAAAGTTCATATTCCTAGGTTGAAGGATAGGTAGAAAGTTGTTTGATTTACGAAAGTTGATTGAATAACTTGAACGGTTTGCGAAAGTTAACTTTTCTATGATTTAGATTGCATGATAGTTGTGAGTTCTTGTCAAAAGCATGTATGGTTGTTGTTGTGGTAGCCCTTGCCCTAGGATTTGCTTTTTATATTGATTAAAAATCGTATCTTTTGCCTTGATCCCGACTCCCTCCGTCGTGTTCGAGTTAGTTGCTTGTGATTTGTGTGTGTTCGTGTGTCTTCGCTCTCAGGATCGACCTGCCTAGGGTCGAGATCGACCCTCTTTGGGTCGAGCCTGAGTTGTTCTGCTCTTTGTTTCCTTTGCTTTTCGTAGTTTATCGATTAAACTTAGCACTACTCTCACTCCCGTGGACAATCCTGACTTCGCCATACGCAGCGGGGTCTTGAATATAAATTTATTTGTTCAAGAAAAACCCTTTCAACACTCATCATCTACCCTAGCATGCTCAACGATAGAATCTTTAACAAAAGATTGACATGCAAGAACAAAGCAAGGATTAAAGGAGAGAGAAGAAGTGGAGTAAAGGATATAGGGATCATCCAAACTGATTTCAGGAATCTCGGAGTCGACACCTTGAATGCTGGAATTTGGGACATCATCGACAAAACCCTCGTGGATGGAAGGTGGCGGAACAACTTCTTCAGGCGCCGCGGGCGCAGTTTGTGTGTCGCGGTCGCGGCACTCCTCCAAGGGCAGCTCCTCCGTTTCTGCATCGGAACCGCGGTCACGGGATTGCTCACCGCGGTCGCGGTTTCGCTTCCGAATGATTCTCATCCCTCTTCTCCTTGATTCGCGTGCACGACGCTGCTCCTCCCGGATGAAGAGCTCCCTAACTGTGAAGATGTCCCTAACTATGAGGTTTGGGTCCAAAACTGAGTCCGGATCTGAGTCCGAGTCACTTTCACAAGGAGTACTCGCATTCTTCGGCCTCCAACTCCCACTGTTTGAACTTTTCCTCATATTCTTGAGTCTTTGTGCACAAAAGTTCCCAACGTTCCATATGAGACATGTTTCTGAATTCCAGACTGTTCAAACTATAGAACTCTAAAAAAGTCTCACTATTCATGGTATAAACAATGCTATTGAATGCATCCCCAGGTCTAATAGGACACTCTAGAGAGAAGAGTCTATCCAACTTGCGTGTACATCTAGCAAAGTACTCGTGGAATGGTTCATCCTGCAACTGTTAAAACTCAAGAGAAGACATTAGAATATACAAGTGTGTACCGTAAGATAGGTCCACAAAAAGCCAATTAAAATATTAATACTAGAAAGAAACCTAAGTTCCCTGGCAACGGCGCCAAAATTTGACTCGGCTAAAGTCGTCGTGCCAAGATCAAAGATAACTAGCCCAAACTACAAACTAAGTATAGCAAGTAAGCAAGGGGTCGAACCCAAGAGAACTATGGCTTCTAGTATTTATATAATTACCAACTAAAGAAAGGGGGGATTTAAGAGAAGAATTTAAACTAAACTAAGAAACAAATAACTAACAAATAAACAATCAAATATGGGAAGCAGGTTCATTCAAAAGATCCACTCATGATATAACCACTCGATCATAGATTCATCCATTGAATTCATTCACACCTATGGTTAATTCCTATCCTGATCATTAACAATCGCAAGTCCACGGTCCAAGCAATTATATAACCCTAGGCAAGGATGCTTAAACCTAGAATTAGCATAGAGAACAAGGATATGCAGGATATAATGTCAAGCAATCAAGCTACGAGTCAATTGCAAGATAAAACAATCAATTCTCTTCTTAATCCTAGTTGGATAGACAACAGATCTAGGTTAAGTTATTTTCACATATTAGTTTTGTCCACGGTCCAAACCTAATCAAACAGTAGAACATCAATCAATTCAAAAGGTTATCTACTCCTAAAGAAACAATAAACATTCATAAGATGAAACACAAGATAATCAATATCAACCAAAGGATAGAAATCAATTACCAAAATCTCACAAGTTCATACATCAGAGCTTCTCCCTTGAACAAACCCAAGGAGACTAGCTCTCCATAACTAAACTAAAAACCTAATTTGAGGAAGAAGGTAGAAGGTAGAATGTATCTAAAACCTAAGGCATGCTCCTCCTTATATTGACCCATGGAATATGCTCCCCTAATCTAATTAGGAAAGAAGAAAAGATAGAAAAGGAAAGAGAAAAGATAAGAACATAGATCTTCGGCCCGCTTCGGATCCGGCATCACCGCGGTCGCGCCGCCATCACCGCGCCCGCGCTTTCACGACAGAGAAGAACTTCGTCTCTCGGCAGCCACCGCGGTCGCGGTGGGTCAGTCCGCGGTCGCGGTATTCGGACAAAACCTCTGGCGTCACTTCGGAGGCTGTTTTGGCAATCTTCGGCTTGGAATATGACTTCTGTGGAAAAAGATGAATTGAATCCCTTGAAGTTAGCTTTCCAATGGCACTGGAATCAGCTCAATCCGACCTCTGTAGCTCAAGATATAGCCTTCACAACAAGTTGTGTCGGGAAGACAACTCAAAACGCCTTAAAACTCTTGAATCTTGCATCCTTGTGTCTTCGGTCTTCTTATTACAATAATGCTCAAATCTAACCTAAACTAACTCAATATAGCTTTCAAAATCTAAGAGTTAACCTATACAAAATCGGCCGAATCACCTATCTTGGCGTATCTTAATCCTTAAGATATAGGTTGCCTCACCAAAGTCTTTCATGGAGAAGCACTTACATAACCATGCCTTAGTAGCCTCCAAGAATGTCTTGTCCTTCCCGATGAGGAGAATATCTGTAATATCCGCAAATTTTATAAAATGGATTATGAAATTCTCCTTAGTTTTATGAATCAACATTGTCTTTGGAACGATATGAGAAAGGACAAAGGTTACCCGATTAACCGTATAACGTTGGACAATGTTACACGGAACCTGTAACTTAAAAAATTTATAAAACCTTCATTAATTCTCTGAATCGTGTGATTTCAAATCCTAAATGTGGATAAAGAGTCTAGTTTCATCCCTCAAAATTTGAGGCTATTCCGATAAGTATCAAGAAAGTTATGCCAATTTTACCGACGCACTACGTAGTCCCAGGAGGGCAACGGGCGCCGCCTATGAAACTGGAGGGCGCCGCCTCCTGCAGACGCAAGCTGCTCGACGTGGCACTTTCATTGTGGGCGCCGTGGTTTCACCATCTGCAAGGGTATTGCTTTGGGTCACTTCTCCTCACCTTTACCTCACTTCACCATTAATGTTTAGCACCATTGCAACCCAAGCAATCATCATTTTCGGATTCAAAGTCAACTTGAGATAACTTTAAATAAGGGGTGTTGGTGAAGGCTTAATCCACACAAATCTCTCCTCTCTCCTTCTGAAACCTCTTCCATTGCAAAGTTCAAGTGTTCTTCTTGCTATTGTTGGCAAAAGCTCGTCGAAAGGTGGCCGGAGTGGATCAGAGGAAGCTTGCAAAATCGCGCCGTCGTCACAGGGGCATCACGACTGCCGCCAACAGGGGCAGCGACCGCCGCCAGAAGGCAGAGCCCGCCGCCAGTGCATTTGTTGCACCTTGTGTCCGAGCTTCGTTCTAAGCCATTGCCCGGGTCGTTCCTCGCTCGTGCCTTGTGTTTTGCCTTGCCTTAGGCCTTGTCTAGTGCCTTGCTAACCTCGTCTTCTCGCCTCGATTAGCGTTGTTAATCTCGTTTTAAGGCAAGTGGATGGTTCTTCTTTTGCATTACTCGATAATCGTGAATTGCTTTCCGTTATCAAAATAATCGTTGGAAACAAACTTGTTTGCTAATAATTTGATTAGGATTATCATGCTTAGAAATAATGACCACTGTTATTATTTTTTATTTTTATTATTATTATTATTATTATTATTATTATTATTATTATTATTATTATTATCGAATATTAAACTTGAACTTAGGACTCCGATGATGTGTGGCCTTTGATTGTTTCAAGTCTCTTTTCGAGACTTTGCTCTGGATTAGCTTAAGTTAGGGATTGCCGGTTAAGTGATCCGCTGTCTCGTGATAACATATTAGGAGGTATATTTAGTTATCGGCTCCTAATACTGGGTCATGACTCTGCCTTTCTCCGAATAGAGAGGCTAACACTCTTGCAAAGTGTTGAGGATTAGGTTCCTCACTTTGGTTCGTCCCTCAATAGGGTTTGCCTATCTCTAAAAAGTCACTAAGTGAAGTGCAATGATTTATCACCAATGAAAGATTAGTGCATCGTGCATAGTAATCAATGAATACGGGGTGATTAGTACAACTTGGAAAATCACTTCGGGTCCACATTATTGACAATTGCCTATCCAATCTGAATGCATGACTCGAGTTGTTAAAACGCCTATAAAATGGCAAGATGGGTTCAGGTGTTTAAGCGTCCTTGTGGCCACCTCCCCGTCGGCATCATCGAGTTGTGATGAGGTTGATACAATTTGATTTATGTTGGATGCTTTTCAAACTCTTGAATGATTAAAGTTCCCAACAAATCAATAAACACTTTTCTTTCTTAGGCGTTATCTTCTAATAATGTCCTATTCCAGAGAAAACTCTATCTTCTCTTCGTACATCGTACCAAACACTGAAAGACTCTCGCTCAGATTGCTGCTGCGCTATCGTCATGTTGAACCTCGACTACCGCACACCTACCAGCTATCATATGGTTAAGGATTGCCGTTATTTCCGACCTTTTTCTCTGAACCGAAATATTATTCTCTCACTTGTTTACTCTCGCGTTAGACTAACATCCCTTCTTTCTTTCCCAACTCTGTTGGCTGGTATTCCTTGCTTTTATGGGGATATCAGATAGGAAAGGGAAGGCTATCCAGGAGTAACCGAAGACCTAGGATGGAAGGAAGGAAACAAGGATGCAAGACATTTTAAAATATTTTGTTTACTCTATGGTTTCCACATGGTTTCGTCTCTCTCCGAGACTTGTATTTCCGCTGCAAAACTCTTTACTCTTGCATTACCAAACAATTAAGGACGTATGAGCCTTTGTAACCAAATTCATCTTTTGTTATAAATATATGATTTGGTTTTGTTATTATCGTGATGTGTTACCCAAAAGCCTTAAACGGCTTCAGACCGTGAAATCCGAGGTCGGTAATACCCTTATGCTTGTGAAATTAGGGTGTTAAATATCATCCATATACAAAACTAGAAACACCAATATGGTCCCACTAACCTTTTATAAATGCAAGGATCTTCAGAATTTCTAATGAAGCCAAATTCCTTAATGGCTTCATCAAATCTCAGGTGTCAACTCTGAGACGCTTGCTTCAATCCGTAAATGGATCTCTTCAACTTACAAACTTTATTTGTACCCGTAGATGACTCAAACCCTGGAGGTTATTCCATGAAAACTTCCTCTTTCAACTTCCCATTTAGAAAAGCGGTTTTCACGTCTATTTGCCAAATCTCAAAGTCATAGTAAGCTGTTATTGCAAGCAAAATCTTGATAGAGTTTTGCATGGCTACCGTTGAAAAAGTTTTCTCATAGTCAATTCCATAACGATGAATAAAACCCTTTGCAACCAACCTTGCTTTATAGGTACTTATGTTACCATTCATGTCTGTCTTCTTCTTGAAGACCCACTTGCAACCATAGGCTTTACCCCAATTTGTGCATCTACCAACTCCCATACTTCGTTGAAATACATGGAGTCCATTTCAGAATTCATGGCGTCCAGCCATTTCTCAGAGTTCGGTGAAGCTAATGCTTCCTTGTAAGTTGAAGGTTCATCATCATTCTCGATGAGCAACACTTCCCCTTGCTCAGTAACGATAAGGCTCATTCTTTTTGGCTCTTTTCGCACTCTTGAGGACCTACGTAACTCTTGCACTTCTGCAATCTCAAGTTCTAGCTGGGTTGGCCTAACCAATTGCTCTTGTTCGAACTCATTTGACGAATCTTATTTCTCCTCAAGACTTACTTCACTCCCACTACTCTCATTAGAGATGAACTCCCTTTCCAAGAAAGTAGCATACCCAGCAACAATCACTTTATGTGTAATATCCACAAAGTTTATAAAATGGATCATGAAATTCTCCTTAGTTTTATGACTCAACTTTGTCTTTGGAACAACAAGAGAAAGGGCAATGGTCACCCGATCAACCGAATAGCGTTGGATAACGCTAACGGATACCTTAACTTCAAAAATTCATACAACCTTCATTAGAGCTCGGAATCGAGTAGTTCCAAAGCCTAATGGTAGATAAAGGAGTCTAGTTTCATCCCTAAAAATTTGAGGCAAGCCCGATAAGTATCCAAAACGTTATGCCAATTTTACCAAGATGTTGCCCAGTCCCCAAACGGCAGCGACCGCCGCCAAAAAGGAAGCGACCGCCGCTTTGCTGCCGACGCAAGAGGCTCGACGAACACTTATATTGTGGGCGCCATGGGTTAGGTTTCTGCAATGGTTTTGACTTAGGATCAATCCCAACACCTTTACACAATGTCAACCTTGCTAATGTCAACCCCTCTTGGCTTGTTAGGCTAGAAGTCCACTCTTTTTCTTGGATTGTTATGGAGGTTGAACACTATAAATAGGGGTTGAAGATGAAGGGCAAAGGCATCCAAAATGCTCATCTCTTCCTCTCAAATCTCTCACAATATAAAGTAGAAGTGTTCTTCTTGCTACTGTTGGCAAAAGCTCGTTGAAAGGTGGCCGGAGTCGATCGGAGGAAGCTTGCAAATTCGCACCGTCGTCACTGTAGTAGGCAGCGACCGCCGCCAGGGGCAGTGCCCGCCGCCAACAGGGGCAGCGACCGCCGCCAGTGTATTTGTTGCACTTTGTGTCCGAGCTTCGTTCTAAGCCATTGCCCGGGCCGTTCCTTGCTTGTGCCTTGTGTTTTGCCTTGCCTTAAGCCTTGTCTAGTGCCTTGCTAGCCTCGTCTCCACACCTGGATTAGTGTTTTTAAGAACGTCTTAAGGCAAGTGGATGGTTCTCCTTTCCTCTTTCCTCGATAATCGTGAAATTGCTTTCCGTTATCAAATTAAATGTTGGGAACAACCTTGTTTGCTAATAATCGGATTAGGATTACTATGCTTAGAATTAATGACCATTGTTTTTATTATCGCACGCTCTAGTACATGGACTTAGGACCGTTGATGTGTGGCCTTTGATTGTTTCAAGTCTCTTTTCAAGACTTTGTTGTGGACTAGTCTAAGACTAGGAATGCGAGATTTAAGACTCTCGTAATTTCTTAATAACTCATGTTACGAGGTGTAATTAGTGCATGCTCGTAATATTAAGGTCGTACGACTAATTCTCGTTCCTTAGGATGGGCTACAACACTCTAGCTAAGTGCTCAGGAGACGCTTGCTTTCCTTTTAATCTGTGGCCAAGTTCCGATGAGCCGTCACTTAAAATTCGTTAAATAAATTGCTCTGTTTTATGACCTAATAAGATAAGTGCCCAATGCACATTAATTAATAATGCGGGGTGATTAGTACAACTTGGAAAATCACTTCGGGTCCACATTATTGACAATCGCCTATCCAATCTGAATGCATGACTCGAGTGGTTAAAATGCTTATAAAATGGCAAGATGGGTTCAGGTGTATAAGCGTCCTTGTGGCCACCTCCCTACCGGCATCCTCGAGTTATGATGAGGTTTATACGATTCGATTAATGTTGGATGTTTTTTTTCACTGTTGCTTGAATTAACAAAGTTCCCAACAAATCCTAAACACATATCTTTTCTTAGGTGCTACTTCCGTGTAGTATCCTACTTCCGAGAAATCTTATTTCTCATAAGCTTCACATCTCATAAAGCCTCAAGCTAAAATTATCTTTTTCTTTTAAGCCTTGCTCACCTAAAGCCTCTCGCTCAAAAAGGCATATGTGTTCCGCATTAAAGAACCCTTGACTGTTGGGCATTAGCTAATTCTCATCTGGTCTGTGATGCTCTCATGTCCAAACCTTTCTGAGAACCGAAGTCTATTCTACCACTTGCTTAGTCTCGCGTTAGACTAATATCCTTCTTTCTTTCCCAACTTTGTTGGCTGATATTCCTTGCCTTTATGGGGATATCAAATAGGAAAGGGAAGGCCGTTCAAAAGGAAGCCGAAGACATCAGGATCTGCCGGAAGGAAGAAATGAAGGAAGGAAGGAAGAAATCTTTAAAACGTCTTTTGTTTTGACCATGCATATGGGTCCCACATGCTTTTAAATTTTAAGAAATGTCTTTTAAATTCCGATGCAACTCTTTTAAATGATTATTGTAACCTTACGGGATGTTTATCCCACTTGTAATCCGATTTACATTAATAAAATAAAGTTGGTCATTCTGAAATCATCTTTAAGTTAACTTTTTAGCCTTGGGTGACTTTGGACGGTGAAATCCGAGGTCACTGGCGGTAATGCCCTTTGGTTTTAAGAAGGGGGGGGGGGGTGTTACATTATGCTCATTTGGAATGTAAAAGTAATATCCTTTTGTTTCCTTAGGATATCCAAAAAATGTGCATTTAACAGATCTGGCTGCAAGCTTATCTGGATTTGAGCTCTTCACATAAGCTTCACAACACCATACTTTGAGATAAGACATGTTAGGCTTATGACCTAGCCAAATCTCATATGGTGTCTTATCTGTTGCCTTAGTTGGGGCACGGTTTAGTATGTGGATTGTTGTTTCCAAAGCATAACCCCAAAATGTCAATGGAAGACTTGCATGACTCATCATTGATCTTACCATGACTAAAAGAGTGCGATTCCTCCTTTTAGAAATACCATTCCATTTCGGCGCTCCAGAAGGAGTTAGTTGTATAACTATTCCACACTCCTTAAGGTAATTAATGAATTCTTGGCTCAAATACTCGCCACCTCGATCTGATCAAAGAGCCTTTATTTTCCTACCAAGTTAATTCTCTACTTCGTTTTTGAACTTTTTGAATTTATCAAAGGTCTCTGACTTGTTCCTCATTAAGTAGACATATCCATCCATATCTACTTAAATCGTCTGTTAACGTTACAAAGTAAGAATAACCACCTCTAGTTTGAGTCCATAGAGGTCCATATACGTCAATGTGTATGAGCTCTAGCACCTCTTCTGCTCTCTTACCTTTCTTGGTAAAAGGTGCCTAAGTCATTTTCCTTGTAAACACGCCTCGCATCCATCTATGAATTCAAAATCAAAGGAATCTAAATAGCCTCCAGAATTGAGTTTAGTGATACATCTCTCGTTTACATGACAAAGTTTGCAGTGCCATAAGTAGGTAATGTTTATGTCATCCTTTTTCTGTTCCTTTTCAACGATGCATGATACTAACTTTTCTAAGTTCAAAAGATATAAACCATTTTATAATATTCCACTACCATAGAACAAGACATTCAAGTAAAACGTAAAGGTTTGATTTCCATACTCAAATGTAAAACCTGCAATATCCAAAACTGGAAATGAAATAATGTTCTTGGTAGAACTAGGAACATAGTTACAGTTGTTCAAATCTAGACTTAAACTACTTGGCAAGGTGATAGAATAAGTCCTGACGGCTAAAGTAACAATCCTTGCTCCATTAACACCTCGTATATCCACCTCACCTTTGGAAAGCCTTTTGCACCTACTTAGTCCCTGCAAGTTCACACAAATGTTAGAAAAGTAGGAGGTATCCAATACCCATGAAGTAGAAATAGACATACTACACTCAACTAAGATACCTGATCCAGCATCTTTGTTTTTCTTCTTTAAGAAGCTTGTGTAATTCCTCTTCCAGTGACCCTTCTTGCCACAATGGAAACATGTAGCTTCTTTCTCCTCAGCTACAGGTTTCTACACCCCTTTCTTTGTCTTATTAACTGTCTTCACTTTCTTGGCCTTGGAATTTCCGTTTCCCTTTCCGTGTCTCTTGTCCTTGTTCACATTAAGAACTAGTGAAGACTGCTTTGCTGATTTTGATGCTTTAATGTCCTTTTCAACAGTTCTTAGCATAGCCAAAACATTTGGTAGAGTTTTCTTCATGTCATTCATATTGAACTTCATGATAAACTGAGAAAAACTCTTCGGCAATGATGACAAGACTAGATCCATTATTAAATCTTGATCCATGGCTACACCAAAGTTTCCGAGCCTCTCTATGTACCCGATCATTTTTAGGACATGAGTCTCCACTGAGGTTCCTTTCTTGCATCTTGTTGTTAAACAAGGTTCTAGAGGTATTATAACGCTCAACCCTGGCATTCTCTTAGAATAGATCACGTAGATGAGCATCAATTTCTCTAGCAGTCATGTCATCATGTTGCTTCTGCAACTTAGGAATCATTGCAGCCATCATGATGCATTCCACATCTATATGATCTTCCGAGAATTTCTTATAGGCCTTTTCTTCGGCCTCTGGGGCGCCTTCAGCCGGTGCAACCGACTCTACTTCATCTAAGACATACAACTTTCTTTCATGTCTCAAAAAGATTTTCAGTTTCCTGAGCCATTCAAGATAGTTGGGTCCACTAAGCAAATTTTCCTTATCCAGGATGTGTCGCAATGTCAAGGTTCCAAAGCTATTAATTGCCATGGTAGCTACATCAACAATGCACAGAGGATTAGTATTTACAGCAAATACTCTAGTGGGACTGAAACCCACTATTATAATAAAAATCAATAGCCCTTACTAATGATCTCGGAGAATTTTGTTGCATAAATTCTCTAGTGGAACTGAAACCCCAACTTGTCTGGTTTGCACACAACTTTGAGTGTACCTACAAACTAAATTCATTAGGTAGGCCTTAACTTTGTCAATTGCAATTCCATGCAACTTTCAGTATCTGTTGGATGGCTATCTCGCCTATAACTCAAATCCATGAATTATATGTCCAACACTTGCCCCTTGAACTACTCAACCTTAGCGTTGGCTAACAAGTTGAATATTCAAGATAAGTCAACCCATTGTGATGATATTATATTTTAGTGGATGTACCTAGAATATTCCGGGATTTGATCTTATCTTGTACTCTCTTGATCTTATCTCCTCATTGTATCATCTATATTAAGGCCCCCCTAACAACCCTAATGAAACACGCGGAAAACATTCTACGCTACAAAAAGTCTCTCTTCTCTCTTATTCATAATACGTTATCAGCACGAGTTTGCTCGAAGGTAGTACTCTCATTCATCTCATTCCCGATCTGTATAGATCTAAAGTTGTTCACTAATGAATAGATGAACAAGTACCGATCAATGGTATATTTTGTTTGAACTGAATTGCTATATTTTTTTAAGTCAACGTGATTGAACGGTTTTGCTCTTCAAAAGTAACTCTCGTGTTCTTATATACTGTTTTGATCATAATTAACCTAACCGGATCATCATTGCTATATACGCAAATCGTTCTGGATTTCGAATCGATTATACTGTTTTGATCTGAATTTTTTTTGTTTAAACTGAATTTACTCTTTTTTTAGATACGCATACCTCTTTGAAATCATTACATGTACCATGTATTTTTCTGCTCCATTGCATACTGCATGTTGCATGATTTTACGAAAGTATTTTATGCGTGTACTGTGTACTGTACTTCTCTTGCTATATACGGAGTAGTGTATACTGTTTTGTAATCATTGCATGTTCTGTGTAATTATTGTATGCCCACGTCATTGACTGTTTTGCATGATCAATTCCGTTTGATTCAAATTGATTAAAGGTTAATCTAATCGGTTTTATTTACACATGATTAATCTAATTGAATTAACCTAATTTAAGCATGCATGTTCCAACTGTGTTCTTTTTATTTATTTATTTTGATCAGAACTGTGTTCTTTTTATGCATGTATTTATTCTAATCAAATTATGCAAATCTTATGGTATATCCCTTGGTGTGGATGTATTCATACAAATTTGTCCTAGAAGTGACAAATCAAATTTTATATATAATATATCCACTGAAGTGAATGTATTTATAAATTTGTCCCAGAAGTGACAAATAAATCATGTTTTCATCTTCTGAAGAGATGCATAATAATAATTGTCCTAGAAGTGATAATTTTATTCCAATCTGTCAACTCCTGAAGAGTTGAATACAATGATATCATATTACCCTCAAAGTGGTAATTTTCTTCATTCCCAGAAGAGAATGAAATATCATTATATAATCCCTGAAGTGATTATTTTTTCAGTCTGAAAAGATTGGAACGCCATAAGCCTAAACATGATTGATACGTCTTAATATAAATCAATCGGTTTAATTTATACTTTATTGATTTTATGATCATTATATAATAATGTGCATACATGCTTACGTGATCATTGCTATTTTTTTACGTGATCATGCATTCTTTTTGGTGAACATATAAGTACGTACATGCTACATGCTTTCGTAAATGTTATTATGTACATGATTTGTTGGATCGTTAGTCTGATGAACGTTCTCTACTTGAAGTAGAGGCGTTCCTTGGTCGAGCGTCCCTACGAGTTGTAGGGGCGTCCTTTCAGAATTGCAGCGGAAATAAAGACTAAACAGGTAAGTAATGAACGCAATGAGTTATAGAGGAACCACTCAAGACCAAGTAGTCCTTGAGTGTAAACCTCTACCTCCTTGGAGGATTTTTGAATAGTTCTTCCTTTATATTGAACGTTCTTACAGTTGTACTGGCAAGTCTTTACAGTTCTCTGGCACTTAGCTTTTCCCTAAGTCCACTAGTAAAGGACTCCTCTAAGCCTACAACTTAAGCAAGTTCAATCTACTAAAGGACTCCTATCCCTGCGTTCTGCAGTACTTCGCAGAACTCTCTTTCTCTTTTAATTACAAACTTGATTTGTGATTTGTTTACAAGTCTCACTCGATCTAACTCAGGTCTAAACACTGTTCTTGAGTTCTTGAGTTAGTTCTTCGTGTTCTTGAGTGAGCCGCTTTCCTATGATTCTCTTTGAATATTCTTGAAAGCGTTAACGTCACAATAAATGCCTTGCGGTATTTATAGGACTTGGGGAAGGGCATCATTCTCGTTCTGTCGATCATGCCCTTCAGGTACGTGGCTACAGGATCTTCCTCCACGAGTATGACGGTGATAAGGAAGCTTCCTGTATCCAGCTGTGTGTGATGAACTCCGCTACAGGATCGGCCGCCACGTGTTGATGAACTCTGCTACAAGATCGTCCGCCACGTAGTGTTGGACTCTGCTACAGGATCGGTCTCCACGTGTCCCTGGATGATCAAACATTGTCGAGTGATGTCATCCTGTCGGCTAGTGAGTAAGGACTCCTTTCTTGCGTTCCTACTTGCTTGGGACTTCGTCCTTGCTCAAGTAGTTTCTGGCTGGTCCTTACTTCCTGTTAGCTAGCGTCCCTAGGCTTATAGGACGCTTATACACACTTATTGTCCTTTTGGTCACTGGCGTTCCTGAACACTTGGACAACTTTATTAGAATCATAGTGAGTTTGTCATATCAAAACTAAGGAACGGTTGTGTGGAACACTAACAAGTACGCAGGTGTTCTTGATAGCGTCCCAACAATTTCCCCCTTTTTGATGATGACAAACTCTTTTGCAGAATAGTTTTTACATTGGAACTTAGCATGCATGAAAACTTAAAAAACTTCCTCTAACACTTAGAGAAATCTCAGTGAGCACAAGTTTTCATTCTTTGATTCTTTAACATTTGAATTTTAAGGAGAAAGTTACGTCCTAGAGAGGTTTCTAGGCGTCCTCTTTTATTCTAGCATAGGCGTTCCTTAGACCTTTCACCAAATAGTTCCCCCTTAGCACTTGCTTATTCTAGATAACTATGTTATAGCGCATCTCTGCAAAACTACACTTCCCCCTTTTGGCATCATCGAAAAGGATAACAAGTGATAGGGACATTAGCACAAACACATAATTAAAAGCAGTGGAACGCTTAAACAGACACATGCAAGCATACTGGTGGATTGTCATTCAATCAAAAAGGAGTTATTACAGACCAAAGGTCATAATTGTTTGAAATTCAAAAAGAAGCGAAGGCAAAATGATAGAGGATGAACGGGTAGTGGGCAATCACTGAGAACGGCTTTGGTCTTGGAAGAACTTGAGGAGTTGAGATTGAAGTTCTGCCGTCTTGGTGAGAGCCGCGGATAAGTCCTTGATGGCGGAGAAAACATGACATTGATTGTCCATGATTGCACCTAAGAGTTCCGCAGGAGGATGCTCAGAGATATTTGCTGGAGCAGATCGGAGTCTTGGTCCTGAACTGGAAGAGGGAACGTCCATCTGAGGATCTTGAGCAGGAGAAGGAGCCATGAGCATTTCATCAAGAGCGTTAAAGTCTACAGCTGGCTCTTCTACTTGGGAGAACTCCTGTCGCAAGGCAGCCAGGCGTTCTGCTTCAGCATCAGCAGCCATGCGTTCTTCTGCTTCTTTTAACCTTTGCTCCTCAGCCTCGGCCTCTAACTATTTGATCACTGATGGAAGCTCTTCATCGTGCCTGATTTCAACAAGGCCGTTCTTAGCATTCCATTTGAGACCAAGTTCTTCCTGAGGAGTACTGTCATCGTAGGCGTTTTGAGACTGAAGGATGAGCTTGACCAGACCAGGATAGGGTAGAGCATGTCTCTTCCTCCCACACTTAGCCATATGTTGCATAGCTATCCGTGCTAAGTTTATGGGGCGGCGTTCAAGGAAAGCGTCAATCATTATAATATCGTGTGTTTGCACGATTGAACGCTTTTCCTGCCTTGGAAGGACGGCGCGGCAAATAAAGTAGTGAGCGATTGCGCCAACTTTGCTCGGAACGTGAGCAACCCTGTCCAGTCCCAGTGGCCTCTTGCCCTGAAAAACATGCTCTACCAGAGGCAGTTCCTCATCAGTTGTCTCAAAACCACCTTCAGGAAGGGAACTCAAGGCGTCGGACGGGGGCTTCTTGGCAGCGAGACCCATGAAGGCTCTAACCTGGCGTTCACTGACAGAGGCTTTCTCACCATCGATTTTGAAATGTAGAGAGCCGTCTTTGGATTTGTAACGCAGGTCTTTGAAGAACGCCTTAATCTGCTCTTTGTCAACCACGACTGGCGCAGGCCCTACGGTTAACCACCCCTGGAATCGCAGAAGTTCAAGGAACTCCTGGACATCATTATCGTTTGTGAAAGACGCTAGCCACTCTTCGGAGTATACGAGTGGACTCAGGACTTTCACGGGGGGACCGTCGGGCTTCTTCTTACGTTTGCCCTTGGGAGAATCAGACTCCTCGCCATCACTGGACTCGTCCTCAGAGTCATTTTCAGAATTTGCCCTTGAAGGAGCGTCCTCTGTGCCTTTATCTGTTTCAGCTTGACCACCAGATGTGGCTGGAGGGGCATCAGAGGTTTGACCCTGGGACGTGCCTGCGGCATCCTGAGCTTCAGAAGGTTTTTCATGTGTGGGCTCAGCGTCCGCCAGGACTTGTATGGTTTCGGTTTGGATTGTGGGAGAGGGGTTCTCTTGTGGGGTTGGGGAGGGGTTGAGAATGGGGAGAGATTGATTGTAAGGAGGGACCTCTTCAGCATCACGCTCGAGTTCTTCCGAGAGAGAAGGCTCGGCGTTCCCCGGAGCGACCTGGTGCAGACCAGCATCCTCCACTTGTGCAGGGGCGTTCACCTCCTCTGCTTCGTCATTGGAGTCCCTAGTGACATCGATGAATGGGGAATCCTGAGTAGGGACGTCTTCCTCACTTCCAGATGATCTTGACGAGGAAGAGGAGGAAGATGAGGAGGGAACGTGCTCAACTTGCACTGGCGCTTCCTTGGCCATTAAAACCTTTGGTTTCTCGGCAGCTTTTCGGCGGCGGAAGGTGTGCTCAAGTGTGCGCGAGGCCTCCTCTGGGCCACTCTCTGAAGATGGACGACGGGACCGAGGAGTCTCGGGGTCCTTTGGGGGAGAGATGTGAGCCGGAGCGGAGGGGAAATGGGCCAGGTTAAGTGGGGACGGAGGAGGGAAGGGGATTATGGCATTTTGAGAGGATGGTTGAGGGGACGGGGGAGGAGTTGGAAGTTGTTCGATTTGTATTTGAGGAGGGGGAGAGGATTCCTTTGAGAGGTTGGAAGGCCGTTTTGGAGAGCTTGGCCTTTTGGTGGGGGGATTGGCGGAAGGGACGCTTAAGGTCTTGGCCTTTTTAAGGGGCCTTGGATCATGAGTCTTCTTGGAGCGTCCCTCCTTTAGGTGAGGTGGAAATTTATCCATGATTTGAATGGGGTTTGAGGAGGTTTGTTTGGAGGTTTTGGAGAGAGGAGATGAGGGAGTGGGACGTTTGAGGGATTTTGTGGTGGTGGTTGGAACTTGTGGAGGAGGGGGAGAGGGAGATGGAACTCTAGCTTTGAGCATTCTGTAAGCTAGAGAGTCCTTTGGATACATGGGGAAGTCGGGCAGGACGGCGTTGTGGAGATCGGGAATTAGCTCAAGTAAAGGGCCAAGGTTCTCACCTCCAAATTGGGAAAAGAACAGAACGTCGTCCAACCGTCCTGGCAAGTCCTTGTAATTTCTTTTATGAAGACTTGGCATGACGAAGTGCTCGATGAAGCGTTCGTAGTTCTTTGTCTTTGTAGCGTCCCTCTTGACCTCAGGAAGGTCCATGCGTTCCCTTATTAGGTTGTAAAGGGTTCGCGGCTTCCTGTTTATGAAGTCCACCAAAGATTCGTTGAGGCCGATTGGCTTTGGCTTCTCTATGTAATGGGATTTCACAAGCTTTCGACGCTTTCCGCCGGTAGAAGATCCGGTTACGTTCCTTTGTTGTTAAGACATGATTCTGATAAAAACTTAGAGAGAGAAAGTCACCGGAGTTCTAGAGAGAAGTCAGAGCTTGAACTGTGTTGAAAAGTGGTTGAGCGCAATAAATGAACGAGAGCGACTGTTCTGGCCTTATATAGAGGAAGCGGTGGCACAAATGGTAATTAACATTGTTTTACTGTGCGACACGTGGCAAAGCTTCCCCCTTAAGATTTGAGCATGAGCAACTGTCACTGTATACACTTTCAAAAGTTCAAATTTCTGGCTCTTCAAATTCACCTGAAATACTGAAATGCCGTTCTCCTCAATAAACACTGAGCGTTCTCTCAGACTTAGCAAAACTGTACCTCTTCAAACTAGCCAAGGACCAACTTACCGTCCCAGTGATCACCTTTCGAACCATTTGAGAACAGAGCAAGTACGTCCCGTAAAATAAAATAAGAAGCTCATAGGACGCTTTTGCAAAGTTCTCGGCTAGGGTAAGCTTAGAGTTCCCATCATTTCGGCTTATAAAGAGGGTTGGGTGATCAGGGATACTCTTTTGAAGACAAATAAAGAAAGATTGAATGGCGTTCCAAAGTAGCAAACATATGAAGTTTTAGATTAGCGTCCTTGCAAATATGAATTCAATGCATAACAGTCCTTAAACACTTAGAATCTACAAAAACATAGTCAATCATTAAGGGAATAGTAGAACGGGACTTGCTACTTAAAAGTTATCATCCCCAAGAGCAACCTGAGATGCTCATAGGGACGTCTATCAAGTGCCTTAGTGAAAATATCAGCTATTTGGTCTTCAGTCCTTACATGCTCCATACTAATGAGTCCTAGTTCCACATTATCACGCAAGAAATGATGCCTTATATGAATATGCTTTGTGCGTGAATGAAAAACAGGATTTTTAGAAATTTCAATAGCACTTGTGTTATCGCAACGAATAGGAATAGTTTCAAGATTGATACCGTAGTCCTCTAGTTGATATTTGATCCAGATAACTTGTGAACAGCACGAAGCAGCAGCAACGTACTCGGCTTCCGCAGTTGAAAGCGCCACAGAGTTCTGTTTCTTAGATCCCCAAGAGACTAGGCATGAACCAAGGAACTGCGCCATTCCGGATGTGCTTTTTCTATCAATCACATGACCAGCGTAATCAGCGTCCGAGTAGCCAACAAGCTTGAAGGACGTCTTCCTGGGATACCAAAGGCAAAGATCGTCGCGTCCTTTGAGATAGCGAAAGATCCTCTTGACTTCTTGCATGTGAGACTCCTTTGGATTTGCCTGGAAGCGTGCACACAAGCAAACGGCAAACATAATGTCGGGACGGCTTGCGGTCAAATAGAGCAAAGAACCAATCATTCCTCTGTAAAGTTTTTGATCAACGTCCTTGCCCTGTTCATCTGCGTAAAGACGCGAGTTTGGAGAACATGGGGTTGCAACAGGTTTGGACGTGTTCATCCCGTACTTATCAATCATTTCACGGACATATTTTTGTTGGTGAATACGCGTCCCTTCTTTGAGTTGATTGATTTGAAGTCCCAAGAAGAAATTGAGTTCTCCAATGAGGGACATTTCAAACTCACTACTCATTAAGGACTTGAACTCATCTACAAGCTTCATGTTAGTGCTACCAAAGACAATATCATCAACATAAACTTGAGCAATCAAAATGTCCTTGTGAACTTTCTTAATGAACAAAGTTTTATCAATTGAGCCTCTAGTGTACCCATGAGACAAAAGGAAGGACGCAAACCTGTCGTACCAGGCACGAGGGGCTTGCTTGAGTCCATAAAGTGCTTTGTCCAAGTAGTACACATGGTCCGGATGAGAGGCGTCCTCGAAGCCAGGCGGCTGAGCAACATACACTTCCTCCTTTAGCTTTCCTTTGAGAAAGGCAGTCTTGACGTCCATCTGAAATAGCTTGAATCCTTTGTGAGCGGCGAAGGCAATAAGAAGACGAACGGCTTCAATTCTAGCAACAGGAGCAAAGGTCTCATCATAGTCTATGCCTTCCTCTTGCTTGAATCCTTGAGCCACCAGTCTTGCTTTGTTCCTAGACACACGTCCACTCTCATCAAGCTTACTTCTGAACACCCATCGCATCCCTATGATATTTTTGCCTTTGGGACGTGGGACGAGAGTCCAAACTTTGTTTCTTTCAAACTGATTGAGTTCTTCTTGCATTGCTTGAATCCAGTCAGCGTCCTGGAGTGCTTCTTTGATATTCTTTGGTTCCACCATAGAGACAAAGGCATTGAATGCACAAAAGGCTAAATTTGCACTCTGGGACTTGCTAGCAGCTGATCTGGTCTGAACTCCTTGAGACGGATCAGATACAATTTGAGAAGTTGGATGGTCTCTAGAGAAGCGTGACTCCCTTTGAAATAAATGAGCAAGTCTTGGCTCAATATCTCCATCAGAATCATCACTATCATCTTGAGCATCGTCTTCAGTGCGTTCCCCCTCAGAAAGAGCGTCCACACCTTGACTTTGCCCACCTTGTTGACTTGATTCAGCTACATCCTGTTGAACTGGAGATTCACTATGAGATGTAACTCCCTGAATAACACTAGGAGCGTCCACAGAGACTTCTTCAGGATTTGGAGACGCGTCCTTAGAGACATAGTATTTTCCTGAGGTCCAATCTTCAGCTTCGTCTTCAGAGTCGTCCTGCTGATGCGATGAGGAGCGTTCTTTCTTACTTGATTTTTCTTTGTGAGAAGAACTCTCCTTGAACACAACATGAATACTCTCTTCAAGTTTTAGAGTCCTTTTGTTGAAAACCCTATATGCTTTGCTGGTGAGAGAGTACCCAAGGAATATGGCTTCATCGCTCCTTGCATCAAACTTTCCAAGTTTTTCTTTATCATTGTTGTGAACATAACACTTGCAACCAAAAATTCTGAGATAATCGATGCGAGGCTTCCTCCCATTCAACAACTCATAGGACGTCTTCTTCAGCAGAGGACGGATCATGGCACGATTAATGATGTAGCATGCTGTGGCAATAGCTTCCGCCCAGAAGTACTTGGGGACGCTATTAGCCAAAAGCATAGTTCTTGCCATATCCTCTAGCGTCCTGTTCTTTCTTTCCACAACTCCATTTTGTTGTGGAGTCCTTGGAGCTGAGAAGTTGTGCGAGACACCATGTTGATCACAGTAGGCCAGGAACTCTGAATTTTGGAATTCCGTCCCATGGTCTAATCTTATGGCTTTGAGAGGCGTCTCCAGGGCAACTTCTACTTGTTTGATGAAGACTTTGAACGCATTGAAACAATCTGCTTTGGAAGCTAAGAAAAGAACCCAAGTGAATCGAGAAAAATCATCTACAAGAACGTAAATATACCTCTTTCCACCGTAGCTCAACGTCTTCATTGGTCCACAAAGATCCATATGGAGGAGTTCCAGAGGCTTCTTCGTGTTGACTTCGTTCTTTGACTTGAAAGACGTTCTCGTTTGCTTCCCTTTGATACAGGCTTCACACTGTTCAACAGTCTCAAGATCAATTCGGGGAAGACCTTTCACCAGATTCCTTTGGTGCAACTTGAGAATTGTGCTAGGTCCAGCATGGCCAAGACGACAATGCCAGAGATCAGCGTCCTTCTTTGAAGCAGATAGACATAGTTCTGATTTAGGCTTGAACTCTTAATTGAAGATGTAGATGTTGTTCTTGCGAACTCCTTTGAGAACAACTTTGTTGGACTTCTTGTTGATGACGAGGCACTCCTTTGAGTCAAATGTGACTAGGTTTTCACCTTGATCACACATCTGAGAGACGCTAAGAAGATTAAAACCAAGTCCTTCCACAAGACTCACGTTGGTTGCTTTGATGAACGGGTTAAGAATAGCAGTTCCCGTTCCCTTGATCTTTCCTTTGCCCTTGTTGCCAAACGAGACAGTTCCTCCTGTGGCACTACTTTGGATAGAAGTGAGATGGATCTGGCTTCCTGTCATATGATTTGAGGCGCCACTATCGATGATCCATGGGCGTCCCCTCACTTCCACCTGCCAAAACAAGGTTAGTTCTTGGCGACCCAGGCAAGGTGTTCCTTACCTGGCTCATTACAATAATAAAACTTTGGTTCTGGCATATAGTCATTTATGTTAACATCATTAGAAATGGCATTTCTGTGGAAAGAACTTCTAGAACGTCTAGGACGCCTAAAGTTAACTTTTGGAACGGACTTAGCATTTTCATTGTTAGTCCTAGCAACTTTCCCACTCTCAATGTTTTCCTTAAATTTTACACAGTCATATTTGAAGTGGTCACCTTGTCCACAGTACCAGCACGTCCTATAGTAAGTACCGAGGTAGTACTTCTTGTTGGGACGTTGGATTTTGTTTTGCTTCATCTTTTGGGGATCGCACACCTTTGAGCCGTCCCCTTTAGCAATTTTCTTGTAAATTTTATGACTGGTGGAATTGGTGTAGTAGTCCTCTTGACCTATCTCTCCACTTTCTAGAACTCTAATCCTTTCAAGGAGATTTTTAGTTTTCTCTTTTTCAAGTTCCAGTTCAGAAGTTTTGCTTGCCTCAAAATCACTGGGAAGAGAGTTCTTAGAGTCATCTTCATAACCTAGACCTCTCTTAGCTGGGACAAAGACTATAGGTCTCACTTCTTCAACTATGGGACTCTTTCCCAAAACTTTCACTTCCTCTCTAAGCTTGGCGTTCTCAAGTTTAAGACACACAAGTTCAGTTTTTAGGGACTTAGTTTCTTCACATGAGGACTCTAGTTGAATAGTCATTGAGTTACAGTTCTCACATTCAACTACAATATTTTCATCTTCGAGTTCATCCATTCTTCTTTTCATAGCAAGACTTTCCTCCATGATTTTACTAATGAGTTTAAGCAATTTTGGTTTTGAACATTTTTCTAGAGAACGCATCATGGAATCATGAGTTACCTCTTGTTCATTGTCGGAGGCGTTCTCTTCAACAACTGGGGTGTCCTCCACTGCCATGTACGCCACTTGATCATCACGTTCCTCATCACTTGAACTGAGATCATCCCATGCAGCTGTACAAGCTCCAATAAGAGCTTTCTTCTTGTCCTTGGAGGACGTTCCCATGGTGCATTTTTTGGCAAAATGTCCTTTCTTGTTGCATTTGTAGCATGTGAGTTCCTTCATTTCAGCTTCTGTGTATTTAGGACTCTCCTTTTTGTAAGACTTGTTCTTGCTACTATGCTTGTTTTTCTTGTTATAGTATTTGAGAGCCTTGTGAATAAGAGAGAGTTCCTCATCTGAGTCAATTTCTTCCTTTGACTTTCTTTCTTTCTCTTTGGGACGCAAGTTCTCAAGCTTTGCTTTGTTTTGCATCATCAATGCCAGGTCACTTTGTCCACGCAGGTATTCAGCGTACTCTGGTGTTGTTGACGCCAAAGCAAGATCAGTTTGAGGGTTCTTTCCTAGCTGGGCCATGTCAGTGATTCTACGTTCTTCGTACCCCCTGAGCTTCCCATAGATCTCTTCCATATCTAGAGTTTTGTTGGTTGTGTTTTCTTTGAAAGTTGTCCTATCAAAGTTCCAAACTCCAGTCAACCCATCGATAACTACTTGAACTCTGTTCCTCATGGAGATTTCTGTCTCTGGAACGCCCAAGTTCCTCATCTTGGTGACAAGGGCCTCAAAACGGTACGAGTAGTCATTCACCGTTTCATTTGGCAGCATAGTAAAAGCATAGAACTCCTTTTTGATCTTCAGCTGGACGTCCTCTTTCATCTCTGCAGTTCCCACATGAAATTTCTCAAGAGCTTCCCACTGTTGTTTTGCGGTGGGGAGATTGCTAACTCTTGTAGCATCTCTCTCACAGAGGGACGCTTGAAGAAAACAAATAGCTTTTGCATTGGTTTCCATCAGCTTGAACTCATCAGGACCCCAATCGTCCTCTTTGTCAACTTTGTTAGCAGGAACTTTAAGATCACCTTTTCTGATAACATTCCAACATTGATAATTTGTGCTTCTGCAGAAGTTCTCAAATCTGATTTTCCAGCGGTTGAAGTTGCCGTCCGTCAGACGCGGAGGCTTTACGAACGAGAGTCCAATTGGTTCCATGTCCATTTTTACCTGCAACTCAGTAAAAATCTAGAGCGCCTGCTCTGATACCAATTGTTGGATCGTTAGTCTGATGAACGTTCTCTACTTGAAGTAGAGGCGTTCCTTGGTCGAGCGTCCCTACGAGGTGTAGGGGCGTCCTTTCAGAATTGCAGCGGAAATAAAGACTAAACAGGTAAGTAATGAACGCAATGAGTTATAGAGGAACCACTCAAGACCAAGTAGTCCTTGAGTGTAAACCTCTACCTCCTTGGAAGATTTTTGAATAGTTCTTCCTTTATATTGAACGTTCTTACAGTTGTATTGGCGAGTCTTTACAGTTCTCTGGCACTTAGCTTTTCCCTAAGTCCACTAGTAAAGGACTCCTCTAAGCCTACAACTTAAGCAAGTTCAATCTACTAAAGGACTCCTATCCCTGCGTTCTGCAGTACTTCGCAGAACTCTCTTTCTCTTTTAATTACAAACTTGATTTGTGATTTGTTTACAAGTCTCACTCGATCTAACTCAGGTCTTAGCACTATTCTTGAGTTCTTGAGTTAGTTCTTCGTGTTCTTGAGTGAGCCGCTTTCCTATGATTCTCTTTGAATATTCTTGAAAGCGTTAACGTCACAATAAATGCCTTGCGGTATTTATAGGACTTGGGGAAGGGCATCATTCTCGTTCTGTCGATCATGCCCTTCAGGTACGTGGCTACAGGATCTTCCTCCACGAGTATGACGGTGATAAGGAAGCTTCCTGTATCCAGCTGTGTGTGATGAACTCCGCTACAGGATCGGCCGCCACGTGTTGATGAACTCTGCTACAGGATCGTCCGCCACGTAGTGTTGGACTCTGCTACAGGATCGGTCTCCACGTGTCCCTGGATGATCAAACATTGTCGAGTGATGTCATCCTGTCGGCTAGTGAGTAAGGACTCCTTTCTTGCGTTCCTACTTGCTTGGGACTTCGTCCTTGCTCAAGTAGTTTCTGGCTGGTCCTTACTTCCTGTTAGCTAGCGTCCCTAGGCTTATAGGACGCTTATACACACTTGTTGTCCTTTTGGTCACTGGCGTTCCTGAACACTTGGACAACTTTATTAGAATCATAGTGAGTTTGTCATATCAAAACTAAGGAACGGTTGTGTGGAACACTAACAAGTACGCAGGTGTTCTTGATAGCGTCCCAACATGATTCATATCTTATATAATTTTCGTTCATGATTATAGAAAATGTTGAACCTTATGAGGTTGGAATTTGCTGCTCTTGATGTTTCTAGGAGAAACTATATGACATGGGTGCTTGATGTTGAGCTCCATTTATGCATCAATAATTTGGGAGATACTGTGAAAGAAAAATCAAGCGCATCCCAGCAAGATCGCGCTAAGGCAATGATATTGCTTCGTCATCATCTCCACGAGAGCTTGAAAGCTCAGTATTTGACTGTCAAGGAACCTTCTGAACTCTGGAAGAGTCTGAAGGAATGCTTTGATCATCAGATGACAATCATACTACCTCGTGCACGATATGAGTGGATGCACTTGAGGCTGCAGGACTTTAAGAAAGTCTCGGATTATAATTCTGAATTGTTTCGTATTGTTTCCACACTGAGACTTTATGAAGAAACAATAAAAGAGGTTGATATGCTGGAGAAAACATTCTCTACTTTTCATGCTTCAAACCTTGTACTCCAGCAGCAGTACAGGGAACATGGGTTCAAGACATATTCTGAATTGTTGTCTTGTTTGGTTTTAGCTAAAGATAACAATCAATTGCTTCTCAATAACCACCAAACTCGGCCTAGTTGTTCAGCACCACTTCCTGACCAGTCCAAAGATGTGCCTGAAGCATATGCTAACTCCTCCCGAAGAGGACGTGGCAGAGGACGTGGTCAAGCCCACGGACGTGGCCGTGGTCGTGGCCGTGGTGGTAATGTTGGTCGAGGCCAGAAGAATATCAGGAGGCACCAAAAGAAGTTGAACCAAGAAGAGAAGCCTAAAGAAAAAGGTGAAACCCCATGCTTCAGATGTGGACAAGTTAGGCATTGTGTCCGCACATGTCGTACGGCACCACATCTAGTAGAGTTGTACAAAGCTTCCTTGAAGAAGGGTAAAGGTGTGAAACTAATCTTGTTGAAGCCAGAAGCTTTAGCAACACCCACTTGGAGTCTAATGATTTTCTCCTTTCAGATGACAAGAAGCTGCCTGAGCTGAGTCTCAAGTTTGATGATCTCCCAAATGATGGAAACATTTTCTCAGATTATTGAATTGCATTGTTTTTCCTTTTTAGCTCAATTCATAGTTAGAAGGACCCTACAATATTTGATATTTCCATTATTTAGAAATTTCAGTTGTGTGGATAATCTATTTTTAATAAATAAACTTTTATTGGTATATTTATGTTTCTTTTTTCATTTCTTGTGATATAGAATGGATCATACGAATGGAGCACTTAATGGTGGAGAATTATGTCTTATTGATAGTGCCACAACTCATACCATATTGAAAAAGAAAAAGTTTTTCTCAAACATAGAATTGACAAAGGCAAATGTCAATACTATATCTGGAATGAGCAATATCATAGAAGGCTTTGGGAAAGGCTCTATGCTGTTGCTTGGGGGAACAAGGATATATATCAAATATGCTCTATATTCAAGAAAGTCACAAAGAAACTTACTCAGTTTCAAGGATATATGAAAAAATGGTTTTCATATTGAAATTATGAGTGAAAATGGTATTGGGTATTTACCATTGGTATCTCACCAAACTAGCCGGAAGCTAGTGTTGGAGAAAATGAGAATATATACGTCTGGTTTGTATGGCACAATAATTTATCCTATTGAAGCTCATAATGTGACTAACCAAAAGTTAGTCAATAAAGATTTATTCTCTTTGTGGCATGATAAGCTCGGTCACCCAGGTGAAACCATGATTCGTAGGATCATTGGATGTTCACATGGACACCCACTCAAGGACCTGAAGATCCTGTCAAAGGGTCACCTAACATGTACGGCTTGTTCTCTTGGCAAATTAATAACAAGGCCATCTATAAAAAAAAGTAAACGCTGAATCTCCCATGTTCCTTGAGTGCATTCAAGGTGACATATGCGGACCTATAACACCGCCATGTGGACCATTTAGATACTTTATGGTGTTGGTTGATGCCTCAACACGATGGTCACATGTAAGCTTGCTTCAACAAGGAATGTTTCATTTACAAGACTTTTAGCCCAAATAATTAAATTACGGGCTCATTTCTCTGATCAACCAATTAAGAGAATCAGGCTAGACAATGCGGGAGAATTTACATCAAACTCATTTAATGACTATTGTTTATCAATTCGCATTGTGGTTGAGCATCTAGTGGCTCATGTACACACACAAAATGGTCTGCCAGAGTCATTGATTAAGCGGTTACAATTAATAGCTAGAACAATGTTAATGAAGTCAAAATTACCATCCTCGGCTTAGGGTTATGCAATATTGCATGCTGAGGCTGTGATTCGACTTCGACCAACCGCAAACAATAAAATGTCTCCCTTGCAACTTATCTCTGGAAGAGAACCTAATATCTCGCACTTGAAAATCTTTGGTTGTGCGATGTATGTCCCTATTTCACCCCCATAATGAACCAAAATGGGGCCACAAAGACGGTTGGGAATATATGTAGGGTTCGAATCTCCCTCAATTATAAAATACCTTGAGCCAATGACTAGTGATTTATTTAGAGCTCGGTATGAGGATTGTCATTTTGATGACACAAAACTTCCAACCCTAGGGGAAGAAGAAAAGGAGATTGTTAATGTCAGACCTCGAGTCTCGTTTAGATTCCTTTTCCGAATTCCGCTAGTTTTCGTTCGTTCTTCGAGCAAGTTTCGGGACGAAACTTTTCTTAAGTGGGGTAGTATGTAATATCTGGTCCCGTTTCAGTCCCGTTTTCTTGGCCCGCAAGTTACTCTGAATCTTATTACCAAAGTAAGTTTATAATAAAGATTGTAGTCTAAATTAATTAATTTATCATTGAAGATACTTGGATTTAATAAAAGCCTATTCCATAGATAAACTAATAATTAATAAAATATATATTAATTGATCTCCGAACAAGTAAATAATTTAAAAGCAAATTAAATAAAAACATGTGCGTGTATGTATAGCATTAGGGCAGAAAAAATCACAATATATAATGGGCAAAGGCAGCCTTCTTAATCATTACTCAACCTCTACCGTCAGCGTGCGTAACCTCCTCGTCCCCTTCCTCGGTAAGTTTTCAGCCTCGTTGTTCCGTTCTTTCTCATGGGTGTCGGGCGTCGATCTGGGCATGGTCACGTGGGTAGGGAGAGTGAGAGAGTGGCCGGAAGGTGGTTGCTTGGGTAGAACCGGGAGCCATGGTTGGTAGAAGGGTGGTACTGTCGATCGAAGAGAACTCCCAAAGGGTTACCGGGTTGATGATCGGCCTTGATTGGAAGAGAAAAAGAAACAAATCTGTATTTCATTTAAGTTAGCATGTGATGACTGATGAGGTGGGTTGCCGGGGCAAATCGTGGCCTAAGTTGCATGGCTAAAAGGATTTTAATCATTAAGGAATAGGAGAATGTGGTTAGAGGAGTTAATTATATACTAGGTGATCTTCGTAGGTAAGGAGGTAGAGTTCATAGTTAGAGGAGTTAGTAATGCTAATTAATTAGTTATGCATTTGTTCCGCTTGGGTAGGCAATTGGGTAATGTGGTTTGATTGGTTAGGTTCGATGTTATCGATTTGGGTTCAAGTGCGGGTTGTTAAGTCGGGTTTTTGGTCAAGTCTGTTTCAGGTTCCAGTTCTCTTAATTCGAGTAAGGCCAATTTTAATATTCTTATTATCATGTTTAGGAGATCGATTTCTTTTGGGCCTTGTTACTCCTTGTTCGTAGAGAATTCCTTCGTCTTCAAGGTAAGTCGTTCTGCGTGTTGCTCGGCTAGGTGGTTATATTCAATTCTTGTTGGATTGCGTGCTGTGCTGGTTGGATTGGTTTTGGGAATTAGTCCCTACAATATTGTTTTAACTAAAATGTTTTTATTAATATATATATATGTGTGTGTGTGTGTGATCCTATGTGTTTCTGTGTGCAACTGGTTTTCAAAAGGGTTTTCCGTATGAAAAGTTTTTCACATGTTTTCTGTGTGTTGGCATCTACCGGTACGGTCTTGTTCTCGGATTTTCGAGGAGAAGGGGACTTCTAGAGGCATGGTCGTATGGCAAGGAGAGCCCTTTCAAAAATCTATAAAAATGTTTTGACGAGTGCTCTAGTAGGGGCTCGACCAGGGGTTAGAAGTGTGTGTGGAACGGAGATTGGCTGGAGGATGCCTTAGATGCGGGTAGTGTGGGTGGAGGCCGTTAGCACTACTCGGCGCGGGACAGTGTACGGTGGAGGCCGTTAACACTACTCGGCGCAGGATAGGGTGTGTACTGTGTGTGTGTGTGTGTCTGTGTGTGTGTATGTGTGTGTGTGAATATACTTGTTAAGAGGACTTGGAAATGTGAGTATACTAGTGACTTGAATATGTGTGACTAACTGGACTTAGGACTGGACTAGAGTTATGCGTGTGATTGCGGACTTGTTTGCTGACCTTAAGAAACTCGTTTTGAAACGTTCTGCTAGTATTGTATGTTTTCTGACTTGGATTAGAATAGTAGCTGACCCCTCGGGGAATTACTTTTCAGACTCCGGGTATTCAAGAATCTGTGTAGGGACTTGGCGGATTGGTGGTGCGAAGCGGCGGTGCGTGTCATAGAATGGTTTGGGTTTAGGGAATGATTGTTGTGTTTTCATTCATGTTAATTATTGGTTGATACTTTGCATAAATTTATATCGTATGTTGTTAGTTATTGTACTTGGGGCTTGGGGAAAGTTCGTAACTGCTAGTCTTGTGTTGGGTTGGGATCATGAAATGTTTTGTAAAAGTTTTATTTT
Organism: Polygonum aviculare; assembly: GCA_934048045.1. Taxonomy (NCBI): domain Eukaryota; kingdom Viridiplantae; phylum Streptophyta; class Magnoliopsida; order Caryophyllales; family Polygonaceae; genus Polygonum; species Polygonum aviculare. Next base: position 14,395,714 of record OW204030.1, on the reverse strand, counting down.
GTAATACAAGTTGGATGGTTTTCAATGTTTTCTCGGCGTGCCCGCGTTGCAAGATCCGTATGTTCTGTTGTCGAACCAGCTTGGTAGCGCCTCGTGAGGTCTACTACCGAGTAACGTCTTGTCAGAAAGACGGGGTGTTACAGTTAAGAAAGAGATAGAATGGAATACAGATTCTCTAGCATCCATAGATCCAAAAACAAATGAATGTGAACTAGAAGTTTAACGGATCTTGCATTTGCAAAATGTAGCTAATAGGCTAGTAGATGCGTTTACCGATGCCAAGAGAATGACAAAGTCACCTATTCCAACTGAAAATGCACCAGCTCGTTTAGAGGTTCCAAAAGTAACCACAAAAACTGCAAATGAGTCTCTAATGCGACGAAACCGTGGGAGACCATTGGGCTCTAAGGATACAATTCCCTAGAAGAGGAGAGAGCCGATAACATCTCAACGTATTGATGAGATGTCGACTGAAAAACAAAATGAAGATATGATTCCTGAAGAAATCCTATCCAAAGACCTTGAAAGCAAAGAAGATGACATGGGGAAAATTTTCGAAATGTCAATAAATTATGTAAGTACCGGTACGTGGTGGTACCGGGAAGAAGTAGAAATTGATGATGCCTATGCTTATTCAGTGGCCATGGAACTCATAGAAGAGGATGACAATGATCCCCCAAACCATGGAAGAATGTCGACATCGAGATGATTGGGAAAGCTGGAAAGAAGCAATTGAAGCATAGCTAGATTCATTGAAAAAACGAGGTGTATTTGGGCCTGTAGTCGCAACACCACAGAGTGTTAAACCAGTTGGCTATAAGTGGGTGTTCGTACGAAAAAGGAATGAACGAAATGAAGTTGTCAGATATAAAGCTCAACTGGTTGCACAAGGTTTTTCTCAAAACTCTGGAGTGGATTACACGGAAACATATTCACCGCTAGTCGATGCAACAACACTCCGATTCCTTGTTGCTTTAGCCTTTGTTAAACGACTCAAGATGCAACTTATGGATGTGGTAACGGCGTATCTATATGGGTCATGAGATACTGATATATACATGAAAATCCCTGAAGGATTGAAAATGCCTGAAGCATTTAAACCACGTCACATGTACTCCATTAAGCTTAAGAGGTCGCTTTATGGATTAAAACAATCGGTAAGGATGTGGTATAACCGCCGTAGTGAGTATCTAATAAGGCAAGGGTTTGTCAATGACCAAATAAGTCCATGTGTGTTCATAAAACGAACGAACTCGGGTTATGTAATCATAGCTGTTTATGTTGATGAATTGAACATTATTGGAACTCCGGAAGAGATCCGATCGGCAACTGATTACTTGAAAACAGAATTTGAGATGAAGGACTTGGGGACCACCAAATATTGTCTCGCCCTACAATTCGAGCATAGAAAGAACGGAACTTTTATCCATCAGAAAAAGTCCATCCGTTAAGTACACCTATGGTGGTACGGTCCTTAAGTATGAAGAAAGATCCATTTCGCCCCAAATCAGAAGATGAAGAGATATTAGGCCCTGAAGTGCCTTATCTAAGTTCAATAGTTGCACTAATGTATCTTGCTACAAACACTCGACCTGATATAGCTTTTGCTATAAATCTATTATCAAGATATAGTTTGGCACCAACAAAAAGGCATTAGAATGGTGTCAAGCACATTCTACGTTATTCACGTGGAGCACGTGATATGGGGCTATACTTTCAAAGGTCCAAAGAAGGGCAAGTTGGTGGATTAATTGGCTATAGTGATGCCGGTTATTTATCTTATCCACATAAAGCTATTTCACAAACATGTTACTTATTTATGTATGGTGGAGCAGCTATTTCATGGCGATCAACGAAGCAGACCTTAGTTGCTACTTCATCAAATAATGCAGAGTTAATTGCCTTGTATGAAACGGGAAGAGAGAGTGTATGGCTGAGATCGCTCATGAATCACATTCAAACATCTTGTGGATTGAAGTCAGATGTTGGAAGCCCAACTGTTATATTTGAAGACAGTGCAGCCTGTATTGCTCAAGTTAGGGAAGGATATATCAAAAGTGATCGAGTCAAGCACATATCGCCAAAGTTCTTCTCAACTCATGAGCTTCAAGTCAAAGGCGAAGTCGATGTTCAACAGATCCAATCGAGTAAGAATTTGGCGGGCCTTCTTACTAAAGCCCTACCCACTAGAGTCTTCAAGCAACTCATACATGACATTGGCATGTGGCGTTTAAGGGATATTTGTTAAAGTGAGGGGGAGTAGTACAACTGCACTCTTTTTTCCTTCGCTTGGTTTTTATCCCATAGGTTTTTCCAAACAAGGCTTTTAATGAGGTAGTTAGTAAGGTTCATCCAAGAGGGAGTGTTACGATATTATATGTTAATGGATGTACCTAGAATATTTCGGGATTTGATCTTATCCTGTACTCTCTTGATCTTATCTCCTCATTGTATCATCAATAGAAAGGGTCCCCTAACAACCCTAATGAAACACGCTGAAAAGATTCTACGCTAAAAGGAGTCTCTCTTCTCTCTTATTCATAATACTGATCAATTAGTAAAGAAAAACTATAGAGATTTTTCATATTGGCCCACAACTGAGCTATACCGACCCACATAAAAAAAAGCTCTATCTATTTTCTCAACTCAGTTAATGAAAAGCAAAATAAACTTAACTAAATATTTGTAACGAGGGATTTTAACCTGCACAAAAAGAATCTCACCAAATACACATGACATATTATAAGTTGGATCATGCAAACACACACACATATATATATATTAAAGTTCAATAGTGAACATGTAAATATTAGAGAACAAGTGAACAATTGTAGACCATTGGATCTTAATGAAATAGAGGGTTGAGATTGAAAGTTAAAAATGAGCCATAATTGAACAAATCATGTCTACATAATTATAGGAAAGGAAAAGATTTTGTTCTACAAAGAAAAATCAAATCAAAATTAAAAGATTGGCAGTTACAGCTCACGATTTTGTTTATTCCCCTATTTTGATGCTGTTTCAAATTTTAAAAGAAGATTTTCTTTCCAAATTCAAAATCATGTCCACGCCACCAATTTGGATTGTAATTTGGATTGCATTTACAACTCACGATTAGCACTTAAAAGAAGATTTTCGTTCAAATTTTGATTTCATACACTACCAATTTGGATCGTATCATCGTATGACTTGGATTGTAATTTTGATAACAATATAATGGTTAAAGCATCACCATCCCACCAATTGAACGAAATGTGTGAACCCATTTTAATTGCACTAGCGCTTTACGAAAAGAGTTTTTTGGCACTTATGGCCTGGTCTGTAGCAAAGAGATTATGTTTCTGAATGCATTATAACTGTTTTTTTTTGAAAAAAAAAGATATTTTGAAATTAGTGCACAAAGAAGTGAACGGAGAGAAAATATTGGGTATATACATTCTTGAGGTTGTCATATACATTATTACTGTATATATATATACATTTTGATCTATAGGAATAGGTCATGTAAACAATCCAGCCACAACAAATTTCGTATATACATTACTCAGGTTGGTTTATACAATACTATTATACATATATATACCTTGATCTGTTGGAATAGGCCACATAAACAATCCAACCACAACAAAATTTGTATATACATTTCTCAGGTTGTCATATACACAGTTACTGTACATATATACATCTTGATCTATAGGGATAAGTCATATAAACAATACAGCCACAACAAATTTCGTATATACATTCATCAGGTTGTCATATATAATATTACTGTACATATATACATTTTGATCCGTAGAAATAGGTCGCATAAACAATCCAGCAAAAACAAATTTCGTATATACATTTCTCATGTTGGCATATACAATATTACTGTACATATATACATCTTGATCTGTAAAAATAGGTTACAAAAACAATCCAGCAAAAACAAATTTCGTATATACATTCCTCATGTTGGCATATACGGTATTACTGTACATATATACATCTTGATCCAAAAGAAAACGCTCCCCAACAATATGAGAAAAAAATAACCCCAGCCCCCCGACTCCAACCCCAAAAGAAAAACCAGATCTCCAACCCTAGATCTCAAATTTCTGCCCAAATCAGCACAATCTTCCAATTTCTTCTTTCACAAATGCAAAATCATGATGGATTAAGCAACCATTGGGAATCAATTTGGGATAAAATACCCCGAAGTCCCGATTTGGTTCATGGTGAGAGAGGTGTCGACGAACGAAACGAAAAGTCGGATGGCGGCGGTGGAAAGGATGGCAAGCCTCTTTCCCTTCAAAGGAGGCGACTAAAGAGGAGGCGCGGACTCTCACTAGTAGAGGCACGGTCGATTTGGAGGCTAGGGTTGGTGGCTTTACGCTACTGGGCATCTTTGTGCAACTTGGGAATGGAGGGAGCGACAGAGAGGCAGGGAATAGCTCAAATCTCAAAGAAGAAAAGAAGTGTGGGGAAAGAAAACTTGGAGGAGGTCACCCCTCCTCTCTGGATCAACCTTCAGAGGCTTCAACTGAGATCATAAAGGTCGTATTATCCAACTCTATCTCTTCATAAATATAGATGGGTTGATTTGACGCTTCATAAATATAGATGGGTTGATTTGGTTTTCTTATGTTGGATTGTTGACTATGAATTGGTACTATGCTTTGTGGAGAAATTTACCCTTGAACAATCTGAAAGCCTGAACCCCTACAAAGTACATGAGCAATCACCTACTATGGTCGTTGAGACCTTAGAGAGTAGTGTAATAAAGAACCAGATTAAAGATCGTCCCTCGGAGACAATCCTTTATGTAAACTCTCAAGGTTATGCTTTAAGAAAGCTTTCTGTTTCTCCGAAGAAAGGTGGTTGTGCAATGAGTTCGTCTAGAATGACTGAACATGTGCTTGAGAACTCACTTTTGCGGTGCTACCATGTGTTGAATGATCAGTCTGATGCTATTGCTAATATCATAAGGAACTGTAGTATAGTGCACTATAACTGGTGTCTAAATGTGTATCTTGACATGTTTGTGATAATGTTAAAGTTTGAAATCAAAGAAAAGAAAGTAAGAGATCCTAATTATAATATCAGTATGTTGTGGGAAATCTTTTTTCAAAGATTATACTTTATTGAAATCATAAGAAACTTCCTTCTTAATGCTCGTTCTTTTATTCCCAAATATTACCTCCATAGTATAATGAAAACTCTCCTTGGTGAGACAACTAGTTATAATATTATGAGAATATATGTGGTTTTGAGTAAGCAGACCTTGTGCATTGGTTTGTTATTGTCTAGCAATGGGCAGACTGTTCTTAACATTCGCTTGATCGAGTGCAATATAGGCCAATATATCCTACTGGATAATCTTGGAGATGATGATGACCTTTCTCTAAGCCAACTTGATAATCTAGGCCTCAATTTGTCTATGCTTGAGACCTGTATTCTTAATATGAGAATTAAACCCTTCTTTGACAGGAAAGTGTGTGCCCTCAGCAAGTGTATGATCTGGCGGACTTTTGGAGAGTGATGGGTAGTAGTTGGGTGATATGCTCACCACCTTTTGTCTTTCCTAAAAAGTTATGGATGCTAAGCAATAAAGTTTTGTGTGATCAGCTCATGGCTAACCTTGACTTTTGGCTCTGTAATTTGTACTTTGATCTTAATTGTAATTGTCCCGCCACAGATTGTACCTTAATTGTAATTGTACACGTTAAAGTTGTATCTATTCTTCCCTTTTATGATGTACATGAAACCCGAGTTTATTTGTGTGTTGGCAACTAAAATAACATGGGGTGAGTGTGTTGAATATTTGTTGTACAGTCTATATAAGAAATCTCGTCAAGGAAAATATTGCAAACAAAGCATCCTGATTACGCTCAAGTATATGACCAAGATCACTACAAGCTACAAAAGAACTAATAAGCACAAAAAGAACCAAACAAGGTATGACATGATAAACACAAATTGTAACCAACTCATGGGAGTTGTCGGCCACTCGTACAAAACAAGGTATAAATGAAAGTTGCCATATGGAATAGTAGAGGTATGGGAAGGAAATCTTCTGGCTTGAGATTGATTCGTTTTGTAAGATTGAGCAAATCAAAATTATGGCTATTGTAGAAACAAAAACAGACAAGCTAACAAGCGATCAAGTATGGAGACGTGCAGGGTTTGACAATATAGCATGGTCCCCGGCAGAAGGGAGGGCCGGGGGCATATGTGTAATGTGGAAAGAACACCAGTTCACTAGTGAGCATGTAGAAATTCTAATCCACAAACCGAGATATATTATTATGAAACACGTTAGTCTACTAAGGGGGTGTGTAATTGCGTTATGTTTTATGTATGCTCCCCCGAACGAGACTCAAAAAGATATTTTTTGGACAGAGTTTACTAATTGTGTACTCGAAATCAACATCCCCATGGTTATCATGGGCGATTTTAAATGAAATCCAAGAAATTGGTGACAAAAAAGGAGGATGTACACCTACGGCTAATAGATTTGAACGGCTTCGAAACTTGAAAGACACTTGTGACCTACGTGACATACCTACCACAGGGAATAAGTTCACTTGGAGAAAGAACAAAACAGAAATTGATAACATCTACGAAAAATTGGATCGAGTAATTGTTAGTGAAAGTATACTACAGTGGTTTCCAGGAATTCGAACCCACAACCACGCTTTCACGTCTTCTGATCACTGCAAAATATCAATTGATATTACGAACGGTAGAATAAGTAAAGCTGCGCCATTCAAGATGGAGAAGATGTGGCTAATGAGAAAGGACTATCGAAATGTGGTGAAACAGTCTTGGAGGGCCTGCTTTCAGGGGTCGTTCATGTTCCAACTCATGAAGAAAACTTAATTGCTCAAAGCACATACAAAACAATGGAAAAGGAAAATGTTTGGGAATACGTTTGAACAATTACGCTAAATCGAGGACACGCTCCTCGATTTACAACAACAGATTGTTGAATCCCCGCATCCAGCACTCGTTCAAAAGCAACTCCGGTTTCTGCGAAAGAAGGAGTGCATTCTACAGTTCCACAAAACGTACTGGAGGCAAAGGGCAAAGACCAAACACGTAAAATTGGCAAACTCGAATTCAGGATATTTCCACAAGATTGCAACGGGGAGGCGAAACCATGAACACATAAGAACAATTGCATTGAGCGACGGCACCCAAATAGTGGGAGAAGAATACATCTGTCAAGAAATCAGAAAGGACTTCTATAGGCGGTATAAAAAAAGAACATATAAATAACCCTATCGTTGAGGAATACCTAACGCTCATAAACAGGGAAATAACAGATGAAGATAATAATAGCCTGACAAGACAAGTAACGAATGAAGAAATAAAAAATGTTGTTTTTCAAATTGGTTCAGACAAATCTCCAGGACCAGACGGCATGACATCAGAGTTCTATAAGAAATATTGGGACATTGTTGGCCCTACGATAATAAAAGTGGTAAAAGGATTCTTCCATTCGGGAAAGATCTTAAAACAATGTAACCATACGTTCATTTCATTAATACCGAAAAATAATAATCCATCAACGACTAACCACTATAGACTTATTAGTTTATGTACGACGATATATAAAATAATTGCTAAGATCATAACAGAAAGATTAAAGAAGGTTATGCCTAAAATTATCCACCCATTTCAGAGAGCCTTTGTTGTAGGAAAAGCAATACAAGACAATGTGCTCATAGCACATGAAGTTTTTCATTCGTTTAGAGGAAGCCAAGCTAAGGAAGGATGGATGGGTGTAAAATTAGATATGGAGAAAGCATATGATAGAGTAGATTGGGAATTCCTCTTCCGTATCCTTTACCGATTTGGATTTGACGACAAGTTTGTAGGACGGATTCGGGAATGTGTATGAACCGTGTCCTTTTCAGTCTTAGTAAACAGCGGACCTACGGAGCCATTTGTGCCTGAACGAGAAATAAGACAAGGAGATCCTTTATCGCCGTATCTATTTGTAATTGGAGTAGAAATCCATGCCCGAAAACTCCAAAAGGCTAGTGAGTCCCCAAAGCCACTAATAGGATTTCCGATAGCTAGAGGAGGCATGAGAGTGTCGTTTTTAGCATTTGCGGATGATATTATCATTTTTGCTAAAGGAAACCAGAACGCGTGTAATCAAATGAAGAAAATTATTGAAGAGTATTGTGCAGCTACAGGACAAAAGGTAAATTATCATAAATCAACATTCCACACATCTAAGAAAGTGGCTAGCCAACAGAAACAAAACATCAAACAAACACTAGGGATAAGTACGATGGCAAATTTAGAAAAATATCTAGGATGTCCGATCATTAATGGTAGAGTGAACAAAGAAAGTTTTCACGACACAATTGGAAATGTCCAGCGACAGTTAACAAAATGGAAAGCTAATACACTATCTCAAGAAGGACGAACGGTGTTAATCAGGTCGACTTTATCCACAAAACCGAACTACTTAATGCAAAGTTTCATGTTGCCAAAAGATGTAAATGACGAAATTGATGCGATAAATCAAACGTTTTTCCGGAATAAAGACAGACAACATAAGCCACTTATCGGATGGGACCGAATATGCAAACCAAAGGCACAGGGAGGGCTAGGCATCGAGAAAGCGGAGAATATAAACAAGGCGCTCCAAATGAAGCTTCTTTGGAAAATTCTTACTGAACAAGACAATGTATGGGTGCAAGTGATTAGTCAAAAATACTTAAGAGGAAGTTCCCTCTCAGATTATAAAATAAAGTCGAACAGTTCATGGCAATGGAAACAGTTGATGAAATTGAAGCCAGAATTTGAGAAAGGTGTGAGATGGCATGTAGGAAATGGTAGGGTTATTAATTTTTGGAAGGATAGATGGTTCACAAACGAACCACTTTTAGAGTGGGCAAGCTACAAATGACGAGGTTAATGTAACAACTATGGTCGAGCACTTTATCTCTACCGACAAAAAATGGAAAATAAATGAACTTCAACAGGTGATTTCTAGCGAAGTGGTAGAGAAAATTATAAGAATCCCAATCCTAGTAAATGATATTGATGATAAATTGTTTTGGGATCCAAGCAGGAATGGATGGTACTCTACAGATTCAACGATAAGCCTAATAACTAAAGAAGAAAACATGTCCTTGAACCCCAATGCTTGGATTTGGAAGTTGGATACATACCCAAAAGTAAAGAATTTCCTCTGGAAAATTGACATGAACGGGTTGCCTACTAAACAAAGGCTTATTGAAAAACATGTCGTTGAACCTCAAGGATGTCTCATGTGTAACGCTATGCATGAGGACTCAATACATCTGTTGCTTGAATGTCCGCATACGTTAGAAATCATAAAGAGCATAAATGTCAATACAGAACGTGTACTCAGAGAGCACAACCCATCACAAATGAATCCTCGAACTGTATTATTTGAGCTACATAGCAAACTAAGAAAAGAAGAGGTCATTGAGTGAGCAGTGGCCTGGTGGGGCATTTGGCACCAAAGAAACAAGTAACTCTTTCAGCAAACACCCAACGACTTCATACAAGACCTTAGCCTTTATATCCGCAACCACCTAATGCAATGGAAGCAAGTGAAAGAATGGTATGAGGATGAAAAAAAGAGTCCGAACAAGGGTGTCTGCCCAAGAAATCATTCACGAAACAAGCCACGAGTTTGGAAAAAACCGTATCAGAGTTATGCAAAATTAAATTTTGACGGATCCAAGCTTAGCAATGGTAATGCCTCAGGAGGATCGATTATAAGGGACGAGAATGGAATCCCAATTGACGGATCAGTCAGAACATATGGAAAAGTGTCGGTTTTAATGGCATAAACGATGGCATTATGGGACGAAGTACAAAAGGCCAAACAGATGAATATAAGAAGGCTTGAGGTAGAAGGGGATAACATCATAGTTATTAAAGCTATCATAGGAGAAATTTGCTGCCCATGGGAAATAGAAAGGATTATCACAGACATTCTCGTATCCCTACAAGGCTTCGAGTCAGTACGTATTTATCATGGGAGTAGGCAGTGTAACACTGTGGCTGATAAAATAGCATTTCTGGGCCACAGTCTCTCATTCGAAACTATCTGGAACCATCACGAGCTCTTAGCTCTCATCCGAAAGGATGCCCTAGGAATCCCGCCCTAAGGCGTGGTCCAAATTCTCACCGTTTTAAAAATATATATATATACATATATATATATACATCTTGATCCGTAGAAATAGGTCACGGAAACAATTTAGCAAAAACAAATTTCATATATACATTCCTCACGTTGGCATATACAATATTATTGTACATATATACACCTTGATCCGTAAAAATAGGTCACAGAAACAATCCAGCAAAAACAAATTTCGTATATACATTCTGCATATTGGCATATACAATATTACTGTATATATATATACATGTCGATCTGTATAAATAGGTCACATAAACAATTTACACATAAATTCACGACATGTGCTAAATCAAATCAATCATATACATAATGAAAAAATTATATACAAAATTACCCGATGCCATATTTATACGATTAATAATTGACAATGTGGTGGGGGGTGAAACTACGACGGAGAAAGGGGACCCGAACGAAGCTCGATGGACGATAATAGAGGGTGAAACTCCGACGCGGTTCGACTAGGGGCTATGAGAGGCCGGTGGGAGGGGACCCGAACCTACGGACAAGCACCGGCGACGGGTAGAATCGGGAAGCGACCAGCGCCGGGCACCAGATCTGGGGCGGAATCCGGGGGACAGGCAAAACCCCGGATCTGGATGGGGGATCCGGTCAGGCGGGGTGCAAGGTAGGTGGCGACGGATGGTCGCCGGAAAACTCCCTGGAGAGGGGAGGCGCTAGGGCGAGAGGTTGAGCAGCGACGGTAGGGAGGCAAAGTGGTGGAGGCTGTAATGGGAGCTGACGATTTTCTGGAGGCTGTAATGGAGCGTCTCTTCTGGATTTGCAATGGAGCCTAATTTTTGATTTTACAGAATTATAATTATGGTAGTTACAATTGGTAGATGATGGGAGAAAATCTCTCCTATTATAGATTTTTTGCTATTTTCTTTTTTTGGGATATTGTTATAGCTAATCTCACCATCCATTACAAATCTCATCCAATGGATGAGATTTGTTCTCTTGTTCTCTGTAGAACCTTGTTCACTATTAAACAAACCTCTATATATATATAATTTCATAAGTCCGTTGCCAAACAATATATATATATATATATATATATATATATTCATGTACGTATACAAACATGATATAACATATGCAGTTGAAAGCATGCAATCATCAAAGTGCATAGTCACACATACGTAAACGTACACAGAAGCAACAGTTGCAATGCATATAATTATAATCGGCCAAAAACACCGATTGCATGCCATGCTAATTGTAATTAATAATAAACTTTTAAATAAAATTAGGTCTAATTGTCTATATAGTGTCACATGTCATTGCTCAAAAACTCAGGAAATGTTGTGGCACCATACGATCAAAAATATACACATAGCCAAACAATTCATGATGCTCATTGATGTCTCTCATTTTGATAGTGATTTTTAGGTGATTTTCCTTTGTAAATATTTGTCTTTCTTCCCTTTTCTTCTGTGTTTTGTCACTTTTTAGCTTAGATTCCGATTTTCTATGAGATTCGGAGACTATGCGATTTTTGTGTATTTTGTAGGCATTTTGGAGCAAAAATCATGGAGATTGGAGCATGGCATCATGGAGGAATTCAAGGAAATGGAGCTAACAATGCATGGAAAGAATCCTCAAATGAAGACGAAGAGAATGGCGAAAGAATCGAGTCAATCGGAGCAAAAACGAGAGAGAACGGAGCGAAACAAGCTGAAAAATGCCTTAGGACCGAGGTACCCAGCATGTCGGGCCCGAGGTGGTGGCCCGAGGTGTGGCAAGTCGGGCCCGAGGTTCATGAAAGACATGCCATTGGACCGAGGTTGAAGCATGTCGGGCCCGAGGTTCTTCGTGTCGATCCATGTCGGTCGTGGCTCCGGATTCCTTTCTTTTTGGGATTTTCTTGTTAATTCCCAAAATAATATTTGCTTCCGTGGAGATCAAGTAGTCTAGAAGCCTTGGAGATCAATGAGTTCTAGATGCCTTGGAGGTCAAGTACAAGCCTTGGAACCCAAGGAGTTTAGAAGGGAAAGCTCTATTTAAACCCTTGTAATCTCTCATTAGAGGACATCACCAATCATCTATTGACACTTTAGGGGGTGGACTCTTCTCCAAGGAAGGGAAGGAACCCAAGATCTAGAGGAGGATTTGGGCGAATTCCTTTCCTTGGAGAGGAGAGAAACCCTTAAAGAGAGAGGGGGGCTAATCCACACATCTAATCATTCTCAAAGGCTCAAGGAAGACTTGGAGAGCAAGGAAGAATAAAGGAGAGGAGAGGAAGAGAGGAAATCGGTGGAGTTTAGTAGATCTAGGAAGGAAATTGTGAGTTTATCTTTGTTTTGTTTTGAAATTAGTGGATTTGAGATTTGGATCTTATGAATTCCTTTGATTTGAATGAGATTTGGCTTTGATTTGAGTTTAATGATTGAGATTTGCTTGCTTTGCTATTTTTGCTTTTTACTCTTTCCACATGGAGTAGATTCCATAGTCTTGGGCTATTAGGGAAACCCCTAGCTAGGTTTGGGTTTGAACCCCCAATTCCATAGCCTTGAGTGCTTGATCTAGGAATCCTCTCTACATAGAGCTACAATCTCTTGTGAAAACAAGGGAACAAGGGCTTGTGATTGGTTAGAGTAAGAGAAAGCGATCTCGAGCCCATCACTTGAACTTGCATCGAAGGGAAGGTGAAAAGCCCCTAAGGTCGATGTGTAGAGTAGAGGGATCGAAGGCAAACAACCTCGATCTCACAACGATCAACACTTATTGGCTGAATTGGGGTGGAATTACCTACATCTAGTTAGGGAAGGAACCCAAAAACCCAAGACCGATCTACTATTTTGCTATGACCGAGTTACCCAGACGTCGGGCCCGACTTACAACTGTGTCGGTCCTGTACAAACTCTCATCGATCCTTCTCGGACCGAAGTGACCAAAGTCGGTCCCGAGAAGTTCCCTTTGATTTTCCTTGTTTTTGCCTTTCTTTCCCTCTTTTAAGTCTTTTTGGTACACTCAACGCACGAACTCCTGTGTGTTCGACACCCTACCCTTGTACTACTACGGGGTTTGATTATAAATTTGAATTTTGACCCTCCGATCTAGAACCCATCAGAATTTTGGCGCCGTTGCCGGGGAGTTCTCCTTGTTTGAGGTACTACTTTTGTTGAGTCTTTGATTTTGTAGTGATTTGGGTGAGGGATTAGCCCAAGCCCCTTGTTTGTTTTGATTGGGTTTTGTTTGTGTCTTTTTTGTAGGTGACTCCATCAAAAAAAAAAGAAAAAAAGAAAAGAAAAAAAATGGAGTTCTATGATAGTGATGATGATGTGGAGGTTCTCTACCTTGAAATGGAGATCAAGCGTCTAAAAAGAGAACTCCAAGAAGCAAAAGAGCAATGGCAAAGAAGAGAGAGAGCTCGAGCTCGTGAGCAACTTGATGCCCGGATTAGAATGCAACGAGAGAGAGAAGTGAGAGCCTATGAGGAAGAGTGTTACATGATAGACGTGTATGGGAACCGAAACTACTATGGTGGAAGAGGTGGTGCTCAATCCTATTGGGGAAGTCCCACTTGCACTCAAATGCAAGGAGTACCTCCATACCAACCTCCGAGCTACGAATAAACTCCTCCATGGGAATATATGTTGCAAGAAGGCAATGGGCACAAGACTTGAAAACTCAATTCAACAATGTTGAGAGGCGAGTCCATGATATGAGTACTCAAGTCAATGAGCTTTGTTTATGGAGGATGAGCGTCGACGCCCAATTTGACTATATTTGGGCATCCCTTCCGAGTTCTCAAGAGCAACTTTCGAGTTATGATGATGAAGAGGGCTATGATGAGGTCCGAGTCGAGCCGCCACAGTTCGAGAGGAGTGAGCAAGCCTGCACCGACGTACCCAGTGTGTCGGGCCCGAGTTGCTCGCAAGTCGGACCAACTCTGCAACCAAGGACCGAGTTGGAGGATGTGTCGGGCCCAAGTTGCCCAGACATCGAACCACCTCCCTTGCCTCTACTCTGCCATAAGACCGATGCACACCAACTTTGGACTGACTTGCATCCACTTCGATCGGTGACAATGGAGGAAAACTATCTCATGGCTCTTAGGCATGCAAGGATTGAAGTAAAGGAAAGATCTCCCTCTCTTATGATTGAAGAAGAAGTCAAGTCTCCGTTCAAACAAGCTTTGGAGGAGACGCATGAAGTCGCGCCCGATGTAGCACCTATGTCGGTCCAACATGAGAAGCAAGCCTCCAAAATCATGAGTGAGACTCCTTCGCCTTATCTCCTTTGCTCTTATGTGACGGTTTCTTGTGAGTCATATGGTGCGGATGGACTATGCTTGGTGGATTTGATCTCCGATTATTCTTGGCCTAAGTGTGGGGTCCCCCGCCATTATGACGAGGCCGAGGCCCATGTTTGGTTGAACTATAGTGAATGGCCTCAATTTTTTGCTAGTGATGAGATGGTCCTTAGGGAATTCATGGACCCCAAGCCTTATTTTCCACCTTAACCGACATTAGGTGGCACGTCAAGCTAATGACGTTAAAAGAGCGCTTCTCAGGAGGCAACCCGCCGACATATCCTTCGTATCCTTTGTTTCCTTTTATTTTTTTTCTTATTTTTAGGATTTGAGCTTAATGTGCTAACCCTAGCTTTCTCTATAAACTCCCTTGAATGAAAGTATTTTGGGATGTATCTTTGGTGTGATCTTGTAGTTGCTTCTTGATTCGAATGATGAGCTTGAAAGGAGAAGGTGTATGATGCAAATGGACGAACAACTAGGATGTGAGACGAGCAAACGGTCTCGACCACCTCTCAAGTAGTTCGAGCCTCAAGTGCTCCACCTTCCCCTCCCCATGTGCCGATGTCAACAATTCACCATTCTTCCTAGCTTCAAACGTCTTGTCTAGTGAGTCTCCCTTTTCATTTTCCCTTTTGGTTTTATTTTGATGCAATGAGGACATTGCATATTTTAAGTATGGGGTATGGGAAAAGGAAACTCTTTTGTGCCTAGTGTTTGTACATATGTGTGCTTTGTGTGTGTCTTTTGCTTTGTGTAAGAAAATTTTTGAGAAAATCCATAAAAATTTGATAAATTGTGTTGAGAACAACCAAAAAGATTTTGTTTTGGACTAAGAAACCCCCATCTTAAGTGTCCTATGAAATGGCTTTTGTTCATTTAATTACTTTGCATGCTTTGGATGGTTTAGCCTAGTCTTATGATGTTGCTTTTATACATGATCCATGATTAGCATTCTATATTGAGCATGTGTGCTAAAAAATGACTTGTTTGCTACCTAGTATTGAGCGTACCTTGTGAGATTTGATTTTGGCCTTTCGGGATTTTTCTTTGCATATCCCTCTCTTGTTTTGTGAGTATACTCTCTTGTGTCATAGTCTCTTTTGTTATTGAGGTGTATATTTATTTCTTGAAGCCGCTATGAGAATTAATCATGCATGGTGGTATTAAGATTGAACTTGTATGTTTTTAGCCACATAAATATTCTTATTCCTACCTTGCATTAATCCTTGATTTGTAGCCCCGTTTTAGCCTATTAGCCTTTGTTTGTAGCTCCTCAAAAACATATTCCTAGCCGATGAAAGCTTGACCCTTATGGGATTCGAACATAGTTGAGTGGTTATGGAAATGATTTTGTGGAAATACTTTGGGTGAAGGCAAGAGTGTGGGAAACACATTTTGGTAGTGCATCTTCTAAGGAGAAAGTTGATGGGTATTTGGGAATTTTGCACAAAAAAAAAAGTGAAGGAAAAGTGAGCAAAATGCAACTATGGGGTCAATCGAGCCGTGATCGAGTCTAGTAGACTCGGGCCCGACCTCCCTATAGCATAATAAAGAAAGAAAAAGAAAGAGAAAGGAAGAAGAAAATATAGAAAGTGCAATAAAAAAATCCAAGTGTGGAGATGTAAAATAAGGAAAGTGTGGGTAAAATGTTGGGTAAGTGTCTTTGATTATTGAGAGTTGTTGGGAGGAATAGTAAGATGTGGAATCTTTGGTGATGTTGGTGAGTATTTTAGGTTGTTCGAGTCCTATTGTGAGCACCACATAGCCAAACGAATCCTTCCCTTATGAAACACCAAAAGCCACATTACAACCCGGCCGAATGAAATTCTCTATGAGGATCTCCATTGAGCCCAAGTTCATCTTGTATTGGTATTGTTTTGACATCTCTAGGTAGAGAGATTGGTAATATTATCTTCAATAATAAAAGTAGACTTTGCACAAGGCATGAGTGGAGAGATGCATCACTTTTATGCATTAACCCATGCATACTTGAGAGTTGTGCTTTAATTACATTTCCCTAAAGTGAGGCTAGGTGGTAGCATTTCATACTTGAAGCATGCATACACATGTGATGACGTTTGATTGCTTATCTTTGGATTCATACGTGCTTGAAAATGTTGAGGACAAGCAAGTTTAAGTATAGGGTATTCTGATGTCTCTCATTTTGGTAGTGTTTTAGGTGATTTTCCTTTGTAAATATGTGTCTTTCTTCCCTTTTCTTGTGTGTTTTGTCCCTTTTTAGCTTAGATTCCGATTTTCAATGAGATTCGGAGACTATACGATTTTTGTGTATTTTGTAGGCATTTCGGAGCAAAAATCATGGAGATTGGAGCATGGAATCATGGAGGAATTCAAGGATGAAAAAGGAGCCAAAATGGAGCTAACAATGCATGGAAAGAAGCCTCAAGTGAAGACAAAGAGAATGGCGAAAGAATCGAGTCAATCGGAGCTAAAACGAGAGAGAACGGAGCGAAACAAGATGAAAAATGCCTTAGGACCGAGGTACCCAGCAAGTCGGGCCTGAGGTTCTCCGTGTCGATCCATGTCGATCGTGGCTCCGGATTCCTTTCTTTTTAGGATTTTCTTGTTAATTCCCAAAATTATATTTGCTTCCTTGGAGATCAAGGAGTCCAGAAACCTTGGAGATCAAGAAGTTCTAGATGCCTTGGAGGTCAAGGACAAGCCTTGGAGCCCAAGGAGTTTAGAAGGGAAAGCTCTATTTAAACCCTTGTAATTTCTCATTAGAGGACATCACCAATCATCTATTGACACTTTAGGGGGTGGACTCTTCTCCAAGGAAGGGAAGGAACCCAAGATCTAGAGGAGGATTTGGGTGAATTCCTTTCCTTGGAAATGAGAGAAACCCTTAGAGATAGAGGGGGTTAATCCACACATCTAATCACTCTCAAAGGCTCAAGGAAGACTTCGAGAGCAAGGAGGAAGAAAGGAGAGGAGAGGAAAAGAGGAAATCAGTGGAGTTTAGTAGATCTATGAAGGAAATTGTGAGTTTGTCTTTGTTTTGTTTTGCAATTAGTGGATTTGAGATTTGGATCTTATGAATTCCTTTGATTTGAATGAGATTTGGCTTTGATTTGAGTTTGATGATTGAAATTTGTTTGCTTTGCTATTCGATTGCTTTTTACTCTTTCCACATGGAGTAGATTCCATAGTCTTGGGCTATGGGGGAAACCCCTAGCGAGGTTTGGTTGTTGTGAGAGCTCGGGTTTTGGGTCAATTCCATTTTCGTTTTCCACTAATTCTCATTCGTTCTTTGGGCAAGTTTCGGGACGAAACTTTTCTTAAGGGGGTTAGTATGTAATATCCGGTTCGGTTCCGTTTTGATCGTAACGATTTATCCACAAGTCCACTATAAGATATTTAGTCAATTAATTATAAAAGTCGTTTCATTAGGAAGAAATATTATTATCTACAGATATGATTAGCTAGATTTGCCCGATCGGATTGTGATCAAATTGGTTAGTTAAAACCAATCCCTCAGCCTTAGGATACGTATTGTTAGCTATATATTTTCTTTATTCAGCCTTAGGATTTCCACGTACATCAAACCCTCATCTTTGTGTTCAACCCCTCTAGCGTCTTCGTTGATGTCATATGTTTCAACACTAGTGCACACCCAAGTCGCCCCGCCAGTACAATTTTTCCTCCTTTTCGTGGGTCACCGATTAGGATTAGTGTCCAGCCATCAATCGTCTTCCTCACCGTTCGTCGCTGGTAAGCCTCGTCGTCGGTCGTTTTTCTTTCGTTTCTTATCTCTCCGGTTAGCCTAGTTGGGTAGTGGGGAGTCGGGTCGAGCCTAGTTGAAGACGGGCGTAGGTTTTGGTGGGTCGAAGTCGGGCGTTGGGTCGGGGTCACTAGCCGTCGTTGGATTTGGGAAGGGAGAGTCGGAAGTCGGGTGTGTCAGGTGCGGCTTGAGCGAGTGTCCGGTGAGTCAAAGTAGGCGAGAGAGAGAGGCTGAGCAAGACCAGAGTTCGGACGGGTGAGTGGGAAGAGGAGGCGAGCGGGATCGAGATCGGGAAGGTCGGGGTTAGACGGCCTTGTTAATTTGTGGTAGCCAATCATGAATGAGTTGTCACTAAGGAGCCGCTCCGAGTAAAGTTGTGGATGAAGGGTTGCAGCTCCGCCTCACTAAGACAATCAGTGTAGGTATGTGTTTGTGTGAGTATTGGCGTG
The DNA here is from genome assembly GCA_934048045.1 of Polygonum aviculare. Classification (NCBI taxonomy): domain Eukaryota; kingdom Viridiplantae; phylum Streptophyta; class Magnoliopsida; order Caryophyllales; family Polygonaceae; genus Polygonum; species Polygonum aviculare. The sequence continues at coordinate 14,377,079 of OW204030.1, read as the reverse complement.
GAAGTGAAGGGATGAATGACGTTGCGTGGAGATGGTTGTGTGTGAAAGAAGGACGGTGCCTGTGTGTGAATGTGTGTGTAAGAGACTTGTGATTGTGATTGTGTTAGTGAATTGAATATTGTGACTGACTGAACCTAGGGCTGGATTAGAGTTACGTGTGTGTTTGTGGATTTTTGTTTGCTAATCTTAGAATAAAATTGTTTTTGAAACGTCCTATGGTTACCGTGCTTAGTCTAGCTTGGTAGAGTAGCAGCTGACCCTTCGGGGAACTATTTTTCATTCCAGGTATTCAGGGATTCGTGTACAGACTTGGCGGATTGGTGGTACGAAGTGGCGATACGTGTTATAGAATGGTTTGGGTTTTTGGGGAGGATTGTTCTTATTTTATCACACGTTATTGTTTAGATTATCTTGTATGGTCTTATGTAGTAAGTTGCTAGTTGATGTGCATGGGCTTGGGGAAAGTTCGTATTTATTAGTCTTGTATTGGGATGGAATCATGACATGTTTTGTAAAAGTTTTTGTTTCGTAATAAGAGTTGGATGTTTTCAATGTTTTCTCATTGTGCCCGTGTTGCAAGATCCTAATGTTCTGTTGTAGAACCAGCTTGGTAGCGCCTCATGAGGTCTACTCCCGAGTAACGCCTTGTCAGAAAGACGGGGTGTTACAGGTGTGAACCCCCAATTCCATAGCCTTGAGTGCGTGATCTAGGAATCCTCTCTACATAGAGCTACAATCTCTTGTGAGAACAAGGGAACAAGGGATTGTGATTGGTTAGAGTAAGCGAAAGCGATCTCGAGCCCATCACTTGAACTTGCATCGAAGGGAAGGTGAAACCCCTCTAGGGTCGATGTGTAGAGTGGAGGGATCGAAGGCAAACAACCTCGATCTCACAAGGATCAACACTTATTAGCTGAATTGGGGTGGAATTACCCACATCTAGTTAGAGAAGAAACCTAAAAAACCAAGACAAATCTACTTTTTTGCTAAGACCGAGTTACCCAGACGTCGGGCCCGACTTACAACTGTGTCGGTCCCGTACAAACTCTCATCGATCCTTCTCAGTGACCAAAGTCGGTCCCGAGAAGTTGCCTTTGGTTTTCCTTGTTTTTGTATTTCCTTCCCTCTTTTAAGTCTTTTTGGTACACTCAACGCACGAACTCCCGTGTATTAGACACCCTCCGCTTGTACTACGACAGGGTTCGGTTATAAATTTGAATTTTGACCCTCCGATCCGGAACCCATCACCCATATATATATATATACTAGATAATTATTAATAACAATTATCAATATATTCATCCATGCATCAGGTAACCATATTCAATCAAGCCTAATCAATATAGATCAATTTACATACTTCATAAGCATTATAAACACTAAAATCAAATTCTCAAAGTCAAAACTTAATTTTAATTGTACTAAATAGCATACGAAATATAATTGATTAAACACCCTATTTATCCTACTTTTCTATGCATACAATCAGACAAGGCTCTGATACCACTGTTGAGTTCTAGAGATACAAATGCAGTGGAAAAACATTAATTTTGATCTCAAACCCTAGCCTAAGATTAGTATGATAACGTAGAATAATAATTAGTTCCGTTGATTACCTCAAGAGAGAAACCAAATCGCAAGTCCAAACCTTTCTTTGTGATCACCAAAGAGCTCCAAGTGTTGCTCCTCTAGCGATATCCACGCATACGAACGGGACAAATTTCTACACCGGTAATCACTTGCTAAAATTCTGACCAGTACGTAATTGACCAGAGAGAACTGTATGCAGGGGTATTGGAATTTGGAGCACTATGTAATGGGGCACTAACTAGGGTTTCACGTACGTCTACATATGTACTAAAGCATATATCATATATGTATACAATGATGTACGTGTAAACCAAATTGGTTAAAATCCTATCTTAACTACTGGACCAAAATCTTAACAAATATATTATTACTTTATCAATTTGTTAAGATCTTATCTAATCCACTTACCATAAAATATAAACTTTTATTTATGATCTTTTATTGAAGTTATTTTCTAAAATCATAATTAATCAAATATCCTTAGGATTAATTATAAATGTCTAAGAAAATAATTACATCTCCAATTTATCTCATGTGCCTAATTAAGACTAAGACCCATCAAACCCGACCCGGTAAATACTAGACCCGATAGCCTGGTTATTGTGCATAACTTTCATCAATCACCCTAGAAAGTTGACAATAAAAAAACATCATACGAACAAACCTAAATACGAAATAAGATCAAACGAACAAACCTAAATAGTCATCAAAGACCAACGGTGCGTTGGCATAGTGGCGTGGACCTACGCTTGGTACGACGGCCCCTACACAAGGTGCAGGGTTTGATTCCCCACAACGTCGTTGGGTGGGGGCTACCGTAATTCCACTCACACCCCCGTTTTGGACTTAGGCTCGTTGCGCTAGCGACGCTAGAAGTCTGACCCTTGGGCCTCGACCCATTGGGACGAGCCGAACCAAACGCGAAAGCAAAAAAAAATATTCATCAAAGAAAATAACAAAGAATCCTAGAAGTAGTCCAAATTCTGGTTCATTATTGAAAACTCTCAAATCATGTCATCATGGGACAGGGTCGGATACCGGGTAGAGGCAATAACGGTGAAGGTCGGGCAAGTGGGGTGCGTCTCCATTGTCGAATCTGTCACCATACTCGGGGCTTATACAAAGATATTATTCATCATCGATGTCAGCCGAAGCTATAGCGGTACCCCAAAACGCATCACTAAGTTGAGCATTCAATCCAAGTGGTTGAAAATGCCTATAAAGTGCGTATTAATAACAAAATACAATGCCCAAATAAACAAGATATCAATATATTTCCTTATATTAAAATGTAAAATCCTAAAGTGTAGAGTTTTGTGATTACCGTAAACTTCACCGTCCACCACAATGAGTCACCTATAATTTTCCTATGGCACGATCCCAAGTGATCCCGGAGGCTCGAAACCTAGTACACACTTTCAAAAAGGCTCTCATGTGATTCATTCTGGATCTTACCATCCACCAAGCATATGAGCGACCGGTGTCTTCGTACATGCATTGTGCAATGTACTTCCAATCAATCTTGCCAGCTTGCTCAAACTCATCCCTTGTTTCTTGGGCAATCTTCATCAATTCAAGAGACTTTTCAAGTTCAAAGTGAGGCACCTCTTATAATTATAACACTAGTACAAATCCCGTACCATGTACGGGTAATGTAAATATAAACTAAAATTGACCGATTCGAGATCGAATTTTGACACGAAACTTTTAACTCGAGAATTTATAATCCAAACCCGATAGACTTTAGCTCGAACCTATTAACTTATAAATGTACTTTTATTAAAACAATATAGTCCTAAAACAATTATATTCAATGTTTCATACTTATATTATTATTCAATATACTAGTAACATATATTAAAGTTTCTTTCACTATTATTTAAGATTTAATAATGACAAAATTATACTAATTAATAAGGGAGTTTTGTTAAGATATAAATAAAACTTGAACTTTATTTATTTATTTATTTAAGGATATAATGTTAAAACAATCATATTAGGAAAAATCTTAAGATATAAAAAATTGGGTAACTTATCGGTAGATATAAGGAGACTGAATAAGTAGATATATGAATTATTTTTAGAAAATGTAATGTAAAAATATAAAATCATTATTTAATTCAGGCTTGATGATGTGGCGTAAATTTTAACAAAGACATGGATTCTACTTTATACTGTATTATAGTACATTACATTCAATCATAAAATATATGAGAAACAATTCAAGGTAATGTACATTACATTGTAAAAGAGATAATTTTACACAATCAAAGTTGGATAGTTTATTTTGCATTGTACAACCAGTAGAACTTGCTGACTAAAATTGCTTACATACCTTCACAAATCCACACCAAAAATTAGTCTTGATATTTAGGGTCCATAAATTATATACATCTACACTCATAGATATGTACAATTCCATTACATCCCTTGATCATATGCTACTCAATACACCTAGTAGACAAGAAAGAAACGTACAATATATACAATTAGTAGTGTGTTTGACCTTGAAATTGAAGTTTTTTATTACCAAAAGATGAAGATTCATGATGATTTAACATTGCTACAAATTAAAAGAAGATTTGATAAAATAATGAAGTTTTTCACATGCTGAGTAGCAAGAACACAACAATGTTATAGTTTAATGCGTATTAATGAAGAAATCGTACAATACATACAATTTTTTATATAAGCAAAAACACAATAATCATAAGAAGAATCTGCTAAACATCTTTATTTGCCCTAATTATAGTGCACTAATCACTAAGCCCTATTTTTTTTCAACACAAGAAAATACCCGTTAAGAGGAGGCAAGTGGTGAGCAACTTACCGGTGATGGCGAGCGACGGCAGGAGGAGCCGAGCGGTGGCCGGAGGAGCCGAGCAGCGGCAAGAGGAGGCGAGCGGCGGTAGGAGGACGACTGGAGAAGGTCACAAGCGGCATGCAGTGGCGGAAGACACGAGCGGCAGAGGTGGAGGACGCGAGCACTGATAAGAGGAGGCAGCGGACCGCCGTCATAAAAGGGAGGCCGACGGGCGACAGACGATAGAGAGGAGCGAGCAAGGAAGGAATCGGGAGAAGTAGGAGCCTGGTTACATTTTTTATTTTGATGAATGTTATGGGTAAGTTGAAGGGTAGTGCATGGAATTTTTTTGTTTTATTTATGTAGATTTTTTTTTAGGCGGATCCGGTACTTATGATTTGGGATAAGTACGATAAGCTAGGGGGAGGACCTTACACTACTTATCTATCATAAGTACGATAAGGTACTTATCATTAAAAAAAACTATCCAGAGAGGACTTATGTTACTTAACATACTTATAGTAAGAACGATAAGCACCATAATCATAACTTGTCGAACGGGGTCTATGTATATAGGACCCTCATCAAACCAACACATTTTCGGTACGTAGGTTTAGTTGGTGCAATAGAAGTCCCTAGGTGTCTCGTACAAATCTTCATGGTCGCTTGTGCTTTTCACCATGACACAACATGCCTTGATGTCTTTTCCTTTATATATGCTAGAAATCTACAACAGTTGCCTTTTACTTGATTGAAGCTCGATCGCGCGCTACCTCCACGCTAACTAGTAAGTTTTGTTGCCTCTTTTCTTTGGTGATTTTAATTACCATCAAACAGCACTAATTATACGTAACTTGTGTTTTGATGTGGTACGTTGGGCCCTTTGCAAATTTGTTGTAGAACACTCCAAGCTAACGTGACTTCATGGTAAGTTTGCACATACCTATTCCCTTGATTTTGCAATATGACTTGTATATCAATGGTTTGTTTGCTTTGAGTCTCCTTCATGGACAATGGAGGCTTGACGTAGGACATGCTGACCATAGCTCTACCCTTGGTACGGTGTGAAACACTCCGTTTCGGGTCATCGAAACCCTGCTAATACAACCTCAATGATCATCTCGCGCGCGCCAGGTGTGAACCACCGTCGTTGCCGGATTAGAACGTTTTGAGGAGGAAAACGCCGTTTCGGGCCTCCATGGACCTTCATCGTAGTGGCGAAACAGAACGTTTCAAGCCAACTACTATCGATGTCAATCAAGCCTCAAATATGGTGCTTGTGCAAGCTATTAAATCTGATTTTGGGGGAATCAAATGACTGATCGAGAACCATGAAAACGACACCACCCCCACCAAACTTAATCCAATCGACCATGTTTTCTTCTTAAATCTTCACCTACAAGTATGTGATCCAAAACAAAGAGGATATTTGTAAAGAGTTCTAAAGAGGCAAAAAGAGCTATACCAATACGGAGTATTTCTTGATCTTGATTGAGACGCCACCAACAAAATTCAAAGCTTACGTTTAAATCCTTCTTCTTCCCTTCTCTAAGTTCTCTCTGCTCTTCGTTTTTTTCTCTTTTAAATAGCTGAAAGAATTCACCTCCCTCTTTTATATATTGGGTTGATACATGGGCACCAATCAATAAGAAGAGGGGTTTTTCTCTAGAGACTTCAATAGCATGTGTTTTCTTTTGGAGATGATTGCCCCTCTTAACTATCTTTTCTCCATCTTTTGAAACTAAGCTAGTATTGATGGGTCATGTATGAATTGTCTCACTTAAATAACTAATTTTCATCAAACTATGATTTTTTTGTCAAAATTAACATTAATCTACCCAATGCTAGATGATCTACTATTTCATATGTATTTGTGCCTAACAAATGTCAACGTAATGAATTTTGAGGGAGGCTTACACTTATTATTTTTGTTTCAAAACAAATTAATGGATGAGAAAATGGCAGTTTTTGAAGGGTGTTTACACTTATTATTGTGATGTTTGAAGCCTTTTTTTATTGGAAATAATGATTTGAATTTGATAAAATATAAAAAATGCCAATGTACCAAAAATTGAAAGATCTAAACTAGCAATAATTTATTTTCGGATAAAATCATATAAATAGTTGATAAGTAATAAATAAATTTGTTGTAATTTTTAAAAACCTTTTTTTTGAAGAAATGATTTTAGTTATGTGGTTTTTTAATTGGATTTAGTTTCTATATAGTTAACTTTCTATACAACAGTTTGTCCTATCGAACTCAATCGAACTTTCATCAATTGCCTTTTACTTGACTGAAGCTCGATGGCGCGCTACCTCCACTGTAACCAGTAAGTTTTGTTTCCTCTTTTCATTGGTGATTTTAATTACCATCAAACAACACTAATTATACGTGACTCGTGTTTTAATGTGGTAGGTTGGGCCCTTTGCTAATTTGTTGTAGAACACTCCAAGCTAACGTGACTTCATGTTATCTATTCCCTTGATTTTGCCTACATGACTTGTATATCCATGTTTTGTTTGTTTTGGGTCTCCTTCATGGAAAATGGAGGCTTGACGTAGGCCATGTTGATCATAGCTCTACCCTCGGTACGGACGACAATGACTTCTCTTTGGGTTGCGGTGGCGAAACATTCTGTTTTGGGTCATCGAAACCCCGCCAATACAACCTCGATGATCATCTCAATCTAGGTGTGAACCACCGTCGTTTCCGGGTTCTAATGTTTTGAGGATGAACACTCCGTTTCGGGCCTCTACGGACCTTCATCGTAGTCACAAAACAGAACGTTTTGAGCCAACTACTATCGATGTCAATCAAGCCTCGACTATGGTGCTGGAGCAAGCTAAATCTAATTTTGGGGTAATCGAACGACCGATCGAGGACCAAGAAGACGACACCACCCCGACCAAACTTAATCCGATCGACCATGTTTTCTTCTTGAATCTTCACCTACAAGCATGTGATCCAAAACAACGAGGATATATATATATATATATATTGTAGACGGGCAAGATTCCATATCAATTAGTTTGCATTTATTTCTCTATCTTATCTATTATGCTTTTTCATTTTTTTTATTGCTTTATCCTTTAATAGGGTAGTTACTCTAGTTAGGATATTATTTATGGAGGAGAATCTTATCTTCACTTGAGATAAGATATTGTTTGACTTGGGGAGCAAGATATCGCCCAACCCTAACCCTAATGGGCCGATCGACCTAGGGGCGCGCACCCTCCCCCTTCGCCTGTCCCTCTCCTCTATAAATACACATGTATTCGCTCATGTGCCTGGTAAGTCAAGTTCTAGCTATCGCTCTGCCTGGACGCCTTAAATCGACATTGCCCTTACTGACTTAAGCATCGGAGGTGGATTAGGGGTCGCTCGCCCCTAGGTCCATTGTTTTGCAGATCATTGAAGGTAAAGAGGCGCGTGGAGTGGAAGAACATTGAAGAAGGAGTAGAAACTTGTACACAGCATATTTTGTGTACTAACATTTGGCGCCGTCTGTGGGAACACTGAACGTTTTTCTTGTTGATTATCGATCCAAGAAGCGTTTCCTGTTGAACGAGATGACTTTGGGATCAATCCTAGAAGAGGATGTCGCAGTGTTCGTTGACAACGGTGAAACCCTATACGTTGGGGGCAACGCCTTCGCCCACGACCAAGCCGACAACACCGGCTGCCACGTCGCCCCCATCATCCAGGGAGCGACCGCCGCCTAGAACAGCGCCGGCGACCGTGCGGAAAGCCGTGAGGTTTCGCACGATCGTCGCTAGGACAGACCCGCGACCGCGAGCGCGAGCCCCGCGAGCCGCGGGCATGAGCCCCGCGATCGAGGGTACCACACGAGCCGCGGGCGCAGATTCGAGCCCCGCGATCGCGGTTAGCGCATAGACCGGGGATCTTCACGATCGCCTCGGTCGCCGCAATCACCACCCCCTGCTACGGGCGTGGGTGAGGGTTACGAGGAGCCTCGTAATCAACAAGACGCGAACAACGCACCGCGGTTGGAGCGCGTTGGTTCGAATGTGGTGAGTAGTTCGGGTCCGCCTATCGAGACTCAGGCCGACCTTGACTACTTGTTTCAGCCCGAGTTGATGGCGATCAGGATTTCGCGTGACTCCATTCCCGGGAGGAGGCATGATCGTTAGTCCCTTCGCATCCAAGAGCCTTCGCATGACCATGATAGCTCGCGAGCCCACCGGAGCGGTGCGTGCGGAACGAGAGAGGTGGTCGGGCTGGGGAATGTCGCGGGACCGACGAGCGATATGCCGGGAAGAGATCGTGAAGGAGGAGATGAGGAGGAAAGGCCTCACCTTCAGTCTCAACTTGAGGAAGCCAAGAAGGAGATTGCGACGCTGAAGTTTTCCCTAGAGAAGATGCAGGGAAAACGCCCGGTCGACGAAAGTCACCAACCGCAGCGTTTGGCTAGTGTCATTCATGTTCCCGATGACCGCCAAACCCCGGAACCTATGGGAACCGGGAGCGACGGTTCGGATAGCGACCGGAGGGCCCCGAGGGGGCGAAAGAGAGATGGAGACCGCGAGCGCGGTAGGCGGACCCGAAGCCGGGATCCATGGGAGGACTCCCGTTCCACCGAGGAAGAGAGTTTGCGGGACCACAACCGACGCGAGTACGAATCCCGAAAAAACGGTCACGACAAACAAAGGGGTCGCAAAAAACGCACCACCCGCGGGCGCAGAAACGAGCCCCGCGGGCGCGGAAATCGTGCGGACGCGCACAACGCCGCGAACGACCTAACCCGCGGGCATGAAAACGAGCCCCGCGGGCACGGAAGTCACGCGGAATCGAGCGGTTCCGCGAACGGCTCGACCCGCGACCGCAGGTCCACCAGCCGCGACCGCGGGTCAGAAGGCAAACGAGGAAGAATTCATTACCGTGATCGGTACCATCCTAGAAGTCGGTGCGACGAGGATGAGGACAGATTTGACCGCGACGAGCGTCGCGAGATTGAGGCTCGAGCCGAGCAGCGGACCGAGAAGAGGCTGCTCGACCTGCTCAAGAGCCAAGGAGGGCTACGGCAGTCGGCTCAGGACCGAGTGGATAAGAAATTGGCTCTGGTGACTTCTACACCGTTCCATTGGACTATTCAACAGGCGGAGCCGCCCAAGAAATTCGCACCACCAAGCTTCACGGTCTACGACGGTGCGTCGGACCCAGTGAAACACATCGCCGACTACACTCACAGGATGGCGTTGTGGACTTCTGACGGTAGAGCTCGAAGACGTCAAGATCCACCGTGCCTTGGTGGATTCCGGTAGCTCGGTCGACGTGATGTACTACGACACACTCAAATCGCTCGGAAAGTCCAAAAAGGACCTTGAAGAGGTCAAGATGCAACTTTCCGGACTCGGTGGATACCACACTTTTCCACTTGGAGTCCTAAAGACTCGTGTGAGTCTCGCCGGAAAGGAGCATCCCACCGAGTTCGTAGTCATCGACGTCCCAGGGTCGTACAACTTGATACTAGGGCGACCTTGGATCCATGGCATGGGGGCGGTACCTTCGTCCTTACATCAAATGGTTCAATTCACGGATAAGGATGCAATTGTGCGGGTGTGGGCTAACCAACTTCAGGCGAGGTTGTGCGCGAAAGGAGTTCGGCCCGATGAGAGGATCGCGGATGGCGACAAAGGGCTCGGGTGAGTGGACACCGTCACCGGCACCGACCGAGATCACGATCCGGATCACCGCGAGCGCGGCCCTGACCACCGCGAGCGCAGTTCTGATCGCCGCAAGCGCGGCTTATCCCCCGCGGGCGCGGGTGCGATTTCGGTTACTTCTAGCCCTGCGTGGCCCTAGATAAGTCGGCCGAGCCTTAGGATTTCATGTAGTGGGGGCGGTACTCTTTTTTCCCATGTGGTTTTGATGAGGCCACCCCCCTAGATTTTTCATTGTTTAGTTTGTCTTAAGTTCATGACATTCATGTTTGATTCTTAATTAAAATTTGCATTAGATTGTGTCTTTGCATAAAAAATACCAACGTTACGCGGTGCGCTAACGGAATAACTTGGCCAAGGAAAACACCCTATGAAGGCCCTACGCGACGTTTCCGTAGGAGTTGCACGAATCCCGTATTCATGGCATACGGATGTACGAATATACGAATATACGAATATACGAATGTACGAATGTACGAATGTATGAATATACGAATGAGTGCACCCTAATCTGCATGGCCACTCACCGCTTTGAGTTCCGGTCCCTATACACGGGATAGTACTAGGTACACGAGTATATGGGTCCCGGAGGGGGCAATGTAGGCGGGCAAGATTCCATATCAATTAGTTAGCATTTATTTCTCTATCTTATTTATTATGCTTTTCCATATTTATTTCTGTTTTATCCTTTAATAGGGTAGTTACTCTAGTTAGGATATTATTTATGGAGGAGAATCTTATCTTCGCTTGAGATAAGATATTGGTTGACTTGGGGAGCAAGATATCGCCCAACCCTAACCCTAATGGGCCGATCGGCCTAGGGGCGCGCGCCCTCCCCCTTCGCCTGTCCCTCTCCTCTATAAATACACATATATTCGCTCATGTGCCTAGTAAGTCAAGTTCTAGCTATCGCTCTGCCTGGACGCCGTTAATCGACATTGCCCTTACTGACTTAAGCATCGGAGGTGGATTAGGGGTCGCTCGCCCCCTAGGTCCATTGTTTTGAGGTCATTGAAGGTAAAGATGCGCGTGGAGTGGAAGAACATTGAAGGAGTAGAAACTTGTACACGGCATATTTTGTGTACTAACATATATATATGTATATATATATATATAAAGAGTTATAAAGAGGCAAAAAGCACTGTCATGGACGGGAGGTTTATTAAACTCATTCTCATAATGTTCTTCTTCTTGAGTTGAAGGTTCATTCAAATTGATCGAATTAGAAGATACCCCATTGAGCATCTATACATCTTCTTCGATAGAACCATGTTGGTTGAGATTGGATAATTCATCAAGCTGGAGAGCAATGGATTCATCTGAAAATAAATTCAAATCAAATGCGTTTCTAAAAAAAGTCATTGAATTTATTGAAAAGTAATGCAAAATGAATCAGTAATTTCATAATCTTCTTATGTTGTACATATATTAGTAATCTTAATCTAGAGTTTAAATTTTGGCTTTACAAACTTTTGAGTTTATTTTCAGTGAGATTTTTGGCTCCAAATTGATTTCAGCTACTCTGATGGTTACAAAATCAATCAGTAACATTTTTTTTGGCGTTAGAAAGAAAAAAAGCTACATTAAAAAAAACTTTCAAAAAGGAAATTGAGAGAGAGATTTATTAGGAGGGAGTAAATGTAGTACATATATGCAATCTTATCTAGCAATCCATATCTTTTATGAAGAATTTATAGCTTAATCTAATGGTAACTTAAAGGAAGGAGTGATATTTTTTTTTGTAGATTAAGGAAGGATGGATTTAAAGTTTTAGAAATTAAAATAGCTTATTCAGGTTAGTTAGGTAATTTTATTGGGTTTCTTAATTCTAGGTTAAAAAACTCTAAAAATCAAACATCATCAAATGGAGGGAGTATATCATAAAAAAGTTATAAGATTCTTTCGTAATTTCTCTGTTAAACTAGTTTTTGGATAAGCATAAAAATAATTATAAGATTCTTTCATACTAGTGGATGATCATGAGATCAAAAAGCGGTGGGAGAGGTACTTCGATCTGTAACCTCCTTAACGAGGGGGGCGAGTCAATGGAGAGCCAGCAAACTATAGGGAATCAAGTTAATCCTCCTCTATTCAGGCGATTCTCTAGGATAGAAGTTAGTGAGGTAATCCACAAAATAGGCACTAAAAAGGCTATAGCACCAGATGAGATTCTCATTGAAGTTTGAAAGTGCTTGGGCATGCAAGGTTTGGAAGTCCTCTATTTAAATAATTAAGCATATTGAACTATTTTACATGTAATTTAATTTGGTGTATTACTGAATTATTTTTTAAACATATTTATATTGAATTTTTTTTTAACAACCTCTCTTGTATTTAACTGCACTTTATGTTTTTTATCTGAACTGCACTTTACGTTTAAATTAATTGAAAAAACAATAAGTTGAAGGACAATTTCAAAAGGTTGCTAAAACTTCAGCAATCTCTTTCTTTTATCGTATAGTTTGTATAAAAACATATGAATATTAATTGTTATTTTTTCCTTGTCTATATGTCTATTTGTTGATTTATAGATAGATATATGTATATAATTAATGTTTAAAATAATATTTGTGTAGATTTGTGTTATAATCTACCAATTGGAGTAATAAGTAATATATTAAGAGTAAATTCAACTGATCTATAGTATTGAAAGTGAACAACAAATATTGGTACCTTCATACAATTTTGTAATATTATAAATATAAAAACAATATTGAATATATTTATTCAATTGAAATGATGCACCGGCTGTAATATTCGGCTTAATTCAGTCCCATTTTCTTGACCCACAAGTTCTTAGACTCTTGATTTTTAAATAAGTGAATACCCGAAATTAAAATATAAGTCAACTATAAATTTAATAACCCCTTTTTCCTAGAATAATAAGAATAAAAATAACAAAATAATCTTCTTTGGATTTGTCTAACTAATCGAAAATCTACCTAAAAATTCTATCCAAAATTCTGGTTCAGCATCTTATATATTATATGGGAGGAGGCAGCCTTTTCTTTTATCTTATGTTTTTCTTCAATTCCATTCTCGTGCCTTTAGCAGCCGGTAACCTTCCTTACCTTTCCTTTTTATTTCTTTTCCGCCATTGATTTGCTTTCGATCGGTAGAGTCGGGGGTTGGGTGTGAGTCCTGGTGGGCCGGAGCAGGGTAGCTAGGAAGCGGAAGTCGGGTTCGTCGGGTTGGGCTCGTCGGGGTTAGTCGGGCTGGGTAGTAGCGGATGGAGCGAGCCGGAGGAGGGTCGAGTGCGAGAGCGGGCCTGGGCAGGAACCAGATCGGGAACCGTTGGGAGAAGGCGGCTGAGTAGTGGGTTGGGGCGTGGCCAGTCGGGTCGGGCGGAAACAGGGGGAATCCGGGGGTACCGAGGGCGTAGCGGAACGAGAGGCTGAGGTGGAGAAAGGGGCGGTCAGGTGAGAGTCGAGCGGCAGTGGAGCGAGAGCGATCGGGGGCTGGGCGGCTTTGAGTCTTGCCGGTGGAAGGAAGAGCTTGGAGGCCATGGATTGTCTATGAAGGTGTCGGGGTGGGTTTAGAATTAGAATTAGAATAGGAAGGAGAAGGGTAGAGTGGTGGGGTTGAGTGGGTGATATCCGGGAATTAATTAGGTTCCGTTCCGGGTTCGGTTTCGAGGTTGGTTCGGGGTCCGTCCGTTTTCTTCTTAATATTAAATTTCCAAGTTAATTCGGTCGATCGTTAAGCCTTAATTTCGTCATTAAAATATTCAAGGGTTCGTAGTGGTTTCGTTGGGTTCTCGGATTTTAGGTGGAAGTTCTTCTGCTTTCATGTAAGTCGTTCTGTGACTTGCTCGGCTAGGTGGTTCTGTTCAATTCATGTTGGATTGTATGCTGTGCTAGTGGGATTGGTTTGGGGGAATTAGTCCCTAAAGTATATATTGTTTTAATAAAATGTATTTATTTATATATATGTGTGTGTGATTGTATGTGCTTATGTGTGTAGCCGGTTTTCAAAAGGGTTTTATCGTATGAAAGGTTTTCACGTGTTTTTTGTGTGTTGGCATCCACCGGTACAACCTTGTCTCGGATTTTCGATGAGAAGAGGACTTCTAGAGGCATGGTCGTATGGCAAGGAGAGCCCCTTCAAAAAAATTAATAAAAATGTTTTGGCGAGTGCTCTAGTAGAGACTTGACCGGGGGTTAGAAGTGTGTGTGGAACGGAGATTGGCTGGAGGATCCCTTGGATGCGGGTAGTGTGGGTGGAGGCCGTTAACACTACTCGGTGCGGGACAGTGTACGGTGGAGGTCGTTAACACTACTTGGCGCAGGAGAGTGTGTATCGTGTGTATATATATTGTGCATATGTGTGAATGTGTGGACTTGGGAATGTGTATATAAGAGGACTTGAGAATATGATTATGTTAGTGACTGGAATGTGTGTGACTAACTGGACTTAGGACTGGACTAGAGCTATGTGTGTGATTGCGGACTTGTTTGCTGACCTTAGAAACTCGTTTTGAAATGTTCTATTTACTGTATGTTTTTTGACTTGGATTAGGATAGTAGCTGACCCCTCGGGGAATTATTTTTCAAACTCCAGGTATTCAGGAATCCGTGTAGGACTTGGCGGATTGGTGGTATGAAGCGGCGATGCGTGTCATAGAATGGTTTGGGTTTAGGGAATGATCGTTGTATTTTGATTCATGTTTTTGGTTGATACTTTACATAAATTTATATTGTAAATTGTTAGTTAATGTACTTGGGGTTTGGGGAAGTTCGTAACTGCTAGCCTTGAGTTGAGTTGGGATCACGAATTGTTTTGTAAAAAGTTTTATTTTGTAATACGAGTTGGATGTTTTTCAATGTTTTCTCGTCGTGCCCGGGTTGCAAGATCCGAATGTTCTGTTGTCGAACTAGCTTGGCAGCGCCTCTTGAGGTCTACTACCGAGTAACGCCTTGTCAGGAAGACGGGGTGTTACAATAACCTCGATTGTTTCATTAATGAGTTGGTGTTCCTCCATAGGACACAAATTCCCCCAGCCCCGTCCTCCACATGAGACCATAGAAGATTATCAAATCCCGAGCGCCTCCAACCTTCGTCCGAGGGTTCCTTTTCTGCTTTTGTTTCGAAAATTGTCATTATTTGTATTCGTTCTAATTTATAAAAAGAGTCTATCTTAGGCCAAAAGGACTTTCGTCCAATCCCTCGACTATTCCAAATGATGATCTTCATAATAACTATCTATTTTAAAACTTAAACCTTTTCGACTTCTCACTAATGTTAGTGTGGTTTTGTGATTATCATTTTCATTTTCTGGTGTCCGAGAATTGTGATCTGTATTTCTATTTGAAAAATCATTTGGGTTAGTAAGATGGGCATTGGAAAAGGCAAATTCATCATCCAGAATAGATAAAGATCCGTGTTCAATGGAATGGTTCAATCAATTCTTTTGTGGTAATAAGACTCATATATTCTGATTTCTTGCAAATGACAACAATAAATTATGTACGCTTGTCTATTAACATCATAAAAGTATATACTGAGATACACTTTTAGATTTTTCGGCAAGCTGTAATGTTGTTGCATGAGGTCTATGTGGTTACAGGCACCATGTCCACGAATAATAATTTTGCTTTTTGTTAGTTTTTTCCTATGTTGAGTCAACCTTTGGAGAAACTCCTTTGACATTGTAATCCAGTTTTTTGACATTGTAATCCAGTTTTGTTCCTCCAGCTTTTTCCTTAACGAGTCATGCCACAATGGTAAAGGATTAGTGTACAAGCAATTTGTTATGAACTTATCAAAAGTGTACAGGTTTACTATAACAGAGTAGTTAATTTGAGGTTGCTTCACCCCTTTACTATTGCTACAATCAAGGCCGTCTCGATCTTTTCGGGGGCCCTGTTCGATAACTAAGTTAATAATAAAAATGATAACAAACCATAGGAAGGTACCATGAAAGAATGATAGAAAAAATTGAATTTAAAAATGTTACTATAGTAAAATCAAATATAAGAAAAGTGAAGAGAGGGGTCACACTCAAATAAAGCTGCAAAGTTAAGTTGTATTGGGCGTTGGAGTTTTGAACGGGGCCATTTCATCTCTGCTGAGCTAGCTAGTTTTTTCGCTAAAATACTCCTTGTTTATTGAACGATTTTTACATATGGGGCCCCATGATGTTTGTGGGCCCTGCGATAGATAACCACATGAACCGTATTATAGCCGGTCCTGGCTACAATGGTTCAAACAATATAAGGCAAGTGCATCAAAAGAGTTGGTTTTTTGATTGATCATGTAGGGATGTAGCTGACATAACCATAACCAGATATACCGCCATTTGTGCATAGATACTCTTCGTTCATTCTTTTTTGATTTTGCATCAGATCTGGTTTTGCAAAAACTGAATCGTCCAATCATTTCTAAACTTACACCTCAATTTCGCAGTTTGATGGAGTCCCTAATCATAAACCCAAAAAGGGAGGTTTCTTTGAGGTGGTTGATGTTTCCTTAACTCCAAAGAGTATAGTAAGTGATGTCATGCTTTTAGTTAGATTTCATAGGTTGTTTTCTAGTTTGATTTGCATATTTCCCTATGTGTTTGTGCGTTTTGCATAAGATTTCAACTCTCTTTCGAGAGTTGGAGTCGTTTGTGTGTTGTTTTGTGTTTTGTAGGTATTTGGAGCATTTTAGAGGAGTTTTCGAGATTTTCCGAGCATTCGAGGAGATGACGGTGTTGTGGTGTTCGTAGTCAAGTCAAGAGGAGCTTTTCAAGGATTTAAATGATGGATCTTCAAGCCAAAAAGTGTCTCAAAAGAAGCTACAAGAAGTCTAAAAGGAACCCAAGAAACATCGAAAAAGAAACCCCAAAGATGAAAGGCTAGCAATGGAGCAAGTTCGAGCGAAAACACGAAGAAAACATGATCCTGCTGTAGGTCGGGGCCGACCATCCTGAGGTCGGCCGCGACCACCCTGAGCTGCGACCAAAAGCGAATCCTTGCCGCCCAAGTAATGCTTTTTGCGGGATTTTTGAAATTCGAAAAGGGGGACAAAAGTGGCAGAGGTGGCAGGCTGAGGAAGCTTCCTTTTAAGTTGACTTTCTTGGTACTTTTATTTAAGGGGCTTTTGGGCTCCTTTTCTAATAAGCTTTGGAGAGAGAGAGGAGAGGCTTGTGTGGGAAGCTTAGGGTTGGAGAGAGATCTCTCTCACTCTCCCTCTTTGGGAGGTGAGGAGGGAAGAGGAGGAAGATGGAGGAGGGTTAGTAGAGAGAAGTTGTGGAGTTTGCAAGGCTTGTAAGTTTGGATCTTTGTCTAATTTAAGTTGTTGTTTACGATTATGTTTCCCCCTTCTCTTGTGTTGTTTGTGTGTTTTGTTATGTGTGAGTAGTTAGCTTGCTAGGGTTGGGGTGAAACCCACCATGAAAGTGCATTTGTGACCTTGATGTTTGGATCCATGTTTAACTTGCAATCTCTGCCCATAAATCCCTCCTGTGTGCTTAAAACCCTTGAAGAAGTGGGGAATGTTCTTGTTTGCAACCTAATTGAAACGTTTTGTTGTGGATGTAAACTATCCGGGTTTAGATGAAAGTCGAACCCTTAGAAGAACAAGTTGGATTGCATGTTGATTTCTGTATGAAAATTGAGATTTTAATGTGTTCTTTTGTGACGAAAGTCACCCATGAGATTATGAGTTGAGTTGGTCTTCTATCATTGTTTGAATGCATGCTTGTGGTGTGGTGAATCCCTACCCCTAGTCGTTTCCCCTGTTTTTTTCCGAAACAAATCTTCGTGTTGATTCAGCCTATTTTGTATAGGATAACTCTTGTATTTTAGAGCTATATTGAGAGTGTTTAGGTTAGTTTTGAGTGTTATTGTAATATCAAGACCAAAGACACAAAGTGTGAAGAATCAAGAGTTAAAGAGCTTAAAGACGAAGATTCGTCATTGCATGAAGGTCGCGGTCGCGTTGTCTATGACGCGGGCGCGGTGGCGTGAAGGAGCGAGCCAACCGAGACCTTGAAGGCCGCGGTCGCGCTGCCTATGGCGCGGTCGTGGTAGAAGCCGACTCGGATTTGACCATTTGAAGGCCGCCGCGGGCGCGGTTGTGGTGCCGCGGTCGCGGTTCGGCCGACTTTCAAGCGGATGAGATTTCACCGTTTTTATCTTGTTTCCTTTCTTATCTTTCGGTTTCCTATCTTATTTAGTCCGAAAAGGTTGATCTTTGGGGCTATATAAGGGGAACCTTTCTAGGTTTTTAGATATCCAATCTTACTTGTCAATCAATTGTCTTTCAATAAAGCAATCAAGGAAGCTTTATTATGAAGTTGTGAAATTCTGGTAATCTCTTTATCCCTAGGTCTTTATTGATACTCTTGTGCTTCATCCCATGATCTATATTTGATTTTATAAGCCTGATCAACTTGTTTGATTGACTTAGATCTATCGTTTGATTTAGGATTGGTTGTTGTCTATGCATCTTTCCTATTTCTCGAAACAACTCTATTCTAGGACCGTGGACTAGTTTAGGGAAGAGTATTCAATGGTTAAATTGTGCATGAGACTCGTAGCTTGATTGCATGATTTGATTTCCTATTATCTTTGTGCTCTATGCTAATTCTAGGTTAAGCGTCCTTGCCTAGGGTTATAGAATTGCTTGGACCGTGGACTTGCGATTTCTAATGATTGGGATTGGAATTGACCTAGGCATATAAAGAGGTGGATGAATTCATGATCAACGGATTAATAAAGTGGAATTGATTGGATAAACTCTGCTTGATAACCTTTGATTGAAACCAACTTTCAAAACCCCCCTTTTGATTACTTGCATGAAACCATAAAATCCAAATAAAACTGATTCTTTTGGGTTCGACCCCTTGCTTGCCTACTATACTTTTGTTTGCATGTTTGGGATTGATTTTTGATAAGGGAACAACGACTTTGCCCGAGTCACGTGCCCAGAAAAGGTCGGCCCCGACCTGCAACTGGTCGGCCGCGACCCCTTTCAGTAGGTGTTCCTAGTGTGTTTTTAGGTCTAGTTTTTGGTCGGCTGCGACCCCCCTTAGGTCAGCCTCGACCCCCCTCAGAACGTGCAATTTGGCTCCTCAGGGCGTGCAATTTGGCTCGTTTTGCTTTGTTTTGTACTGTTTTCGTAGTTTGAACGCTAGACTATAGATCTGCTAACTCCCATGGACGATCCTGACTTTGCTATACTCAGCGGGGTCTTGACAAATTTATTTGTTCGAGATTCGCATCACGACAGTAAGCCAAGCATTCTTGTATAGCCTCATTTTTTCTTTAGTTTTGTTCTTGTTGATGTGGGAATGACCATCATCAAAATTATTCAGATTAGGAACACTACTTAAGGTCTCCTCGACCGTAGTGTGCTCGGGTTTGAGAGTGGTGTTGTTCAAAGATGGTTGTTGTTTAGAGACAGGTTTTTTCCCAAAGCAAAGAACAAGCTTGAAATAATTCATGCCTTTTTTTTCAGTTCCCATTGTGGAAGGCACAACACTCCACTACACCGAGAAGATGCACACACCCCCTTTACTCCAGAGGCCGTGGAGGCTTAAGAAGTGGAAGACCCGCTCTGCGCACTCCAACGCCGTATGTACAAATTGGCTGAAACATGAATCTCTTCCCCATCTAGGGTTAGGTTGTCAACTAAACATGCTTCTACAACCCCCCGACGGCGGTAATTCTTGGGTCTCCTTTTCCAGCTTAGCTTTTCTTTCTCTCCATGGCGTGCTTGATTCAAGTAATTGCCCCTCAAACAAGGGTTTTGATCAAATTTTTGGTTAGGGACAAAAAGCCCCAAACTTTGGTCTAACAATCGTTGTCTGGGTTCAAAGGGATCAATCAAGAGATTTCGGGAGTAGATTTGGAGGAGAGGAGGACAAGGAAAGCAGATTTTGGAGAGGATAGTTATTGGCCATGGATTAGGGGGGTTGGGGATTATGGTATGGAAACTGGGGTTTTGGAGGAGAAAGAACGTGAGAGGGAGGACAAGGAGCAGGGTGTTCATTTTTTTATTATAGCGACAATACTATTTGTTATGGGATCGAGAGAGTATTAAAATTTATATTATACTTCTCCGTATTGATATGTTGTTTATAATATATTTTGATATGTGAAAAAAGTCGTGCATGGCACGATGGGATTAGGCTAGTAGTATTCATGTTTACATGATTACATCCCCATAGAACTTCTACAGGTGTATATGAGCATATAATCACTAATTATCTATTACTATATATTAAAGCGGAAGCAAATTTTACCACCACATTACGCCACATCACCTCTTTTAGAAAAAACTATCTTATTAAATCTAGATTTTATCATAATCTTATACATACTTAGTTAAGATATTAGTTCTATCTTACAATTTATAAGTTGTTTTATTAATAATTCTATCCAAATATATAAGTCTTTATCTTATCGTTATACACAATTAATTAATACATCTAACATAAGCCTTTTATTTAAAAAAAACATTTTTGTCATAATTTATAAATCAGAATCTTAATATTTTACCCATTTAATCATTTATCATATTAAATTTTAATTATTTTTCTTAAATTTTATTATGGTATTTTATAAAAATATCCCTGGTAGAAAAATCTACAACTATATTTAAGACAAATATTCATTCTATTAAAATAATATATTAAATACATTTTTACTATCATATCATATTAAAATATCAATAAAAAGTAGATGATATACTTACCATATACATCATTAATATTGGATATTGATTACGCTATAGAAAAAAAGATAGATTTCTTAATTATGCTAATAATTCGTTAACATTTTCATTACATAATTATATACTTAGTATTTAATTATTTTTTCAAAAAACAATTAGATAGATATGAGATATTTGGTTTTCTATTTAACTTATTGTATATTATCTATATCTTTAGTATTATAATATATTAATCCGAGTTTTTCTATAAACTTATTGATTTTATTATATAAGTTAGTTTACGTAATTTAATTTAAATGCCAAAAGATTTGAATCAAGTGTTAATAAAATGTGGTATTGCATCTTATCTTATTCCATTCTTCCTCAATTATTTAAATATATGTTTATGTATGTATAAAAAAGTAAATATATGTGCGCAAAAAAAAAGTAAATGTATAAATAAAATTTATTTATATATGATGAAATATAAGAATCATGTCATTTTATAATCCAAAAAATAACACTCCCATACAAGATACGGGTCATCTGCTAGCATAATCACTAATCTGACTATAGAAATTGCAATATCATTATATCAAATAGATTTAAAGGCCCATCGTGGTCTTTCCTTCTCATGTTTCTCCCTGCAAATTCTTTAATTCTTAGGGGTGTGAGCCACTTAGACCGGTCAATTGGGTCAGGTCGGGTAGGCTCAGGTCGGGCGGGTTTGGGTCAGGTCATTTCAGATTCGAGTTAGGATCAATCGGGTTACGGGTCAAACTGGGTCGGGTCGCTTTGGGTTTTCAGGTCGCGTCGGGTTTTCGGGTCGGGTTGGATCAACCCATCAGGTCAAGAGTATCAATTTTTTTACCAAAATTTAAATAAAATATTATTTAAAAATATTTTAAAAATAAAATATATCATAATTTTCAAAAATAAAGTTTATATATTGTAATATAATATAAACTATAAAAAATCGGGTCTGCCTATTGAGTTCGGGTTTCAGTCGGGTCGAGTTGAAACTGGGTCACGGGTCTAAAATTATGGGTTGAAACCAAAAGATTTCTGGTCGGGTCGGGTCGGGTTTACGGGTCGGATCGGGTCTTGACCGGTCTAGAGCCACTACATACATTTACTGTCAATAACACCACGTGTGGTATTAAATAGACCATGAAATTCAACTTTACAAATCTCGGCAGTATACCAAATACAAAATCGGGTTGGCTAATTTTTATGCACCAAACTATGCTACTTTGATTTTGATGGGACTTTGCATTCACCAACAAATGTCGAATCGAATAATATAAAAATTGGAAGGATACGGTACCCATGAAACACACACACACATATCACCTTAATTTGTTCAGCCCCATTCAAATTTCTTTGCTAATCTAAAACAAATACTACGTACAATATAAAAAACAAAGTGCTAACATATGCCAACTCCGCAGAGTCCCTACAGCTAAAACTTGGTCAAAATTTTAAAAAATAAATAAATGATTGCAATCAAAAAGCATCATGGGTGGACCAACCAAAGGAATACCAAATCTTTCATTAGAAAAAATCTATACAGCTGCATACAAGAAAAAGGAGTATATAGTATATAGCAAACACAAGCTCCTCAACAGCACAGCACAAGGCACACAACAGACTCCATCCCATCGGAGAGTGAAAGCCTGACCTTCAATCCAAATTCAGTGTAGAAGGAAGTACTTATTCATAAATACCCCCCTGCATGTTTTCAAAGATTAGTTGACTAACTATACATTCCAGCAAACAATCAACAAGAATTTCCATTGCAAGGCACACCACAAGATTTTCCATTTCCATTCTTCACACTTTGGAGTCTAAGATTATTCTGCACAAACACCAGATCTTCCACATTTTTAACTCCCAAATCAACCACACTTTTTCGACAAGGTAGATTCTTGCACATCCAACTGTCCTTACACGACCAACTGTCGTCACATACAGAAACGCTTGAAACTTGGCTCAAAACCTTTATGGCCACAGTCTGCAACTGAGGCGCTTCAAACCCGAAATTCTCCCACCAAGCAACAGGATCCATTTTATCCCTACACTCTACAGCATCTTCCTCTCCAAAAGATCCTCCCATTCTCAAGAACGAGCTCAGCTGCTCCCTTAGCACTCGCCTTGTACAGCTGTCACTCTCGTATCTCTCAAGAGTTGCTTTCCAGCCCCGCATCACGTTTTTGTCTTTGCTCTGCCCTTTGCCAAAATATTTAGGGTTTAGAATATAGCCAACTGCATGAAGTGGCGAAAACAACGTATCCCATCTGGTTTCTATTAGAAACTCCATCTGGGTGAGTGGAATTTCATCAATCCCTTTGCTCCTCAGGGACTCCAGAGATTGGACCCGCCAGTTGTAGATGTCTCCCATTACAGATTTGTCGATGTTAAGATTCGAAAGTAAAGTCAAAGGGGGTTCAAATAACTGCAACATTAAGTGGGCTCTTCCCCAAAAATCTTCGTCTAATATGGAAGCTTCATATGTTATGGTATCTCCTGGAAGGTTCAGCTTCCACTGCTTCCACTCATCGCTGATAACAAGCGTTTGCAATGCTTGTTTCATGGAGAATATCTTATGAACTATGCCATATGGAACAAACATTAAGCCAAGTGTGTTAGAGTAATCTTTGATGTAATCTACGATTTGACATGAAGGGCTACTGCTTACATAAGTTGAGATAAGTTGCTCGATTTCTTTGGCACAAAGAATAACATTTTTCATGCAATCTATCTCAGCAATCTCTTCCATTAGCATGAAGATGGAGTAAGAAGCACAATGAGACCAAAATATATAAGGAAACTTTGATACTATAACAGATTCAAAAGCAAAACTGGCCTGTCCAAGATGGGTAATGACCTGGAGGACGTTTGTGGGTCCCACCTCAACAATTGTGTCACTCAGACTGCTGATAAACAAATTGTCACCTCCATCGCCTTCACTTATATCAATGGCCTTGAGAAATATGACACCTCTTGGACTTGCAACAAAGAAGTTAATACAGAAGCAAGAAAGAGAGCTATCTAATCTGTTGACACAGAGAATAGTGCATCCTGTATGAGCCCAAGATTCTTTAACCAAAGATATCCCCTTCTCAATTTTTTCCTTTTCTTTGCTTAAAGAAGAATCAGACAACTTCTCTACAGAAGGAGTCTCATATCCTGAGCCAAAACAAGTGAGAAATCGCACCATTTCTTGGAAGTATGAGGAATTTACAGTTTTTGTGTTTAAACCGTCAGCATAGAAGAATCTAGCAACTGCATCATCCACTTCTTCTTTGGAAATGGTTCTAGAAGGGCTTGATAGAATGAGATGAGAAGTCTTAAGACATTTGCTAACAGACTTGGCCATAGGATTTCCTGAAGAATTCTTCTTCTTTTTCCGAGACAGGCGTTGTTCCTCCAATAATAGAAATGTTTCTCTCATGGACATGTCTACAGCAGAGCAGCCCTTGATCCCTACACCGCTGAAACCAAGAAGGTGGGCCCTGACACGTGAGTAGGATCCGTTGTATCGAAGATGGCAGTGGTTACATTTCCACCTCTTTGTACCACTTCCCTTGTCGAATCCTCCATGGATTGTTACATGTTTCCATCCCCACATATCAGATTCTGCAGCCTTGCCTTCATAAAGTAATGAATTAATCCAAAATAAGAGAAAATAGAAACGAAAGAAGCATAAGGATAGGGTAAAACAAGTTAATTAATCTCAATTCATTGTGAAAATCAATGATACAAGTTCATCTTGCCTCAGGAGTGTAAACATAAACCATAAAGGAAACTTTATGCAAAGCATGCAATTCCAATAACCGTTTTTAAAAAAGAAAAATCATCAACTGAAAACAACAGTAATCTACATCTGTAATTGCAATATGGCCAGACATCAAAATATACCCTTTTGCCCTAGTGGGGATCACAACATGATTTCAACCATGTACTTCTTGATACAGGAATGGTCAACGCCATAGACAATAATCTACAACTTTGTATATGGTTGATCAAACGATCATTGTGGACATCATTGAGGGAAACGGGTGCAATCGTGCGTATATACTATCTATTGACATCAATGCAAATCATGTACTAACATTACATTAACGGGATAAGGATAAACCTAGCTGAACAAGGTAAAGTATAGTTCTTTTTCCACTAGTTTCGATATAATTCAGGAACAAATCTGGTGGCAAATGCAAACTGATATTTAGGATGCATTCACATGGACAAAAAAAACAAAGCCATCTCAGCACCGTTATCCAGCTAGAGCAATCCAAACAGATAATTGGTTCACAATTGATAGTGATGACAAGCGATCATATGTGAAGTCCATGTTTCAATAGCAAACTGTCCTCCATACCATATACCATCAAGAGAAAGAAAAGGCCATCCAATTCAAGTCAAACAATGAAATTCAACATTCTTTTATTGAGCTAAGATTGAAAGCCAGTACAACCCTCGCCACCGATTAGCATCGTCGATCATTTCTAGGAGGGGAAAAGAACTAGCACTAAAATTTGGGACCTCATTACGTATAAGTTGAAGCTCAAAAATCAAGACACAGACCGATGTTTTGCAGCCGAATACAGATGTAGCGGGGGCTTACCGGATTTGGGAGGCATTGAAAGGATGCTGATCTTGTTTAATTGCAGAGAAACAACAAATTCGGGAATCGAAACCCGCCGTTTCGTTTTCGTCGAAACCTGGCTGAAGCTTCTACGTAGCGTTTGGGGGTGACTGGTGAGCAGTAGACTTGCGCCATTACGGGATCCGTCTCCGTCTGATTGGGTCTGAATAACAAACGCGTTTGTTTGATTGTTTCTACAAAACTCGAGTGCAATTGGGTTATTGCATTTGGGCCCGACTTCACACACATCTGTTGTGATACAGTTTCCTTGTGGACTAATTCAGCCCAAATGTTTGAAATTTAGGCTCAAATCCCTCTTTGGTGTTTTAAGATTAAACAGTTCCTTTTAGGGTCTCTATTGTATTTTAATGGTGAAATTGATTAAACTAAGTTGACTTTTTGTATCATGTAGAGGATACGAATACGATTAACAATTTTTTTTAACATAGCGCTTAATTGATAACATATTAGTGTTTCAATATTGAAAATATTTTTTTAGAATAAATTAAACTAGTTTAACCTGTCGTGCCATGCACGACTATTTGACTTTAAAATATTAAAATTAAAATTAGATATATTGAAAGCGAATATTGATATAGAAAAATATAATATAAGTTATGATATATGAACATATTTTTTTCTAAAAGGAGTGATGTTGTTTTTGTTGTTCGTATAACCATAAAAATACATAGAAGACATAATATTTACACCTTCTTAGATATATCTTTTTTCTAAAATCTCATTATAAGAGTATAGTTTATCATAATTTAAAAGAAAATGTAGGAATTCACAATTTTATTACAAGAAATAAGTTGGATCAAATATTCAAAGATTTTGCTTAATTTGATTGTCAAAGAACTTTTAAAATAATGTTTTAAGAGTTAATAATTGATTAAAAAAATTGAGATAATAGATAAGAAGATGTAATAGGAAAAACTTATATAATGTCAATAATAAAAAGTATTTTTTTAAATATGAGGTACGATCAAAATTAATTTAGGGGTTAAAAAGTGACCGCTTGTATGTGTGTATTATGAATATAAGAGGTGTTTATATAATTTGAGAAATTTGTGGGCTTAATTTGTAAATAAGTTGATATTATTAAAAGAGACATGCGTATATACTTTGTCTATGTTATGTCATGGGACTAAAAATAAGGTTTGTTATCAAGATAGAAAAATTTATAATGGGTAAAAATATGTTGATCATGTAAATATAGAAAATAATCTAAGTTAATAAGGAAATTATCTTCAATTCAGTTTGATCAATAATGGCAAACGTAGTAATATAGAAATACAAATATATAAAAATGCACGAAAAAATAAAAATGCACGAAATCAATCTTAAAAATAAATGCTCATAAAAAATGCAGAATGTAAACAAACCTATGAGCGTACACGAAAAAACTGTTCTCTACAATGACAATTAAAAAATAATTTAATTTCCGAACCGAAACAAATGACATTTGCAAGGCATGAAATAAATCGAAACGTAGCTTATACATGTTCAAAATGACATTTGCAAAGCATGAAATAAACTTATGCAGAATGCAGAAAACGTAGTAATAAAGATAGCATATACTAATTTCAAAAAATTACAATAATTAATCAATCGTATCTTTACTTCCATATCTTTTTAAGATAAAGATTTGCCTCTGGTAGCAAAATTTATGTACTATATTAAAAGATTGAAAATTTACATAACAAAATTATGGTAGTTAATTAAAAGAGTTTAAAAATGATTTTGGTTAAATATCTGGTGGGACCAGAATTAACGTGGTGGCTCAAAAACGGTCGACTTTTATAATCTATATATTGAATTGATACTATACATAATATATTAATATGACTTAAATAAAATCAAAAACAAAATAATAACATATAAAATTATTCTTTAGAAACAATTCAGCTAAATAAAAATTGATTCGATATATATATGCTTTATTATATGCTTTAAATTTGTTATAAAATTATATGCTATATATATATAATATAACTTAAATAGATATATAGCATATACACAAAATTTGCTGCATAAATATACAACTTTATTATATGCTTTAAATTTGTTATTATTTTTTCAATGTCTATTCACATTCTACCTTTAGTATAAAAACTATCATAATATAACTTCTATTATTTCACTAATAGATGCCACAAAAATAAGAGGAAGAAACTGACTTAAGATGATAAAAAAATCTTACTTTTATTATAATAAATGACAATATATAAAAGATGCAATTTAAAAAAAATAAAAGCATTCAAAATGGTGGCATGTAATGTTGACTTCTGTAAACTAATTTACTACATGCAAACTTATGTTATACTTATTATTTAAACAAAAGATCTTGAATCGTATTGGTCTACATGTATATAAAATTTGAAAAACTAAACATCTATAAATGTAATATTTTTTTTAATAAGGAAAGCAATTTGAAGTATCATACATGAATGACAGATCGAGCGGCTGAAATATCCGGCAACCAGACAAATCAGCAAGAAAAAACCAAATCAATTAACTCTAATCAAGCAAGATGGAAATTTAACAAGCGATCAAAAGCCAAGCAACAATGCTTGAAACTCTGGAAATCCTAAAATCTAGGAACTGCATTCACTTGTTATCTTTTTCTCACGATGAGTGTCCTTGAAAGCGTTCTTGGGAGTACCACTTGGACAAACATTAGTTCACAAAGAATTTGTCATAACCAAAACTAGGGACGGATATCGTTCATCCACTGTTAGTGATTGAGCGTCTATAACACTGTCCCAACACTCCTCGATGTGGGGAGGATCTTCTAACTTGTCGGATTCGTCATGCCTTAGGGAGGAAGGATTGGACGATGCTATTGGAATCTTTGGTGTTCTTGGCGATTACAATCGTATGGAATTTTGATCAAGGCACCACGGTAGGCGGAAACTTTGTTTGGTACTAGAAACAATGAACTTGTTTAACGTCCTAGGATGAGGCCACGATTGAAGATTCGAAGTACACTTAGAATTTATGAATCAATTCGAACAAGGTCTATTCAAGTGAGCAAAAAAGTGCAAAAGACAATGATATTTATCTTTTGTTCTCTTGAATACTAAATAAGAACTGACTTTATCTTATTTCCCTATCATATTTCTTGATCTTGGTTACAAGTGCCTTGGGATTTTCGGAGTTAGCCCTGTGATTCTAGCTTTCCACTCATTGTCCTTTCCGCCGTCTTCTCCCTCCAATGTTGCTTTTCCTCCATCGTGGTGAGCTTTCCTTCAGCTTTCTCACGAGTCGTTAGCCTCACCTTTGAGTGCTTTCATGGACCGTTGCGACTGATATGGGGTTTTCAATATGTCAAGCCCAACAATAGATAGTTATATAACTACATATATGCTTAAAGATGAAAATCTCAAAACGGCGGCGGGGGTAAGAGTGGAAATTAGGGGAGTCAAATCTCAAAACGCTGCTCCGAGACTATCACGGAATCACCAGTCCCCTAGGGTTGTAGGGGGCAGCGGAGAGCGGACTGCAGATGGAGAAGACGCTTCCGTTAGATGGAGACGCCATCGCCGAACAACCTGCCCTGTAGCGTCTTCGCCGGCAAGACACTTCCGCTTCGTGAAAACGCTACTTCCGAACAAAGCCTTAGTTGACGGTGAATAATTTTTCTAGTTAATAAATGTAAAATAATATAGAAAAAATCCATGTAGAAAAGCCAAATAAACGATAATTTTATATGGTTGTAAGTTATTACAACCAAATGCCCAACTTTTGGTTTCAACTAGAAGGCACAACAATTTCGTTTACTTATTGTCACTTTATATGTTCAACATTCACCCCTAACCGTTACATTGACCAAAGTCTTGCCCAGCCTTTGGCGCAACCCGAATGTGAAAAACAAAACCACAAACTTGATTTGAAAAAAGCAAAACTCAACATCTCATTTGGCGCGCTTTCTTCCCTAATTTTTTGGCACAATTTCGAGTTTGGTGACTTCATATTGGAGCTAGGAGGCAGAAAGTGGGCCGAGTCGGTTACAACTGCACACAATTATGTCCGAACTCGGCCGACTCAGATACGAGTTTCCGAGTCGACCCGCCCGCGTTGGCAAAATCTTTTTGACGTAGGGAAATTTTGTAGAGAATCCATTGGCCTTTCTTTCTATTAGGGCTCTGCTTCACAATTTTACACTCTCATCCTCTCTCTCTCTCTCTCCCTCTCTCTCTATTCCCCATCTCTCTCCCCAGATTCCAGAAGCGTCATGGTGGCTAGCGAAATCTGCTGAGGCGTGTCTCGTTCTATCCATTCCCATCGCAGGTAACCAAGGTATTTTTTTTTTGTTGCATCAGAAAAATTTCCGTGTGTCTCGACGACGAGGTTCTTCCTTCCGACTGGTTTGGTGGCATTCTAAGCCTAATTGTTATCTGGAATGATTGAATTCAGGAACTATTTGGATCCGATTTGTTCTTGGCGGACAGATTTGGCAATTTTATGCGGAGAAATCAAAGGGACGATTTTTGAAAACCCTAGGCGTTGTTGGAGGAGTCTTCGATCTAGCGTTGATTTCAACATTGGCTTGATTGATGGAGCCTCCAGTGACTAATATTGAGCGTAGAGGGAGGAAGAGAAAGAGAAAACTGGAGAAGAATGCGCCAGATGTTCATGAACCAAGTCGCCAGCCCAAGAAAAGGGTCATTGAGATTCGAGGGGTGGCTCTTGTTGGCCGATACTTGCTCAAGGAATTCGATGCGAATGGGGTTTTTCTTGGAAAAGTTACTTCCTACGACAGTGGCTTGTATAGGGTTGAGTATGAAGATGGTGATTGTGAGGATCTGGATAGTGGTGAGATTCGTCAGTTTCTAATTGCTGATGAAAGTTTCGATGCTGAAATGATTGCAAGGAGGAAGAAATTAGACAAATTCCTCAAAAAGAGATCCGAAAAGCTAGATCTGTCTCAAAGAGTTGATGCTGGGAGTGCAAAAGCCGAAGAAGAAAATAGGGTTGAGTTGTTGACACCAAATGATAGAACTCAAGCTGATGGCAGTGGAGCTGACGATGACATTGATTCATATAGTAATTCATCCGAGCATGATGAGGACTGTGATTTACAGCCGGAGAACCAAGCTCCTACTATCCCACCACCAGAGCTACCACCATCGTCTGGGACAATTGGATTGCCTGAGGACTGTGTTCCGTATCTCTTTTCCATATATGTTTTTTTGCGTTCTTTTAGTGTCACCCTATATTTATGCCCCTTTACATTGGATGATCTTGTTGGGTGCCTCAATTGCCCTGTTCCAAACATGCTATTGGATGCCATTCACGTTGCTCTCTTACGGAAGGTGAGACATCGTCTTGAGACTTTGTCTTCTGATGGATCAGAGCTTGCAGCAGAATGCTTAAGGTAATGCCTTTTCCCTATTTACTGCTATACTTCTATATTACCCAATATGAAAAACATACTGCTTAGATGATTAAGTAGTTAGTAAACTAGCCACGTACTACTAATTTATGTTACCATAGGGGCACCTTTTCCCATTTTCATTTCCTGAGGGAAATTCGGTCACATGGACATGTATATCCCAGTGTATACTACGATAATTATACCTTTCTCCCGTATTATATTGGTTTCCTGTTTCCATATCAATGGGTCTGTTGAAAATAGAAGTCCTAAATACTAGTTTATTATTTGAACGTGTGATGCTCTGTGGTCATGTCTTTTTGCCATCTTTATGATTTTGGAAATTTTCTTGGTTAAGATGAATCTGTTATACACGTTAATGTGCTGTGATACATATGTAAGAAAACACACACATTAAGAAACACTTGATAATTATGGAAGGTTCTTAAATACATCCTCCATGAACCTTTCCTGCAGGTGCATCGACTGGACCTTGCTTGATCTGCTGACGTGGCCAGTTTACATCATCCACTATTTTAGGATAATGAAGTACACTAAAGGGCCTGAGTGGAAAGGATTCTACTCTGATGCAATAACGAAGGACTATTGCTTATTGGCTGTTGAAAGAAAGTTGAAAGTTCTACAGATCTTGTGTGATGATGTGTTAGAGACCGCAGAGATAAGGGCAGAAATTGATATTAGAGAAGAGTCCGAAGTAGGAGTAGCATCGGATGTAGATCTAGATTTTCCACCTGAAAATGGGCCAACAAGGGTCCATCACAGAAATCACAGATATCCCAGTATATCCTCCTCCAAGGACAGAGATGCAACTATTGCTTCATCCAATATAAGGTCTACAGTTCATGGAGTCGGTGCCCGTAACACGAGCACTGCTGACGATGAGGATAAAAATAGTGATGAATGCCGGCTCTGTGGCATGGATGGGACATTACTTTGCTGTGATGGGTGCCCATCAGCTTACCATTCAAGATGTATTGGTGTGAGTAAAATGTTTATACCAGAGGGGCCTTGGTTTTGTCCTGAATGTATTGTAAGCAAAATTGGGCCACCCATTACTGTAGGAACTTCACTAAAAGGTGCTGAAGTCTTCGGATCTGATCCCTATGGGCAAGTTTTTATGGGCACATGCAATCGCTTGGTTGTGTGAGTTTCTCTAACTTCTTTGCAGAACCTTATTGTCACTTCATTGTTTTGCATTTCCGGAATGTTTTTTATTAACTATGTTTCATAGGCGCATGTGTAGAGGTTTGATGAGTATGTTTCTCAGAATGATTGGTGTTCTTCAACTGGGGGATACCCACATTTATTCTGAGGTCTAAGTGTCACCTGATCAATCGAAAGGATAGACTGTAAAATGTTTCAAATATAAACTCTCGGTAGGTTAGAGTCTTTTTGATGCTATATTTAATATGGGAGGTTTACATTCAGAAACGACCGATATTGTAGCTGTACTAAGAGTGCATTTGGTTAGAAGATTTATCTGAATTTTGTTTGTTTTGTTAGTTGTAATTAATTGTCTTCATATTTAATATACAAGATGTTTCGTATCATATTTATAGTGAAGACTTGCTTCAGCGCGGTAAAACATCATGCTAAAATGCTGGTTGACTGCGATTGTGAAAGTAAAAACACTCTTCTTCGTTATAATTTACTCCACTTTTATCATCCAATTCATGTTGATACATGCAGAATTGTGCTTTTTTTCATTCTGTTGACATATGCGTGTGAAATAATCATATTACTCAAATTTCATTTGGATTTCTCTAGCACATAAACTTGCCAAGTTTTGACTTAATTAAAAATCCAATGAACCTCAACAAATGAGGAATTTAAGGTTTTTTTGCTAAAAAAGTAATTGTTCATTTTTAGTTGGCCTTAATAAGGTGTGATTTGACATGGAGCTTCTGTTATCCTTCATACTTGTGTAAACTTTTTGTTTACCCTTCTGACAGTGTATTATGTGTTATCGTATTTGTTGGTAATAATGTCTTGCTCTTGGATCTTGCAGGCTGAAGATTTCAGTGGATGGGGTGCCTTTCGTCAGATATTATAATCACACTCATATTCCAACAGTTCTGCTGACTCTTAATTCATGTACCGACCATGAAGCTTTATATTCAGGGATATGTCAGTCAATCTTAAAGTACTGGGAAATTCCACTGGGAGTGTTACCTTCTCATAAAGTTCAAGCTAGCATAGAACAGGGACACGGAAAGGAAGAGCCTACAGCTCCAAGTACATTGCAAATTGACCTTTCTAGTGTGTCATCAAATTGTGATGTGCCTGTCAGGGAGATTTGTCCAAATGATGCCACTGAAAGGATTTCTGAGAACGTTATTGATGATTCTTCCTTGTTCTCTGCTTCCATTAGGCAAATTGATGTGCTGTCTGGCTTAACCCATCAAAACGAGGCAGGTGGATTAAGTTTGAAAGAGGATGACAAAAACACTTCAGCACAGAGCAACGGCAGTAATGGTGGGAACAAAAATGGTATATCCTTACGGATCAAATTGCCTTGTAAAAAAGAGGGATCTTCTTACAAACCTCATGCGTACATCAACCATTATGTTCACGGTGAATTTGCTGCATCTGCTGCTGCTTATCTGGCTGCGTTTTCATCAGAAGAGAACCGGTCTGAGACTCTTGCATTAGATAATCCCAAGAAAGCAATGGCTGCTAATGTTTCATTGCAGACAAAAGCTTTTTCATCTGCTGCTCTTCGTTTCTTCTGGCCTAGTACTGAAAAGAAGCTCTATGAAGTACCAAGAGAACGATGTGGTTGGTGTCTGTCCTGCCAGGGGGCCATTACAAGCAAGAAAGCTTGCTTGTTAAATGCAGCTGCATTAAATGCCACTAGAGTTGCGACAAAGATTATTTCAGGCCTTCGTTTGAGTAAAAATGTGGAAAATAGTCTCTATAGTATTGCCATGTATACTTTGTACTTGGAGGAAAGTCTGCATGGCTTACTGATTGGGCCTTTTCAGAGTGCTGTTCTCAGATTGCAGTGGCGTAAACAGGTTGAGCTGTCTTCATCTTGCAGTGAGATCAAGGCCAGGTTACTTGAAGTGAGTATATTGCTATTTCATGCCAGTATAAGCTAAATCTTTAGCCCATGACTTTTGAAACCTTGAGATAACTGCTTTTGGAATGTCTAAATTACCTCCCACTGTTACGGAAATGCTATAATGAATTTGCGGTGATGTTACTACTAAATATAGTATTTTTTTTACTATAAGATGTTATCCTTGATTTTCTTATTTGATTGTCTTTTCACTCTGGCTTTAATCTCCTGATCAGCTTGAGGGAAGTCTGAGAACTATCTCCCTCTCTGGTGACTGGACCAAGCTGCTGGATGATTGGAATGTTGAGCCTCTTAACACTCAGACTACTGCTGCTGGTTCAATGCAAAAGCGTCCTCCTGGGAGGCCTCCTACCTCTCAGACTACAGCTACTGGCTCAATGCAAAAGCGTGGTCGTGGGAGGCCTCCTAAAAAGCATATTTGCACAGTTGAAGTTGTACCTGATGGTTCAGGTGAAGATTCAAATGATTATATCTGGTGGCGGGGAAGAAAGCAATCGAAGCTTATATTCCAGAAAGGAGTACTGCCACATGCAATGCTAAAAAAGGCAGCTCGCCTAGGTACCACATTTTTTTTTCCTACTGTAAAAGTTCTATTATTTTTCTGTTGGTAGGGTTTATTTGAAGTCGTTCTGAACAAGACATATTTTCTTTGTTAAAGCCTACAAAAAGTAGTCAACTAACTGAAACATAATGAATGTTAAATGACCGATGTTTTACTGAGGTGCGGAAGGTTGGACTGAGGTGCTTGGTATGTGGCTTATTAGGTGGAAAAAGAAAGATTATTGGGCTTCATTATGCTGATACTTCTGATGTTCCTAAGAGAAGCAGACAACTTGCTTGGAGAGCTGCTGTAGAGAGGACTAAGAATGCATCACATCTTGCACTTCAGGTACTCTCTTAATCTTTGCACTTTAGTTGGAACTTTATTTTCAATAACATCTAGTGTTGGTAGTATCTCAAGTGTTAACATTGTGGTTCAGGTTAGGTATCTGGATCATCATATAAGGTGGAGTGACCTTGTTCGTCCTGAACAAAGCCCCCTGGATCCGAAGGGTAATGAAACAGAGAGTTCTGCCTTCAGAAACGCATTTATTTGTGACAAGAGAGTTGCAGAAAACAAGGTTATGTTCGGTGTTGTGTTTGGGAATCAAAAGCATCTTCCTTCCCGTTTAATGAAGAGCATTATTGAGAAAGAAGAAACACAGGATGGGAAGGAAAAGTATTGGTTTCTAGAAACAAGAATTCCTTTGTATTTGATAAAGGAGTATGAGCAGCAGCAGCTGTTGCAGACTGAAAAGGCTGTCTTGCCTCCTGACAGCAAACCATTATGTACTTTATCTAGTTTACAAAAGAAGCAGTTAAAAGATAGTCGTGAGAAAATATTCTTGTATCTTGTGCGTAAAAGGGATAACATGGGGGTGTGTTGCTTTTGTGCCTCCTGTCAGCAGGACGTATTACTCAAAAATACTGTCAAGTGCAATGCTTGTGAAGGTAACCAATATTCCAGCTTGTACAGTTTTTGCATTGTCAAGTGTCATAATTTTGAAATAAAATGCTCTTTGTTCCTTTCTAACTTGCATGTATGGACATGCTTTTGACTTTGGTATCCATCTGTCTTGATTAGCCTGTTCTTGTTACTAACCGTTGCATTTTAATGCTGAATGATTTCAAGAACTCACTGGTGTTGGATCGTGCACAGGTTATTGTCATAGGGAATGTACCATGAGCTCAACAGTTCAAGCAAATGAAGATATTGAGTACGTAATCACTTGTAAAAGCTGTGTCCATGCCAAATCTATAGCTCAGAACAAGAATGTTGAGTCTCCGACTAGCCCCTTGACCTTACAGGGGCAAGAATACCAGAATGGATTATCTGCTGCTAAAAGTGCAAAGCAAAAGCATAGTGGTAAACATATGCCGCCTTTGGGAGGTTCTATATCTAATGTCAGTGGCTTATCTTCTGCAAAAGGCAACAAAAAGCACAATGGGAAAAAGAAGCTTTCCATCAGAACTCCCGAGAGTGTTGCCGGTGCCAATGGTTCGCCAGTTTCTAAAAAGCAGAAGAAAAGTAAAACATCAGTACATGAAAATAGTGCTGGTAAGAAGCAGCCTTCAGCTGGCTCTAATCTTAATTCAAATAATAAAAAGAAATTATGCTCATTGGGCCTTATATGGAAGAAGAATAAGAAGAATGAGCCGGAGGTCTCTGGCATTGAATTCAGGAGTAAGAATATACTCATGAAGGGCAATCCTGATAACATCGATGTATCTAAAGTTGAGTGTCGTAGTTGCCAGAAGACATATGATCCTTCCTTCATGTACATTCATTGTGAAAATTGCAAATGTGAGTAATTAGCCTTGTTTTGTTATAGTCTGATTAATTTTTAATGGTAGATTCCAATTTAATCACAAATTTCTACATTGTAACTTGTGCAGCTTGGTATCATGCTATTACCGTTGAGCTCCATGAGTCGAAATTGGAAGATTTGGTTGGATTTAAGTGTTGCAAGTGTCGTAGAATAAAGCAGCCGCAGTGCCCATTGGCAGATGGGGGCAACAATAAGCTTTTTGAACAAGGCAAAGGCTTGGAATCTTTCTCTGGCTACATGTCTGAGCAAGCCGAGTCATCAATACCTTCTACTCCAATAACTCCCATTGAAGAAGAAGAAGATGTTGATGATGATGATGTTGATGGTGATGGTGATGGTGATGGTGATGATGTTTATATTGAGCTTGATGACCCTCTTCTTTCTTCTGTTGCTGTGGAAGACGTTCCTGAATTGGATCCTGAATTGAACATAGAATGGAATACTCCTTCAATGGCAGGCCCTCAAAAGCTTCCCGTTAGGCGTCAGAATACGAACTTGCCTGAAGCCGAACCAAATTTACTCGTACTTGATTCGAATGATATCTCTGAACCTGTTACTGATTCGCTTCTTCCTCCTCATGCTGAATGGGATGCTTGTACTGGTGTTGAAGGTGGAATGCAGCTTGACTTTGACCAAGTCAACTACGAGGCTCCAGACTATGAACCCCAGACCTATTTCTCTTTTACCGAGTTGTTGGCCTCAGATGATGGCTCACAGCCAGGAGTGGCTGATGCGACAACTGAAAACATGCCTGATGATGTTTGGGAGAATGTTAATATGGACGAGTATGAAATTGAAGAGGTCCAGCCTAGAGATGATCAATTGGAGCCTGCTCGTAACATTCCTTGCCATTTTTGTTTACAGACAGAACCAGCTCCTGAACTCTTGTGCCATAACTGTGGGATTTTTATCCACAGCCATTGTTCGCCGTGGGAAGAGGTTCCTCAGGATGACAGCTGGCGTTGCGGTGGCTGCAGGTTGTGGAGGTAATAACTTTTATTTGGAAAAAAACTTCCAGTTTGAGTCTCCGACTGACCCACCAAAAGAGTCAAGTGTTCAGCTGGCAATGCGGTGGCTGTCTTCAAATGCTGTTAAGATCATGAAGTGATCTTGTCTAATACCCTTAACAAGGAAAACACTGATCTGGTTGGAGAGTCAAGTGTTCATGATGAGGGTGGAATTCAGAAATTGGTGTCCGAAGTGAAATTTTTATCTGATCTTTGGGTTTTGTTTGGTGGTTAAAAATTGGTATGGTTTATTAGGGTTTAGAGCTTAAACTGCTTTTCCTCTTTCTACGTGGAGCTGAACAGGGCGATGAATATGGTCTAGAGCGGTAGATTTGATACGCTTTTGAAGGTAAGCTTGTATTTTGGACGTGCTTACCCGATTAGAGAATTAGTTGTAAAAAATTTCAGTTGTCTTTTATTTAATATTAATGAAATTCAAAATTTATTCTTATAGATCAAAGTGCAGATATTATTGCCTTTCCCATGAAACTAATATATGATGTACGGCTTCTGATTTTCCTGGAACTTGAAATGCTGGTATTGATGTACGGCTCAAGAAATGGAATGGAACTGGAATGAAACTGAGCTATGTTGCAAGATAAATGAAATGAAAATTTGGATCTCCAACCAAGCTTTTTATGTTAGCTTTTTATTCTGACAAACAAGCTTTTTATGTTAGCTTTTTATTCTAGTCTTTGGATCTCCAACCAAGGATTATAAGAAAAACATGGCCATTTTGAAATTTTAACCAACTCTAGTAAGGCTGTCTAGTCTAAAGAGTGGACCAGACCTAATCCGTAACCAGGTTGATCCTTAAGTTAATTAAACATGATTTGAGACCCACCCTTTTCTTATCTCACCCACCCTCTTCACCATTTTTTTTGGATCTAAGAGCATTTATAACAGATTATCAAAAACAAAATATTTTAAAATTCAAAATGTAAAATTATTTTACCCATTTTATCTAAGTGTTCAATCCTACGGATTATCCATTTTAGAGAATCCTTAAATTACATATTTTTAGAGAATTTCAATATTTTTTTGCCATGTTTCTCTATTTTAAAGATTGTGATAGGGAAACAGTTGGGTTAAAAAGCACCCCAAATGTCTTAAAAATCTATTTTTCTCCATTTTGGAGAAGCTTTCCCTTCAACAATCTCATCGCCTTCTGATTCAGGCAAAATCGTTGTACCCAAAATCAAAGATAACCCAAACACACAAACTAATTATAGTGAGCACGTATGCGATCGAACCCTAGAGAACTTAAGGTATTTAGTCTAATAGTTATATCAACTAAGAACAAGAAAGGGGGTTTCAATGAGAGAATTTCAATCACCAAAGTAAGAAGACAAATCTACAGTTTCACAAGATCAATCAGAGTGCTAACAACAGGTTCATTCAACAAATCCACTTTAAAAGAGTCGTTTGATCATTGATTCACACACAATTCTTTTTAATCCAATGGTTAATTCCAATCCTAATCTTGACTAATTTCCTGTCCACGGTCCAGGAAATACTTAACAATGATAGATGATGCTCAAATCAATATTAGCATTAAGAACAAGGATATATAGGATGCATGCAAGAGAGATCAAGCTACGAGTCAATTTCACAAGCAAACAATCAATTCTCTTCTTAAATCCTAGTTGCATAGACAACAGATCTAGGTTCTAAGTTGTTTTCACAAAATAGGTTTGTCCACGGTCCAAACCCGTTCCAACAATAGAAGATCAATCAATTCAATAGGTTAATTACTCCTAGAGAAACAATCAATAATCATGTAATTAAGCACAAGAGAACGGCTGACTGTTTGGAGGTGCAGCAGGATAGGAGGGAAAGAGGCTCCTGAAGAACTCCTCTTGCCGCACCTGAGTGGCCCGAAGGTCATCGACCCGAGTCGACATGTCATGATACAGCTTGTTCTGGACCTCCTGCTCACGCCTCATCCCCATCATCTCATACCTCATACCCGACTGATCCTCGGCCACCATACCCACAACAGTAGACAAGTTGGACTGATGGATGGACAAGTTGTGCAGCTGCTCGTAAACATCATCATAAAACTGCCCATAAGAGGGCTCCTCAGCAGCAGAAGAAGTACCAGCACCACCTTGAGCCCAAGCAGAAGAGGCTCCCCATCCAGTCATGTCATAGCCCGATGCTCGGACCTGCTCGTCCCAATCACCCTGAGGCTCAACATCGACATCCTCCTCCATAACTGCATCATCAGCAGCAAAAGGGTTCGCCTCGAGCTCTGCATCAGAATGTAGACGAAAGTCGAAGGCCCTATACCCAATAGCAAGAGAAGGCCTTGGAAGCCTCATGAACGGCTGGGGCGGATGACCAATACACCACATCCATCCCTCATCCTCATCACCCTCTAAGCAATGGATCCTGCGCAAAGCAGGCACATCAAGCTTAAAACCATCAGGGAGAGGCTTCTCGTGCACCTCTCTGATGCTCTCCATCGTCCCAAATTTCAAAGCCAGCAAAGTAATCATCCCACCAAACCCGATCTTCCTATTACTCCTGCCCTTCACAACCTCACGTAGATTCTTCTTAAACAAAGCTAGCCAATCAGAAATAAAACGAGAAACCGGAAAACAAGTCCACATCACCTTCATATCATTGGCTGGGAGCTCGTTCACCTCCCCTTGCCCCATAAACATCATAGCAATCACCTTATGAATCAAACGCATAACGGGATTCGAAATCCTGTTGTTCAACTCACCGCCCTATCTCCAAGTGTGCCCAGTCAATTGTAGCCAAAAATCACACATCCCCTGATCAGTCAAGGACTCAAGCCAAACCTCCCGAGGCTGACGGGTGATACCAAAACAGTCCTTGATCTCTTGCTCCGGCATAACACAAAGTTGGTCACAAGCATGGAGCCGAAGAGTGCCCTCATCATCAAACTCAAATGTAGATAAGAACTCAATAGTCAAATCCACCCCAAAGACACCAATTCAGAAGTATATGGTGACTTACCAAGGTGAATTCGCCTTTAATGGTGGTAGTGCCGGATCTAGAGACGGGAAGAGGGCCCGGAATCGCTTGAGACCTTGAACGCAGTGTGAGAGCGCGGTCGCGGCGGTGGTCCGCTGGACGGCGGCGCAGACTCTGGCAAGATGAGGGGCCGATGACGGTGAAGAAAAGGTTGGTGGGTTGAAGGATTGGGTAGGTGTGAGTGGGGGTGGTGGGATTGGGAGTTTTGTGTTGTGAATAAGAGGGATTAGGGATTGATGGGGATAGATGGGGGGTAAGGTAGGGGAAAGGAAGGGGCCGGTTTGACCGGTCAACAGTCAACATCTTTTATTTTAAAAAATTACGAACCAAGAGCCGACGCGGGCGCGACACGAGTTGCAGGACCGCGTCGGTCTAGTACCTGTACGCCGGGGTTCTGCTGGTGTCCCGCGGGCGCAGTTAGTTACCGCGACCGCGGTTTCGCACCAAAACGTCCTTTCGGACCTCGTACCTGCACATTAGTCCGCACAAAGAAAAAATTACCTAAGCTATGAATTAAAAACAATCTATCTAATTCTTGGGTTGCCTCCCAAGCAGCGCTTTTGTTTAACGTCGTTAGCTCGACGTGGATACGCTTCATGAGTCCAGCTCTGGAGTTGGTTCACCAAGGTCTTGCTCATCTAAAACGTCTTGGGGAACGCTCTCGTGGTATGGTTTCAATCGATGGTCATTGACTTTGAAAGGTTTGCCACCATGGTCAAAGAGTTCTACTGTACCATGAGGGAAGACTTGTGAAATCACATACGGCCCAGCCCATCGAGAACACAACTTTCCTGGGAAGAGTGTGAGACGGGATTGATAGAGAAGGACTTTATCTCCTGCCTTGAACTCTTTCCGAAGAATGTTCTTGTCGTGCTTAGCCTTAGTCTTGTCCTCGAAACTCACAGCATTATCATAAGCTTCCAACCGTAGTTCTTCCAACTCTTGAATTTGTAGCTTACGAAAGGCACCGTCCTCATCAATGCGCATGTTGCACTTTTTGATAGCCCAATATGCTTTGTGCTCAAGTTTCCACAGGGAGATGACAAGCTTTTCCATAGACTAGTCGGAAGGGAAACATGCCAATGGGAGTTTTGTAAGCTGTACGGTAAGCCCATAAAGCATCATTGAGCCTTAAGCTTCAATCCTTTCGGTTCGGGGCCACCGTTTTCTCCAAGAGAGATTTGATCTCCCTGTTAGACACTTCTGCCTACCCATTCGTTTGGGCATGGTAATCTGTAGAGACCTTTTGAGTGACATGGTACTTTTTTGTAAAGAGCGCTGATGGTCTTGTTGTAAAAATGAGTACCCCTGTCACTTATCAAGGCCTTTGGAATGCCAAACCTGGAAAAGATGTTGTGCCTAAGGAAATCTGCAACCACTTTGGAATCATCAGTCCTGGTGGCCTTCGCTTCCACACACTTGGAAACGTAGTCCACCGCAAGCAAAATATAAAGATTCCTAAAGGAGGATGGAAAAGGTCCCATGAAATCTATACCTGATACATCAAAAATTTCACAAAATATCATGCAAGATTGAGGCATTTCATTTCTTTTAGAAATATTTCCCACCCTTTAACATCTATCACAAGATCTACAAACAGCATGAGCATCCCTAAAGATATGAGACCAATAGAATCCAGCTTCTAAGACTTTCCTAGCAGTTTTAGCAACACTGAAGTGTCCCCCACA
Source organism: Polygonum aviculare (assembly GCA_934048045.1). Taxonomy (NCBI): domain Eukaryota; kingdom Viridiplantae; phylum Streptophyta; class Magnoliopsida; order Caryophyllales; family Polygonaceae; genus Polygonum; species Polygonum aviculare. The sequence goes on along the minus strand of OW204030.1, from coordinate 14,335,165 downwards.
TGCATAAGAATGACAAGAAGCATGGATTGAATTTACCTCGTTATCCGGGATACAACGTCGGATAATGCCGTTTGCGCAGAACCGTGCTTCACTGCGGATTTTATCTTTCTGAGCTCGGGTGTAATGAGGTGGCATTGCTCCCGAGACAAGGAAGTTCACCAAGTTGGCGTACCAAGGCTTGGATTTCTGGATCTTGAGGACAGACTCCTCGTTCCGGATATCATCCGGAGGTTCTGGGCTGGTACCACGGTCGCGGTCCGTCTGCCGCGGTCACAGTTCGTTACCAGACTCTTCATCAGCTTCTGCATCCAAAACGCGGTCGCAGTATGGGTGACGCGGTCGCGGAATCGGTGCAGATCGCAACTCAAACAAGGTGTCATCGGGAAACTCTCCCCTAATTTGCTCATGACTTCTTGAATGTTCCGCTGTGTTTGGTAGCCTACTCAAGTGATCAGCCACCACATTGTCAACACCTTTCTTGTCTCAAACCTCGATGTCACTTATAACAGGAGCACCGATCTTATCAAACGTGGCTTGGTCCTTCTTCGTCATGAGATAACGAAGAGCTGCATGATCGGTGTAAATGATCACCTTGGTGCCCAAAAGGTATTGCCTGAATTTTTAAGAGCGAACACCACTGCGAGCATTTCCTTTTCTGTGACGGTATAGTTCCTCTGGGCTTCGTTCAAGGTCATGGAAGCGTAATATATAACAGATGGCACTCTAGCTTCTCTTTGACCGAGAACGGATCCTACAGCATAGCCACTCGCATCACACATGATCTCAAAGGGCCGTGACCAATCGGGAGGTTGAATTATGAGTGCACTAGTGAGTGCTTTTCTTAGAGTATCAAACGCAGTCCGACATGCACTTGTAAAGGTGAAAGCTACGTCTTTCTTGAGAAGTTCACAAAGAGGCACTGTATTCTTGGAGAACCATTGGATGAACCTGCGGTAAAATCCTGCATGACCAAGAAAGGAACGCAATTTGCGGACATTAGTAGGATAAGGCTTTAAGATTTGATGGTGTCAACCTTTTCCTTATCGACCTCAATACCCTTGGATGACACTACGTGTCCAAGGACGATCCCTTGCTCAACCATGAAGTGACACTTTTCCGAATTGAGAACCAAATTGGTCTCAACGCATCGTTTGAGCACAAGTGTCAAATGGTTCAAGCAAGAGTCAAAATCATCCCCATGAACCGTTCCATAAAGACCTCAATGAAATTCTCAATGTACTCGGAGAAAATACTAACCATACACCGTTGGAAGGTCCCAGGGGCATTACACAATCCAAAAGGCATCCTGCGATATGAGAAAGTGCCAAAAAGGCAAGTGAATGTTGTTTTCTCCTGATCTTCCTGTGCAATAGCAATTTGAAAGTATCCCGAATAACCATCAAGAAAGCAATAGTAAGCGCGGCCTGCGAGTCGCTCAAGCATCTAATCAATGAATGGTAGAGGGAAGTGATCCTTGCGAGTAACTGCGTTGAGCTTCCTGTAGTCAATGCATACATGCCACCGTGTCTGCAGCCTCTGAGGAACTTTTTCTCCGTCTTCATTCTCCACTACAGTGATCCCTCCTTTCTTAGGCACCACTTGGGTGGGGCTCACCCAAGTGCTATCAGAGATAGAATAGATCATGCCTGCATTGTAGAGCTTGATGATTTCCTTCTTTACAACCTCCATCATGGGCGGATTCAAACGTCTCTGAGGTTGTCGAGATGACTTTGCTCCTTCCTCTAGGAGGATCCGATGCATACATGTTGAGGGGCTGATCCCCTTAATGTCCGCAATGGTCCATCCAAGTGCAGTTTTGTGCTCTTGAAGTACTTTCACCAATCTCTCTTCTTGCTCCTTAGAGAGTTTACTAGAAATTATCACAGGTAGTGTTTCGTTCTCTCCCAGAAAAGCATATTTGAGATGTTCAGGAAGTTGCTTCAATTCAATCTCAGGTGCCTGCACTACAGAAGGAACAAGCTCCTCTTTTTGAGGTGTTAGTAGCGGGGGCCCAATGGCCAACACATCATTCTCATTCCTATTCATGCTACTAACAACATCATTCATTTCAGCAGACAATGCAAATTCCACATTAGAAGGTTTTACATCATACTCTATGACATATTTTAATGTATCCTCATTATTGTGATCAAAGTGATTTTGCACTAAAGGATCAAGAATATCAACAGAGCATAGCAAAGGATCATCAGATGGGAATTTCATTGCTTCAGTAACATTGAATTCAACTCGTTCACCCTCAAATTCCATGGATAGCGTGCCTTGACTCACATTGAGGCATGTTTTAGCAGTTTTCATGAAAGGTCTACCAAGCAATAAAGGAGTAGTGTGTGAATCATGAGTCATGTCAAGCACATAAAAGTCAGCAGGAAATATCAATGAACCAAGCATCATAAGAACATCTTCAACCAAACCTCTAGGACGAATAGTGGCCCTATCAGTTAATTGATTTACTATGTCGGTTTCTTGCAAAGGTCCTAAATCTAAAGACTTATAAACAACAAAGGACATGACATTGATTGAAGCACCCAAGTCAAGCATAAAATTTTCTACCCTAGTATCACCAATAACACAAGGAATAGCAAACACTCCTGGATCACCACACTTTTTAGGCATTCGTTTTTGGAAAGACAGCTGACACATGTTCAAGTTCTTTAATAACCTTTTTAGAAGGTAGAGGTTGATAGTGTGTTTGATTAGACTCGACATCGTTTCTGTATGTGGCATCTCATGGACAAAGTGTCTACAAAGGTGGAGACACCAAAAGTTAATAAAATAGGCTTTAGACAAGATATGGGGAACTTGTTTGGAGAGCCAATGGACTACCAACTAGTTTGAAGAAGGATAAGAGTCATTTATAACCACGCACAACATAGTCAAGAAGACATGGCTAAAGGATATGTACGACATTCGAGCTTTTTGGATACGTGCATATTTTAGAGACAATGTACTCGGTGATCTGATAAGAACAACATCCATCTCGGAGTCACAAAACAGTTTCTTTGGCAAGTATGCGAATAAGAATTTCAACCGTGTTGAACTATTGATGCACTTTGAAAGCGGATTGGAAAAAGAAAGTCACGATCAATTGAAAACTGATGTTGATTCGGATACACAAGCATATGATCTGAAGACTCCACTCCCAAGTGAAAAGTATGCTTTAGAAGTATACACCCTTAGCGTGTTCACCCAAGTTCAAAATGAGATAAATGATGCATGTTTCTATTGTTGTCAGGGGCGGCCCGGGCAGGTGCAACCCGTGCACCTGCATAGGGCCCCTGTTTGTATGGGGCCTCAAAAGCAAAAAATTATAATAGGTAAAAAAATTAATAGGCATAGTTATAAGAAATAACATAGCATAGTGGTGTAATCAGCCCATATATATTTGCCAATATTAGGTGGGAAAGGGTTCGATTCTCATTGTTCTCTCTTTTTACACTGGGTTTCAATTTGTTGCAGGGCCTCATAAAATGAATTTCAATTTGTGTGCGGGGCCTCATAATGTGATTGGCCGCCTCTGATTGTTATGTTATCAACAAGATAAAAGGTAATTTTCAACTTGTTATACACTATTTTTCTTATCAATTAAAGAGGTGTCTGTATGTTTAATTTGCAAAACTAATAATTTGGTTTTGAATTATATCGCGTGATAGGTGATTAATACATTGACTACACAATAAGGGAGGGTCGATATGATTTCTTTGATGTGGGATCCATAATTTCAAATGGTTTCACTTCTTACACATGCATGATATACAATCGGATTGGACTACCATGCTGTCACATGTTTGCTTCTCTTAAAGACAATGGATGCACAAAAATACCAAATTTTTTGATTATGCAAAGTTGAGTTAAGGTTGTGATTCGGGCTATTTTGTATAGGTTAACTCTTGTATTTTAGAGCTATATTGAGTGTGCTTAGGTTAGATTTGAGCATTATTGTAATATCAAGGCCGAAGACATGCGATTGTTAATGATCAGGAAAGGAATTAACCACAGGTGTGAATGAAATCAATGGATGAATCTATGATCGAGTGATTATTAAAGAGTGGATCTTTTGAATGAACCTATCTTCCATATTTGTTTGTTTATTTGTTCGTTCTTTGTTTCTTAGATTAGTTTAGTATAGATTTCTCTCCTAAACCCCCCTTATCTTTGGTTGATAATTGTATTAATACTAGAAGCCTTAAGTTCTCTTGGGTTCGACCTCTTACTTGTTTACTATACTAGTTTGTTTGTTTGGGTTATTTATCTTTGATCTTGGCACGACGACTTTAGCCGAGTCAGGTTGCAAGTCGCATAATGAAAAAATCAAAACTTAGCGACATATTTAAACAAAGCGCCCATATGGAAAGGATGGAGTCAAAAAGAGAGTGAGATGTTGTCCACTATTTATGCTTGTGTTGGCCATGCATAGACAAAAGAAAATAAGTTGGATATCATGCCAGATAGATTGGAAGGTTTGCAGAGTATTGGTACCCAATGATATCGATGTCTTACCTCCTAGGAAGGCAAGAACAAAGGTAGGGTCAAGGCAAGAAGGATTCGAGCCGGGAAAGAAGTAGCCATTGAGGCACAAGCGAAGGCTGCAAACAAGGGCAAGAGGAAATGCAAATGATTCGGTCAATACGCGGGTCATGACAGTCGGAATGACAAGGAAGTTCTATATAATTAAACAATTGTTGCTTTGGAAATTCCATGTTTATTTCTTTAATTATCTTAATCATAGAATTTTTTAAGACGTTATATTGGCTTATTCATTAACTTTGAGAGACTAAAAACCCATTCTTTTGTATGTTGCATTGGAATTTTCATTACAATGTCAAATAAATTATCCATTTTCAACACCATTGCGTTCCCCTTCTTTACTTAACTTAATCTTTGAATTTTTCAAAACCTTGTATTGGCTTATTCATTAACTTTGAGAGACTAAAAACACACTTTTCAGTATGTTGCATTGCCTTTTTCATTAATATATCAAATACATCATCCATTTACAATAACATAATGTTCCACTTCTTTACTTAGCTTAATCTTTGAATTTTTCAAAACGTTGTATTGGCTTATTGATTAACTTTGAGAGACTAAAAAAATCATCTTTTAGTATGTTGCATTGGCTTTTTCATCACTATGTCAAATACATTATCCATTGACAAGGCTATAATACATTTCTCTTTAGTGGGTAGATAAAACATCTCGAACCCTCATTCAACGAGTGTAATCAGAAATTGTCAACACATATCAACTTTTCAAACTAATATACTTCGGACTACATATTTGTCATGTGTTCACTATGCTTTCAGCTTGATTATGCACTTGGTACGGTGATATTAATTTTCAACCCCAAAATATCTTAGTGTCGTACTATTATCAAAACTGTTTGACATCTTCACCAAAAGTAAGATCGATCAAGGCTAAGGACTTTACAACCTTGACAGATCGAGGCTTGAATCCACACTCCCAATGTTTGACATCTTCACCAAAATAGGTTTCCATGTGACGCATTAGGTAAATGCCACGATCAGACTTGTTTTTGTCATCCCGCCAAGGCATCTTCAAAAGAAGAACTTTCTTCTTTTCGAAACGGGATATTTTGTTTTTCAAACCCCTATTTTCCATGATTTGTCAAAATATGGCGTATTCATTAAAAAATTAAGCATGATATAAAATCACTTTTTAAATACTTGTTTATAAAGTTGTAAGAGTTTTAGACTATTACCAACCTGTGAATAACCGACCCATATTTACCACTTATGTCTCCGTCACAAGAAGTTGAATTATCTATTATTTCGATACTGAGTTTCATGAAATGGATCATATCGAGTAATAGTATGCGTGTTTAAAAATCACAAGTTATACCTGCAATAATGCAAATTATATAACTGTGACATAATGTTAATTGGATCTAAAAAACGATTCACAACAGTAAGCATTAAATTAGGAACATACCAGGTTAACGTCACGAATTTTAGTAAAAGGGGATGATAAAATCAAACCATCCATCTCATCTTGAAACTTACTAAGCCTCTTATTATAAGAACGATTACCACCATCAATGACTGTGTTGAGTTGAATATGAAAAGAGGAAAATAACATGAAAAATTGATATAAAATTAATGTTATGTGTGAATTGATATAAGAGAATTATGCTTTTGAAAATAAAAGAAAACAATTTTTGTACTATAACCGTCGGAGGGACAAACAAACGTTTCGAAGTCAATATAACTTGTCTTTCCTCAAATTGATTTAGAAAAGAGAACCATAAATCAGTAATGTTGATCGTAGCCTCAGATCCTTCTTCTAGGGATTTGAAATCATTAGTGTCCAACACCCCACCTTTGCGAGAGAATATGATTTCATTGTAAAAAAATGCTAATTTTAGATGTTTGTCATACGATCCTAAGCTCAAAAGAGAGATATACATACTCTTCATCCATAAATTGTGTCACGTAGGTATACATATTCTTTTGTTCCTTTGTAGGATGGACTGTTACACTTATTGCTCTAATAAGATATGAGCCTATCTTTGACTCGGATATCTTGATTTTCCTTTTTGACCCGAAATTTGGCTGAGCTATTGGTGTTTGAAAATCAACATCACTGCTAGATGGGATTTTGACCTGGATATATAAAACAAAATGCGAGAAAATTACATGTATGTCATATACTTTGTTTGAAAAATACATTTATTGCATATAAATACCTTATACAATTATTATGTAAACATACAAACTAAATTTGAACATGAGTAAAATAGTGCATTATTACGAACAACATATGTAATTAAAAGTTTATAATTGGTTTGGAAAAAGATATTAAGCAGGTTGAAAAAATATTTGAGCTGACAAATAGAAACTTTAGCAGCCGATTTGAAAGCTTTAGCTTTTTATTAGTAATGAAAAAGTAACAACCTAATCAAGAACATGTTACCCACTAGGTGTTTAAATTTGATCTTTTAATCATACATATTACATTTATGGAGATCTAGCCAATAGTTGTTGTCTAAATCAAATACAAAATTCTCTCCATGGTACTACATTATAATCAAAAGTTGCAAAAGTTTGTTATGTAGATTAGAGACTTAGTCCAGTATATTTCATTATATATATTCTTACACAATCGAATTATAACGCACGTGGTTTCCTAACACAATCATTGATAGACCAAATCCTACATCGCAAGTGTATGATATCGGTTGCAGTACCAAGGTGTCAAACTCAGGGAACTTAGTAGTACTCATTATAGCTCAATTCACTAGACTAAGCCAAAAGTATAATAAGAAGAGTTCTGATTGTTTCTAAGTATACCTAATATCCAAAAGCAAAGAGTAACTATCAATGGAGAGAAGCATTTGAAGATTAGGATCCCTATAATGACTTTTCAGTAAATGATCGGTGATATCTATTTGGATTTCAAATCGAATACTGTTTGAAAGACAAACTATCTAATGCAAGCATAACTTCTTTTCTGAAAATTAATGCTTGTACCTAAACTCAACTAGCCATTAATCTTGTACAGAGCAAGACTTATCTAGGTCCTTTAAGTTTTCTATAGATCAATGGTTAACTAGGATCAACATCCGCTCTCGTGATCCATTAAAACTAATTAATCAATGACTTTTATGATAAGATCTTCTTGAGAGTTAAGTCACTTTTCGCATAAATAATTCTATAAGTTCTACCTTAGGGATCTAGAATGAATCGTTAATGAATTCAACTATCAATCTCCTATTACAATTATCTCCTCATGGACTCAAATCTTAACAAGAATCCCAATTAAGTACAACATAGGTCATTAAGCAACCTAGGAAGAACTAGACAACAATCCAAGTTTCAATTCAACCAAATATCACCTTTAACTTAACCTAATTCATCATTGGGCTCCCCTTTCCTTGGAACTATAGATTTAGCTAGACATGGAACGGAAAGAAAGCGAATCAAAATCAAAGAGAAACATACTGAATTGTCTTATCAATTGATTTAAGTTCAAATCCAATACAAAAATTAACCCAATCACCAATCTCCAACTTGGGTTCTTGTAAGAGTTCTCCCCATATAAAAAATAGAATAAAAACCAAATAGTCCAACAAACTTGTCTTCCAAGTATTTAAACCAAAGTATTAAAAGAACAAAAAAATGGGCCCAAATAAACAAACACGGAAATCGGGCCGAATCACTCGATGACTTGGGCAAAAACTCGGTCAAATTCTTCTCTGGTGCCATGACCTGGTCCTAAAACTCGGTCGAGTTTGGGGCCGACTTTTGTGCTTTTTCTTCGGTGCTTTCTCATGCTTTCTCCGGTTGACTCCTGGCTTAATTTCTTCCTTCGACCGACTCGACTCGGTCCTTAGTCAAGCCTTCGGGATCCATCTTCTTGGGCATCCTCCGAAAATGGCTCCAAATGCTCTTGAAATCACACAAAACAAAGAGTAGACACTGAGACTACAAATAAAACTAAAATCAAACGAAACTAACTAAAAGGAAGCAAAATCAAACTGAGTTAGAGAAAATAAACACGCTCTAAACTAGTCTAAAATACATGTTATCAATCACTCCTCATAAGGCTTACTACCTGTTTGTAAGACTTTTTCTTGTTCAATATATCATGTTCATCATCCTGTTTTGGTGCTCCCCTTTATTCAAACTTAGGTTGATTCTCCAAGGGAGGTTTGAGGCATTCAATTGTTATGGGGCACTTTTCGAAGTCAATCCACTAATAACTTTGTCGATAATCTTACTAGGAGATACAACCTTCAATGGAAAATAATTCAAATGTTATAAAGTTAGATGAAACGTTTTGATTTAATTATGAAAGGGATCATAATGTTAATACCTCAGTTGTGTTGGTTGGTTCTTCAATAGCAATATCATCATTTACACCCTCATTCCCATCGATAGACTTGATAATAACCTCATCAATTACACCCATGATCAGATTAACAATATTGTTTCGTCAACATTAAAATTATAATTTCATGTAAGTTATTCAATACTTATTGGTTATTTTAAAACTATTATGATTAGAAAAAGTACACAATAATAGTTGAATAAATTATCTCACAAATGGAGATATATATTCAAAAAGTATGTTTTGAATATTGAATTTTCTTTATTTGAACTTAAATCATGAACACAAAATATGAATAACTTTTATATCCAACATGAAAAAGTTAAATATAATGAATTGATGCACATCTCCCTATATCTGATATGTTATTCAACACTTAATGATTACTTTTTTAATTACCGTGAATATAAAAAGGTCATATTCACAATTGAAAAACTTATTTAAAATATTCAAATATATATAAGTATGTTTTGTATATTGAGAAAATTCTTATATGAACTTGATCTTGTGAAATTTCATAGTATGTGAATAACTTTTATATCCAACATGAAAAATTGATTTTTTATGAATATATTATTAAGCATGAAAAATTATATGTGATATATTGAAAAAGGTTGACGTTAACAGTTTAAGAAGTAAATTTCAATGATAAACATGATACATGTTACAAGTTATCAAGCATATGTTATGAATTGAACAAGTGCATATCATTAAGATGGAAAACTTGATCATAAACATTTGAAAAGTGAATCTGAATGGCATGATTTTGTACCTGATGATGTTGGATCGTAAGTCTGAGAATGGGCGTCCTTAACAGAGTCAAGGCGTCCTTAAGTGCAGCGGAAATAAAAGACTTAAGTGGTAAAACAAATAAGACAAAAGACTCAGGGATTTATAGAGGAACCCCACTAAGACCAACTAGTCTTATGGGTAAACCTCTACCTCTGAAGAGGAGTTTCGAATATCCGTCCTTATCTTATTGGAGCGAGTCGTTACAGTGTACAGGCGAGCAGTTACAATTCTCTGAGCTAAGTGTGCGTCCCTAGTCTCACTAGTAACTTCTCCTTTTAGCCTAACACTCTTTGCTATATGGTAGCTAAACACTCACGTCTCTACTTAGTGAGAGACAACCTTTCTTTCTAACTCTTTGTGATTTGTTTTGGATTTGATTTGGTTGTACTTCTTCTTCTCTTGAATCAAGCTCAATTGATCTTCTTGATCTTCGTTCTTGAGCTTGAATGCTTCGGAAGTTAGCTCGAGAGAAATCTTCCAAGTCCACACCGCTATGCATAACCCTTGAGGGGTATTTATAGCGGTAGTGGCTTTTGTCCTATAGCGTCCTCTGAGTTTACTACAAGATCTGTCGTCTTCCTTCAAATGTGTGATTTGCATCTTGAAGAAGTCAACTCTGTTACCGCTTGGGAAGCCTTTGCGTGGTCAGGGGACCATCTTCTGGAGAGCCACTTCTTTGGAAGTATTTGCACGTGCCCACACATAAAAAGCTTCCTTCGAAGGACTACGGCCGATTATGATGTAATCATGTTGGGGCGGCCTTGGATCGAATTTGAACTTCTTCAAAGTTTAGGCACGCGTCCCTTCTCGATGAGAATGCCGTCCTATCTCGTAGGGACTCCATTCTTTGTTCTGCTTTGGATATTCCGATGGAGTGCGTCCCTATTTCTTAGGGACTCTCGTTCACTTGTTGTCCTTTTTCACTCATGGGCGTCCTTGGGACTTACCTGAGATAAGCATGTGGGCAAACATTAAATACCATTGTGTTTGTCATTATCAAAACTAGGGACTTCCATTATTGGTTCGAGATTTAGAGACTAGCGTCCTTAATAATGTCTCAACAACTTCCCCCTTTTTGATGATGACAAATTATTTAAACAATGCGCACAAATTCAATCTTTTAGCATGAAGCACTACACTCTAGCGTCCTTTGACGAAGATTAACATGCAAACATTTTTCAAGTGCGTCCGAACTTATTCTTGTACTAGCGTCCTTTGGACTTGGCCGAAATTCCCCCTAAACACATTCTTTCTATGATAACTTAAAAACAAACGCATCTCTACAAAACTATACTTCTCCCTTTTGGCATCATTGAAAAGAAGAACAAGTGAGAAATTATGCAAGCATAAAGTCATAACTAGAGGGGGTGAACGTTTAGACAAAATGAAATACAAAGGCAATGAACGTCATTCATGAAAAGTGAGAGTGCAAAAGTAACCAAGGTACGGTTATTACAGACATTCACAAACAAGTTCAAAAGATAACTTATTCAAAGCAAACACAAAAAGAAATATTGTTTTTCCGGAGAGGACAAGGAGGCGTGATCACTTGGGACGCTTGCCGAGAGCCTTGAGAGTTTGAGCAGCCAGGTCATTTGAGCGTTCCAAGAGCTCGTTGTTGCAGATGAGGGTCTCATGCATCTGTTGGATAAGATCGATGACCATGCACTAGGTGTCAATCATCATCCCGAATAGCTCTTTGTTGGAGTACCCTTCGGTCATATGAGGAGCGTTCTCTGGAGCTTCTTCATTTTCAGCCTCTAGCTCAACTGGCGTCCCCACAACTTGAGCAATTTCATCCCCTTCAGCACTAGCAGCCTCAGCAGCAGCCTTCAACTCAATTTCCTTTTTCTCCCTGGCCAATTGCTTCCTTACAAAGGGAAGCTCTTCATCATACCTCATTTTGCCAACGGGAGGCCTTGTGATCTGTCTGATGTCCCAATGAGTGCCAAACGTCTTCTCTTCCTTGGGCTCATAGAGGCCTTGCTGCGTCATAATCTTTTTGACGAGGGCAAGGTAGGGGAGGGAATGTCTGTTATTGGTGCACTTCCCCATGTGCTCAAGGATGACTCTCACAAGATTGATGGGTTGTCGTCGCAAGAAGGCGTCCAAAGTAATGATGTCAGTGATTTGGACGATGGACATCTTCTCTTGACGATGGACGACCATGCGCACAATGAAGTGATGCGCAAGGACTCCCGTCTTGGAGAGCACATGAGCTACCCTATCCTTAGCTAAAGGATGTTTCCATTGGAAAATATTGTCGAAGATCTTTTCTTGGTTGAAGCGGCCAAAACTCTTGCAAGGGAAGTCATGGAGAGCTTCAGGGAGCGAGGGACATAGGCCAAGCATATTATGGACAGTACCCTCAACAATTGAGTACTCGTCGTCGTTTATAGAGAACGTCCCTTGTGGCTTCCCTTTGACTTCGGAAACTTCAAATTTATAGTAGAAAAGTTTCACTTGGTCTGGGTCCGCAGTAGCTGCCTCTGCCCTGATTCGCTCTATTTTGTATAGGATAGCTCTTGTATTTTAGAGCTATTTTGAGAGTGTTTAGGTTAGTTTTGAGCGTTATTGTAATATCAAGACCGAAGACACAAGTTATGAAGAATCAAGAGTTAAAGAGCTTAAAGACGAAGATTCGCCGCTGCATGAAGGCCGCGGTCGCGTTGTCTATGATGCGGCGCGGTGGCGTGGAGGAGCGAGCCAACCAAGACCATGAAGGCCGCGGTCGCGCTGCCCAAGGCGCGGTCGCAGTAGTAGCCGACTCGGATTTTACGATTTGAAGGCCGCCGCGGGCGCGGTTGTGGTGCCGTGGTCGCAGGTTCGACCGACTTCTAAGTTGACGAGATTTCATCGTTTTTATCTTGTTTCCTTTCTTATCTTTCGGGTTCCTACCTTATTTAGTCCGAAAAGGTTGATCTTTGGGGCTATATAAGGGGGACCTTTTCTAGGTTTCTAGACATCATCCAATTTGTCAATCAATTGTATTACAATAAAGATTAGAGTCTTCTTTGTAATGGAGAACTAACTCTCCTCTGGAGTTTATTCAATCAAAGAAGCTTTATTATGAAGTTGTGAAATTCTGGTAATCTTTTTATCCCTAGGTCTTTATTGATACTCTTGTACTTCATCCCATGATCTATGTTTGATTTTATGAGCCTGATCAACTTGTTTCATTGACTTAGATCTATTGTTTGAATTAGGATTTGTTGTTGTCTATGCATCTTTCCTATTCTCGAAACAACTCTATTCTAGGACCGTGGACTAGTTTAGGGAAGAGTATTCAATGGTTAAATTGTGCATGAGACTCGTAGCTTGATTGCATGATTTGATTTCCTATTATCCCTGTGCTCTATGCTAATTCTAGGTTAAGCGTCCTTGCCTAGGGTTATAGAATTGCTTGGACCGTGGACTTGCGATTGCTAATGATTGGGATTGGAATTGACTTAGGCATATAAAGAGGTGGATGAATTCATGCTCAACAGAATAATAAAGTGGAATTGATTGGATAAACTCTGCTTGATAACCTTGATTGAAACCAACTTTCAAAACCCCCTTTTGATTACTTGCATGAAAACCATTAAAATCTGAATAAAAACTGATTCCTTTGGGTTCGACCCCTTGCTTTCCTACTATACTTTTGTTTGCATGTTTGGAATTTATTTTTGATAAGGGAACAACGACTTTGCCCGAGTCAGGCCCCTAGATGCGTCTAGCCTTGGAACTCAAGCAGCTCAAGAAAATCAGTTGTGTCGTTAGAGCGCAAAAATTCGGCATCAAACAACAGAGGCCCCAAGATCTTCTTCAACCTCTTCTTCATGTTCCCATTGTCGGTTACTATCACATGATCTTCGGCGTCCTCACCATCACTGTGCTCATCATCGTTGTCCTCGTCCTGAGGATCTCCTTCTTCGTCTGAGGCCTCGTCCTCTTGGTGCTGTGAGGACTCAACCATCTCCGCGTCCTTTTCTCCAAACGCCCCCACTTCCACATGGGCGACTGGAGCAGGATTGTAACACTCCAAAATTATCTCGGGAATGCTACACGCCAGTGACCTTGGATTTCACACCCAAAGTCACCCAAGGCTTATACAGTAACAAAATAAAAAGAATAATATCCAAAATTCATAAATAGATCTCAAAACTTATATTGTCTTACAATCCAAAATAGTAATCGTGAACGACTAAAACAATAGTGAAGAAGTATTCGATAACAAACGATCCTTACAATAAAAGTGTCTCATTTATTCTCAAATAAATTCAAATGAAAATGACCTTGTAAGAAATGCTCCAAGTCGTCAACTCACTCCTCTTGAGACTCCAACGGCTCGAATCCTAATGTGCCGCGACGTAAATACGGTTGACACCAGCCGACCATGCAAGGAAAGGAAACGGACGGTTAGTCTTGTGACAGACTAAGCAAATGGGTTTTAGAAAAGCGGTTCTTATGGTTAGACTCCACTATTAGTATTGAAACCCGAATGAAAGCCGGTCAATAATCTAATAATGAAGTATCCCCATCGAAGGTAAGAAAGAAATATGCTCAGGAAGAAAGATAGGACGCCACACGAGGTGGTTCCTTAAGCGAAGTATGCGATTTGTTGGGAACTTATTATTCACATAAGTTTTTGAAAAACCTCCGTCGAGTGATTGGGTCTACGACCAACCTCACCGCACAATAATTGTACGAATTTAGATTGGAAAGCAGACTTGGTCAATCGGGAGTAAGAACGGTTTTCCAAGTTGTACTAACCGCCCTGGTTCGTTAATTATGTGCATAGGCACTTATCTTACTTACTTCCAAAACGGTACATTTAGGTTGATAGCTTTTAGAATATCGGATTCGACAATGGTCGAAACAAAACGAAGGAGATCTGAAGAATTCAATAAAGGCACTAGCTAGGTGCAATCACCCCTCATATTCGAATGAGGCGGTACGGTCATGACCAGGCACTAGGGTATAGGTCCATCCTAGTGCAAATATTTTAAAGAGGCGTCCAGGGTCTAACCCACACCCCTAATACTACGCTAAGTCCACATCAAGTCTCAATGGAGACGAAACACATAAGGCCACAACATCGAGACCTAAGTCCAAGTTCTAGCGCAGTCTAGCCATATATACATCCTACATATATAATGATGTCATTAATGCTATAGCAATAAATCCTAATTCATTTATTAGCACACAAAGTTCCCAACAATATTTAAAACCAGTTATGCAAGCGAGAACCGTCCACTTGCCTTGATTCGAAGGCAAAAGAGTAGTTTGTCAACGAGGTGAATCCTTACGAACAGGGTTCGTTTCCTGTTTCATTAACAACGACAAAATAAATGATATCAATTTATTTTGTTTTTCGTTATCTAGAAAAAGGTTGGATTCAGGAGGTATGCTAAAGATCTTATATGTATATAAATAGTTTATTTATTATACATACTCATGTTCTTAAAATATGCTTAATCATTATTTCTTTCTTGATTTTAATTTCTTTAATCTTACATATGTCTTAGAAAAACGCTTTTGAAAATCTATTCTTTTAAACTTATTAGCACTTAGTCATGATGAATTTTTAAGGATCAAGAAACAATAATTTTATTTTTATGTTCATAAAGTAAAAATACATTCTTTTGGGCTAATTACAGTTTACTAGTTAAATTACGATAAAATAGGCTATAATATAAATAAAAATTACGTAAATAATGAAAACATCTAAGTTACTTAGAAATACTTAAATCTGTTAGTTTTTAATTTCGTAATTATTTTATTTAATTAAAAATTGTATTCTTTTCTTTAATACTCTATATTGTGATAATTGTTTTCTTTAGGCATCAAAAGTCGAATAAAATATTCAAAAATCCTGTATATAGTTCATAAATCATATTTACAGAACATATATAATTTATAGTAATTTATATAATTAATTTAGAATAAAATACGAATTTATTTCGAAAGTCAGGCTGTGTGTTTAATCGAATTTATTAACCAGCAAAAACGACATTATAATTTATGAAAATTTTATGACAATTAGAAAACTATATGAAGTCGTCATATGAATTTTTGTATGATTTATAAGAAACTATAACTAATTAAAATCGATTTTACAAAAGAAATATGTTGTTCGAAATTTAAAAGGAAGTGAGTAGGAGCAGGGATTTACAGTGGCGACGAGGTGTTTTCGGGCGGCTCGTGCTCGGTGGTCCGGCTACGGTTCGATGCGGGCTATGCAACAGTTTGAAGATGGTGGTGCAAGGAGTACTCAGGAGGTGACGGCGTCGAGTTTGGTGGACGTATGGCCGAGATATTGGTTCGTGAAGTCGGCGTCGGGCTCAGTTTCCGCTGCAGGGTTCAGTTACTTTGTTTGGGATTTTCGGCCAACTGGATGAGGTGGTTGTGGAATGGGGTTAGGGGGCTTTTATAGAGGGGAACGAGAGGGTTCTAGGGTCGCTCTCAATTCCGAATTCCGCTTAGGGTTTTGGGAGATATTGGGCTCCGAATCGGGGGCGGTGTTCTAGGTTTGGGTTGAAATTGGTAAGAGATCTTGAACAATTTTGGCATGAATTATATAAGGGGATCCGAATGGGAACAATTAGGATACGATCTTCATCTTTCCTTGAATGATAAACCATGATTTTTCGGACAAGATATTAGTGAAATCATGTCTTAGGGTAAGCGGTTATTTGAAGAAAGGAAAGAAAGAGGAAGGGGAAGTCGTCCCAGCTGACCCTTTCTTTAGGGTTAATTACGGATTTTGCCCAAACCTTTTAAATTGTGATAAAAGTGCCCTTCTCCATTATAATTAATCCGAAAACAATTTCTTATTTTAGATAATTTAACTCCTTTTCCTTACATATGCATGTAAGTATGTTTATAAATTTCACTCATTATTTTTATTTTATTTTATTTCATTTAAAAAGGTTCTTTCTTTCTTTTTAATATAATATCCTTTAAAGCAACATTATTGTATTTCTATATTTATTTATTTATTTATTAATTATATTTTCTAAGATCCAAATATAGAATTACTCTCTTTTAGTGGAAACTCATCTCCCATTTTATTAACTTCATACGCTCCTTTTAATTTAATATAGCTTATTAGTTTTATCTTCAAGGGATGTTTCATATAGTTTTATCTTAATGCTTTGAATACTTTCTTTAGCATAGGTTAATAGGTACGTGACTTATTGATATGAGTTTAAAAGTATTATCATGGCATTATCGGTTCTTATTAAATTTCTATTTAATAAATAATGCCAATACTTTTGTTAATGGAAAAAAAAAATACTTTTAAGGGAAATTACAATAATAACCTTCTCGAAAATTAGGGTTATTACAAGGATTCTTTGCAAGGGACTCCTGAGGGACCTCCGCCGGGAGCGTCCCTTGGACTTCTCCTTCCTTGATGTCAGCAGAAGGGGGAGGGGGAGGAGATGTAGCTTTAGGAGGAGACGGAGAGGGTGAGGGAGTGCCAATCTTAGCCTTTGGAGCACTCACTTGGGATGAAGCCTGAGGAGTTGGAGGAGGAGGCTTCTTTGATGGGGAGTCCTCCACGACGATTACTTTTGGAGCAGCATCCTTGGCCTAAACCTGCCTGGGAGGAGCGTCCCTTACAACCTTAGGCATGGGCTTTGCTAGTTCGGCCTCAATTTCAGCTTCGAGCGGATCCACTGTAGACACGTCCTCAACCCTTGGTGGAGGGGAAGGAGGAAGAGCCAAAATCTGCTTGCCTTTGGAGGACGCCTCAGCCGTGACGTCCTTTTCAGTTTGAGATTTCTTGGCAAGCTGCTGCTTTTCAATGGCGAGCTCAGAAAGCCTAATGGCCGCCATTTCTTCATCAGAGACTCCTTCTAGTTGAGCAGAAGTCTTGAGTCTTCTTTTGGGAGCAGGAGGAGGAGTAGTAGGAAGGGGTTTGGGTTCGGATGAGGATTGCTTCAGTTTAAACTTTGTTTGAGGAGGAGGAGAGAACTGTCGCTTTCTCTTGGAAGGAACAAATTGAATAGGCTTTACAGTTTGGTTGCGGGAGCTTTCTCTATGATCTTGATCTCTTCCCTAAGCTTAGCGTTCTCCATTTGGAGACACACCGTTTCAGATTTTAGGGACTTAGAGGATTCTTGTGAAGACTCTATCTCTTTAGACACTTTATCACATCCCTCACATTCAACAACAGTGTTCTCAGACTCTTCCTCAAGCAAGTCAAGGTGTTCTTTCATGATATAGCTTTCATGCATGATTTTTGCAATGTGTTTAATGAGCTTTGGTTTAAAACACTTGTCAAGAGAACTTATCATAGAGTCGTGAGTTACCTCTTGTTCGGTATCTGAGGCATCCTTTGAAGCGTCCTCCATTGCCATGTAGCAAGTACTCTGTGATGGTCCTTCATCATCTGAGTCAAGGTCGTCCCATGCAGCTTCATAGGCACCTATTACAGCTCACTTCTTCAGTTCCTTTCCGGTATAGCAACTTTTAGCAAAGTGACCCTTTTGTTACACTTGTAACATGTCACTTCCTTCATCTCCGCCTCAGTGAGCTTGGGGGTTTCCTTCTTAAATGGAAAGTTCTTCCTTGGGAATTTGCCGCTCTTTACCTAAGCATGAAGAGTCTTGTGTAGAAGAGCCAACTTGTTGGATCGTTAGTCTAAGGGACGTCCTTTACTTTGAGTAAAGGCGTCCTTTGGTCAGGCGTCCCTACGAGGTGTAGGGGCGTCCTTTAGTATTGCAGCGGAAATAAAGACTAAGCAGATAATAGATGAACGCAATGAATTATAGAGGAACCACTCAAGACCAAGTAGTCCTTGAGTGTAAACCTCTACCTCCTTGGAGGATTTTTGAATAGATCTTTTCCTTTCTATTGAACGTTCTTACAGTTGTGCTGGCGAGTCTTTACAGTTCTCTGACACTTAGCTTTTCCCTAAGTTCACTAGTAAAGAACTCCTTTAAGCCTACAACTTAAGCTTGCCCAATCTACTAAAGGACTCTATTCCTACGTTCTGCAGTACTTCGCAGAACTCTCTCTTTCCTTTTGGGTTTTCTTGATACAAACAGTTTTTGTGATTTGGTTACAACTCTCACTCGATCTAACACAAGTTCTATCACTGTTCTTGAGTTCTTGAGTTAGTTCTTCGTGTTCTTGAGTGAGTCGCTTTCTCTTTGATTCTCTCTGAATATTCTTAAAAGCGTTGGCGTCACCATAAATGCCTTGCGGTATTTATAGGACTTGGGAAGGGCGTCATTCTCGTTCTGACGATCATGCCCTTGAGGTACGTGGCTACAGGATCTTCCTCCACGAGTATGGCGGTGATGAGGAAGCTTCCTGTATCCAGCTGTGTGTGATGAACTCCGCTACAGGATCGGCCGCCACGTGTTGATGAGCTCTGCTACAGGATCGTCCGCCACGTAGTGTTGGACTCTGCTACAGGATCGGTCTCCACGTGTCCTTGGATGATCAAACATTGTCGAGTGATGTCATCCTGTCGGCTAGAGAGTAAGGACTCCTTTCTTGCGTTCCTACTTGCTTGGGACTCCGTCCTTGCTCAAGTAGTCTCTGGTTGGTCCTTACTTCCTGTTAGCTAGCATCCCTAAGCTTATGGGACGCCCATACACACTTGTTGTCCTTTTGGTCACTGGCGTTCCTGAACACTTGGACAACTTTATTAGAATCATAGTGAGTTTGTCATATCAAAACTAAGGGACGGTTGTGTGGAACACTAACAAGTACGCAGGCGTTCTTGATAGCGTCCCAACAATTTCCCCCTTTTTGATGATGACAAACTCTTCAGCAAAATAGTTTTAACATTGGAACTTTAGCATGTATGAAAACTTAGAGGCGTCCTCTAACACTTTAGAGAAATTTCATTAATCATAAGTCTTCATTCTTTGATTCTTTAACATTTGGATTTTAGGGAGAGAGTTGCGTCCTAGAAAATTTTCTAAGCGTCCTCTTTTATTCTAGCATGGGCGTTCCTTAGACTTTTCACTTAATAGTTCCCCCTTAACACTTGCTTATTCTAGATAACTATTTCATAGCGCATCTCTGCAAAACTACACTTCCCCCTTTTGGCATCATCGAAAAGGATAACAAGTGATAAGGACGTTAGCACAAACACACAACTAAAAGCAGTGGAACGCTTAAACAAACATATGCAAGCAAACAGAGGAATTGCCATTCAAACAAAAGTTAGAGTTATTACAGACCAATGGTCATAATGTTTGAAGTTCAAAAGAAGCAAAGGCAAAATATTGAAGGATTAAGAGGTGGGGAACGGCGATCACTGGGAACGGCTGTGGTCTTGAAAGAACTTTAGAAGTTGTGCTTGAAGTTCAGCCGACTTAGTGAGAGCCGCGGACAAGTCTTTGATAGCAGAGAAGACATGGCATTGATTGTCCATAATGGCACCCAAGAGTTCCGCATGAGAATGCTCAGAAACATTTGCAGGAGCAGAACGGGGCCTTTGTTCGGAACTGGCTGGAGGAGCGTCCATTGGAGGTTCTTGAGAAGGAGAAGGACCCAAAAGCATCTGATCAAGAACGTTAAGGTCTACTTCTGGCTCTTCTTCCTGAGGGAACGCTTGACTCATGGAAGCAAGGCGTTCTGCTTCAGCATCAGCTGCCATGCGTTCTGCCGCTTCTTTCAGTCTGGCTTCCTCAGCCTCAGCCTCTAATTGTTTTAAAACGGACGGCAACTCTTCATTATGCCGTATCTCGATAAGTCCGTTCTTGGCATTCCATTTCAGACCGAGTTCTTCTTGAGGAGTGCTGTCATCATAGGCGTTCTGAGATTTCAGAATTAGCTTTACCAGCCCCGGGTACGGCAGAGCATGTCGCTTCCTCCCACACTTAGCCATATGTTGCATTGCTATTCTTGCTAAGTTGATGGGGCGGCGTTCAAGAAAAGCGTCAATTAAGATAATGTCGTGTGTTTGCACGATTGAACGCTTCTCCTGCCTTGGAAGGACGGCGCGACAGATAAAGTAATGAGCTATGGCGCCTACCTTGCTCAGAACGTGAGCAACTCTGTCCAGTCCCAATGGCCTCTTGCCCTGAAAAACATGTTCAACCAGGGGCAGTTCTTCATCAGTTGTTTCGAACCCGCCTTCTGGAAGAGAGCTTAGGGCGTCGGACAGGGGCTTCTGGGCAGCTAGTCCCATGAAAGCTCGAACCTGGCGTTCACTAACTGTGGCTTTCTCACCATCTATTTTGAAATGGAGAGAGCCATCTTTGGGCTTGTAACGCAGATCCCTGTAGAACGCTTTCACCTGCTCCTTGTCAACCACAGCAGGCGCAGGCCCAACGTTCAGCCATCCCGGAAATCGTAGAAGCTCAAGGAACTCCTGGACTTTGTCATCTTGATGGAAGGAGGCGAGCCACTCTTCAGAATAAACTAGAGGGCTAAGAACTTTCACGGGCGCGCCATCAGGCTTTCTTTTGCGCTTGCCCTTGGGGGACTCGGAGTCTTCGCCATCCGAAGAACTGTCCTCATCAGCAGAGTCCTCAGACTCATTCTCACCGGCGTCCTGGCCAGCAGCGTTCTCTGTGTCTTGTTATGTCTCAGCATTACCACCAGATGTGGTTTGAATAGCAGCAGATGAACCCTGACCTTGGGACGTTCCCTCGGCGTCCTGAGCCTCTGTTTGAATTTCTGTTTCTTGCTCAGCGTCCGCCGGGACTTGATGGATTTCTGTTTGGATTGTGGGGGAGGGGTTTTCTTGTGGAGCTGGGGAGGGGTTGAGGATGGGGAGGGATTGGTTGTAGGGAGGGACCTCTTGAGCATCACGCTCGAGCTCTTCAGAGAGAGATGGCTCGGCGTTCTCCTGAGCGACCTGGTGCTCACCAGCGTCCTCTATTTGTGCAGGAGCGTTCACCTCTCCTTCTGCTTCATCATTGGAATCCCCAGTAACATCAATAAATGGGGAGTCCTGAGCAGGAGTACCTCTTTCGCTCCCAGATGAGCTAGAGGAAGAAGAGGAGGAGGGAACGTGCTCAACCTGTGCGGGAGCTTCCTTGGCAAGCAACACCTTGGGCTTTTCGCCAGCTTTCCTGCGGCGGAAGGTGTGCTCAAATGTGCGTTCTGCCTCCTCGGGGCCACTCTCGGAGGATGGACGGCGGGACCTTGGGGTCTCGGGGTCCTTTGGAGGAGATATGTGGGCCGGGGCAGAAGGGAAAAGAGCCAAGTTTAGGGGGGACGGGGGAGGAAAAGGGATTATAGCGTTTTGTGTGGATGGTTGAGGGGACTGTGGAGGAGTTGGGAGTTGGACAATTTGGATTTGGGGGGGGAGGAGAGGATTCCTTGGAAAGATTGGAAGGCCGTTTTGTGGTGCTTGGCCTTTTTGTGGGGGGTTTGGAGGATGGGACGCTTGAGGTCTTGGCCTTTTTGAGGGGCCTTGGGTCGTGGACTTTCTTGGAGCGTCCCTCCTTTAAGTGAGGTGGAAACTTGTCCACGATTTGTGTTGGATTTGAGGAGGAGGGTTTAGATGTTTTTGAGAGGGGAGATAAAGGGGTTGGACGCTTGGAGGGGAGGATTGATTTTGTGGTAATGGAGGGGACTTGAGGTGGTTGTTGAGAAGGACTTGGTACTCGGGACTTTAGCATTTTGTAGGCTAAGGAGTCCTCAGGGTACATAGGAAAGTCAGGTAGGACGGCGTTGTGGAGGTCGGGGATTAGATCAAGCAAGGGAGCAAGGTTCTCACCTCCGAACTGTGAAAAGAATAGAACGTCGTCCATCCGTCCTGGTAGATCTTTGAAGTTGGTCTTGTGAAGGCCGGGAATGACGAATCGTTCGATGAACTTTTCGTAGTTCCTAGTCTTTATAGCGTCTCTCTTCACATCAGGAAGACTCATCCGTTCTCTTATCAAGTTCTACAGGGTCTTGGGCTTCCTATTGATGAAGTCCACTAACGACTCATTGAGGACTATAGGCTTTGGTTTCTCAATGTAGTGGGACTTCACCAGCTTTCGGCGCTTGCCGCCGGTAGAGGATCCGGCCACGTTCTTTAGTTGTTGAGACATTGTCAGATGAGATTTTAGTGAGAGAAAGCTGCCGGAGTTCTAGAGAGATGTCAGAGCAAATTTGAGAGCGAGAAAGTGGTTGAGCGTAATAAATTCTGAGAGCGACTGTTCTGGCCTTTTATAGAGGAAGCGGTGGCACAAACGGTAATTACCACTGTTTTACTGTGCGACACGTGGCAAAACTTCCCCCTTAAGCATTGAGCAATAGCAACGGTCACTGTTCACACTTTCAAATATTCAAATTACTGACTCTTCATCTGCCTCTCAATTACTGAACTTGCGTTCTCCCTTTCATACTTTGGCGTTCTCCCATACTTAGCAAAAATTTACCTTCTTCAAGCGAACAAATAACCAACTTACCGTTCCAGTGATGACCTTTCGAACCATTTGAGAACAAAGCAAGTACGTCCCGTAGAATAAAATAAGAAGCTCATAGGACGCTTTTGCAGAGTTCTCGGCTAGGGTAAGCTTAGAGTTCCCATCATTTCGGCTTATAATGAGGGTTGGGTGATCAGGGATACTCTTTTCAAGACAAAATAGAGAAAGTTTGAATGGCGTTCCAAAGTAGCAAACACATGAATTTTTTAGACTAGCGTACTTGCAAATATGAATTCAATGCATAACAGTCCTTAAACACTTAGAATCTACAAAACCTAGCCAACCATTGAGAGAATAGTAGAACGGGACTTGCTACTTAAAAGTTATCATCCCCAAGAGCAACCTGAGATGCTCATAGGGACGTCTATCAAGCGCCTTAGTGAAAATATCAGCTATTTGGTCTTCAGTCCTTACATGCTCCATACTAATGAGTCCTAGTTCAACATTATCACGCAAGAAATGATGCCTTATATGAATATGCTTTGTGCGTGAATGAAAAACAGGATTCTTAGAAATTTCAATAGCACTTGTGTTATCACAACGAATAGGAATAGTTTCAAGATTGATACCGTAGTCCTCTAGTTGATATTTGATCCAGATAACTTGTGAACAGCACGAGGCAGTAGCAACGTACTCGGCTTCCGCAGTTGAAAGCGCCACGGAGTTCTGTTTCTTGGATCCCCAAGAGACTAGGCATGAACCAAGAAACTGTGCCATTTCTGAAGTGCTTTTCCGATCAATTACATGTCCCGCATAATCAGCGTCCGAGTAGCCAACAAGCTTGAAGGATGTCTTCCTGGGGTACCAAAGGCAAAGATCGTCGCGTCCTTTGAGGTAGCGAAAGATCCTTTTGACTTCTTGAATGTGGGACTCCTTTGGATTTGCCTGGAAGCATGCACATAAGCAAACGGCAAACATAATGTCGGGACGGCTTGCGGTCAAATAGAGCAAAGAACCAATCATCCCTCTGTATAGTTTTTTATCAACGTCCTTTCCCTGTTCGTCTGCGTAAAGACGCGAGTTTGGAGAACAAGGGGTTGCAATAGGTTTGGACGTGTTCATTCCGTACTTCTCAAGCATCTCACGGACATATTTTTGTTGGTGAATACGCGTCCCTTCCTTGAGTTGATTGATTTGAAGTCCCAAGAAGAAATTAAGTTCTCTAATGAGGGACATCTCAAACTCACTACTCATTAAAGACTTGAACTCATCGACAAGTTTCATGTTAGTGCTACCAAAGACAATATCATCAACATAAACTTGAGCAATCAAAATGTCCTTGTGAACTTTCTTTATGAACAAAGTTTTATCAATTGAACCTCTAGTATACTCATGAGACAAAAGAAAGGACGCAAACCTGTCATACCAGGCACGAGGGGCTTGCTTGAGTCCATAGAGCGCTTTGTCCAAGTAGTACACATGGTCCGGGTGAGAGGCGTCCTCGAAGCCAGGCGGCTGAGCAACATACACTTCCTCCTTTAGCTTTCCATTGAGAAAGGCAGTCTTGACATCCATCTGAAATAGCTTGAATCCTTTGTGAGCGGCGAAGGCAATAAGGAGACGAACGGCTTCAATTCTAGCAACAGGAGCAAAGGTCTCATCATAGTCTATGCCTTCCTCTTGCTTGAATCCTTGAGCCACCAGTCTTGCTTTGTTCCTTGACACACGTCCACTCTCATCAAGCTTATTTCTGAACACCCATCGCGTCCCTATGATATTTTTGCCTTTGGGATGTGGGACGACGGTCCAAACTTTGTTCCTTTCAAACTGGTTGAGTTCTTCTTGCATTGCTTGAATCCAGTCAGCGTCCTGAAGTGCTTCTTTGATATTCTTTGGCTCCACCATAGAGACAAAAGCATTGAATGCACAGAAAGCCAAATTTGCACTCTGGGACTTGCTTGCAGCTGACCTAGTTTGAACTCCTTGAGAAGGATCTGATACAATCTGGGATGTTGGGTGGTCCCGAGAGAAGCGGGACTCCCTTTGAAATAATTGAGCAAATCTTGGATCAATGTCTCCATCGGAATCATCACTATTATCTTGAGGATCGTCTTCATTGCGTTCCCCCTCAAAGAGAGCGTCCACACCTCGACTTTGCCCACCTTGTTGACTTGATTCAGCTACATCTTGTTGAACTGGAGATTCACTATGAGATGGAACTCCCTGAACAACACTGGGAACTTCCACTGAGACTTCGTCAGGATTTGGAGCAGCGTTCTTAGGAACATAGTACTTTCCAGAGGACCAATCTTCAACTTCATCTTCAGAGTCGTCCTGCTGTTGTGACGAGGAGCGTTCTTTCTTCCTTGCTTTTTCTTTGTGAGAAGAACTTTCTTTGAACACAACATGAATACTCTCCTCAAGCTTTAGAGTCCTTTTGTTGAAAACTCTATATGCTTTGCTGGTGAGAGAGTACCCAAGGAATATGGCTTCATCACTTCTCGCATCAAACTTTCTAAGTTTCTCTTTATCATTGTTGTGAACGAAACACTTACAACCAAAAACTCTGAGATAGTCAAGGCGAGGCTTCTTTCCGTTCAGCAACTCATAAGATGTCTTTTTCAGGAGAGGACGGATCATTGCACGATTGATGATGTAGCATGTTGTGGCAATAGCTTCCGCCCAGAAGTACTTGGGAACGCTATTAGCCAAAAGCATAGTTCTTGCCATATCCTCTAACGTCCTGTTCTTTCTTTCTACAACTCCATTTTGTTGAGGAGTCCTTGGAGCTGAGAAGTTGTGCAAGACACCATGTTGATCACAGTAGGCCAGGAACTCTGAATTTTGGAATTCCGTCCCATGGTCTGATCGTATAGCTTTGAGAGGCGTCTCAAGGGCAACTTCCACTTGTTTGATGAAGACTTTGAACGCATTGAAACAATCTGCTTTGGAAGCCAAGAAAAGAACCCAAGTGAATCGAGAAAAATCATCTACAAGAACGTAAATGTACCTCTTTCCACCGTAGCTCAGCGTCTTCATTGGTCCACAAAGATCCATATGGAGAAGTTCCAAAGGCTTCTTCGCACTGACATCATTTTTGGACTTGAAAGACGTTCTTGTTTGCTTCCCTTTGATACAGGCTTCACACTGTTCAACCGTCTCAGGATCAATTCGGGGAAGTCCTTTCACAAGATTTTTCTGGTGAAGCTTAAGGATTGTGCTAGGTCCAGCATGGCCAAGACGGCAATGCCAGAGATCAGCGTCCTTCTTTGAAGCAGATAGACACAACTCTGATTTGGGCTTGAACTCTTGATTGAAGATGTAGACATTGTTTTGGCGTACTCCTTTGAGAACGACTTTGTTGGACTTCTTGTTTATAACGAGGCATTCCTTTGAGTCAAATGTGACTAGGTTTTCACCTTGATCACACATCTAAGAGACGCTAAGAAGATTGAAGCCAAGTCCCTCAACAAGACTTACGTTGGTTGCTTTGATGGACGGGTTAAGAATAACAGTTCCCGTTCCCTTGATCTTTCCCTTGCCCTTATTGCCAAACGAGACAGTTCCTCCCGTGGCACTACTTTGGATAGAAGTGAGATGGATCTGGCTTCCTGTCATATGATTTGAGGCGCCACTATCAATGATCCAAGGGCGTCCCCTCACTTCCACCTGCCATAACAAAGTTAGTGTTTGGCGACCCAAGCAAGGTGTTCCTTACCTGGTTCGTTACAGAAATAGAACTCTGGTTCTGGCATGTAGTCATTAATATTCACATCATTTGAAATAGCATGCTTGCGGAAAGAATTCCTATAGCGTCTAGAACGCCTAGGATTAGCCTTAGGAACGGACTTAGCATTTTCGTTGTTAGTCCTAGCAGCCTTTCCATTTTCAACATCTTCCTTGAGTTTTAAGCAATCATATTTGTAGTGATCTCCTTGTCCACAGTACCAACACGTCCTATAGTAAGTACCGAGGTAGTACTTCTTGCTGGGACGTTGGATTTTATTTTGCTTCATCTTTTGGGGATCACAGACTTTTGAACCTTCCCCTTTGGCAATTTTCTTATAAATTTTATGACTAGTGGAATTGGTGTAGTAGTCCTCTTGTACTATTTCTCCACTTTCTAGAACTCTAATTCTTTCAAGAAGATTCTTGGTTTTCTCACGTTCAAGTTCTAGTTCTGAGGTTTTGCTAGCCTCAAAGTCACTAGGGAGAGAGTTCCTGGGTTCAGACTCATAGCCTAGTCCTCTTTTGGCTGGGATAAAGACTATTGGCTTGACTTCCTCAACTATGGGACTCTTTCCCAACACCTTCACTTCTTCTCTAAGCTTAGCGTTCTCAAGTTTGAGACACATTACTTCAGTTTTTAGAGATTTAGATTCTTCAAGTGAGGACTCTAGTTGAACGGTCATGGAACAACAGTTTTCACATTCAACAACTATATTCTCATTTTCAAGCTCAAGTTCATCCATTCTATGTTGCACGATAACACTTTCTTCCATGATTTTTCCAATCAGTTTAATGAGCTTAGATTTGGAACAATGTTCTAAAGAACTCATCATAGATTCACGTGTTACCTCATTTTCAGATTTCGGAACGTTCTCCTCAACAGTTGTGACGTCCTCCATAGCCAAGTACGCCACTTGCTCATCAGGTTCATCATCATCATCGTCAGAGGAAGAACTCCCATTATCCCATGCAGAGGCGAACGCTCCAATAAGGGCTTTCGTCCTTATATCCTTAGCAGACATTCCTGTTGTACACTTTTTAGCAAAGTGTCCTTTCTTGTTACACTTGTAACATGTGAGTTCCTTCATTTCAGCATCAGTGTACTTGCAACTCTCCTTCTTTGGCATTTTGTGTTTGTTGAAGTATTTGTTCCTTTTGCCAAAGGCACGTACAACTTTGTTAAAGAGAGCAACTTCTTCCTCTTCCTCGAGCTGTTCCTTAGTCTTGCTTTCCTTTTCCTTTAAAGCTTGAACGCGCATCCTCTCGCGGTTCTCGTTCTTGTTAGCTTCCACCATCAAAGAAATTTCTTGCTGACGACGAATATATTCAGCGTACTCTGGTGTTGTGGACGCCAAAGCAAGATCAGTTTGAGAGTTGTTTGCTAGTTGAGCCATATCAGTTTTCCTCCGTTCTTCGTACTGTCTGAGCTTCCCATAGATCTCTTCCATATCTAGAGTCTTGTTGGCGGTGTTCTCTTTGAATGTTGTCCTGTCAAAGTTCCAGACTCCGGTTAATCCATCAATGACCACTTGAACTCTATTCTTCATGGAGATTTCTGTTTCTGGGATGCCCAAGTTCCTCATCTTGGTGACAAGGGCCTCAAAACGGTACGAGTAATCGTTCACAGATTCATTTGGCAACATAGTAAAAGCATAGAACTCCTTCTTGATTTTCAGCTGAACGTCCTCTTTCATTTCAGCCGTTCCTACATGAAACTTCTCCAGGGCGTCCCACTGTTGTTTAGCAGTTGGCAAGTTACCGACTCGAGTGGCGTCCCTCTCACATAGGGATGCTTGAAGGAAACACATGGCTTTTGCGTTGGTTTCCATCAATTTGAACTCATCAGGACCCCACTCGTCCTCCTTATCAACCTTGTCAGCGGGCACCTTGAGATCTCCCTTCATGATGACTTTCCAGTATTGATAATTTTGACCTCTACAAAAGTTCGCAAACCTTGTTTTCCAGCGATTAAAGTTGCCGTCCGTCAGGCACGGAGGCTTCACAAAAGAGATTCCAATCGGTTCCATGTCCATCTTTACCTGCAACTCAGTAAGAATCTAGAGCTCCCGCTCTGATACCAATTGTTGGATCGTTAGTCTAAGGGACGTCCTTTACTTTGAGTAAAGGCGTCCTTTGGTCAGGCGTCCCTACGAGGTGTAGGGGCGTCCTTTAGTATTGCAGCGGAAATAAAGACTAAGCAGATAATAGATGAACGCAGTCAATTATAGAGGAACCACTCAAGACCAAGTAGTCCTTGAGTGTAAACCTCTACCTCCTTGGAGGATTTTTTAATAGATCTTTTCCTTTCTATTGAACGCTCTTACAGTTGTGCTGGCGAGTCTTTACAGTTCTCTGACACTTAGCTTTTCCCTAAGTTCACTAGTAAAGAACTCCTTTAAGCCTACAACTTAAGCTTGCCCAATCTACTAAAGGACTCTATTCCTACGTTCTGCAGTACTTCACAGAACTCTCTCTTTCCTTTTGGGTTTTCTTGATACAAACAGTTTTTGTGATTTGGTTACAACTCTCACTCGATCTAACACAAGTTCTATCACTGTTCTTGAGTTCTTGAGTTAGTTCTTCGTGTTCTTGAGTGAGTCGCTTTCTCTTTGATTCTCTCTGAATATTCTTAAAAGCGTTGACGTCACCATAAATGCCTTGCGGTATTTATAGGACTTGGGAAGGGCGTCATTCTCGTTCTGACGATCATGCCCTTGAGGTACGTGGCTACAGGATCTTCCTCCACGAGTATGGCGGTGATGAGGAAGCTTCCTGTATCCAGCTGTGTGTGATGAACTCCGCTACAGGATCGGCCGCCACGTGTTGATGAGCTCTGCTACAGGATCGTCCGCCACGTAGTGTTGGACTCTGCTACAGGATCGGTCTCCACGTGTCCTTGGATGATCAAACATTGTCGAGTGATGTCATCTTGTCGGCTAGAGAGTAAGGACTCCTTTCTTGCGTTCCTACTTGCTTGGGACTCCGTCCTTGCTCAAGTAGTCTCTGGTTGGTCCTTACTTCCTGTTAGCTAGCATCCCTAAGCTTATGGGACGCCCATACACACTTGTTGTCCTTTTGGTCACTGGCGTTCCTGAACACTTGGACAACTTTATTAGAATCATAGTGAGTTTTTCATATCAAAACTAAGGGACGGTTGTGTGGAACACTAACAAGTACGCAGGCGTTCTTGATAGCGTCCCAACACAACTCATCGTCCTCAGCATTCTCTTCATCAGTCTTTCGTGCATGTTCCAACATGGCTTGAAGACAGAGGTTTTCACGATATGCCAGCGTCCCAGCCTCAAGTCTCAGGGCGACTTCATTGTGTTGGCCGTGCTCTAATTCAATCTTATCTTGAGTTCTTCTCGACTCATACGCCATTAGCTTTCCATAGATCTTCACCATGGTCAGTCCTTTGTTAGCTTGATTCTTCTTGAAGGTAGTCCTATCAAAGTTCCAGTCTCCCGTTAGGCCATCAATCAGCTCTTGGATTTCCATCCTCAATGTGATTTCTATCTCAGTAACTCCCAATTTCTTCAACTTGGTTAATAGTTCCTCAAGACGGAATGAGTAGTCAATGATGGACTCATTTGGAAGCATTTTGAATTTGTAGAAGTCGCTTTTAGCATCCAATTGGATGTCTTCCTTCATTTCTGGCATCCCAACGTGATATTTCTCAAGAGCTTCCCACTGGAGCTTGGCAGTTGATTCGGCCTATTTTGTATGGTGTAACTCTTGTAATTTAGGGCTATATTGAGTTTGTTTAGATTAGAGTTTTTTCTAATTGAAGTATCAAGGCCGAAGACACAAGAATGCAAGATTCAAGAGTTTTAAGGCGTTTTAGCTGTCTACGCGACACCACTTGCTTGCGAAGGCTATATTTGGAGCTACAAAGGTCGGATTGAGCTGATTCTGGTGCCATTGGAAAGCTATCTCGTAGGGCTTCAATTCAGATTTGTACACTGAAGTCAGATTCTAAGCCGAAGATGGTCAAAACAGCATATGAAGTGAAGCTAGTGGTTCTATCTTGATTCCGCGACCGCGGATTTGCCGACGCGACCGCGGTGGCTGCCCAGAGACGAAGTTCTATTCTGTCGCGAAAGCGCGGGCGCGGTGGAGTCGATGCGACCGCGGTGATGCCGGATCCGAAGCGGGCCGAAATCTTTCTATCTTGTTTCCTTTTCAATCTTTTGCCTCGTTCCTTTTCTATCTCGGGGAGCTTGTTTCTTGGGCTATATACAGAGGAGCCTCCTTAGGTTTTAGATACATTCTACATTCTATATTCTACATTCTACCTTCTTCCTCAATTAATTCTTTAGTTTAGTTATGGAGAGCTAGTCTCCTTGGGTTTGTTCAAGGGAGAAGCTCTGATGTATGAACTTGTGAGTTTTTGGTAATTGATTTCTATCCTTTGGTTAATATCTCTTCTCTTTGTGCTTAATTTCATGAACTTTGCATGATTCTTTGAGCCTGGCCAACTTGTTCAATTATCATTGTTCTATAGTCTGAATTGATTTATTTCATTGTCTTTGTGAGCATCTCTTTTCTAGAAGACAACTTGATTCTAGGACCGTGGACTAGGATTAAGAGAGAATTGATTTTTTTATCTTACAATTGACTCGTACCTTGATTGTTTGATATTATATCCTGCATATCCTTGTTCTCTATGCTAATTCTAGGTTTAAGCGTCCTTGCCTAGGGTTATAGAATTGCTTGGACCGTAGACTTGCGATTGTTAATGATCAGGATAGGAATTAACAATAGGTGTGAATGAAATCAATGGATGAATCTATGATCGAGTGATTATATTAGAGTGGATCTTTTGAATGAACTTGTTTCCCATATTTGATTGTTTGTTTATTTGTTTTGTCTTCTTATTTTAGATTAGTTTAGATATCTCTTCTAAATCCCCCTTATCTTTAGTTGATAAATCAATTAATACTAGAAGCCATAGTTTTTTGGGTTCGACCCCTTACTTGCATGCTATACTAGTTTGTTTGTTTGGGTTATTTATCTTTTTTCTTGGCACGACAACTTTAGCCGAGTTAGCAGTTGACAAATTGCTCACACGGGCAGCGTCCCTTTTGCAAAGGGTAGTTTGCAAGAAACAAATGGCCTTGACGTTTGTTTCCATTATCTTAAACTCTTCAAGACCCCAGTCCTCTTTATTGTCCTTTTTGGCAGCTGGGACTTCAAGATCTCCGTCCCTTATAACCTTCCAGCATTGATAGTTTTGGCTATGGACAAAGTTCTCGAACCTGACTTTCCACCTGCTGTAGTTGCCGCCCGTGAGGCACGGAGGCTTCACACTACTGATGCCAATGGGTTCCATCTTCATGTTTTACCTGCAACTTAGAAAAATCTAGAGCGCATGCTCTGATAAACAATTGTTGGGTCGTAAGTCTGAGAATGGGCGTCCTTAAGTGAAGCAGAAATAAAAGACTTAAGTGCTAAAACAAATAAGATAGAGGACTTAGGGACTTGTAGAGGAACCCCACTAAGACCAACTAGTCTTAAGGGTAAACCTCTACCTCCGAGGAGGATTTTCGAATAGCCGTCCTTATCTTATTGGAGCGAGTCCTTACAATGAACAAGCGAGCAGTTGCAACTCTCTGAGCTAAGTTAACGTCCTTAGTCTTACTAGTAACTTCTCGTTTTAGCCTAACAAGTAGTCTAACACTCTTTGCTATAAGGTAGCTAAACACTCACGTCTCTCACTAAATATTGTGAGAGACATGAGTGTTTTGGATTTGATTTGGTTGGACTTCTTCTTCTCTCGATTCAAGGTCACTTGATCTTCTTGATCTTCGTTCTTGAACTTGAATGCTTCGGGAGTGAGCTCTAGAGAAATCTTCCAAGTCCACACCGCTATGCATAACCCTTGAGGGATAATTATAGCGGTCGTGGCTTTTGTGCTGTACCATCCTCTGAGTTTACTGCAAGATCTGTCGTCTTCTTTCAATGGTGCAATTTGCATCTTGAGGAAGTCAACTCTGTCACAGCTTGGGAAGCCTCCGGGTGGTCAGAGGATCATCTTCTGGAAAGCGACTTCTTTGGAAGTATGTGCACATGCCTAGACATAGGAAGCTTCCTTCCGAGGACTATGGCCGATTATGATGCAATCATGTTGGGGCGGCCTTAGTTTGAATTTGAACTTCTGTAGAGTTTAGGCGTGTGTCCCTTGTCGATGAGGACACCGTCCTATCTCGTATGAACTCCATTCTTTATTCAGCTTTGAATATTCCAATGGAGTGCGTCCATATTACTTAGGGACTATCGTTCACTTGTTGTCCTTTTCACTCATGGGCGTCCATGGGACTTACTGATATAAGCACTTGGACAAGCATTAAGAAACATTGAGTTTGTCATTATCAAAACTAGGGACTTCCATTCTTGTTTCGATATTTAGAGACTAGCATCCTTAATATCGTCCAAAAAGATGATGTTCTTAAGTGTCCTCTGTGTTCATCAGATCTTTCCCCTTTTCAATTGCATCCTTTTCGATCGTCAGATTGACCTAAAATCAACATGACAATATTAACTATGGAATGACGTGAATAATTGTATTCTCTTTCATGAAAACTAATTGGAGTAAGCTTTAACCTGTTTATCACCGATGTCCATCACATTTATGTAACTAGCATGCTCATCCTTCTCGTTAACAAACACACGGTCATCATTTGAATGTGGACGATCCACAACATCACATGAAATGGAATCCTTTGGCAGTTGTGCAAAAAGGGTCTTGTCTTGATTAAGCAGCTCAACTTTCTCAAGCTTCTATTACAATGCAATTTATGAGTATGGTAAACAAGTGAAATTTTCAGTTATATGATATGAAGAATAAATAGGGTAAGCACTTGTACAAAGTAGGGGTATACACCACACATATCTCACTACGTTTTAAATAGACGTGGTAAATATAATTTTCGGTCCAGATATGTACATGTAAAACGCGATATAATTTTTAAAAAATAGTGACGAACCTCGAATATAACATAAAAACCATGGTGAGAGACTTTAATTAATAAAAAATACACACTCTGGATATAAAAATCGTTTTAACTAGAGAACTTTAATATTGATCGTTGGATAAAAATAACAATGGTAATGAGGGTCTATAATAAGGAAAATTGGGGTGGAGCATCCTACAATTTCAAATTGAAACTAAATTTGAAAGTTCCTAAATTTAAAGATGTGGTAATTATTAGTAATTAAATTAAAACAAGAGAAAAATATGAAGGGTGAAATCTGATTTGGTTTAATTTCAATTGCAATTTCAAAATTTGAATTTTAACTAGAAGATTTTTTTAATACGTGTTTTCTGATTTTACTAAGAATGTATGACAATTTGCATAAGTGTGTATAATGGTTTGCATAATAACTTTTATATGCTGATTTAAAAGTTTATAGGGTCATAATTCTTCATTGTCATGTGAGTAACGTTTGATTATTAGTTGCATAATTACACATTAAGAAGGCGATGAATAGGAAAAATAACTATTGTATATAAAACATTGTATACACTAATGTAATACATTGCATAAGAAAAAAATGAGGATACTTAGATCTCAAGTACATACTACAATAAATGTCAGTAACTACATCTATTTATTTGCATAAGTACACATACATGGAAATAAATTGATCATTGTCATGGTCTTCAACCTCCACCTATCTATACATCTTTGATCCTCATTCTTGAATAATTGCATAACAGAACAAAAGTGCATTAGTAACAATTCTCGCAACTATTAATAGCACAACAATCATAAGGTAAATAACTAAAGATAAATAAGTGAATAACAATTCTCACAACTAGTAATAACAGGGCACACATAAGTGAATAACTAAACATGCATAGGTGAATAACAATTCTCGCAACTATATATGATTCACGCACCAATGAATAAGTCAATTGACGATGATAAATAACAATAAAATCAATCCATATTTAACCTATTTAGTTTATAGTGCATAAGTACGAAGAACTTACTACATAAGTCAATTGTTGATGTCCGCGTTTTAGGTAGATTTTTAGGGTCTAGATAGGTTAGTTTAAGTTGTTTTTCGTAGTTGAGTCTTGTGTTTTTGAGTCTTTTTGCATGAGTTTTCGTATTTCCTTGAGATTCGGAAACTACGCATATTTGTGTCGTTTTGTAGGTATTTTGGAGCTTGAAAACGGGTTTGGAGTGAGACTAGGAGAGGATGGATGAGCTAGGAGGAAGATTTCAAGTGGAAGAGTCAAGAAGGGGAGCTAAAGAGAAGCCAAAGCAAGAGGAAAAGTCAAGCAAAAAGTCCCAAGATCGAGCCCAAGGAGGTCGAGCTCGAGCCATATTACCAAACTTGGAGCGCAAGGAAAACAATGTCTCAGGATCGACCCTGAGGGGGTCGATATCGACCCTAAAGGGGTCGAGCCTCGTGACCGACTTCCTCCTATCCGGATTTACATGCTGAAGTTTCCTAGTTTGTATTTTAGGAAGGTGTTTTCTTTGTGTTTCCTAGTTAGATTAGGACTCTTTTTCCTCTATAAAAGGAGGTTGAACCTATAGTTTTTATTCATTCAATCAATTAATCATCAAGACTTGGAGAGTTAGGAAGAAGACTTGGAGAGCAAGTTTGAGGTTTGTAAGATTGACCTTTGGTTTTTATTTGAATTTTAGTTTGGTTTGATCATGTTTTCTTCTTCTTCTTCCTTATTTCTTCTTTCTATGTGTGAGTATTCCTCTTAAGTTCTAGGGTTGGGCAAAAACCCAACACAATCATGCATGTTTAAAACTTGAATTCATGACTTGAATGCTTGATGATCATATCTAACCTATCTTGTGCTTAATCCTTGGTGAAAATTGAGGCATGTCTTGTAATTAACCCTAGCGAAAGTGAAAATTTGGTTGCTTGATTATTTCTAATAGGATTATTTGTGAAAGTTGATATTCCAGGTTGAAGGATAGGTAGAAAGTTGTTTGATTTGCGAAAGTTGATTGAATAACTTGAATTGTTTGCGAAAGTTAACTTTTCTATGATCTAGATGGCATGATAGTTGTGAATTCTTGTTGAAAGCATGTATGGTTGTTGTTGTGGTAGCCCTAGCCCTAGGATTTGCCCTTTTTATTGATTGAAATTCGTGTTTCTGCTTTGATCCCGACTCTCTAAGTCGTGTTCGAACCACTGTTTGAGTGATTGTGTGTGTTTCGTGTGCGTTTTGTGTTTTGTTCTCAGGATCGACCCACCTAGGGTCGAGATCGACGCTCTTCAGGTCGAGCCTGAGTTGATTTGTTTGCGTTTCTTTTGCTTTTCGTAGTTTATCGATTAATCTTAGCATTATTCTCACTCCCGTGGACGATCCTGACTTCGCTATACGCAGCGGGGTCTTGAATACAAATTTATTTGTTCGAGAAACCCTTCAACAAATTGGCGCCGTGCCATCTTGCCATAACATGCAAGTCTCAAATCTCGCCAATCCTCTCTTCCGGATCATCTTGCGCATTCTAAGGAGCGTCCTCTTCCCGAGAACCGAGCTCAATCGTACTTCTAGAAGGGAAATGATTGTGCTAAGAACCATGCTCTTTACCTCTCCGGCTCCTATAAATCTTGGCTATGAGTGGATGAAAAGTATTGAGGATTTCAAGGGCGGTTCGGGTGCTATCTACTTTGGTGGAATGATTGCCCGACTTGCAATGAGCCTTGTCGTGAGCATGAGGGTGTACACTGCGGAGAAGCCTATCTTTATGGATATTCCATACATCGCCAACGCCAAGTTAATTGACAAGCCTTCCCAAGGAGATTCCACCTATTATTCCACATTCAACGGGAAGAAGGTTGCTATTACTCGGGAGCGAGTGGACTTGCTTCATGTCCCGAATTGGTACGAGGTATGGTCTCCCAACAAGTTTCCTTTGAGAATTCGGCCTACACAAGATGCGTCTTTGAGAGTCAGGCCACGTCGGTACCCAAGCCCCGAACCACAAGCCACCAATTTCCTTGCCTTGCCCCCACCTTCGACTAGCCCCAGGATCGACCCTATGGGGGTCGACCCCCCTGGGTCGATCCCGCCACCCTTTCCTCCTTCTTACGGGCCATATTTTGAGTTTGGGGCGTCTTCGGGAGCTCATTCCGGTCCATCCTATACCGAGTCACCGCCTCATGAGGTCCCCCCGACGTATGACATGGCTTACTTAGCCAATGAGATGGCCTCCATGCGAGTATCACAAAAGGAGCACTATGATGAGATTATGAGGGGTCAAGCGGCCCTCTTGGAGTACCAAACTCAGACCCGGGAGATGATGACTCAACAACACCAACAATTCCAACAATTTCAAGGGTACTTCTATGCTCAACAAGAAGTGGATGACTACCGGTGGGCTCAAATGGAGGACTACATGCGATGGAATCAAGGCAACTTTCCCGATCGCGATGCATGGGCTCCCCCGGAGCAACCTCCTTTCCGCCCACGTCGCCCACCTCCACCTCCATGAGGATCTCCACCTCCAATTTAAGCTCAATGAGTTTTTGTGAGTTTTCTTCTTCTTTTCTCTTTACTTTTTCATGTGTTTTCATGCATGGGGACATTGCATGATTTAATTATGGGGTGGGGAAGAAGAAATCTCACATGTTGTACATAATTGAGTCTTTGTTTGTTTGCTTTGCTTGTTTGATAGTTTGCTTGTTAAGAAAAATCTTGAAAAAATCCAAAAAATTGAGAAAATGTCAAAATCCAAAAAATTGTAAAATGTCGAAAAAAAAACAAAAAAATATATTTGCTTCCTTGTTTGTTTTAGGATGAAGAGCATTCCATCTTAGATGTCCTATGATGAAAACTAATTTTCATGTTTGTCATGTAATTCCTTTGGCATAATTGGATAGTGTAGCCCAAGTTTTTGAGAAGTTGCTTTTGATTGTGAAATTGACTTGTGATGAAATTGAGCATATGTGTTTTGAGTGAAAATTATTGCAATCCAACAAATTGTTACCTAGTGAGAATTTTAGCCCTATAGGACGAACATCATTGATTCCCTCTTCTTTGTTTGTGTGATTTTGCTCTCTTTATGCATATGTTTCTTGTCATTGATATGGTTATCTATTTCTTGAAACCGCTATGAGATTGTTCAAGCATGTTGATTGTGATTAAGAACTTATATTTTTAGCCTATATTCTTCCATGTCTACCTTGAATTGTCTTTTCTTGAAGCCCCGTTCTAGCCTTCACCTTTTGTTTGAAGCTCCACAAAAATTATTCCTAGCCTATATTAGCTTGACCCTATTCCGGGAATTGGACTTAGATTGTGTTGGGAATAAGATTTGTTGAGTGCCATTTGTATTGGGTTTGGAAGTGGTGACATGGTTAAAGGGTAGAAAACGACTTGTTGAAGTGAAATGTAATAGGATTCTTGGCTTGGATTGCACATTGTTGAAAAATTGAAGAAAGGAAGTAAAGAAGCTCAAGCAAATAGCCTCAGGATCGACCCCCTAATGGGTCGATCTCGACCCCATCGTGAAAAAAATGCTCTCAGGTTTGACCCCCCCAGGGGTCGACCTCGACCCTCAGCAGGCTCGAGCTAAAGAAAAAAAAAAGAGAAAAGAAAGAGAAAAAAAATATATAAGTGCAAAGCCAAGAATTCCTAGTGTTTATAAGTTGTACTATGGGAGTTTGGGTTAGAAATTGATGGGTTTGAGTTTCATTGAAGTGTTTGGTTATGAGATGAAAAGAAAAGAAGTGAGCTGTTTTGGTTTGAAGTGTTGTATTTAGGAGTTTGATTCCCGGATTTAGCACCACATGGCCAAATAACTCCTTACCTATTGTTACTACTGAGCCCCATTACAACCCGGCCGAATGGAGTCTTCTATGAAGATTTCATTGAGCCTAAGTTCTTATGAAGATTGATGAGTCTTGACTTCTCTAGGTAGAGAGATTGGTGATATAAGTCTCAATGATAAAGTAGATGTTGCATAAAGATTGAGATGAGAGTTGATTTGAAAGCCTAAACACATGAGAGTTGAGAGAAACACATTTATAACCCTTGTGAGGTTGGATTGTAATTGCCTAGCTTGAGACTTATGCATATGTGATGACATTAAAATTACTTGTCTTCTTTTTCACTTGTGTTTTAAATGTTTTGACAAGGGCTATGCTTGAAAATTGTGTTATTGGTCTTGATTTGCATGATTATTGCTTGAGGACAAGCAAGTCTAAGTATAGGGTGTTTTGATGTCCGCGTTTTAGGTAGATTTTTAAGGTTTAGGTAGGTTAGTTTAAGTTGTTTTTCGTGCTTGAGTCATGTGTTTTTTAGTCTTTTTGCATGAGTTTTCGTATTTCCTTGAGATTCGGAAACTACGCATATTTGTGTCGTTTTGTAGGTATTTTGGAGCTTGAAAACGGGTTTGGAGTGAGACTAGGAGAGGATGGATGAGCTAGGAGGAAGATTTCAAGTGGAAGATCAAGAAGAGGAGCTAAAGAGAAGCCAAAGCAAGAGGAAAAGTCAAGCAAAAAGTCCCAAGATCGAGCCCAAGGAGGTCGAGCTCGAGCCATATTACCAAACTTGGAGTGCAAGGAAAACAACGTCTCAGGATCGACCCTGAGGGGGTCGATATCGACCCTAAAGGGGTCAAGCCTCGTGACCGACTTCCTCCTATCCGGATTTATATGTTGAAGTTTTCTAGTTTGTATTTTAGGAAGGTGTTTTCTTTGTGTTTCCTAGTTAGATTAGGACTCCTTTTCCTCTATAAAAGGAGGTTGAACCTATAGTTTTTATTCATTCAATCAATTAATCATCAAGACTTGGAGAGTTAGGAAGAAGACTTGGAGAGCAAGTTTGAGGTTTGTAAGATTGACCTTTGGTTTTTATTTGAATTTTAGTTTGGTTTGATCATGTCTTCTTCTTCTTCTTCCTTATTTCTTCTTACTATGTGTGAGTAGTCCTCTTAAGTTCTAGGGTTGGGCAAAAACCCAACACAATCATGCATGTTTAAAACTTGAATTCATGACTTGAATGCTTGATGATCATATCTAACCTATCTTGTGCTTAATCCTTGGTGAAAATTGAGGCATGTCTTGTAATTAACCCTAGAGAAAGTGATAAGTTAGTTTCTTGATTATTTCTAATAGGATTATTTGCGAAAGTTGATATTCCTAGGTTAAAGGATAGGTAGAAAGTTGTTTGATTTGCGAAAGTTGGTCGAATAACTTGAATTGTTTGCGAAAGTTAACTTTTCTATGATCTAGATGGCATGATAGTTGTGAATTCTTGTTGAAAGCATGTATGGTTGTTGTTGTGGTAGCCCTAGCCCTAGGATTTTCCTTTTATATTGATCGAAATTCGTATCTTTTGCCTTGATCCCGACTCCCTTCGTCGTGTTCGAGCCCTTGTTTGTGATTGAGTGTGTTTTGTGTGCGTTCGTGTGTTTCTGCTCTCGAGATCGACCCTCTTCGGGTCGAGCCAGAGTTGGTTTTCTCTTGTTTTCTTTGCTTTTCGTAGTTTATCGATTAAACTTAGCACTACTCTCGCTCCCGTGGACGATCCTGACTTCGCTATACGCAGCGGGGTCTTGAATACGAATTTATTTGTTCAAGAAACCCTTCAACAATTGTCATTTCTACCTTTTCATATGCCAATTAGTTTGTAGTCTATATTGCATAATATTTAACCTATTTAATTTGTAGTCTATATTGCATAATATTACAAGGTATAATGCATAAGAAATAACATACTCAATGTTACATAATATTACAAGGTATAATGCATAATAAAAGCTATATTTGGGCTTAAGAATTAACCTAAAAAACTTGTATTTATGTATCATTTAATAAGTTTACTAAACAAGTTTCATAACAGTATAGGGTGATGTCAAAAGTTTTTAGTCTATGTTGCATAATATTACAAGGTACAATGCATAAGAAATTAAAATACTCAGTGTATAATGCATAATATTACAAGGTATAATGCATACGGTATAATATTACAAGGTATAATGCATACGAAATTATAATACTCAGTGTTACATAATGTTACAAGATATAATGCATAAGAATTAAAAAATTTCAGTGTTACATAATGTTACAAGGTATAATGCATAAGAAATTAACCTAAAAATGTGTATTTATGTATCATTCATGAAGTTTACTAAACAAGTTGCATAACAATATAGGGGGTTGTCAAAAGGTTTTAGTTTATATTGCATAATATTACAAGGTATAATTGCATAAGAAATTAACATACTTAGTGTTACATATGGTATAATGCATATGAAATTAACCTAAAAAACATGTATTTATGTATCAGTTAATAAGTTTACTGAACAAGTTGCATAACAGTATAGGGGGTTGTCAAAAGTTTTTAGTCTATATTGCATAATATTACAAGTTATAATGCATAAGAAATTAACTCAGCATAAAATCACTACCCTTAACAAACCGACTGATAGAGCATATAGGTTGTAGTATTTAGGACATGTTTTGATTAGTTTTTAATGCATTTTTAGGTAGATTTCCCTTATTTTATAGTTTAGCTCTAGTGTTGGAAGTTTCTGAATCTACACTCGTTTGGTTGATATTTGCAGATATGTTGATCGAGTGTCGGATCCATGGTGATGGTGGACTTGGAAGTGAGCTTGAAGGTGCCAAAGAAGTGTTCAAGGATGAAGGCTAAAGAAGAAATCAAGTGCCCAAAGTTATTGAAAGTCTCGTTGGAAAAGGGCAGAAACTCGGGCAAGACTCTAGAAACGCGCCCGCACTTTAGAGACAAAGGCCGAGTTTCGACACCAGAGCTTCTGGCTTGAAAACTCGGGCACGGCTTCAGAAACTCGACCGAGTTTCCATGTGCCTGCCCGCGTCTCCGAGAGTGTTATATTTGTATGGGCTTGGGCTTTTGGGTTGAAACATATTTTGGATAATTTTTTTAGAAACCTCTTAGATATAATTTCGGATATTAGTTTCTAGGTTTTATTATCTGATAACTCTTGATTTGAGAATTATTGTTGGAGCTTGAGAAGAAGAAACCTCTTTGGAGAATTGTAAGCTTTTCAATGTCTTTCAACAACTAAACTCTTTTTGCTTAACTAGTTAATTGATGTTGTGAATGGAGAATTATTGTGAGGAAAAAAAAATATTTTTTTGGCTCACAAAAAAAAAGTTATTGAAAGTCAAGCTTTTTGGCTCGATAATTCACAATGGAGAAAGATGACAGGAAAGGCAGAGTACATGGCTTCAAGAGCAAAGGCTTCTTCTATTACCCATCCTGTGCTCCGTGTACTGCAGCGTTATTTTGCTCTGTCTATTACAAGAAGGGGAGACGGAGAGGGTAATGCACCAAAGAAGGATTTCATGCTCTTGGCTGCGTATTTGGAGAACCGGAGAGTGAACTATGGCGCGGTCCTTATGAACAATTTGGCTCACATCAGCCGGAAGGGTACATGACCTATTACTATTGGGGCCCTTGTCACTGTTTTGGCTAGGCATTACGAGCTTAATTTCACTCAGTATGGCAGAAGGATTGAGCCCGTACCGATAGACTTCGCCTACCTCAACCGGATGGGTGCCCTATTCTTCCACTATGGTCACATTACTGGGCGATTGGAGATTCCAAGAGGGTGATGCAGCTTCCTGATATGTATAGAGTTGTATTAGAGACTGGACGAGACAATGCTGTTACCTGGATGATCACTCCTCGAGATGGTGATCTCTCGCTTGAGGAGATTGAGGGACATCGGGGCAA
This sequence comes from Polygonum aviculare, assembly GCA_934048045.1. Classification (NCBI taxonomy): domain Eukaryota; kingdom Viridiplantae; phylum Streptophyta; class Magnoliopsida; order Caryophyllales; family Polygonaceae; genus Polygonum; species Polygonum aviculare. Next base: position 14,292,757 of record OW204030.1, on the reverse strand, counting down.
GAGGCGAAGAGTTCAGAGGAATGTTGAGGAATCTGAGGATGAGGCTACAGGTGATGAGGATTCTGAAGGTGATGAGGATTTCAGTGCTGATGAGGAGCTCGAGCCCGAGATTGGTGATCCGGCTGCTGATGCTGATGCAGTGGACGTTCAAAGTGTTGGTGGTTATCCTCAGGGCCAGTTTGACCAGTTGGTGAGCATGGTGGGAGGGCTCACTACACAGATGACTCAGTTCAGGGCTCATGTGGAGCAGCGATTTGACTATCAGGAGCAGAGGATGGACCACTACAGGCAGTACCACGATGAGCAACTTCATCAGCTTCACACTCGTACGGATGGTTGGACATAGGAGGGTAGATTCCCCGCTTATCAGTATTATCCATATCCGGGCTACCCACAACAGTTCCCACCACCACCACCACCGGAGTAGATCCCACTTCCTTCCTGTTTGGATGACTCGGTTAATATTTTCGTCCTCTTTTCTTTTATTTTACATTGGGACAATGTAAAGTTTAAGCTTGACGGAGGGGATTATTGTTTGAGGCATCTCATCTTTGCATTCATATAGTTTCATTTGCATGTTTATATTATTGTTTTGCATCAATAAAAATTGAATTGAAAATCACAAAAAAAAAAAAAAATTTGAAAAATTGAAAAATTGAAAAATCACAAAAGTATTGCATTCTGGGATCCAAATTTCCGTACTTGACCACTTATTCATCTAAGTTAAGAGTAATGTCTAGCCCATGACTTGCTTGTTTGGTTGAAGTTTCTTTAAATTGAAGCATGATTCTGTAGGTTATTAATCTTGATTATAGGATTGAGCATGCATAGGAAGTTGAAATCTTGAATTGTTTATGAAGTTGTAGACATATATACCCTGTCAGATTTGATTGTTCTTAATTTCCCTTGAATATATTGTTTTCTCTATGCTTAATTAAATAAATTTGATGTAGTGTTGGGACGCTATCAAGGACGCTTGCGTACTTGTTAATGTTCCACACAACCGTCCCTTGGTTTTGATATGACAAACTCACTTTGATTCTAATAAAGTTGTCCAAGTGTTCAGGAACGCCAGTGACCAAAAGGACAACAAGTGTGTATGGGCGTCCCAAAAGCTTAGGGACGCTAGCTAACAGGAAGTAAGGACCAGCTAGAGACTACTTGAGCAAGGACGGAGTCCCAAGCAAGTAGGAACGCAAGAAAGGAGTCCTTACTCACTAGCCGACAGGATGACATCACTCGACAATGTTTGATCATCCAAGGACACGTGGAGACCGATCCTGTAGCGGAGTCCAACACTACGTGGCGGACGATCCTGTTGCAGAGTCCATTAACACGTGGCGGCCGATCCTGTAGCGGAGTTCATCATACACAGCTGGATACAGGAAGCTTCCTCATCACCGCCCTACTACGTGGAAGAAGATCCTGTAGCCACGTCCATGAAGGGCATGATCGTCCCAGTGAAAAGACGCCCTTCCCCAAGTCCTATAAATAGCCCCAAGGCATTTATTGTGACGCTAACGCTTTCAAGAATATTCAGAGAGAATCAAAGAGAAAGCGACTCACTCAAGAACATGAAGAACTAACTCAAGAACTCAAGAACAGTGATAGAACTTGTGTTAGATCGAGTGAGACTTGTTACCAAATCACAAAACAGTTTGTAACAGAAAAAACCCAAAAAGAGAGAGAGAGTTCTGCGAAGTACTGCAGAACGTAGGAATAGAGTCCTTTGGTAGATTGAACTAGCTTAAGTTGTAGGCTTAAAGGAGTTCTTTACAAGTGAACTTAGGGAAAAGCTAAGTGTCAGAGAACTGTAAAGGCTCACCAGTACAACTGTAAGATCGTTCAATAAAAAGGAAAGTACTATTCAAAAAATCCTCCAAGGAGGTAGAGGTTTACACTCAAGGACTACTTGGTCTTGGGTGGTTCCTCTATAATTCACTGCGTTCATCTATTATCTGTTTAGTCTTAATTTCCGCTGCAATACTGAAGGACGCCCCTACACCTCGTAGGGACGCCTAACCAAAGGACGCCTTTACTCAAAGTAAAGGACGTCTCTCAGACTAACGATCCAACAATTGGTATCAGAGCAGGCGCTTTAAATTCCGCCTGAGTTGCAGGTAAAGATGGACATGGAACCTATTGGAATCTCTTTTGTGAATCCTCCGCGTCTGACGGACGGCAACTTCAACCGCTGGAAAACGAGATTTGAGAACTTCTGCAGAAGCAGAAATTATCAATGCTGGAACGTTATCAGAAAAGGTTGTTGGGACGCTATCAAGGACGTTTGCGTACTTGTTAGTGTTCCATACAACCGTCCCTTAAGTTCTGATATGACAAACTCATTTTGATTCTAATAAAGTTGTCCAAGTGTTCAGGAACGCTAGTGACCAAAAGGACAACAAGTGTGTATGGGCGTCCCACAGGCTTAGGGACGCTAGCTAACAGGAAGTAAGGACCAGCCAGAAACTACTTGAGCAAGGACGGAGTCCCAAGCAAATAGGAACGCAAGAAAGGAGTCCTTACTCACTAGCCGACAGGATGACATCACTCGACAAATGTTTGATCATCCAAGGACACGTGGAGACCGATCCTGTAGCAGAGTCCAACACTACGTGGCGGACGATCCTGTAGCAGAGTTCATCAACACGTGGCGGCCGATCCTGTAGCGGAGTTCATCACACACAGTTGGATACAGGAAGCTTCCTCATCACCGCCATACTCGTGGAGGAAGATCCTGTAGCCACGTATCACAAGGGCATGATCGTCAGAACGAGAATGACGCCCTTCCCAAGTCCTATAAATACCGCAAGACATTTATTGTGACGCTAATGCTTTCAAGAATATTCAAAGAGAATCATAGGAAAGCGGCTCACTCAAGAACACGAAGAACTAACTCAAGAACTCAAGAACAGTGCTTAGACCTGAGTTAGATCGAGTGAGACTTGTAAACAAATCACAAAACAAGTTTGTAATCAAAAGAGAAAGAGAGTTCTGCGAAGTACTGCAGAACGCAGGGATAGGAGTCCTTTAGTAGATTGAACTTGCTTAAGTTGTAGGCTTAGAGGAGTCCTTTACTAGTGCTAGAGAACTGTAAAGACTCGCCAGTACAACTGTAAGAACGTTCAATATAAAGGAAGAACTATTCAAAAATCCTCCAAGGAGGTAGAGGTTTACACTCAAGGACTACTTGGTCTTGAGTGGTTCCTCTATAACTCATTGCGTTCATTACTTACCTGTTTAGTCTTTATTTCCGCTGCAATTCTGAAAGGACGCCCCTACACCTCGTAGGGACGCTCGACCAAAGAACGCCTCTACTTCAAGTAGAGAACGTTCATCAGACTAACGATCCAACAATTGGTATCAGAGCCGGCGCTCTAGATTCTTACTGAGTTGCAGGTAAAAATGGACATGGAACCAATTGGAATCTCGTTCGTAAAGCCTCCGCGTCTGACGGACGGCAACTTCAACCGCTGGAAAAACAGATTTGAGAACTTCTGCAGAAGCACAAATTATCAATGCTGGAATGTTATCAGAAAAGGTGATCTTAAAGTTCCTGCTGACAAAGTTGACAAAGAGGACGATTGGGGTCCTGATGAGTTCAAGCTGATGGAAACCAATGCAAAAGCTATTTGTTTTCTTCAAGCGTCCCTCTGTGAGAGAGATGCTACAAGAGTTAGCAATCTCCCCACCGCAAAACAACAGTGGGAAGCTCTTGAGAAATTTCATGTGGGAACTGCAGAGATGAAAGAGGACGTCCAGCTGAAGATCAAAAAGGAGTTCTATGCTTTTACTATGCTGCCAAATGAAACGGTGAATGACTACTCGTACCGTTTTGAGGCCCTTGTCACCAAGATGAGGAACTTGGGCGTTCCAGAGACAGAAATCTCCATGAGGAACAGAGTTCAAGTAGTTATCGATGGGTTGACTGGAGTTTGGAACTTTGATAGGACAACTTTCAAAGAAAACACAGCCAACAAAACTCTAGATATGGAAGAGATCTATGGGAAGCTCAGGGGGTACAAAGAACGTAGAATCACTGACATGGCCCAGCTAGGAAAGAACCCTCAAACTGATCTTGCTTTGGCGTCAACAACACCAGAGTATGCTGAATACCTGCGTGGACAAAGAGACCTGGCATTGATGATGCAAAACAAAGAAAAGCTTGAGAACCTGCGTCCCAAAGAGAAAGAAAGAAAGTCAAAGGAAGAAATTGACTCAGATGAGGAACTCTCTCTTATTCACAAGGCTCTCAAATACTATAACAAGAAAAACAAGCATAGTAGCAAGAACAAGTCTTACAAAAAGGAGAGTCCTAAATACACAGAAGCTGAAATGAAGGAACTCACATGCTACAAATGCAACAAGAAAGGACATTTTGCCAAAAAATGTACCATGGGAACGTCCTCCAAGGACAAGAAGAAAGCTCTTATTGGAGCTTGTACAGTTGCTTGGGATGATCTCAGTTCAAGTGATGAGGAACGTGATGATCAAGTGGCGTACATGGCAGTGGAGGACGCCCCAATTGTTGAAGAGAACGCCTCCGACAATGAACAAGAGGTAACTCATGATTCCATGATGCGTTCTCTAGAAAAGTGTTCAAAACCAAAATTGCTTAAACTCATTAGTAAAATCATGGAGGAAAGTCTTGCTATGAAAAGAAGAATGGATGAACTCGAAGATGAAAATATTGTAGTTGAATGTGAGAACTGTAACTCAATGACTATTCAACTAGAGTCCTCATGTGAAGAAACTAAGTCCCTAAGAACTGAACTTGTGTGTCTTAAACTTGAGAACGCCAAGCTTAGGGAAGAAGTGAAAGTTTTGGGAAAGAGTCCCATAGTTGAAGAAGTGAGACCTATAGTCTTTGTCCCAGCTAAGAGAGGTCTAGGTTTTGAAGATGACTCTAAGAACTCTCTTCCCAGTGATTTTGAGGCAAGCAAAACTTCTGAACTGGAACTTGAAAAAGAGAGAACTAAAAATCTCCTTGAAAGAATTAGAGTTCTAGAAAGTGGAGAAATAGGTCAAGAGGACTACTACACCAATTCCACCAGCCATAAAATTTACAAGAAAATTGCTAAAGGGGACGGCTCAAAGGTGTGCGATCCCCAAAAGATGAAGCAAAACAAAATCCAACGTCCCAACAAGAAGTACTACCTCGGTACTTACTATAGGATGTGCTGGTACTGTGGACAAGGTGACCACTTCAAATATGACTGTGTAAAACTTAAGGAAGACATTGAGAGTGGGAAAGTTGCTAGGACTAACAATGAAAATGCTAAGTCCGTTTCAAAAGCTAATTCTAGGCGTCCTAGACGTTCTAGAAGTTCTTTCCACAGAAATGCTGTTTCTAATGATGTGAATATTAATGACTACATGCCAGAACCAGAGTTCTACTTTTGTAACGAACCAGGTAAGGAACACCTTGCCTGGGTCGCCAAGAACTAACCTTGTTTTGGCAGGTGGAAGTGAGGGGACGCCCATGGATCATCGATAGTGGCGCCTCAAATCATATGACAGGAAGCCAGATCCATCTCACTTCTATCCAAAGTAGTGCCACGGGAGGAACTGTCTCGTTTGGCAACAAGGGCAAAGGAAAGATCAAGGGAACGGGAACTGCTATTCTTAACCCGTCCATCAAAGCAACCAACGTGAGTATTGTTGAAGGACTTGGTTTCAATCTTCTTAGCGTCTCTCAGATGTGTGATCAAGGTGAAAACCTAGTCACATTTGACTCAAAGGAGTGCCTCGTCATCAACAAGAAGTCCAACAAAGTTGTTCTCAAAGGAGTTCGCAAGAACAACATCTACATCTTCAATCAAGAGTTCAAGCCTAAATCAGAACTATGTCTATCTGCTTCAAAGAAGGACGCTGATCTCTGGCATTGTCGTCTTGGCCATGCTGGACCTAGCACAATTCTCAAGTTGCACCAAAGGAATCTTGTGAAAGGTCTTCCCCGGATTGATCCTGAGACGGTCGAACAGTGCGAAGCCTGTATCAAAGGGAAGCAAACGAGAACGTCTTTCAAGTCAAAGAACGAAGTCAGCACAAAGAAGCCTTTGGAACTCCTCCATATGGATCTTTGTGGACCAATGAAGACGTTGAGCTACAGTGGAAAGAGGTATATTTACGTTCTTGTAGATGATTTTTCTAGATTCACTTGAGTTCTTTTCTTAGCTTCCAAAGCAGATTGTTTCAATACGTTCAAAGTCTTCATCAAACAAGTAGAAGTTGCCCTGGAGACGCCTCTCAAAGCCATAAGATCAGACCATGGGACGGAATTCCAGAATTCAGAGTTCCTGGCCTACTGTGATCAACATGGAGTCTCGCACAACTTCTCAGCTCCAAGGTCTCCACAACAAAATGGAGTTGTGGAAAGAAAGAACAGGACGCTAGAGGATATGGCAAGAACTATGCTTTTGGCTAATAGCGTCCCCAAGTACTTCTGGGCGGAAGCTATTGCCACAGCATGCTACATCATTAATCGTGCCATGATCCGTCCTCTGCTGAAGAAGACGTCCTATGAGTTGTTGAATGGAAGGAAGCCTCGCATCGATTATCTCAGAGTTTTTGGTTGCAAGTGTTTCGTTCACAACAATGATAAAGAAAAACTTGGAAAGTTTGATGCAAGGAGCGATGAAGCCATATTCCTTGGGTACTCTCTCACCAGCAAAGCATATAGGGTTTTCAACAAAAGGACTCTAAAACTTGAAGAGAGTATTCATGTTGTGTTCAAGGATAGTTCTTCTCACAAAGAAAAATCAAGTAAGAAAGAACGCTCCTCATCGCATCAGCAGGACGACTCTGAAGATGAAGCTGAAGATTGGACCTCAGGAAAATACTATGTCTCTAAGGACGCGTCTCCAAATCCTGAAGAAGTCTCTGTGGACGCTCCTAGTGTTATTCAGGGAGTTACATCTCATAGTGAATCTCCAGTTCAACAGGATGTAACTGAATCAAGTCAACAAGGTGGGCAAAGTCAAGGTGTGGACGCTCTCTCTGAGGGGGAACGCACTGAAGACGATGCTCAAGATGATAGTGATGTTTCTGATGGAGATATTGATCCAAGATTTGCTCATTTATTTCAAAAGGAGTCCCGCTTCTCTAGGGACCACCCAACTTCTCAAATTGTATCTGATCCGTCTCAAGGAGTTCAGACCAGATCAGCTGCTAGCAAGTCCCAGAGTGCAAATTTAGCCTTTTGTGCATTCAATGCCTTTGTCTCTATGGTGGAACCAAAGAATATCAAAGAAGCACTCCAGGACGCTGACTGGATTCAAGCAATGCAAGAAGAACTCAATCAGTTTGAAAGAAACAAAGTTTGGACTCTCGTCCCACGTCCCAAAGGCAAAAATATCATAGGGACGCGATGGGTGTTCAGAAATAAGCTTGATGAGAGTGGACGTGTGTCCAGGAACAAAGCAAGACTGGTGGCTCAAGGATTCAAGCAAGAGGAAGGCATAGACTATGATGAGACCTTTGCTCCTGTTGCTAGAATTGAAGCCGTTCGTCTTCTTATTGCCTTCGCCGCTCACAAAGGATTCAAGCTATTTCAGATGGACGTCAAGACTGCCTTTCTCAATGGAAAGCTAAAGGAGGAAGTGTATGTTGCTCAGCCGCCTGGCTTTGAGGACGCCTCTCATCCGGACCATGTGTACTACTTGGACAAAGCACTTTATGGACTCAAGCAAGCCCCTCGTGCCTGGTACGACAGGTTTGCGTCCTTCCTTTTGTCTCATGGGTACACTAGAGGTTCAATTGATAAAACTTTGTTCATAAAGAAAGTTCACAAGGACATTTTGATTGCTCAAGTTTATGTTGATGATATTGTCTTTGGTAGCACTAACATGAAGCTTGTAGATGAGTTCAAGTCCTTAATGAGTAGTGAGTTTGAAATGTCCCTCATTGGAGAACTCAATTTCTTCTTGGGACTTCAAATCAATCAACTCAAGGAAGGGACGCGTATTCACCAACAAAAATATGTCCGTGAAATGATTGAGAAGTACGGGATGAACACGTCCAAACCTGTTGCAAACCCATGTTCTCTAAACTCGCGTCTTTACGCAGATGAACAGGGCAAGGACGTTGATCAAAAACTTTACAGAGGGATGATTGGTTCTTTGCTCTATTTGACCGCAAGCTGTCCCGACATTATGTTTGCCGTTTGCTTGTGTGCACGCTTCCAGGCAAATCCAAAGGAGTCTCACATGCAAGAAGTCAAGAGGATCGTTCGCTATCTCAAAGGACGCGACGATCTTTGCCTTTGGTATCCCAGGAAGACGTCCTTCAAGCTTGTTGGCTACTCGGACGCTGATTACGCTGGTCATGTGATTGATAGAAAAAGCACATCTGGAATGGCGCAGTTCCTTGGTTCATGCCTAGTCTCTTGGGGATCTAAGAAACAGAACTCTGTGGCGCTTTCAACTGCGGAAGCCGAGTACGTTGCTGCTGCTTCGTGCTGTTCACAAGTTATCTGGATCAAATATCAACTAGAGGACTACGATATCAAACTTGAAACTATTCCTATTCGTTGTGATAACACAAGTGCAATTGAGATTTCTAAGAATCCTGTTTTTCACTCACGCATAAAGCATATTCATATAAGGCATCATTTCTTGCGTGATAATGTTGAACTAGGACTCATTAGTATGGAGCATGTAAGGACTGAAGACCAAATAGCTGATATTTTCACTAAGGCGCTTGATAGACGTCCCTATGAGCATCTCAGGTTGCTCTTGGGGATGATAACTTTTAAGTAGCAAGTCCTGTTCTACTATTCCCTCAATGATTGACTATGTTTAGCAGATTCTAAGTGTTTAAGGACTGTTATGCATTGAATTCATATTTGCAAGGACGCTAGTCTAAAACTTCATATGTTTGCTACTTTGGAACGCCATTCAATTTTTCTCTATTTGTCTTCAAAAGAGTATCCCTGATCACCCAACCCTCATTATAAGCCGAAATGATGGGAACTCTAAGCTTACCCTAGCCGAGAACTCTGCAAAAGCGTCCTATGAGCTTCTTATTTTGTTTTACGGGACGTACTTGCTTTGTTCTCAAATGGTTCGAAAGATGATCACTGGGACGGTAAGTTGGTCCTTGGCTAGTTTGAAGAGGTACAGTTTTGCAAAGTCTGAGAGAACGCTCAGTGTTTATTGAGGAGAACGGCATTTCAGTATTTCAAGTGAATTTGAAGAGCCAGAAATTTGAACTTTTGAAAGTGTATACAGTGACAGTTGCTCATGCTCAAATCTTAAGGGGGAAGCTTTGCCACGTGTCGCACAGTAAAACAGTGTAATTACCATTTGTGCCACCGCTTCCTCTATATAAGGCCAGAACAGTCGCTCTCGTTCATTTATTGCTCTCAACCACTTTTCAACACAGTTCAAGCTCTGACTTCTCTCTAGAACTCCGGTGACTTTCTCTCTCTAAGTTTTCATCAGAATCATGTCTAAACAACAAAGGAACGTAACCGGATCTTCTACCAGCGGAAAGCGCCGAAAGCTTGTGAAGTCCCATCATATAGAGAAGCCAAAGCCAATCGTCCTCAACGAGTCTTTGGTGGACTTCATAAACAGGAAGCCGCGAACCCTTTACAACCTAATAAGGGAACGCATGGACCTTCCTGAGGTCAAAAGGGACGCTACAAAGACGAAGAACTACGAACGCTTCATCGAGCGCTTCGTCATGCCAAGTCTTCATAAAACAAATTACAAGGACTTGCCAGGACGGTTGGACGACGTTCTGTTCTTTTCCCAATTTGGAGGTGAGAACCTTGGCCCTTTACTTGAGCTAATTCCCGATCTCCACAACGCCGTCCTGCCCGACTTCCCCATGTATCCAAAGGACTCTCTAGCTTATAGAATGCTCAAAGCTAGAGTTCCAACTCCCTCTCCCCCTCCTCCACAAGTTCCAACCACCACCACAAAATCCCTCAAACGTCCCACTCCCTCATCTCCTCTCTCCAAAACCTCCAAACAAACCTCCTCAAACCCCATTCAAATCGTGGATAAATTTCCACCTCACCTAAAGGAGGGACGCTCCAAGAAGACTCATGATCCAAGGCCCCTTAAAAAGGCCAAGACCTTAAGCGTCCCTTCCGCCAATCCCCCCACAAAAAGGCCAAGCTCCTCAAAACGGCCTTCCAACCTCTCAAAGGAATCCACTCCCCCTCCTCAAATACAAATCGAACAACTTCCAACTCCTCCCCCGTCCCCTCAACCATCCTCTCAAAATGCCATCATCCCCTTCCCTCCACCGTCCCCGCTTAATTTGGCTCATTTCCCCTCCGCCCCGGCTCACATCTCTCCCCCCAAGGACCCCGAGACTCCTCGGTCCCGTCGTCCATCTTCAGAGAGTGGCCCAGAGGAGGCCTCGCGCACAATTGAGCACACCTTCCGCCGCCGAAAAGCTGGCGAGAAACCAAAGGTGTTAATGGCCAAGGAAACGCCAGTGCAAGTTGAGCACGTTCCCTCCTCATCTTCCTCCTCTTCCTCGTCAAGATCATCTGGAAGTGAGGAAGACGTCCCTGCTCAGGATTCCCCATTCATCGATGTCACTGGGGACTCCAATGACGAAGCAGAGGAGGTGAACGCCCCTGCACAAGTGGAGGATGCTGGTCTGCACCAGGTCGCTCCGGGGAACGCCGAGCCTTCCCTCTCGGAAGAACTCGAGCGTGATGCTGAAGAGGTACCTCCTTACAATCAATCTCTCCCCATCCTCAACCCCTCCCCAGCCCTACAAGAGAACCCCTCTCCAACAATCCAAACAGAAACCATCCAAGTCCTGGCGGACGCTGAGCCAACACATGAAAATCCTTCTGAAGCTCAGGACGCCAAAGGCACGTCCCAGGGTCAAACCTCTGATGCCCCTCCAGCCACATCTGGTGGTCAAGCTGAAACGGATAAAGGCACAGAGGACGCTCCTTCAAGGGCCGATTCTGAAAATAACTCTGAGGACGAGTCCAGTGATGGCGAGGAGTCTGAAACTCCCAAGGGCAAACGTAAGAAGAAGCCCGACGGTCCCCCCGTGAAAGTACTTAGTCCACTCGTATACTCCGAAGAGTGGCTAGCGTCTTTCACAAATGATAATGATGTCCAGGAGTTCCTTGAACTTCTGCGATTCCAGGGGTGGTTAACCGTAGGGCCTGCGCCAGCCGTGGTTGACAAAGAGCAGATTAAGGCGTTCTTCAAAGACCTGCGTTACAAATCCAAAGACGGCTCTCTACATTTCAAAATCGATGGTGAGAAAGCCTCTGTCAGTGAACGCCAGGTTAGAGCCTTCATGGGTCTCGCTGCCAAGAAGCCCCCGTCCGACGCCTTGAGTTCCCTTCCTGAAGGTGGTTTTGAGACAACTGATGAGGAACTGCCTCTGGTAGAGCACGTTTTTCAGGGCAAGAGGCCACTGGGACTGGACAGGGTTGCTCACGTTCTGAGCAAAGTTGGCGCAATCGCTCACTACTTTATTTGCCGCGCCGTCCTTCCAAGGCAGGAAAAGCGTTCAATCGTGCAAACACACGATATTATATTGATTGACGCTTTCCTTGAACGCCGCCCCATAAACTTAGCACGGATAGCTATGCAACATATGGCTAAGTGTGGGAGGAAGAGACATGCTCTACCCTATCCTGGTCTGGTCAAGCTCATCCTTCAGTCTCAGAACGCCTACGATGATAGTGCTCCTCAGGAAGAACTTGGTCTAAAATGGAATCCTAAGAACGGCCTTGTTGAAATCAGGCACGATGAAGAGCTTCCATCAGTGATCAAACAGTTAGAGGCCGAGGCTGAGGAGCGAAGGTTAAAAGAAGCAGAAGAACGCATGGCTGCTGATGCTGAAGCAGAACGCCTGGCTGCCTTGCGATAGGAGTTCTCCCAAGTAGAAGAGCCAGCTGTAGACTTTAATGCTCTTGATGAAATGCTCTTGGCTCCTTCTCCTGCTCAAGATCCTCAGATGGACGTTCCCTCTTCCAGTTCAGGACCAAGGCTCCGATCTGCTCCAGCAAATATCTCTGAGCATCCTCCTGCGGAACTCTTAGGTGCAATCATGGACAATCAATGTCATGTTTTCTCCGCCATCAAGGAATTATCCGCGGCTCTCACCAAGACAGCAGAACTTCAATCTCAACTCCTCAAGTTCTTCCAAGACCAAAGCCGTTCTCAGTGATTGCCAACTACCCGTTCATCCTCTATCATTTTGCCTTCGCTTCTTTTGAATTTCAAACAATTATGACCTTTGGTCTGTAATAACTCTTTTTTGATTGAATGGCAATCCATCAGTTTGCTTGCATGTGTTTGTTTAAGCGTTCCACTACTTTTAATTATGTGTTTGTGCTAACGTCCTTATCACTTGTTATCCTTTTCGATGATGCCAAAAGGGGGAAGTGTAGATTTGCAGAGATGCGCTATAACATAGTTATCTAGAATAAGCAAGTGCTAAGGGGGAACTATTAAGTGAAAGGTCTAAGGAACGCCTATGCTAGAATAAAAGAGGACGCCTAGAAACCTCTCTAGGACGTAACTTTCTCCTTAAAATTCAAATGTTAAAGAATCAAAGAATGAAAACTTGTGCTCACTGAGATTTCTCTAAGTGTTAGAGGAAGTTTTTAAGTTTTCATGCATGCTAAGTTCCAATGTAAAAACTATTCTGCAAAAGAGTTTGTCATCATCAAAAAGGGGGAAATTGTTGGGACGCTATCAAGGACGTTTGCGTACTTGTTAGTGTTCCATACAACCGTCCCTTAAGTTTTGATATGACAAACTCACTTTGATTCTAATAAAGTTGTCCAAGTGTTCAGGAACGCTAGTGACCAAAAGGACAACAAGTGTGTATGGGCGTCCCACAGGCTTAGGGACGCTAGCTAACAGGAAGTAAGGACCAGCCAGAAACTACTTGAGCAAGGACGGAGTCCCAAGCAAATAGGAACGCAAGAAAGGAGTCCTTACTCACTAGCCGACAGGATGACATCACTCGACAAATGTTTGATCATCCAAGGACACGTGGAGACCGATCCTGTAGCAGAGTCCAACACTACGTGGCGGACGATCCTGTAGCAGAGTTCATCAACACGTGGCGGCCGATCCTGTAGCGGAGTTCATCATACACAGTTGGATACAGGAAGCTTCCTCATCACCGCCATACTCGTGGAGGAAGATCCTGTAGCCACGTACCACAAGGCCATGATCGTCAGAACGAGAATGACGCCCTTCCCAAGTCCTATAAATACCGCAAGACATTTATTGTGACGCTAACGCTTTCAAGAATATTCAAAGAGAATCATAGGAAAGCGGCTCACTCAAGAACACGAAGAACTAACTCAAGAACTCAAGAACAGTGCTTAGACCTGAGTTAGATCGAGTGAGACTTGTAAACAAATCACAAAACAAGTTTGTAATCAAAAGAGAAAGAGAGTTCTGCGAAGTACTGCAGAACGCAGGGATAGGAGTCCTTTAGTAGATTGAACTTGCTTAAGTTGTAGGCTTAGAGGAGTCCTTTACTAGTGGACTTAGGGAAAAGCTAAGTGCCAGAGAACTGTAAAGACTCGCCAGTACAACTGTAAGAACGTTCAATATAAAGGAAGAACTATTCAAAAATCCTCCAAGGAGGTAGAGGTTTACACTCAAGGACTACTTGGTCTTGAGTGGTTCCTCTATAACTCATTGCGTTCATTACTTACCTGTTTAGTCTTTATTTCCGCTGCAATTCTGAAAGGACGCCCCTACACCTCGTAGGGACGCTCGACCAAAGAACGCCTCTACTTCAAGTAGAGAACGTTCATCAGACTAACGATCCAACAAAGGTGACCTCAAAGTTCCCGATGACAAGAAAGACAAAGAGGACGAGTGGGGTCCTGATGAATTCAAGCTAATGGAAACAAATGCTAAAGCAGTGTGTTTTCTTCAAGCGTCCCTCTGCGAAAGGGATGCCACAAGAGTTAGCAATCTCCCCACAGCAAAACAACAGTGGGAAGCTCTTTAGAAATTTCATGTGGGAACTGCAGAAATGAAAGAGGACGTCCAGCTGAAGATCAAAAAGGAGTTCTATGCTTTTTGTATGTTGCCAAATGAAACGGTAAATGACTACTCGTACCGTTTTGAAGGTCTTGTCACCAAAATGAAGAACTTGGGCATTCCAAAATCAGAAATCTCCATGAGGAATAGAGTTCAAGTAGTCATTGATGGGTTGACTGGAGTCTGGAACTTTGATAGGACGACTTTCAAAGAAAACACAGCCAACAAAACTCTAGATATGGAAGAGATCTATGGGAAGCTCAGGCAGTACGAAGAACGAAGAATCTCTGACATGGCTCAGCTAGGAAAGAATCCTCGAACTGATCTTGCTTTGGCGTCCACAACACCAGAGTACGCTGAGTACCTACGTGGCCAAAGAGATCTAGCATTGATGATGCAAAACAAAGAAAAACTGGAGAACTTGCGTCCCAAAGAGAAAGAAAGAAAGCCAAAGGAAGAGATTGACTCAGATGAGGAACTCTCCCTTATTCACAAGGCTCTCAAGTACTATAACAAGAAGAACAAGCATAGTAGCAAGAGCAAGTTCTACAAAAAGGAGAGTCCCAAGTACAAAGAGGCTGAAATGAAGGAACTCACATGTTACAAATGCAACAAGAAAGGACATTTTGCCAAAAAGTGTACTGTGGGAACGTCCTCCAAGGACAAGAAGAAAGCTCTCATTGGAGTATGTACAGCTGCATGGGATGATCTCAGTTCAAGTGATGATGAACGTGACGATCAAGTTGCATACATGGCAGTGGAGGACGCCCCAGTTGTTGAAGAGAACGCCTCCGACAATGAACAAGAGGTAACTCATGATTCCATGATGCGTTCTTTAGAAAAATGTTCAAAACCAAAACTTCTTAAACTCATTGGAAAAATAATGGAGGAAAGTCTTGCTATGAAAAGAAGAATGGATGAACTTGAAGATGAAAACATTGTAGTTAAATGTGAAAATTGTAGTACAATGACAATTCAACTAGAGTCCTCATGTGATGAAACTAAGTCCCTAAAAACTGAAATCATGTGTCTCAAACTTGAGAACGCTAAGCTTAGGGAAGAAGTAAAAGTGATGGGTAAGAGTCCCATAGTTGAAGAAGTGAGACCTATGGTTTTTGTCCCAGCTAAGAGAGGTATAGGTTATGAAGATGACACTAAGAACTCTCTTCCTAGTGACTTTGAGGCAAGCAAAACTTCTGAACTGGAACTTGAAAGAGAGAAAACTAAAAACCTTCTTGAAAGAATTAGAGTTCTAGAGAGTGGAGAACGAGGAAAAGAAGACTACTATACTAATTCCACAAGTCATAAAATTTATAAGAAAATTGCAAAAGGGGAAGGTTCAAAAGTTTGTGATCCCCAAAAGATGAAGCAAAACAAGATTCAGCGTCCAAATAAGAAGTACTATCTTGGTACGTACTATAGAACGTGTTGGTACTGTGGACAAGGAGATCACTTCAAATATGACTGTTTAAAACTTAAAGAAGATGTTGAAAATGGATGAGCTGCTAGGACTAACAATGAAAATGATAAGTCCGTTCCTAAGGCTAATCCTAGGCGTTCTAGACGCTCTAGGAAATCTTTCCGCAAGCATGCTATTTCAAATGATGTGAATATTAATGACTACATGCCAGAACCAGAGTTCTACTTTTGTAACGAACCAGGTAAGGAACACCTTGCCTGGGTCGCCAAACACTAACCTTGTTATGGCAGGTGGAAGTGAGGGGACGCCCATGGATCATTGATAGTGGCGCCTCAAATCATATGACAGGAAGCCAGATCCATCTCACTTCTATCCAAAGTAGTGCCACGGGAGGAACTGTCTCGTTTGGCAACAAGGGCAAAGGAAAGATCAAAGGAACGGGAACTGCCATTCTCAACCCGTCCATTAAAGCAACAAATGTCAGTCTTGTTGAAGGACTCGGCTTCAATCTTCTTAGCGTCTCTCAGATGTGTGATCAAGATGAAAATCTAGTCACATTTGACTCAAAGGAGTGCCTAGTCATCAACAAGAAGTCCAACAAAGTTGTTCTCAAAGGCGTTCGCAAGAACAATATCTACATCTTCAATCAAGAGTTCAAGCCTAAATCAGAGTTGTGTCTGTCTGCTTCAAAGGAGGACGCTGATCTCTGGCATCGCCGACTTGGCCATGCTGGACCAAGCACAATCCTTAAGCTACACCAGCGAAATCTTGTGAAAGGACTTCCCCGAATTGATCCTGAGAAAGTTGAACAGTGTGAAGCTTGTATTAAAGGGAAGCAAACAAGAACGTCCTTCAAATCCAAGAGCGAAGTCAGTACAAAGAAGCCTTTGGAACTTCTCCATATGGATCTTTGTGGACCAATGAGGACGTTGAGCCACGGTGGAAAGAGGTACATTTACGTTCTTGTAGATGATTTTTCTCAATTTACTTGGGTTCTTTTCATGGTGTCCAAAGCAGATTGTTTCAATGCGTTCAAAGTCTTCATCAAACAAGTGGAAGTTGCTCTTGAGACGCCTCTCAAAGCCATAAGATCAGACCATGGAACGGAGTTCCAAAATTCAGAGTTCCTGGCCTACTGTGATCAACATGGAGTCTCTCACAACTTCTCAGCTCCAAGAACTCCTCAATAAAATGGAGTTGTGGAAAGAAAGAATAGGACGCTAGAGGATATGGCAAGAACTATGCTCTTGGAAAATAGCGTTCCCAAGTACTTCTGGGCGGAAGCTATTGCCACAGCATGTTACATCATCAATCGTGCCATGATCCGTCCTCTATTGAAGAAGACGTCCTATGAGCTGTTGAATGGAAAGAGGCCTCGCATTGATTATCTCAGAGTCTTTGGTTGCAAATGCTTCGTTCACAACAATGATAAAGAAAAACTTGGAAAGTTTGATGCAAGGTGTGATGAAGCTATATTCCTTGGGTACTCACTCACCAGCAAAGCATATAGAGTTTTCAACAAAAGGACTCTAAAACTTGAGGAGAGTATTCATGTTGTGTTCAAGGAGAGCTCTTCTCACAAAGAAAAATCAAGTAAGAAAGAACGCTCCTCGTCACAACAGCAGGACGACTCTGAAGATGAAGTTGAAGATTGGTTCTCTGGAAAATACTATGTTCCTAAAGACGCTACGCCAAATCCTGATGAAGTCTCAGTGGACGTTCCCAGTGTTGTTCAGGGAGTTCCATCTCGTAGTGAATCTCCAGTTTAACAGGATGTGGCTGAATCAAGTCAACAAGGTGAGCAAAGTCAAGGTGTGGACACTCTCTCTGAGGGGGAACGCACTGAAGACGATGCTCAAAGTGATAGTGATAATTCTGATGGAGACATTGATCCAAGATTTGCTCATTTGTTTCAAAGGGAGTCCCGCTTCTCCAGGGACCACCCAACTTCTCAAATTGTCTCAGATCCTTCTCAAGGCGTTCAAACAAGGTCAGCTGCAAGCAAGTCCCAGAGTGCAAATTTAGCTTTCTGTGCATTCAATGCTTTTGTCTCTATGGTAGAACCAAAGAACATCAAAGAAGCACTCTAGGACGCTGACTGGATTCAAGCAATGCAAGAAGAACTCAATCAGTTTGAAAGGAACAAAGTTTGGACTCTTGTTCCACGTCCCAAAGGCAAAAATATCATAGGGACGCGATGGGTGTTTAGAAATAAGCTTGATGAAAGTGGTCGCGTGTCAAGGAACAAGGCAAGACTGGTGCCTCAAGGATTCAAGCAAGAGGAAGGCATAGACTATGATGAAACCTTCGCTCCTGTTGCTAGAATTGAGGCCGTTCGTCTCCTTATTGCCTTCGCTGCTCACAAAGGATTCAAGTTATTTCGGATGGACGTCAAGACTGCCTTTCTCAATGGAAAGCTAAAGGAGGAAGTGTACGTTGCTCAGCCGCCTGGCTTTGAGGACGCCTCTCACCCAGATCATGTGTACTACTTGGACAAAGCGCTCTATGGACTCATGCAAGCTCCTCGTGCATGGTACGACAGGTTTGCGTCCTTTCTTTTGTCTCATGGGTACACTATAGGTTCAATTGATAAAACTTTGTTCACAAAGAAAGTTCACAAGGACATTTTGATTACCCAAGTCTATGTTGATGATATAGTCTTTGGTAGTACTAACATGAAGCTTGTAGATGAGTTCAAGTCCTTAATGAGTAGTGAGTTTGAGATGTCCCTCATTGGAGAACTCAATTTCTTTTTGGGACTTCAAATCAATCAACTCAAGGAAGGGACGCGTATTCACCAACAAAAATATGTCCGTGAAATGCTTAAGAAGTACGGGATGAACACGTCCAAACCTGTTGCAACCCCTTGTTCCCCAAACTCGCGTCTTTACGCAGACGAACAGGGAAAGGTCGTTGATCAAAAGCTTTACAGAGGGATGATTGGTTCTTTGCTCTACTTGACCGCAAGCCGTCCCGACATTGTGTTTGCCGTTTGCTTGTGTGCACGCTTCCAGGCAAATCCAAAGGAGTCCCACATGCAAGAAGTCAAGAGGATCTTTCGCTACCTCAAAGGATGCGACGATCTTTGCCTTTGGTACCCCAGGAAGACGTCCTTCAAGCTTGTTGGCTACTCGGACGCTGATTATGCGGGTCATGTAATTGATCGGAAAAGCACTTCAGGAATGGCGCAGTTCCTTGGTTCATGCTTAGTCTCTTGGGGATCTAAGAAACAGAACTCTGTGGCGCTTTCAACTGCAGAAGCCGAGTACGTTGCTGCTGCTTCGTGTTGTTCACAAGTTATCTGGATCAAATATCAACTAGAGGACTACGGTATAAATCTTGAAACTATTCCCATTCGTTGTGATAACACAAGTGCTATTGAAATTTCTAAGAATCCTGTTTTTCATTCACGCACAAAGTATATTCATATAAGGCATCATTTCTTGCGTGATAATGTTGAACTAGGACTCATTAGTATGGAGCATGTAAGAACTGAAGACCAAATAGCTGATATTTTCACTAAGGCGCTTGATAGACGTCCCTTTGAGCATCTCCGGTTGCTCTTGGGGATGATAACTTTTAAGTAGCAAGTCCCATTCTACTATTCCCTCAATGATTGGCTATGTTTTGTAGATTCTAAGTGTTTAAGGACTGTTATGCATTGAATTCATATTTGCAAGGACGCTAGTCTAAAACTTCATGTGTTTGCTACTTTGGAACACCATTCAATTTTTCTCTATTTTGTCTTGAAAAGAGTATCCCTGATCACCCAACCCTCATTATAAGCCGAAATGATGGGAACTCTAAGCTTACCCTAGCCGAGAACTTCGCAAAAGCGTCCTATGAGCTTCATATTTTCTTTTACGGGACGTACTTGTGTTGTTCTCAACTTGTTCGAAAGGTGATCACAGGAACGGTAAGTTGGTTAGTGTTAGTGTTTGCTTGAAAAAGAAAAACTTTGCTAAGTTGGAGAGGACGCTCAGTGTTTGTTGGTAAGAACGCCAGTTCAATTTTTGAGAAGCAGTTGAAGAGTCAGAATTTTGAACTTTTGAAAGTGTGAACAGTGACCGTTGCTTTTGCTCAATGCTTAAGGGGGAAGTTTCGCCACGTGTCGAACAGTGAAACAGTGGTAATTACCGTTTGTGCCACCGCTTCCTCTATATAAGGCCAGAACAGTCGCAATCGAATTTATTACGCTCAACCACTTTCTTGCTCTCAAATTTGCTCTGACTTCTCTCTAGAACTCCGGCGACTTTCTCTCTCTACACTTCATCTGAAAACATGTCTCAAAGACAGTTGAACGTATCGTTCTCAATGAGTCTCTACTGGACTTCATCAACAAGAAGCCCAAGACGCTGTACAATCTAATCAGGGAACGGATGGAACTGCCAGAAGTTAAGTCCGATGAAGTTAAAACAAAGAACTACAAGAAGTTCATTGAATGCTTCGTCGTCCCAAGCCTCCACAACACAGACTTCAAAGATCTACCTGGACGGATGGACGATGTGCTCTTCTTCTCTCAGTTCGGAGGTGAGAATCTTGGCCCTCTTCTTGAGCTTATCCCAGACTTGCACAATGCAGTCTTGCCCGAGTTTCCTATGTACCCAAGGAACTCCTTAGCCTTCCAAATGACCAAGAATCGCGTACCAAGTCCCTCTCCACCTCCTCCTGCCGTCCCCACAATAACCACCAAAAAATTGCTGAAGCGTCCTGCCCCTTCCTCTCCCCTCTCAAAATCTTCCCAACCCTTCTCCACTTCAAAACCAATGGAGATTGTGGATAAGTTTTCCTCACATTTCAAGGAGGGACGCTCAAAGAAAGTCCACGACTCAAGGCCCCTTAAAAAGGCCAAGACATCCAGCGTCCCATCCTCTAAACCTTCCACAAAAAGGCCTATCACCACAAAAAGGCCTTCCAACCTCTCCAAGGAATCCACTCCTCCCCCTCAACAAATATCAATCGTTCAACTCCCCACCCCTCCTCCGTCCCCCCAACCTTCCAAGAAAAATGCTCTCATACCCTTCCCTCCCAAACCCTACTCTCCTCTAAACCTTGCTAACTTCCCAACAGCTCCGGCTCACATCTCCCCCCCAAAAGATCCCGAAACTCCCAAATCTCGCCGTCCCTCCTCCGAAAGTGGACCAGAGGACGTTGAGAAGCGTCCAGTCCTTGAGCGCACCTTCAAACGCCGCAAAGCCGGTGAATCTCCCAAGGTGCTCATAGTTCAAGCTGCTCCAGAGCCCGAGCACATCTCCTCCTCCTCCTCTAGCTCATCTGAGAGCAACAGAGGAACGCCTCAAGCCAATGCTGAAGGAGTTTCCCCTATCATTGACGTTGTTGGGGACTCCGACGACGAGGCTGAAGGAGTTGAGAATGCTCCCGCTGAAACACAAGTAGCTGAGGACGTTGGCGAGCACCAGGTACCTCAAAAGGACGCCGAGCCAACCCTTTCTGAAGAGCTCGAGCGTGGTGCTCAGGAAGTCCCTCCCTACAACCAATCCCTCCCCATCCTCAATCCCTTCCAAGCTCCACAAGAAAACCCCTCCCCCACAATCCAAACAGAATCCCATCAAGTCCCCGCGGACGCTGAGCCAACAACAACAGAAAATCAAATAGAGGCTCAGGACGCCGAGGGCACGTCCCAGGGTCAGACCTCCGGTGCCGATCAAGCCACACCTGGTGGCGATGCAGAAAAAGAACAAGGCACAGAGGACGCTCCTTCAAAGGACGGTTCTGACAGTGACTCGGAGAAAGCTGAGGACGAGTCAGATGATGATGAGGACTCTGAGTCCCCCAAGGGCAAGCGCAAAAGGAAGAACGCTGATGTGCCCGTTAAAGTCCTTAGCCCTCTCATTTACTCTGAAGAGTGGCTAGCCTCCTTCGACGATGACTCAGTTCAGGAGTTTCTTGATCTTCTGAGATTTCAAGGATGGCAGAACGTTGGACCAGCGCCGACCATTGTTGACAAAGAACAGGTCAAGGCGTTCTACAGGGATTTGCGCTACAAGGCAAAAGATGGCTCCCTTCACTTCAAAATTGAAGGTGAGAAAGCTTCAGTGACAGAACGCCAAATGCGCTCCTTCCTTGGTCTTAGTCCACGCAAGCCACCGTCCGATGCTCTTAGCTCACTTCCCGAAGGCGGTTTTGAAACGACAGATCAGGAACTGCCACTGGTCGAGCACGTCTTTCAGGGAAAAAGGCCGATGGGACTTGACAGGGTAGCTCACGTTCTGAGCAAGGTTGGCGCCATCGTTCATTATTTTATCTGTCGCGCCATTCTTCCAAGGCAGGAAAAGCGTTCAATTGTGCAAGCACACGACATCATCCTTATTGACGCTATCCTTGAACGCCGCCCAATCAACTTAGCCAGAATTGCTATGCAACATATGGCCAAGTGTGGAAGGAAGAGGCACGCCTTGCCATACCCTGGTGTAGTAAAGGCAATATTACAGTCCCAGGACGCTTATGATGAAAGCCGTCCCTCTAAAGAACTTGGCCTAAAATGGAATGCCAAGAAAGGACTTGTTGAGATAAGGCATAACGAAGAACTCCCGTCCGTTCTGAAATAGTTAGAAGCTGAGGCTGAGGAAGCACGACTGAAAGCCGAGGAAGAACGCCTAGCTGCTGAGGCTGAGGCCGCAAGGCTTGCTCCTACGTCTCAAGAGTCCCCTCAAGATCAAGAGCCCGTAGTAGATCTTACAACCCTTGATCAAATGCTCTTAGGGCCCTCTTCTCCTCCAACTTTTCCAATGGACGCTCCGTCTTCGAGCACAGGTCCTCTGCCCCGTTCTGCCCCTGCAAATATCGCCCAGCATCCTCCAGCAGAACTCATGGGCGCTATTATGGACAACCAGTGCCTAATCTTCTCTGGTCTAAAGGATTTGTCCTCTGCATTCTCCAAGGCAGCTGAACTTCAAGAACAATTGCTCAAGTTCTATCAGGACCAGCGCTGTTCTCAGTGACTGCCATAACCCCTTTCATCCCCTATTAAATTGCCTTTGCTTCTTTTGAACTTCAAACTTATGATCTTGGTCTGTAATAACTCTAAGTTTGTTTGAATGGCAATTTCACTGTTTGCATGCATGTGTTTGTTTAAGCGTTCCACTGCCTTTAGTTATGTGTTTGTGCTAACGTCCTTATCACTTGTTATCCTTTTCGATGATGTCAAAAGGGGGAAGTGTAGTTTTGCAGAGATGCGCTATAAAATAGTTATCTAGAATAAGCAAGTGTTAAGGGGGAACTATTAAGTGAAAAGTCTAAGGAACGCTCATGCTAGAATAAAAGAGAACCCTTAGAAATCTTTTCTAGGGCGCGACTCTCTCCTTAAAATCGAAAAGCTAGAGAATCAAAGATTGGAAACTTGTGCTCACTGAAATTTCTCTAAGTATTAGAGGACGCTTCTAAGTTTTCATGCATGATAAGTTCCAATGTCAAAACTATTTTGCTGAAGAGTTTGTCATCATCAAAAAGGGGGAAACTGTTGGGACGCTATTGTTGGATCGTTAGTATGAGGGACGTCCTTTACTTTGAGTAAAGGCGTCCTTTGGTCAGGCGTCCCTACGAGGTGTAGGGGCGTCCTTTAGTATTGCAGCGGAAATAAAGACTAAACATATAATAGATGAACGCAGTGAATTATAGAGGAACCACTCAAGACCAAGTAGTCCTTGAGTGTAAACCTCTACCTCCTTGGAGGATTTTTGAATAGATCTTTCCTTTCTATTGAACGTTCTTACAGTTGTACTGGCGAGTCTTTACAGTTCTCTGACACTTAGCTTTTCCCTAAGTTCACTAGTAAAGAACTCCTTTAAGCCTACAACTTAAGCTTGCCCAATCTACTAAAGGACTCTATTCCTACGTTCTGCAGTACTTCGCAGAACACTCTCTTTCTTTTTGGATTTTCTTGATACAAACAGGTTTTGTGATTTGGTTACAACTCTCACTCGATCTAACACAAGTCCTAGCACTGTTCTTGAGTTCTTGCGTCAGTTCTTCGTGTTCTTGAGTGAGTCGCTTTCCTCTGATTCTCTATGAATATTCTTCTGAAAGCGTTGGCGTCACAATAAATGCCTTGCGGTATTTATAGGACTTGGGGAAGGGCGTCATTCTCGTTCTGACGATCATGCCCTTCAGGTACGTGGCTACAGGATCTTCTTCCACGAGTTTGGCGGTGATGAGGAAGCTTCCTGTATCCAGCTGTGTGATGAACTCCGCTACAGGATCGGCCGCCACGTGTTGATGAACTCTGCTACAGGATCGTCCGCCACGTAGTGTTGGACTCTGCTACAGGATCGGTCTCCACGTGTCCTTGGATGATCAAACATTGTCGAGTGATTTCATCCTGTCGGCTAGTGAGTAAGGACTCCTTTCTTGCGTTCCTACTTGCTTGGGACTCCGTCCTTGCTCAAGTAGTCTCTTGCTCGTCCTTACTTCCTGTTAGCTGGCGTCCCTAAGCCTAGGGAACGTTCATACACTTGTTGTCCTTTGTTAATTGGGCGTTCTTGAACACTTGGACAACTTTATCAGAATTAAAGTGAGTTTGTCATATCAAAACTAAGGGACGGTTGTGTGGAACACTAACAAGTACGCAAGCGTTCTTGATAGCGTCCCAACAATTTCCCCCTTTTTGATGATGACAAACTCTTTTGCAGAATAGTTTTGACATTGGAACTTAGCATGCATGAAAACATTCTTTGATTCTTTAACATTTGGATTTTAGGGAGAGAGTTGCGTCCTAGCAAAGTTTCTAAGCGTCCTCTTTTATTCTAGCATGGGCGTTCCTTAGACTTTTCACTTAATAGTTCCCCCTTAACACTTGCTTATTCTAGATAACTATTTTATAGCGCATCTCTACAAAACTACACTTCCCCCTTTTGGCATCATCGAAAAGGATAACAAGTGATAAGGACGTTAGCACAAACACATAACTAAAAGCAGTGGAACGCTTAAACAAACACATGCAAGCAAACAGAGGAATTGCCATTCAAACAAGAGTTAGAGTTATTACAGACCAATGGTCATAAGTGTTTGAAATTCAAAAGAAGCAAAGGCAAAATAACAGGGGATGAAAGGAGTGTTGGCAATCACTAAGAACGGCTCTGGTCTTGGTAAAACTTGAGCAGTTGCTCTTGAAGTTCCGCATCCTTTGAGAACGCAGAAGACAAGTCCTTGAGAGTAGAGAAGATTAGGCACTGGTTGTCCATAATCGCACCCATGAGTTCTGCTGGAGGATGCTGAGAGATGTTTGCAGGAGCAGAACGGGGCAAAGGACCTGTGCTAGAAGAAGGAGCGTCCTGAGGGAAAGCTTGTTGGATCGTTAGTACTACTGGACTGCCTTTACTGTGATAAAGACGTCCTTTGGTTAGGCGTTCCTACAGGTGTAGGAGCGTCCTAGAGTAATGCAGCGGAAAAAGTACTAAACAGGTAAGTAATGAACGCAATGAGTTATAGAGGAACCACTCAAGACCAAGTAGTCCTTGAGTGTAAACCTCTACCTCCTTGGAGGATTTTTTGAATAGTTCTTCCTTTATATTGAACGTTCTTACAGTTGTACTGGCGAGTCTTTACAGTTCTCTGGCACTTAGCTTTTCCCTAAGTCCACTAGTAAAGGACTCCTCTAAGCCTACAACTCAAGCAAGTTCAATCTACTAAAGGACTCCTATCCCTGCGTCCTACAGTACTTCGTAGGACTCTCTTTCTCTTCTTTTGACTACAAACAGATTTGTGATTTGGGTTACAAGTCTCACTCGATCTAACTCAAAGTCTTAGCACTATTCTTGAGTTCTTGAGTTAGCTCTTTGTGTTCTTGAGTGAGTCGCTTTCTCTTTGATTCTCTCTGAAGATTCTTGAAAGCGTTAGCGTCACAATGAATGCCTTACGGTATTTATAGGGCTTGGGAAGGGCTTCATTCTCGTTCTGACGATCATGCCCTTCAGGTACGTGGCTACAGGATCTTCTTCCACGAGTTTGGCGGTGATGAGGAAGCTTCCTGTATCCAGCTGTGTGTGATGAACTCTGCTACAGGATCGGCCGCCACGTGTTGATGAACTCTGCTACAGGATCGTCCGCCACGTAGTGTTGGACTCTGCTACAGGATCGGTCTCCACGTGTCCTTGGATGATCAAACATTGTCGAGTGATGTCATCCTGTCGGCTAGTGAGTAAGGACTCCTTTCTTGCGTTCCTTTCTTGCGTTCCTACTTGCTTGGGACTCCGTCCTTGCTCAAGTAGTCTCTTGCTCGTCCTTACTTCCTGTTAGCTGGCGTCCCTAAGCTTATGGGACGTTCATACACACTTGTTGTCCTTTTGATCATAGACGTTCCTGAACACTTGGACAACTTTATTAGAATCATAGTGAGTTTGTCATATCAAAACTAAAGGACGGTTGTGTGGAGCACTAACAAGTACGCAGGCGTTCTTGATAGCGTCCCAACAATTTCCCCCTTTTTGATGATGACAAACTCTTCAGCAAAATAGTTTTGACATTTGAACTTAGCATGCATGAAAACTTAAAAAAAAACGTCCTCTAACATTTAGAGAAATTTTAATAAGCACAAGTGATAACGATGATTTAGTCGTTTTAAACCACAATTATGCAAAGAATACCACACTAACTTAAACCTAAGTATAAAGCAAGTAAGGGTCGATTCCACAGGGAGACAAGTTATCTTTAGCAGAGAATTATGTGTCAAACAAAAGTAACAAGGGGGGTTTTTAGGTTTAAGTCACACAAAACATGCAAAGCATACGAATTCGAGAGTTTATCAATCAGTATTTGGAAACACTTAGGCAAACAAATATCCGCATTCGCTTGACAAGTTGATCATTGATTTCATTCAATATCTACGCAATGGAAATTCCAATTCCTTTTCAAGAGTAATTAATAGCACAACCAGATACTATTAACCCTAACTAGATAAATAATCATGAAACTATCAAGATTCAATCTAACTAGCAGCATTCAACAACAGGAATATAATTGGATACAAACTAAGATAAAACAACCAGCTTTTACCCTAGAATGCAAATCAATTCTCTCATGCATAAGACTAACACAACCAGATATTAGCACGATGCAGTTGCTACTTATGAATTAGAGATGCTCAACCAGAAACACTCTAAATCTAGCAATAACTTAATAACAATAAATCCTAGATGATCAGGCTAGAAATTATTGAAACAAGTCAATAACAATTCAAGCAAGAGAAGAGATTAAATCCATGCAATCGATAAGGAATTAGAAATCTCACAACTAAATCAGAACGAATACTTCAATTGTCTGTCTAAGCAAAGAGGCTTAGTTCTCCATAGATCTCCAAAATACAAAATAATTCCAAACTCAAAAACTAGGTCTCCACAAAGGGTCTAAAGCTCCTTAAATAGGAGAAAACAATCTATCTAAAAATACATAAAAACCGGACCAAAAACAATATCCAAAAGTCCAATAAATAAAACGCAGCGTTTAAGACGATTTTCGCCCGTGTACTGGCAGCGGTCGCCGCCTATGGGGCAGCGGTCGCCGCCTCCACAGATCACGTTTTCTTCGTTTTCTTCGCTTCAGCTTCAAGTGGCCTTTGGTGCACTTCGGCCCTTCCTTCTTCAATGCTCAAAACTCCATCTTTAGCACCTAAAACATGACTAGAAGTATGCTAAAACCCCATCTAAATATACAACATAAATGTGTATATCAAACTCCCCCACACTTGAATCTCACTCGTCTCGAGTGAATCAGAAAAATAACACTCGTAATCAATAACAACCTAGATCATCAAGTATAGCGAGAGCCTACAGCTAAAGGTAATAACAATAATCATCAAAACTCCTACCCAACCATCCCATAACAAAATATAGCGTAGTCAGCACCAGCATCCATCAATCCTAACAATACAACTCCAATCAACACAACTCAGCACTACAATCAACCATCAACCTATCGAACACCTACTCCACACATCCAACATCTATCAACAATATGCATCAATAAAGAAGATGTCAATCAAGAAACTACACCTTATCCCTCCAAGTGAAAACCTACCCGAAAACACTCCTATACTCCACTTCTTATGTCGCCAGCTCCAGTAAAAAGAACATCCTAAAACACTCTTTTTTCTTTCACTTTTTTTGCTTAGGCGCCTTTTCAGGTTTTCACCTAACATCTCTCTTTTCATTTTTCAATGTTGGACTCACCATCTCACATCACTCAAAAATCTATTTTTGCCCAAGCCTAATGCTTGTCAGATTACCTGCTTTTTACTTGAACCGCCCTTTCAGGTTTTCAGTTCACCCCAGGATTTTTCTGCCTTTTTCTTTATTTTTATGGCTCTTTTTTTTTTTTAAGAAGTAGCAATAGTAATATAAATCCAACTCCCCCACACTTATAATAAACATTGTCCTCAATGTAGAAAGACAAAAATAATATAAGGGGAAGTAAGGAAAAAAATACCACTACTGTGAAGGTGGTGGTGGCTAGATCAGAATATTGAGAACCCAAGAATAAGTTCTACTGTCACATATGCTCCTCCATGGTGATGATATGGGCCACCTGCACTACTGTGAAGGTGGTGGTAGTGGTAGATAGTCAGGGTATGATAGGTATTCAAGCCACTACTGCTGAAAGAATGTCTCCTACTGCTGAAAGTAGTGTGTCTGCTGCTTATGGTACTGCCTCTCTTCCTCATGAAAAGTAAGAAAATATTCCTCTATGATCATGTTGACAAGTACCCATGCTCTAATCATCTTCCAAATATGCCTCTAATAGCCAATTGGATACCCAATAACAATCGCAATCTAAGGCATCACAACTTCCTCGTCATCAAGCTCAAGATCCGCCCCTCTTTAAACTCAACTTGAATAGATGAAGGGGCGACAATAGTAGAAAGGAAGTAGCCTCTTGATGATCAATCGCTAGGTAGCGAAGAAGAAAGAGGCGAACAAAATGACTGTCCAAAATTTTTTTTTTTTTTTTTGAATTTTTTTTTTTGATTTTTTTTTTGATGTTTTTTTTTGGTCGAACACGAAAAGGCAGCGGTCGCTGCCATTTTTGTGACAAAAGCCGTGGCTGAAGAAGAATTGGCGGCGGGCGCCGCTTGTGGGCAGCGGTCGCCGCCACGGACACCGTCCGTTTT
This sequence comes from Polygonum aviculare, assembly GCA_934048045.1. Taxonomy (NCBI): domain Eukaryota; kingdom Viridiplantae; phylum Streptophyta; class Magnoliopsida; order Caryophyllales; family Polygonaceae; genus Polygonum; species Polygonum aviculare. The sequence continues at coordinate 14,264,211 of OW204030.1, read as the reverse complement.
TCGGAAATAATGGCGGCGATCGCTGCCATTTAGGCGGCGGTCGCTGCCATTAATTCGTTGAATTTCGTAGCTGAGCTTGTTTTGGCGGCGGTCGCTGCCAGCGCATCGTGATTCTTCGGCTTTCTGTAGGTTAGTTCGACGCAATAGAAAAAACAAAGGGAAACTAATCTAAGCTAATCTAAAGGAAAGAAATCAACTACATCGGGTTGCCTCCCGATAAGCGCCTTGGTTATCGTCATGGCTCGACGCCTCGTATGATTTCACAAGATTGGACATTGTCAATGCCCTTAACAACCTATCAAATTCTTGCGAGCTCATCTCAAAGAAACATAAGTAGCCCAAGGATAAATTGAAATTAAATAACATGTCATTTAAAAATCGTTTCAACTTATCAAACTTGTCTGTCCAATCTTCATAAAATGGCATATGGTCAAACCAATTTAACATAAGTGGTGGCTTTTTAGAATATGAACAAAAATTGTCAAAGCTCTTACTAGCATTACCACTTTCATTATGGATGAACTTAAAGTAATTTCTAGATTCTTCATTAGGCCCTATACTTGATTCTTTGGGGGGATGAAGAACAATGGGTAATGAGAGATTGGAATAAGGAATACCTGGATCGTCAACAACCAATAAGGTTGATTTCGAAACAGAAGGCATGGGGGACTTTGTTGGTGAAGCACAATCCTCTGTAATATCATCTTCCTCATTTGTGTTCACATAGTCGCTCATATCATCTTCAAAGAACATATCACTATCAGAGAAGAACTCTTCTTCCTTCACAGTAATATACTCCTCAATCTCATCAAATCGTGTGGGAGGGGATGCATCTGGCTCATTGATTTCAATGGACTTATCTGAAGTTGTTGGATGACAAAGTGAGTAGCACCTTTCATAGTGTTGTGTAGTCTCCGTACTCATATCATCCATCCTCTTAGCAAGATCCTTCATCATATCCTCAAGAGAAGCATCACAAGTCTCAACCGGTTGTGGCATTGATTGAGATGATTCAACCAAAAGACATTGATGGCTCATAAAACAGAGAAAATCCCAACATTCCATAGGTTCCATAACAAAAAGCCTTTTATTACTCATGTAGTAGGCCATCCTTCGAGTCTCAAGATTCATACCCTTGACAATGCCATTGCAAACATCACCCACACTATAATGATATCCCCAAGCACAAAGGTCATCCGCATACTTTTGGAATCTAGTCAGGTACTCATGAAAGTGTTCATCTTGAAACTGTGTACACTCGAACAAAGCCATGGATTAGTAGCACAGGCGGTGTGAACCATAAGATAGGTTCACACCAAGTTTGGCACAAAAATCACACAAAAGACAATTATTGCCTCCCCGGCAACGACGCCAATTTGATAACGATGATTTAGTCGTTTTAAACCACAATTATGCAAAGAATACCACACTAACTTAAACCTAAGTATAAAGCAAGTAAGGGTCGATTCCACAGGGAGACAAGTTATCTTTAGCAGAGAATTATGTGTCAAACAAAAGTAACAAGGGGGGTTTTTAGGTTTAAGTCACACAAAACATGCAAAGCATACGAATTCGAGAGTTTATCAATCAGTATTTGGAAACACTTAGGCAAACAAATATCCGCATTCGCTTGACAAGTTGATCATTGATTTCATTCAATATCTACGCAATGGAAATTCCAATTCCTTTTCAAGAGTAATTAATAGCACAACCAGATACTATTAACCCTAACTAGATAAATAATCATGAAACTATCAAGATTCAATCTAACTAGCAGCATTCAACAACAGGAATATAATTGGATACAAACTAAGATAAAACAACCAGCTTTTACCCTAGAATGCAAATCAATTCTCTCATGCATAAGACTAACACAACCAGATATTAGCACGATGCAGTTGCTACTTATGAATTAGAGATGCTCAACCAGAAACACTCTAAATCTAGCAATAACCTAATAACAATAAATCCTAGATGATCAGGCTAGAAATTATTGAAACAAGTCAATAACAATTCAAGCAAGAGAAGAGATTAAATCCATGCAATCGATAAGGAATTAGAAATCTCACAACTAAATCAGAACGAATACTTCAATTGTCTGTCTAAGCAAAGAGGCTTAGTTCTCCATAGATCTCCAAAATACAAAATAATTCCAAACTCAAAAACTAGGTCTCCACAAAGGGTCTAAAGCTCCTTAAATAGGAGAAAACAATCTATCTAAAAATACATAAAAACCGGACCAAAAACAATATCCAAAAGTCCAATAAATAAAACGCAGCGTTTAAGACGATTTTCGCCCGTGTACTGGCAGCGGTCGCCGCCTATGGGGCAGCGGTCGCCGCCTCCACAGATCACGTTTTCTTCGTTTTCTTCGCTTCAGCTTCAAGTGGCCTTTGGTGCACTTCGGCCCTTCCTTCTTCAATGCTCAAAACTCCATCTTTAGCACCTAAAACATGACTAGAAGTATGCTAAAACCCCATCTAAATATACAACATAAATGTGTATATCAACAAGTTTTCAATCTTTGATTCTCTAGCTTTTGGATTTAAAGGAGAGAGTCGCGTCCTAGAAAAGTTTCTAAACGTTCTCTTTTATTCTAGCATGGGCGTTCCTTAGACTTTTCACTTAATAGTTCCCCCTTAACACTTGCTTATTCTAGATAACTATTTTATAGCGCATCTCTGCAAAACTACACTTCCCCCTTTTGGCATCATCGAAAAGGATAACAAGTGATAAGGACGTTAGCACAAACACATAACTAAAAGCAGTGGAACGCTTAAACACATATGCAAGCAGACAGATGAAATTGCCATTCAAACGAGAATCAGAGTTAAAATTATTACAGACCAACGGTCATCAGTGTTTGAAATGTAAAAGAAGCACATGCAAAATAACAAGGAATGAACGGGAGGTGGGCAATCACTAAGAACGGCTCTGGTCTTGAAAGAACTTTAGAAGTTGGGCTTGAAGTTCAGCCGACTTGGTGAGAGCCGCGGACAAGTCTTTGATAGCTGAAAAGACGTGGCATTGATTGTCCATAATGGCACCCAAGAGTTCTGCAGGAGGATGCTCAGAGACATTTGCAGGAGCAGAACGGGGCCTTGGTCCTGAACTGGATGAAGGAGCGTCTATTGGAGGAGCTTGAGTAGGAGAAGGAGCCATAAGCATCTAATCAAGAACGTTAAGGTCTACGACTGGCTCTTCTTCTTGAGAGTACTCCTGACCCATGGAAGCAAGACGTTCTGCTTCAGCATCAGCAGCCATGCGTTCTTCCGCTTCTTTTAGTCTGGCTTCCTCAGCCTCAGCCTCTAACTGTTTAATGACGGACGGCAGCTCTTTATTGTGCCTTATCTCGACAAGTCCGTTCTTTGCATTCCATTTCAGACCGAGTTCTTCTTGAGGAGCGCAGTCATCATAGGCGTTCTGAGATTGCAGAATCAGCTTTACCAGCCCAGGGTACGGCAGAGCATGTCGCTTCCTCCCACACTTAGCCATATGTTGCATTGCTATTCTTGCTAAGTTGATGGGGCGGCGTTCAAGAAAGGCGTCAATTAAGATGATGTCGTGTGTTTGCACGATTGAACGCTTCTCCTGCCTTGGAAGGACGGCGCGACATATGAAGTAGTGAGCTATGGCGCCAACCTTGTTCAGAACGTGAGCAACTCTGTCCAGTCCCAATGGCCGCTTGCCCTGAAAAACATGTTCAACCAGGGGCAGTTCCTCATCAGTTGTTTCGAAACCGCCTTCTGGAAGAGAGCTTAAAGCGTCGGACGGGGGCTTTTGGGGGCTGAGTCCCATGAAGGCGCGGACCTGGCGTTCATTGACGGAAGCCTTCTCGCCATCTATTTTGAAGTGGAGAGAGCCGTCTTTTGCCTTGTATCTCAAGTCCTTGTATCAATTTGGTGGATTAGAGCATTTTGAGAGGAGGGTTGAGGGGACGGGGGAGGGGTTGGTAGTTGTTCAATTTGGATTTGGGGGGGAGGAGTGGATTCCTTAGAAAGGTTGGATGACCGTTTTGTGGTGCTTGGGCTTTTAGTGGGGGGTTTAGAGGATGGGACGCTCGAAGTTTTGGCCTTTTTGAGGGGCCTTGGGTCGTGGACTTTCTTGGAGCGTCCCTCCTTTAAGTGAGGTGGAAACTTGTCCACGATTTGAGTTGGATTTGAGGAGGTGGGTTTGGATGTTTTTGAGAGGGGAGAGGAAGGTGTAGGACGCTTGGATGGGAGAATTGATTTTGAGGAGATGGAGGGGATTTGAGGTGGTGGTGGAGAAGGACTTGATACTCGGGACTTGGTCATTTGGAAGGCCAAGGAGTCCTTTGGATACATAGGGAAATCAGGGAGGACGGCGTTGTGGAGGTCGGGTAAGAGTTCAAGTAAAGGACCCAGATTCTCACCTCCAAACTGAGAGAAGAAGAGAACGTCGTCCATCCGTCCTGGCAAGTCCTTGTAGTTGGTTTTGTGGAGGCTGGGAACGACGAAGCGTTCAATAAACTTCTCATAATTCTTTGTTTTTACTGCATCGTTCTTGACTTCTGGCAAGTTCATGCGTTCCCTTATTAAGTTGTATAGGGTTCTCGGCTTCCTGTTGATGAAGTCCACCAACGATTCATTTAGAACGATGGGTTGGGGCTTTTCAATGTAGTGAGACTTCACCAACTTTCTTCTCTTCCCGCCGGTAGAGGAGCCGGCCACGTTCTTTAGTTGTTGAGACATTGTCAGATGAAATTTTAGTGAGAGAAAGCTGCCGGAGTTCTAGAGAGATGTCAGAGCAAATTTGAGAGCGAGAAAGTGGTTGAGCGTAGTAAATTCTGAGAGCGACTATTTTGGCCTTTTATAGAGGAAGCGGTGGAACAAACGGTAATTACCACTATTTTACTGTGCGACACGTAGCAAAACTTCCCCCTTAAGATTTGAGCAAAAGCAACGGTCACTGTTCACACTTTCAAAAGTTCAAAATTCTGACTCTTCAACTGCGCCTTAACAACTGAACTGGCGTTCTTTCCGACAAGCACTGAGCGTTCTCTCATACTTTCTAAATTTACCTCTTCAAGCAAACCAACAATCAACTTACCGTTCTTGTGATCACCTTTCGAACCAGTTGAGAACAACGCAAGTACGTCCCGTAAAAGAAAATATGAAGCTCATAGGACGCTTTTGCGGAGTTCTCGGCTAGGGTAAGCTTAGAGTTCCCATCATTTCGGCTTATAATGAGGGTTGGGTGATCAGGGATACTCTTTTCAAGACAAAATAGAGACAGTTTGAATGGCGTTCCAAAGTAGCAAACACATGAAGTTTTAGACTAGCGTCGTTGCAAATATGAATTTAATGCATAACAGTCCTTAAACACTTAGATTCTACTAAACATAGCCAATCATTGAGAGAATAGTAGAACGGGACTTGCTACTTAAAAGTTATCAACCCCAAAAGCAACCTGAGATGCTCATAGGGACGTCTATCAAGCGCCTTAGTGAAAATATCAGCTATTTGGTCTTCAGTCCGTACATGCTCCATACTAATGAGTCCTAGTTCAACATTATCACGCAAGAAATGATGTCTTATATGAATATGTTTTGTGCGTGAATGAAAAACAGGATTCTTAGAAATTTCAATAGCACTTGTGTTATCGCAACGAATAGGAATAGTTTCAAGATTGATACCGTAGTCCTCTAGTTGATATTTGATCCAGATAACTTGTGAACAGCACGAGGCAGCAGCAACGTACTCGGCTTCCGCAGTTGAAAGTGCCACAGAGTTCTGTTTCTTAGATCCCCAAGAGACTAGGCATGAACCAAGGAACTGTGCCATTCCTGAAGTGCTTTTCCGATCAATCACATGACCTGCATAATCAGCGTCCGAGTAGCCAACAAGCTTGAAGGACGTCTTCCTGGGGTACCAAAGGCAAAGATCGTCGCGTCCTTTGAGATAGCGAAAGATCCTCTTGACTTCTTGCATGTGGGACTCCTTTGGATTTGCCTGGAAGCGTGCACATTAGCAAACGGTGAACATAATGTCGGGACGGCTTGCGGTCAAATAGAGCAAAGAACCAATCATCCCTCTGTATAGTTTTTGATCAACGTCCTTTCCCTGTTCGTCTGCGTAAAGACGCGAGTTTGGAGAACATGGGGTTGCAACAGGTTTGGACGAGTTCATCCCGTACTTCTCAAGCATCTCACGGACGTATTTTTGTTGGTGAATACGCGTCCCGTCCTTGAGTTGATTGATTTGAAGTCCCAAGAAGAAATTGAGTTCTCCAATGAGAGACATCTCAAACTCACTACTCATTAAGGATTTGAACTCATCTTCAAGCTTCATGTTAGTGCTACCAAAGACAATATCATCAACATAAACTTGAGCAATCAAAATGTCCTTGTGAACTTTCTTTATGAACAAAGTTTTATCAATTGAACCTCTAGTATACCCATGAGACAAAAGAAAGGACGCAAACCTGTCGTACCAGGCACGAGGGGCTTGCTTGAGTCCATATAGCGCTTTGTCCAAGTAGTACACATGATCTGGGTGAGAGGCGTCCTCGAAGCCAGGCGGCTGAGCAACATACACTTCCTCCTTTAGCTTTCCATTGAGAAAGGCAGTCTTGACGTCCATCTGAAATAACTTGAATCCTTTGTGAGCGGCGAAGGCAATAAGAAGACGAACGGCTTCAATTCTAGCAACAGGGGCAAAGGTCTCATCATAGTCTATGCCTTCCTCTTGCTTGAATCCTTGAGCCACTAGTCTTGCTTTGTTCCTTGACACACGTCCACTCTCATCAAGCTTATTTCTGAACACCCATCGCGTCCCTATGATATTTTTGCCTTTAGGACGTGGGACGAGAGTCCAAACTCTGTTTCTTTAAAACTGGTTGAGTTCTTCTTGCATTGCTTGAATCCAGTCAGCGTCCTGAAGTGCTTCCCTGATATTCTTTGGCTCCACCATAGAGACAAAGGCATTGAATGCACAGAAAGCCAAATTTGCACTTTGGGACTTGCTTCCAGCTGACCTAGTTTGAACTCCTTGAGAAGGATCTGAGATAATCTGGGATGTTGGGTGATCCCGAGAGAAGCGGGACTCCCTTTGAAATAAATGAGCAAATCTTGGATCAATGTCCCCATCAGAATCATCACTATCATCTTGAGCATCGTCTGCAGTGCGTTCCCCCTCAGAGAGAGCGTCCACACCTTGACTTTGCCCACCTTGTTGACTTGATTCAGCTACATCGTGTTGAACTGGAGATTCACTATGAGATGGAACTCCCTGAACAACACTGGGAACTTCCATTGAGACTTCATCAGGATTTGGAGCAGCATTCTTAAGAACATAGTATCTGCTTTGGAAGCCAAGAAAAGAACCCAAGTGAATCGAGAAAAATCATCTACAAGAACGTAAATGTACCTCTTTCCACCGTAGCTCAACGTCTTCATTGGTCCACAAAGATCCATATGGAGAAGTTCCAAAGGCTTCTTCATACTGACTTCATTTTTGGACTTGAAAGAAGTTCTTGTTTGCTTCCCTTTGATACAGGCTTCGCACTGTTCAACCGTCTCAGGATCAATTCGGGGAAGTCCTTTCACAAGATTTTTCTGGTGAAGCTTAAGGATTGTGCTAGGTCCAGCATGGCCAAGACGGCAATGCCAGAGATCAGCGTCCTTCTTTGAAGCAGATAGACACAACTCTGATTTGGGCTTGAACTCTTGATTGAAGATGTAGACATTGTTTTGGCGTACTCCTTTGAGAACGACTTTGTTGGATTTCTTGTTGATAACGAGGCATTCCTTTGAGTCAAATGTGACTAGGTTTTCACCTTGATCGCACATCTGAGAGACGCTAAGAAGATTGAAGCCACGTCCTTCAACAAGACTTACGTTGGTTGCTTTGATGGACGGGTTGAGAATAGCAGTTCCCGTTCCCTTGATCTTTCCCTTTCCCTTATTGCCAAACGAGACAGTTCCTCCCGTGGCACTACTTTGGATAGAAGTGAGATGGATCTGGCTTCCTGTCATATGATTTGAGGCGCCACTATCAATGATCCATGGGCGTCCCCTCACTTCCACCTGCCATAACAAAGTTAGTGTTTGGCGACCCAGGCAAGGTGTTCCTTACCCGGTTCGTTACAGAAATAGAACTCTGGTTCTGGCATGTAGTCATTAATATTCACATCATTTGAAATAGCATGCTTGCGGAAAGAATTTCTAGAGCGTCTAGAACGCCTAGAATTAGCCTTGGGAACGGACTTAGCATTTTCATTGATAGTCCTAGCAGCGTTACCACTCTCAATGTCTTCCTTAAGTTTTACACAGTCATATTTGAAATGATCACCTTGTCCACAGTACCAACACGTCCTATAGTAGATACCGAGGTAGTACTTCTTGTTTGGTCGTTGGATTTTATTTTGCTTCATCTTTTGGGGATCACACACTTTTGAACCGTCCCCTTTAGCAATTTTCTTGTAAATTTTATGACTGGTGGAGTTAGTGTAGTAGTCCTCTTGACCTTTTTCTCCACTCTCTAGGACTCTAATTCTTTCAAGGAGATTCTTGGTTTTCTCTCTTTCTAGTTCAAGTTCCGAAGTTTTGCTAGCCTCAAAGTCACTAGGGAGAGAGTTCCTAGAGTCAGATTCATAACCTAGACCACGCTTAGCTGGGACAAAGACTATTGGTTTTACTTCCTCAACTATGGGACTCTTTCCCAAAACTTTCACTTCTTCCCTAAGCTTGGCGTTCTCAAGTTTAAGACACACAAGTTCAGTTTTTAGGGACTTAGTTTCTTCACATGAGGACTCTAGTTGAATAGTCATTGAATTACAGTTCTCACATTCAACTACAATATTTTCATCTTCGAGTTCATCCATTCTTCTTTTCATAACAAGACTTTCCTCCATGATTTTACCAATGAGTTTAAGCAATTTTGGTTTTGAACACTTTTCTAGAGAACGCATCATGGAATCATGAGTTACCTCTTGTTCGTTGTCGGAGGCGTTCTCTTCAACAACTGGAGCGTCCTCCACTGCCATGTATGCAACTTGATCGTCACGTTCATCATCACTTGAACTGAGATCATCCCAGGCAGCTGTACATGCTCCAATGAGAGCTTTCTTCTTGTCCTTGGAGGACGTTCCCACAGTACATTTTTTGGCAAAATGTCCTTTCTTGTTGCATTTGTAACATGTGAGTTCCTTCATTTCAGCCTCTGTGTACTTGGGACTCTCCTTTTTGTAGGACTTGCTCTTGCTGCTATGCTTGTTCTTCTTGTTATAGTACTTGAGAGCCTTGTGAATAAGAGAGAGTTCCTCATCTGAGTCAATCTCTTCCTTTGGATTTCTTTCTTTCTCTTTAGAACGCAAGTTCTCAAGTTTTTCTTTGTTTTGCATCATCAGCGCTAGATCTCTTTGGCCGCGTAGGTACTCGGCGTACTCTGGTGTTGTGGACGCCAAAGCAAGATCAGTTTGAGGATTCTTTCCTAGCTGAGCCATGTCAGAGATTCTTCTTTCTTCGTACTGCCTGAGCTTCCCATAGATCTCTTCCATATCTAGAGTTTTGTTGGCTGTGTTTTCTTTGAAAGTCGTCCTATCGAAATTCCAGACTCCAGTCAACCCATCGATGACTACTTGAACTCTATTCCTCATGGAGATTTCTGATTCTGGAATACCCAAGTTTCTCATCTTGGTGACAAGGGCCTCAAAACGGTACGAGTAATCGTTCACAGATTCATTTGGCAACATAGTAAAAGCATAGAACTCTTTCTTGATTTTCAACTGGACATCCTCTTTCATTTCTGCAGTTCCCACATGAAATTTCTCAAGAGCTTCCCACTGTTGTTTTGCTGTGGGGAGATTGCTAACTCTTGTGGCATCCCTTTCGCAGAGGGACGCTTGAAGGAAGCACACTACTTTAGCATTTGTCTCCATTAGCTTGAATTCATCAGGACCCCACTCGTCCTCTTTGTCTTTCTTGTCTTCCGGAACTTTGAGATCACCTTTTCTGATAACGTTCCAGCATTGATAATTTGTGCTTCTGCAGAAATTCTCAAATCTAATTTTCCAGCGGTTGAAGTTGCCGTCCGTCAGACGCGGAGGCTTCACAAAAGAGATTCCAATGGGTTCCATGTCCATCTTTACCTGCAACTCAATAAGAATCTAGAGCGCCTGCTCTGATACCAATTGTTGGATCGTTAGTACTACTGGACTGCCTTTACTGTGATAAAGACGTCCTTTGGTTAGGCGTTCCTACGAGGTGTAGGAGCGTCCTAGAGTAATGCAGCGGAAAAAGTACTAAACAGGTAAGTAATGAACGCAATGAGTTATAGAGGAACCACTCAAGACCAAGTAGTCCTTGAGTGTAAACCTCTACCTCCTTGGAGGATTTTTGAATAGTTCTTCCTTTATATTGAACGTTCTTACAGTTGTACTGGCGAGTCTTTACAGTTCTCTGGAACTTAGCTTTTCCCTAAGTCCACTAGTAAAGGACTCCTCTAAGCCTACAACTCAAGCAAGTTCAATCTACTAAAGGACTCCTATCCCTGCGTCCTACAGTACTTCGTAGGACTCTCTTTCTCTTCTTTTGATTACAAACAGATTTGTGATTTGGGTTACAAGTCTCACTCGATCTAACTCAAAGTCTTAGCACTGTTCTTGAGTTCTTGAGTTAGCTCTTTGTGTTCTTGAGTGAGTCGCTTTCTCTTTGATTCTCTCTGAAGATTCTTGAAAGCGTTAGCGTCACAATGAATGCCTTGTGGTATTTATAGGGCTTGGGAAGGGCTTCATTCTCGTTCTGACGATCATGCCCTTCAGGTACGTGGCTACAGGATCTTCTTCCACGAGTTTGGCGGTGATGAGGAAGCTTCCTGTATCCAGCTGTGTGTGATGAACTCCGCTACAGGATCGGCCGCCACGTGTTGATGAACTCTGCTACAGGATCGTCCGCCACGTAGTGTTGGACTCTGCTACAGGATCGGTCTCCACGTGTCCTTGGATGATCAAACATTGTCGAGTGATGTCATCCTGTCGGCTAGTGAGTAAGGACTCCTTTCTTGCGTTCCTACTTGCTTGGGACTCCGTCCTTGCTCAAGTAGTCTCTTGCTCGTCCTTACTTCCTGTTAGCTGGCGTCCCTAAGCTTATGGGACGTTCATACACACTTGTTGTCCTTTTGATCATAGACGTTCCTGAACACTTGGACAACTTTATTAGAATCATAGTGAGTTTGTCATATCAAAACTAAAGGACGGTTGTGTGGAGCACTAACAAGTACGTAGGCGTTCTTCATAGCGTCCCAACAAAGCTGGAGGAGAAGAGGGCCCTAAGAGCATTTGATCTAGAGTTGTAAGATCTACAGCAGGCTCTTGATCGGTAGGGGACTCTTGAGACGTAGGAGCAAGCCTTGCGGCCTCAGCCTCAGCAGCTAGGCGTTCTTCTTCTGCTTTCTTTTTCTCAGCTTCTAGCTGCTTTACCACAGAAGACAACTCTTCATTGTGCCTTATCTCGACCAATCTTTCTTTGCATTCCATTTTAGGCCAAGTTCTTCCTGAGGAGCACTCTCATCATAGGCGTTCTGAGAGTCTAGGATCAGCTTGACTAGCCCCGGGTACGGCAAAGCATGTCTCTTCCTCCCACACTTAGCCATATGTTGCATTGCTATTCTTGCTAAGTTGATGGGGCGGCGTTCCAGAAAAGCGTCAATGAGAATTATGTCATGAGTTTGAACAATTGACCTTTTCTCTTGCCTAGGAAGGACGGCGCGACAGATGAAGTAATGAGCGATGACGCCGACTTTGCTCAGAACGTGAGCCACCCTGTCCAGTCCGATGGGCCTTTTGCCCTGAAAGATGTGCTCTACGAGAGGCAGTTCTTCATCTGTTGTTTCGAACCCGCCTTCCAGAAGAGAGCTAAGAGCGTTGGACGGGGGCTTTTGGGGGATGAGTCCCATGAAGGCGCGGACCTGGCATTCATTGACGGATTCCTTCTCACCATCTATTTTGAAGTGGAGAGAGCCGTCTTTTGATTTGTACCTCAGGTCCTTGTAGAACGCCTTTACTTGCTCCTTGTCCACCACAGCGGGCGCTGGCCCAACTTTCAGCCAGCCCTGAAATCGCAGAAGCTCGAGGAACTCCTGGACGTCATTATCTTTGTGGAAGGAAGCCAGCTACTCTTCAGAATACATAAGAGGGCTAAGGACGTTCACAGGTGCGCCATCATTCTTTCGTTTGCGCTTGCCTTTTGGGGAGTCGGAGTCCTCAGCATCATCTGACTCGTCCTCAGAGTCACTATCAAAAGCGTCCTTGGAAGGAGCGTCCTCTGTGCCTTGTTCTTTTTCAGCATCGCCACCAGCTGTGGCTTGATTGGCATCAGAGGTCTGACCCTGGGACGTGCCCTCGGCGTCCTGAGCTTCTGTGGGATTTTCAGTTATTGTGGGCTCAGCGTCCGCCAGGACTTGATGGGTTTCTGTTTGGATTGTGGGGGAGGGGTTTTCTTGTGGAGCTGGGGAGGAGTTGAGGATGGGAAGGGATTGGTTGTAGGGAGGGACCTCTTGAGCATCACGCTCGAGCTCTTCAGAGAGAGATGACTCAGCGTTCTCCTGAGCGACCTGGTGCTCACCAACGTCCTCAATTTGTGCAGGAGCGTTCACCTCTCCTTCCACTTCATCATGGGAATCCCCAGTAACATCAATGAATGGGGAGTCCTGTGCAGGAGTACCTCTTTCGCTCCCAGATGAGCTAGAGGAAGAAGAGGAGGAGGAGGGAACGTGCTCAACCTGCGCAGGAGCTTCCTTGGCCAGCAACACCTTGGGCTTTTCACCAGCTTTCCTGCGGCGGAAGGTGTGCTCAAACGTGCGTTCTGCCTCCTCGGGGCCACTCTCGGAGGATGGACGGCGGGACCTTGGGGTCTCGGGGTCCTTCGGAGGTGATATGTGGGCCGGGGCAGATGGGAAGAGAGCCAAGTTTAGGGGGGATGGGGGAGGAAAAGGGATTATAGCGTTTTGTGTGGATGGTTGAGGGGACGGTGGAGGAGTTGGGAGTTGGACAATTTGGATTTGGGGGGGAGAAGTGGATTCCTTGGAAAGGTTGGAAGGCCGTTTTATGGTGCTTGGCCTTTTTGTGGGGGTTTTAGAGGATGGGACGCTAGAGGTCTTGGCCTTTTGAGGGGCCTTGGGTCGTGAACCTTTTTGGAGCGTCCCTCCTTTAGGTGGGAGGGGAACTTATCCACGATCTCCGTTGGATTGGATGTGGAGAATGGTTGGGAAGATTTTGAGAGGGGAGAGGAAGGGGCAGGACGTTTGAGGAGTTTTTTAGTGGTTAAGGTGGGGACGGCAGGAGGAGGGGGAGAGGGACTTGGTACTCGGGACTTTAGCATTTTGTAGGCTAAGGAGTCCTCAGGGTACATGGGAAAGTCAGGGAGGACGGCGTTATGGAGGTCGGGTATAAGATCAAGAAGAGGGTCAAGATTCTCACCTCCGAACTGAGAAAAGAAAAGCACGTCGTCCATCCTTCCGGGTAGATCTTTGAAGTTGGTCTTGTGGAGGCCGGGAATGACGAATCGTTCGATGAACTTTTCATAGTTCCTGGTATTTATTGCGTCTCCCTTCACATCAGGATAGCCCATCCGTTCTCTTATCAAGTTGTAGAGGGTTCTCGGCTTCCTGTTGATGAAGTCCACCAACGATTCATTAAGAACGATGGGTTTGGGCTTCTCAATGTAATGGGACTTGACGAGCTTTCTGCGCTTCCCGCCGGTAGAAGATCCGGCTGCGTTCACTTGTCTTTGAGACATATTCTCAGGTGAGTTTTAGAGTGAGAAAGTCGTCGGAGTTCTAGAGAGAAGTCAGAGCCAATTTGAGAGCAAGAAAGTGGTTGAGCGTAATAAATTCGAGAGTGACTGTTCTGGCCTTATATAGAGGAAGCGGTGGCAGAACTGTAATGACCACTGTTTAACTGTTCGACACGTGGCGAAACTTCCCCCTTAAGCATTGAGCAAAAGCAACGGTCACTGTTCACACTTTCAAATATTCAAATTTCTGACGTTTCAACTGCATCTCAAACACTGAACTGGCGTTCTCCCTTTCATACTTTGGCGTTCTCTCATACTTAGCAAAAAAAATTACCTCAGCAAGAATTTACCTTCTTCAAGCAAACCAATACCCAACTTACCGTTCCAGTGATCACCTTTCGAACCATTTGAGAACAAAGCAAGTATGTCCCGTAAAATAAAATAGGAAGCTCATAGGACGCTTTTGCAGAGTTCTCGGCTAGGGTAAGCTTAGAGTTCCCATCATTTCGGCTTATAATGAGGGTTGGGTGATCAGGGCAACTCTTTTCAAGACAAATAGAGAAAATTTGAATGGCGTTCCAAAGTAGCAAACACATGAAGTTTTAGACTAGCGTCCTTGCAAATATGAATTCGATGCATAACAGTCCTTTAAACATTTAGAATCTACTAAACATAGCCAATCATTGAGGGAATAGTAGAACGGGACTTGCTACTTAAAAGTTATCATCCCCAAGAGCAACCTGAGATGCTCATAGGGACGTCTATCAAGCGCCTTAGTGAAAATATCAGCTATTTGCTCTCCAGTCCTTACATGCTCCATACTAATGAGTCCTAGTTCAACATTATCACGCAAGAAATGATGCCTTATGTGAATATGCTTTGTGCGTGAATGAAAAATAGGATTCTTAGAAATTTCAATAGCACTAGTGTTATCACAACGAATAGGAATAGTTTCAAGATTGATACCGTAGTCCTCTAGTTGATATTTGATCCAGATAACTTGTGAACAGCACGAGGCAGCAGCAACGTACTCGGCTTCCGCAGTTGAAAGCGCCACAGAGTTCTGTTTCTTAGATCCCCAAGAGACTAGGCCTGAACCAAGGAACTGTGCCATTCCTGAAGTGCTTTTCCGATCAATTACATGTCCCGCATAATCAGCGTCTGAGTAGCCAACAAGCTTGAAGGACGTCTTCCTGGGGTACCAAAGGCAAAGATCGTCGCGTCCTTTGAGGTAGCGAAAGATCCTTTTGACTTCTTGCATGTGGGACTCCTTTGGATTTGCTTGGAAGCGTGCACACAAGCAAACGGCAAACATAATGTGGGGACGGCTTGCGGTCAAATAGAGCAAAGAACCAATCATCCCTCTGTATAGTTTTTGATCAACGTCCTTTCCCTGTTCGTCTGCGTAAAGACGCGAGTTCGGAGAACATGGGGTTGCAACAGGTTTGGACGTTTTCATTCCGTACTTCTCAAGCATCTCACGGACATATTTTTGTTGGTGAATACGCGTCCCTTCCTTGAGTTGATTGATTTGAAGTCCCAAGAAGAAATTAAGTTCTCCAATGAGGGACATCTCAAACTCACTACTCACTAAAGACTTGAACTCATCGACAAGTTTCATGTTAGTGCTACCAAAGACAATATCATCAACATAAACTTGAGCAATCAAAATGTCCTTGTGAACTTTCTTTATGAACAAAATTTTATCAATTGAACCTCTAGTATACCCATGAGACAAAAGAAAGGATGCAAACCTGTCGTACCAGGCACGAGGCGCTTGCTTGAGTCCATAAAGCGCTTTGTCCAAGTAGTACACATGGTCCGGGTGAGAGGCGTCCTCAAAGCCAGGAGGCTGAGCAACGTACACTTCCTCCTTTAGCTTTCCATTGAGAAAGGCAGTTTTGACGTCCATCTGAAATAGCTTGAATCCTTTGTGAGCGGCGAAGGCAATAAGGAGACGAACGGCTTCAATTCTAGCAACAGGAGCAAAGGTCTCATCATAATCTATGCCTTCCTCTTGCTTGAACCCTTGAGCCACCAGTCTTGCTTTGTTCCTTGACACACGTCCACTCTCATCAAGCTTATTTCTGAACACCCATCGCGTCCCTATGATATTTTTGCCTTTGGGACGTGGGACGAGGGTCCAAACTTTGTTCCTTTCAAACTGGTTGAGTTCTTCTTGCATTGCTTGAATCCAGTCAGCGTCCTAAAGTGCTTCTTTGATATTCTTTGGCTCCACCATAGAGACAAAGGCATTGAATGCACAAAAAACCAAATTTGCACTCTGGGACTTGGTTGCAGCTGACCTAGTTTGAACTCCTTGAGAAGGATCTGAGACAATCTGGGATGTTGGGTGGTCCCGAGAGAAGCGAGACTCCATTTGAAATAATTGAGCAAATCTTGGATCAATGTCTCCATCAGAATCATCACTATCATCTTGAGCATCGTCTTCAGTGCGTTCCTCCTCAGAGAGAGCGTTCACACCTTGACTTTGCCCACCTTGTTGACTTGATTCAGCTACATCTTGTTGAACTGGAGATTCACTACGAGATGGAACTCCCTGAACAACACTGGGAACTTCCACTGAGACTTCATCAGGATTTGGAGCAGCATTCTTAAGAACATAGTATTTTCTAGAGGACCAATCTTCAACTTCATCTTCAGAGTCGTCCTGCTATTGTGACGAGGAGCGTTCTTTCTTTCTTGCTTTTTCTTTGTGAGAAGAACTTTCTTTGAACACAACATGAATACTCTCCTCAAGCTTTAGAGTCCTTTTGTTGAAAACTCTATATGCTTTGCTGGTGAGGGAGTACCCAAGGAATATGGCTTCATCACTTCTCGCATCAAACTTTCCAAGTTTCTCTTTATCATTGTTGTGAACGAAACACTTACAACAATAAACTCTGAGATAGTCAAGGCGAGGCTTCTTTCCGTTCAACAACTCATAAGATGTCTTTTTCAAGAGAGGACGGATCATGGCACGATTGATGATGTAGCATGCTATAGCAATAGCTTCCGCCCAGAAGTACTTGGGAACGCTATTAGCCAAAAGCATAGTTCTTGCCATATCCTCTAACGTCCTGTTCTTTCTTTCTACAACTCCATTTTGTTGAGGAGTCCTTGGAGCTGAGAAGTTGTGCGAGACACCATGTTGACCACAGTAGGCCAGGAACTCTGAATTCTGGAATTCCGTCCCATGGTCTGATCTTATAGCTTTGATAGGCGTCTCAAGGGCAATTTCCACTTGTTTGATGAAGACTTTGAACGCATTGAAACAATCTGCTTTGGAAGCCAAGAAAAGAACCCAAGTGAATCGAGAAAAATCATCTAAAGAACGTAAATGTACCTCTTTCCACCGTGGCTCAGCGTTTTCATTGGTCCACAAAGATCCATATGGAGAAGTTCCAAAGGCTTCTTCGTACTGACTTCATTTTTGGACTTGAAAGACGTTCTTGTTTGCTTCCCTTTGATACAGGCTTCGCACTGTTCAACCGTCTCAGGATCAATTCGGGGAAGTCCTTTCACAAGATTTTTCTGGTGTAGCTTAAGGATTGTGCTAGGTCCAGCATGGCCAAGACGGCAATGCCAGAGATCAGCGTCCTTCTTTGAAGCAGATAGACACAACTCTGATTTGGGCTTGAACTCTTGATTGAAGATGTAGACATTGTTTTGGCGTACTCCTTTGAGAACGACTTCATTGGATTTCTTGTTGATGACGAGGCATTCCTTTGAGTCAAATGTGACTAGGTTTTCACCTTGATCACACATCTGAGAGACGCTAAGAAGATTGAAGCCAAGTCCTTCAACAAGACTTACGTTGGTTGCTTTGATGGACGGGTTAAGAATAGCAGTTCCCGTTCCCTTGATCTTTCCCTTGCCCTTATTGCCAAACGAGACAGTTCCTCCCGTGGCACTACTTTGGATAGAAGTGAGATGGATCTGGCTTCCTGTCATATGATTTGAGGCGCCACTATCAATGATCCATGGGCGTCCCCTCACTTCCACCTGCCATAACAAAGTTAGTGTTTGGCGACCCAGGCAGGGTGTTCCTTACCTGGTTCGTTACAGAAATAGAACTCTGGTTCTGGCATGTAGTCATTAATATTCACATCATTAGACATAGCATGCTTGCGGAAAGAATTCCTAGAGCGTCTAGAACGCCTAGGATTAGCTTTAGGAACGGACTTAGTATTTTCGTTGTTAGTCCTAGCAGCCTTTCCATTTTCAACATCTTCCTTGAGTTTTAAGCAATCATATTTGTAGTGATCTCCTTGTCCACAGTACCAACACGTCCTATAGTAAGTACCGAGGTAGTACTTCTTGCTGGGACGTTGGATTTTGTTTTGCTTCATCTTTTGGGGATCACAGACTTTTGAACCTTCCCCTTTGGCAATTTTCTTATAAATTTTATGACTAGTGGAATTAGTGTAGTAGTCCTCTTGTCCTATTTCTCCACTTTCTAGAACTCTAATCCTTTCAAGAAGATTCTTGGTTTTCTCACGTTCAAGTTCTAGTTCTGAAGTTTTGCTAGCCTCAAAATCACTAGGGAGAGAGTTCCTAGGTTCAGACTCATAGCCTAGTCCTCTTTTGGCTGGGACAAGGACTATTGGCTTGACTTCCTCAACTATGGGACTCTTTCCCAACACCTTCACTTCTTCTCTAAGCTTAGCGTTCTCAAGTTTGAGACACATTACTTCAGTTTTTAGAGATTTAGATTCTTCAAGTGAGGACTCTAGTTGAACGGTCATGGAACTACAGTTTTCACATTCAACAACTATATTCTCATTTTCAAGCTCAAGTTCATCCATTCTATGTTGCATGATAACACTTTCTTCCATGATTTTTCCAATCAGTTTAATGAGCTTAGATTTGGAACAATGTTCTAAAGAACTCATCATAGATTCACGTGTTACCTCATTTTCAGATTTCGGAACGTTCTCCTCAATAGCTGTGACGTCCTCCATAGGCATGTACGCCACTTGCTCATCAGGTTCTTCATCATCATCATCAGAGGAAGAACTCCCATTATCCCATGCAGAGGCGAACGCTCCAATAAGGGCTTTCGTCCTTATATCCTTAGCAAACATTCCTGTTGTACACTTTTTAGCAAAGTGTCCCTTCTTGTTACACTTGTAACATGTGAGTACCTTCATTTCAGCATCGGAGTACTTGCGACTTTCCTTCTTTGGCATCTTGTGTTTGTTGATGTATTTGTTCCTTTTGCCAAAGGCACGAACAACTTTGTTGAAGAGAGCAACTTCTTCTTCTTCCTCGAGTTGTTCCTTAGTCTTGCTTTCCTTTTCCTTCAAAGCTTGAACGCGCATCCTCTCGCGGTTCTCGTTCTTGTTAGCTTCCACCATCAAAGAAGTTTCTTGCTGACGACGAATATAGTCAGCGTACTCTGGTGTTGTGGACGCCAAAGCAAGATCAGTTTGAGGGTTGTTTGCTAGTTGAACCATATCAGTTTTCCTCCGTTCTTCGTACTGTCTGAGCTTCCCATAGATTTCTTCCATATCTAGAGTCTTGTTGGCCGTGTTCTCTTTGAACGCTGTCCAGTCAAAGTTCCAGACTCCGGTCAATCCATCAATGACCACTTGAACTCTATTTCTCATGGAGATTTCTGTTTCTGGGATGCCCAAGTTCCTCATCTTGGTGACAAGGGCCTCAAAACGGTACGAGTAGTCGTTCACAGATTCATATGGCAACATACTGAAAGCATAGAACTCCTTCTTGATTTTCAGCTGAACGTCCTCTTTCATTTCAGCTGTTCCTACATGAAACTTCTCCAAGGCGTCCCACTGTTGTTTAGCAGTTGGCAAGTTACCGACTCGAGTGGCGTCCCTCTCACATAGGGATGCTTGAAGGAAACACATGGCTTTTGCGTTGGTTTCCATCAATATGAACTCATCAGGACCCCACTCGTCCTCCTTATCAACCTTGTCAGCGGGCACCTTGAGATCTCCTTTCATGATGACCTTCCAAGATTGATAATTCTGACCTCTGCAGATTCGCGAACCTTGTTTTCCAGCGATTGAAGTTGCCGTCTGTCAGGCGCGGAGGCTTCACAAAAGAGATTCCAATCGGTTCCATGTCCATCTTTACCTGCAACTCAGTAAGAATCTAGAGCGCCTGCTCTGATACCAATTGTTGGATCGTTAGTCTGAGGGACGTCCTTTACTTTGAGTAAAGGCGTCCTTTGGTCAGGCATCCCTACGAGGTGTAGGGGCGTCCTTTAGTATTGCAGCGGAAATAAAGACTAAACAGATAATAGATGAACGCAGTGAATTATAGAGGAACCACTTAAGACCAAGTAGTCCTTGAGTGTAAACCTCTACCTCCTTGGAGGATTTTTGAATAGATCTTTCCTTTCTATTGAACGTTCTTACAGTTGTACTGGCGAGTCTTTACAGTTCTCTGACACTTAGCTTTTCCCTAAGTTCACTAGTTAAGAACTCCTTTAAGCCTACAACTTAAGCTTGCCCAATCTACTAAAGGACTCTATTCCTACGTTCTGCAGTACTTCGCAGAACACTCTCTTTCTTTTTGGATTTTCTTGATACAAACAGGTTTTGTGATTTGGTTACAACTCTCACTCGATCTAACACAAGTCCTAGCACTGTTCTTGAGTTCTTGCGTCAGTTCTTCGTGTTCTTGAGTGAGTCGCTTTCCTCTGATTCTCTATGAATATTCTTCTGAAAGCGTTGGCGTCACAATAAATGCCTTGCGGTATTTATAGGACTTGGGGAAGGGCGTCATTCTCGTTCTGACGATCATGCCCTTCAGGTACGTGGCTACAGGATCTTCTTCCACGAGTTTGGCGGTGATGAGGAAGCTTCTTGTATCCAGCTGTGTGATGAACGCCGCTACAGGATCGGCCGCCACGTGTTGATGAACTCTGCTACAGGATCGTCCGCCACGTAGTGTTGGACTCTGCTACAGGATCGGTCTCCACGTGTCCTTGGATGATCAAACATTGTCGAGTGATGTCATCCTATCGGCTAGTGAGTAAGGACTCCTTTCTTGCGTTCCTACTTGCTTGGGACTCCGTCCTTGCTCAAGTAGTCTTTTGCTCGTCCTTACTTCCTGTTAGCTGGCGTCCCTAAGCCTAGGGAACGTTCATACACTTGTTGTCCTTTGTTAATTGGGCGTTCTTGGACACTTGGACAACTTTATCAGAATCAAAGTGAGTTTGTCATATCAAAACTAAGGGACGGTTGTGTGGAACACGTGGAGACCGATCCTGTAGCGGAGTCCAACACTACGTGGCGGACGATCCTGTTGCAGAGTCCATTAACACGTGGCGGCCGATCCTGTAGCGGAGTTCATCATACACAGCTGGATACAGGAAGCTTCCTCATCACCGCCCTACTACGTGGAAGAAGATCCTGTAGCCACGTCCATGAAGGGCATGATCGTCCCAGTGAAAAGACGCCCTTCCCCAAGTCCTATAAATAGCCCCAAGGCATTTATTGTGACGCCAACGCTTTCAAGAATATTCAGAGAGAATCAAAGAGAAAGCGACTCACTCAAGAACATGAAGAACTAACTCAAGAACTCAAGAACAGTGATAGAACTTGTGTTAGATCGAGTGAGACTTGTTACCAAATCACAAAACAGTTTGTAACAGAAAAAAACCAAAAAGAGAGAGAGAGAGTTCTGCGAAGTACTACAGAACGTAGGAATAGAGTCTTTTGGTAGATTGAATTAGCTTAAGTTGTAGGCTTAAAGGAGTTCTTTACAAGTGAACTTAGGGAAAAGCTAAGTGTCAGAGAACTGTAAAGGCTCGCCAGTACAACTGTAAGATCGTTCAATAGAAAGGAAAGTACTATTCAAAAAATCCTCTAAGGAGGTAGAGGTTTACACTCAAGGACTACTTGGTCTTGGGTGGTTCCTCTATAATTCACTGCGTTCATCTATTATCTGTTTAGTCTTAATTTCCGCTGCAATACTGAAGGACGCCCCTACACCTCGTAGGGTCGCCTAACCAAAGGACGCCTTTACTCAAAGTAAAGGACGTCTCTCAGACTAACGATCCAACATGTAGGGTTTTGTTAGATTGGCCATCTAATTGAATCTCTAGGTTGAATTACAACTAGATCTTTTTAGTTACCGGTCGGTGTTAATTAGATCATAAGTAGAACCTTTATTCAATCCAGGACTAGTAGGGCTAGTTGCTTAGAGAAGAGAATTCAATTGCATGTTATTTGGATGGCTGGTTGCTTTGAATGCATGTTTCTATTGATGCTTGGTTCTTAATGTTGTTGTCAAATTGAATCTAGGAGGTCTCTTAGGTTATTTGATAATTAGGGTTGTTAGTACCGGTCGGGCTAATAACTAGAATTGAAGTAGGATTAATAATTCCATGAAGTTGCGTTATTAGCATTCCGCAATAGATTAGTCAAGGTAAAGAGAGAATTTTGACAATCAATGATCAATAATCAAGTTCACAATGGATAATAACTGGTTAAGCATACTTCTCTTATATTTGATAAATCAATCTTAGTTTTGCATGTTCAATTTATTAGTTAATAGAATAACACTCAAAAACCCCCCGTTTTACATTTATCCGAGTATACAAATTCAATACACAAAAGCACAAGTCTCTGTGGGATCGACCCTTACTTCCCTACTACGTTGGTTGGGTTGTTTGGTTTACTTTGATAGGTATTAAAGGCGACTAAAATACCGTTATCTGCTTTTCATCTTGAGAGACTGATGGAGGATCATTTAAAACATTAGACTGAGTTCTCTACCCGGACTGACGGAGGAGTCAAATGAGCAATAGGTTTTAATATCATCTCTACATCTCCTGCCCATTCCCTCTCCTGAAAGTCAACTAAAGCACCATAATATAAAAATTCGACCCAATAGTAACTCCCAGTACTACAAGTTAAAGAGACAATGAAATTTAGAGCGCAGGTACAAACAATAAGCATACCATTTACATTCTTGGCATTTTGGTCATCCCTAAGCCTTCCATTGCCCAAAACTTCACCGTCCTTAAAGCATCAAAAAGATAAATTCAATAGCTAGCACATGCTTTTCAACAACTAAACAAGAGATGAAACCAATAAACACCTTATTTAATTAACTTCTGCATCAAAACAACTGACTAAATAACAAAAGTTGTTCTAGCAAACCAACCAACTAATAAGTGCTTTGAGAATTGAAAACACGATTACAAATTGTAAAGCCATTATTACCTCGGCCTTTGGAGACATGGAAACCTCATTGTGCCCATAATCAACAATGGCTAGCCTCTCCCTCCTTGGGTTCTTTGCCTGAGGCGTGGGAAACCTCAAATTGTTGGCATCCAGTTAATGCACCTCGCTTGGAAAACGAGCATCTAGACCATTGGATTCCTGTTGTTCTAGATCCGGTTCTTCACCTCTAGATTACAGTTGTTGCCCTTGTAGTTGAGAGGCACGGGGCGACAAGAAGGATCCGGCCGGGCGGGGTGAGAGGCAGGGGGCGACGGGAAGTCGCCGGCAAACTTTCCCGAAGACGGAAGAAGGGAAGAGAAGCGACGAGAATCGGTTGTCAGAGCGAATGGGTTGTCCGCTCCTCAAATGTATCCACTTGACAGTTATGGAAATTGAGTATTGAGAGATATGGGGAGAGAGAAACAAATCAAATTAGATACTTAAATTAAGGAGGAGATATTTTCTCAACATTGGTTTAATCTCGTACATCTCCCCCATATAATTAAATTCACCCTTTTTTTTAAATTAAATCTCAACCGTAAATTTAAATCGATTACACTCTAATTGCACATGTACTCTTGAGTGTTATTCTATATATATATGTTTGGGTGCAGCTTAAAAACAAATCTCAATTTCTTAGTCTCCGAATGCAACTTTGTTTTTAATAGTAACCATATCCAATAGGCTTAATACATATGCGGCTCCCTAATCTTTTACAAAATGGTCACTTTAATACCTCATCTTTGAGTTTTACCTATTGAATACCTGAACTATACAAATTGTGACCTATTAAACACCTTTTATTGATGACATGTAAAAATTAAGCGCCACGTAAGCGCCACATATGCGCCACATGTACACCACTTTACACTATATTTTCCCCTTATTAAAAACACAAATTTTAAACATAAAAAACAACAAGAATTTTTTTTAAAAAGTAGTTAAAATTTTAAACATAAACATTAAAAAAAATTATTTTAAAAGTTATAAAATTTTATAATTTTATAATTTTTTAAATATTTTTAATTTTTAAGAAATGTTAAAAAATAATTTAAAATGTTAAATTTAAAATAAAAAACTTTTAAAATTTTTACAAAATGTTAAATGTCAATGTTAAAATTTTAAAATTATTTAAATTTTTTTTAAAACTTTATAAGAAATTTAAAATTTTAAAAATGTTTTAAAATTATAAAAAAAGTTTAAACAAATTTTAAGATTTTTTATTAAAATTTTAAGATTTTACAAAATTTTAAACAAATTTACAAATTTACAAATTTTTAATAAAAATTTTAAACATAAATAACAACAAGAAATTTTAAAATAAAAAAAAATTATGTTTAAATGTTGTTTTTTTATTCAAGAGAAAATATAGTGAATATTTTGTGTACATGTGGCGCATATGTGGCGCTTAATTTTTACATGTCATCATAAGAGGTGTTTAGTTGGTCACAATGTGTATAGTTCAGGTATTCAATAGGTAAAGCTGAAAGGCGAGGTATTAAAATTACCAATTTGTAAAAGGTCAGAGAGCCGTATATGTATTAGGCCATATCCAATATATGTGTTGTAAAATACAAACTGTTTTGAGAAGTGCAAATTTGTTGTTTATGTGTAGGTCAAACAACTGTGCAATTGTGCAGTTTAGACCTGAAGCTGCAGCTTTGCAAGCACAAACAAATTTCAGTGGTATGTTTATTACTATCACAGTTGGTGTTGAGCTGCAAAATAAATGAAAAGTATATAATATATTGTGACCGTTTGAATATATTCTGATGAATTACTTTAAGGTTTTCTTTTAGTAGAAAAGTGGAAGTTAAGTGGGTGAGTGTAAGAATCCTTGTAGGTATTCTATATCACGCTGTAAGAGTTCTTGTTCTAGTTCTTTTAGGAGTTTCATGGTTTTTGTTCTTTTGTCTTTCCAAATGGAGAAAAGTATAACAAATGAGCTGCTAGATCTAAGAGTGGTGGTTTGGTTAGAAGATAAATCTAGTAGAGGCCTAACATTCTCTTGTAAGATTTTTTGATAATAATGAAGATGTTAGTTTTTTTTTTATGATTTAGTATGTGATTGTAGTCTTGAGCATGCGATTAGGGAGTTTTGATATATAATTGGGTACATGTTTCGTTGGTTGAATTGTGATTGTAATTGTATGGTCAACAATATTCAAATCGTTGTACATTTAATTAGTTTCGCTGGACCATCAATTTATTATACAAAAATCGTACATTTAAGTAGGCACGTAGTATGAAGGGCTCAAAAAGTAAAACGTTGGCAGTAAGATTATATGACAAGAAAAATTTTCTACACGTGATTGTCCTTTAAATCAGTATTATTTACTGCAAAATTATGCAAATTAAGTAAACTGAATAGACCTCTTTGTAAATTATATAAATCTTCAATAAAGTGAGGTGAAATATTAAGAATTTAAAATATGTCATTTGTAAAAGTCGCCAAGAAAAACCAATCGAAAAAAATGGTACTAATATCTTATCTTTATAATTATATTTCAATGCTTCCGTTAACAACACACTTACATATGGTGAAAGATGGGTTATTTTAGTGTATAAAATATTATTAAAATGGACCTAAGATAATTAATTATCATGTGAAAGAGTATAATTAGGACTTACTTTTCTAACATTTAAAGATGTTGACATTTATTATATAATATTTATTAAACATACACTTTTGTTAATATTTTGGTATATGCTTATTTGTATAACTAAGGTAATAAGAGATGAATCAAGAGTGGATGTTTACTGATCGCGTGAGTAAAGAGTACAAAAATGGTGTACAAGAGTTTATAATGTTTGCTACTTAGAATGCTAAAAATCCTGAAAACATACCTTGCCCATGTATAAAATGTTTCAACACTATAACTTTAGGAGCTAGTGATTTGAGAGATCATTTGATATTTAATGGGGTTTGTTGGATTGTTTTTAGTAGTAAGAGTGTAAGGACGTCCTTAGGAATGACGTCCTTATGTAGACGAAATATAACTTAGCAGGAAATAAGACAGGAATAAGATAAGGACTTGACATTTGATTTTCAGAGGAACCCCACTAAGACCAACTAGTCTTTATGGGTAAACCTCTACCTCCGAGGAAGATTTTCGGATAACTTCCTTATCTTATATATGAGTGAGTCCTTACAGTTCACAAGGCAAGTTTCACTCTTCTATGAACTAAGGCGTCCATCCTTAAGTACACTAGTGTTACTCCTTTTAGCCTAAACTGATAACCTTACACTCATAATTACAAGGACGCTACACACACGTATCTCACAGTCCTTTTGTAGACATAGTTCCTAGTCACAAACAGTTTTGGTTGTTGTTTTAGACTTCTTCTCGATTGACAGACTTAATTCAATCTGTTCTTGAGATGTTTTTGGTGTTCTTGAGTTGTTTTTGATGACGCTCTCGAGAGTGTGTGTGTGTGTAAGAAGTTACATCACTATAAATACAATTCTATGTATTTATAGTGGTTGGGAAGGGTTCCTTTCGTCTGAATCTTTTGCACTTCGGTAGTCCTCAGCTGCACGATCAAATCCGGAGGGCGTACACTGTTGCATTATTCCCTAGGGTTTCTTGGGAAGCTTACACGTGTCCTGGTTCTCTAGATATGAAGCTTCTGAGAACTTACGACTTGTCTGGTGATGTCATCTTTGTCGAGCATTTGAACTTTGGAATGCGATCCTGTCTGATAGGGACTACAATTCACTTGTTGTTCTTTTTTCACATGAACGCTCATCTGTGCAGTAACGCATTCTTACTCTTTCTTCTAAGTCTCTATGTCCCTACTCCTTAGGGACTACAATTCACTTGTTGTCCTTTTTTCATGATGAGCATCACTGTGAGTTCCTGGGATATAAGTTGGACAAACACATTACAAAAAATTTGAGTTTGTCACTATCAAAACTTAGGGACGATTTTTATTGATACAATGCTTAGTACTAGCGTCCTCAACATCTTCCCAATAGGATTGACCAGCTATACACCAATTGGATCTGTTAGGTGAGAAAGAACAAACCTCAGTTAGTAAGGATGCACCGCTAGAAACTAGAAATTTGGATGAAGATCAGTTGGAGGAAATGGCACAAAAAGTGGAGGAGAACTTCATAAGTAATCCTGATATATATATATATATATATATATGATAACTTATTACGTGATGCTCGGAAACCGCTTAATTCATCTTGTACTAAGTTCACTAGATTGTCTATTGTTTTGAGATTGTATTATTTGAAAGTTGCACATGGATGGACAAACAAGAGTTTTACGACCTTACTTCATCTTATTAAAAGATATGCTCCCTGAAGATACCGTGCTCCCTAATTCTACGTATATGGCTACAAGAATAACTTGTTCCTTGGGTCTGGATTTTGTGAAAATCCACGCATGTCCGAATGATCTTGTGGTATATAGAAATGAATATGCAACACTAGAGACATGTCCAAATCTGAGTTGTGGTGAGGCAAGCTATAAGAGAGATCATGTTCCATAGAAGGTGCTATGGTATTTTCCCATCATATTGAAGTTTAAACGTTTATTTGCTGATGCAAGAAAATGCTAAGAATCTAAGATGGCATGCTAAGGGGAACTTCAAATGTTATTTTCCTCCATCTTTTATTGATATAATGGTTCATTTGACGGTTCATCTTGTGAGAGAGATAAGGTATTGTGGGTCAGTGTATTTGAGATGGATGTATCCATTTGAGAGATACGTGAAGGTATAGAAAAGCTATCTAAAGAACAAATATCAACCTGAGGGCTATATTGTCGAACAATACATTGTTGAAGAAGCTGTGGACTTCTATAGTAAATACCTATCTGATGTAAATGCGATTGGCCTCCCTAACACGCCCATAATAGATGTGACTGAAGGACATGGAACAGTTGGTGCTAAAGTGGAAAGTATTCATGTAGATATGCGACATCAAGCTCATTTGTATGTTCTTCAAAATAGTGAAGAAGTGTAGTCCCACATTGAGGAGCACTTGACTTATTTGAGAAGCTAGTGTCATACTCGAAAGGGTGATCAGTCAATTATGAAGGAGCGCAATCGATCATTCTTAAATTTTCTAAGTAGGTGAGTGATGGGGGAACTAAAAAAATCACCAGGTTCAGTTTCATCTACTATTAGATGGTTGTGTAAAGGGCCTCTTCTTGAAGTAACAAAGTTCTCAGCATATGAGATAAATGGTTGTAGTTTCTATACAAAATCTCATGATGATAAAACTACGATTAGAGATGGAAATTATATATGGGTGTCCGATTTACCCGATCACCCGACCCGAATATATGGACGAAAACCCGAAGAAAAGTGGATGAAATGCGGGTGGGTGGGTGTGCGGGTGTGTTGATGGGTCGGGTTTGGGTGGAGAGCCATCCGAACAGTCACCCGATCCATGACCCGTTCATCCATCCGACCCATTTAACCCGAATGCATACTTCTTTTGAATTTGAAAATGTATTTCAATTTACACATTTTTTATCTTGCATTTGAATCATATATTGCACTTTTTTCTTTGTACTAGACTATTAGTTTTGTTGATTTGTATTAGACCTTACAAATTAGTAATATTTATATAGTTTATACATGATAATTACGTGAAATTAAAAATCTAGCTTAGAATCTTAATAGGTTTTGCGGAGACCCGATCCACCCGATTACCCAACGGATGATGGACGGGTGGATGTGGATGATGATTTTTATGGGTGGTGGATGGATGGGGTGGAGTATTTTTTTCATGGATCGGGTGATGGAAATGGCTCATCCACCCATAACCCGATTCATTTCCATTCCTAACTACGATGCATAATAGTGGTATAACATTAATAGCCCAAGCAATGCATGTAGCTAGTGTTAAAGACAAAAATCCCATATCTGCAAATGTATCATACTATGGAGTTATTGTAGACATATGGGTTGATATTTCTAAGGGGATTAGAGTTGATGAGCTAGGCTTCACTCTTGTTGATTTGAATATGGTTTGCCACAAGAATGATTCCTTTATAGTAGCATCATAAGCAATTTAGTAATTTTTGGTTCTTGATCCATCTAATCCTTAGTTGTCGATCGTGCTTTCAACAGAACACAGTACCATAAACGCTGAAGATGAAGGTGAAATATGGGGATAACTTCTAAGATCATGCCGATGAATGATACCAATGTCAATGAAGAAGAATTATACTGACGTCCAGATCATACAGAAATATTAGTATATAATCTTTCTAGAAAAACCTGTAAAAGAAAAAGAGGCGATACTTGGTTTTTAATGTATAGGTGATTCGGCCTATTTTGTATGGGTTAACTCTTGTATTTTAGAGCTATATTGAGAGTGTTTAGGTTAGTTTTGAGCGTTATTGTAATATCAAGACAGAAGACACAAGTTATGAAGAATCAAGAGTTAAAGAGCTTAAAAGACGAAGATTCGCCACTGCATGGATACCACGGTCGCGTTGTCTATGACGCGGGCGCGGTGGCGTGAAGGAGCGAGCCAATCAAGACCATGAAGGCCGCGGTCGCGTTGCCCTGGGCGCGGTTGCGGTAGTAGCTGACTCAAGATTTGACGATTTGAAGGCCGCCGCGGGAGCGGGTTGTGATGCCGCGGTCGCGGGTTCGACCGACTTCCAAGTTGACGAGATTTCACCGTTTTTATCTTGTTTCCTTTCTTATCTTTCGGGTTCTTACCTTATTTTAGTCCGAAAAGATTGATCTTTGGGGCTATATAAGGAGGACCTTTTCTAGGTTTTTATATCATCATCATATCAATTCATCATCCAATTTGTCAATCAATTGTAATGGAGAACTAACTCTCCTCTGGAGTTTATTCAATCAAGGAAGCTTTATTATGAAGTTGTGAAATTCTGGTAATCTCTTTATCCCTAGGTCTTTATTGGTACTCTTGCGCTTCATCCCATGATCTATGTTTGATTTTATGAGCCTGATCAACTTGTTTGATTGACTTAGATCTATCGTTTGAATTAGGATTGGTTGTTGTCTATGCATCTTTCCTATTCTCGAAACAACTCTATTCTAGGACCGTGGACTAGTTTAGGGAAGAGTATTCAATGGTTGAGTTGTGCATGAGACTCGTAGCTTGATTGCATGATTTGATTTCTATTTATCCATGTGCTCTATGCTAATTCTAGGTTAAGCGTCCTTGCCTAAGGTTATAGAATTGCTTGGACCGTGGACTTGCGATTTCTAATGATTGGGATTGGAATTGACCTAAGCATATAAAGAGGTGGATGAGCTCATGATCAACGGATTAATAAAGTGGAATTGATTGGATGAACTCTGCTTGATAACTTTGATTGAAACGATCTTTCAAAACCCCCCTTTTTATTACTTGCATGAAAACCACTAAAATCTGAACAAAACTGATTCCTTTGGGTTCGACCCCTTGCTTGCCTACTATACTTTTGTTTACATGTTTGGGATTTATTTTTGATAAGGGAACAACGACTTTGCCTGAGTCAAATTTTGGCGCCGTTGCCGGGGAATCTTTTTCTTGTTTTGATTTTGTGTGTTTTCGGGTTCTGCGCCCAAACCACGCCCGCGGCCCCCTCGGCGCGCCCGCGGTTCGTACCCATAACCATCTTTTGGGTGCGGGCCTAACACATGGTCCGTAACCGGTCTACTAATACTTCCCCTGTTCGTTTTGATCTAGAAATTAGTAGGACTCTCCGGAAGATAAGAAGTGCTCCCTGACCCTCTACATCTTACAACCTTCTTGAATCTCTCTCTCTCTCTCTCTCTCGCTGATTCTTAACCAGAAGACGCCATGGCGGAGAAAACTATTCGCCAACTCACGGCGCCTGATCTCCAGCAACAGCAGCTCGCTGTTCAATTCCCCGAACTTGGGGAGGGTGTGAAGTTCGAATTAAAGTCTGGCCTCATCCACCACTTGCCCAAATTTCACGGGTTGAGCGGTGAGGACCCGAACAAGCATCTTACTGAATTCCACGCGGTGTGCGTGAGTATGAAGCCCACTGATGTGACGGAGGATCAAATCAAGCTCCGGACTTTTCCCTTCTCTCTTGAAGATACCGCTAAGGATTGGCTCCTTTATTTGGTGCCAGGCTCTATCACTACTTGGGCGGCCATGAAGAAGGCATTTCTTGAGAAGTACTTCCCCGCTTCCAAACAAACATCTATTAAGAAGCAGCTCAGCAGTTTGGAGCAAGGGGAAGACGAGAACCTCTATGACTATTATGAGCGCTACAAGAGGCTCATCGCGAGTTGTCCCTACCATGGCTACCAAGCCAAGGATCTTATTTGCTACATCATTGAGGGACTTTGCGACAATGACAAGAGGCTCGTGAATGCATCTTGTGGGGGTAGTTACGAGAACTTAACCCCCGCTGCAGCCTTTCAGAAAGTGGAGATCTTGGCGGAACAAGCCCGCAATCAAAGGTCAAGGACCAATGTGAGGTTCGTTAACGTGGTGAATGAGTCCCTGAATGCTGAAGTAAGGGAGCTCAAGGATCCTATGAAGCAGCTGCTCACGAAAAGGACGGCCCAGCAAGTCAATGCTTGTGGTTTATGTTATGATGCGAGCCACCACACGGATCAATGCCCTACTATTCAAAAGACTGAGGAGTCGGTCAATGCTATTGGCAATTATGGTGCGCCCCGGCCCCGGAATGATCCTTACTCGAATACCTACAATCCGGGGTGGGCGAACCATCCTAACTTAAGGTGGAGCAACCAGCAGCAGCAAGACCCACCACAACAGCAGCAGCAGTACGCTCCTCAGGGTCAGCAACAATAGTTTCGATCCAGTAACTATGCCCCGAGAGCGCCTGCTCCGTCTCAGAATGATGCTATTACCGCTCTCTTGAAGGAGAATCAAGAGACGAGAGCTGCTGTGAAGAACCTTGAGACTCAGCTGAGCCAACTTGCCACCATGATCAATAGGCTCGAGTCTAAGGATTCCGGGAAACTTCCTTCCCAACCGCTCAATCACAAGGAGAATGTTAATGCCATGAATTTGAGGAGCGGAAAAATATTGGCGAGTCGGGAATCACCCACTGGAGATGAACCGCGCCCGCGCTCCCCCGGTCGCGACCGCGCCGGGGCGGAAGCACATGAAGACCATGCCTCTGTGGGAATTCCACGCCCGCGCTCCTCCCTCCGCGCCCGCGAAATTCCAACAGAGCCCATGGACCACGAGAGGCGTAGCGACCCGCGACCGCGGAGTCCGGACCGCGCCCACGGTAAGGAGGCCGAGCGGAACTTCGAGGCTCTACTCGACTATGCTTTCAAGAATTATTCGCCTCCTCGACCGAGCTCTCCTAGACGGAACCGAGCCCCAGCAGCAAAAGAGGATGATGTCTATGTAGCACAACCCCTTCCACCATTGGATTCTTTCAAGCCCTCTCCTCCATTCCCCGATGCTCTCAAGGACACAAGGAAGCCGGCACACGTCATGGAACTCTTCGAGATCTTCACCAACTGTCGGGTAAATGTTCCTCTCCTTAATCTCATCCAAAGTGTCCCTCGTTTTGCTAAATTCATGAAAGAGCTATGCACCATAAAAAAAAAGAATAGGTCTAGTCCTAAGATTGAAAAGGTCGCTCTAGTGGAAAAAACGCAGGATAGAAAAATTGAGACTTGTAACTCCCTACTCCAACAGCAATTACCTAAAAAATGCTCAGACTCAGGAAGATTCACCGTCCCTGTCACTATTGGAGAAACTAAAATTGAGCGTGCTATGCTAGATTTAGGTGCCTCCATTAATGTTCTTCCAGCTTGCATGTATGATAGGTTAGGCCTTGGTCCTTTAAAGGAGTCCGATATTGTTATTGAATTGGCTGACCACTCTAATGTGTGCCCGAAAGGGTTAGTTGAGGATGTTCTAGTGCAGGTACAGGGTTTGATCTTTCCTGCAGATTTTTATGTGATGGAGATAGGCGAAGGGCGGTACGACCCGGTTCTCTTACTAGGTCGTCCTTTCATGAAAACCGCCAACACGGTCATCGACGTTGCCAATGGATCTCTTTCCATATCTCATGGTGGCAACACGGTCCGAATTGATGTTGATGAGGACCCGTATTGATCGTATCCACGTCGAGCCAACGACGTTAAACAAAAGCGCTGCTTGGGAGGCAACCCAAGGATTAGATAGATTGTTTTTCCATTTCTAGCTTAGGATTTGCTTGTGTTTCTAGCTAACATGCAGGTACTAGGTCCGAAAGGACACGCCTGGCGTGAAACCGCGCCCGCGCCTCTTTGGCCGCGCCCGCGGTGGACCGTCAGCGCGCCCTGACGAACAGGTACTAGCCCGTGCTCGCGGAAACCATACTGCGTCTCGGTTTTAGCTCGTTTTTATTATTAAAAAAAAAAAAAAGGACTTTTTGGTCCCATTCTACCTCTATATCTTCCATCCATCTATATCCATCCATCTTCTATCTTTCCACCATTATATTTCTTCTTTCCATCCATCTTTGTACTTTCCATTCTTTTGGCTATGTGTAAAAGCCTAAGTATGGGGGAGCTTTGTTTCCCCGGGAGTTTTCTCTTCTCCATGGCTCGAGTTCAAGTATTGATCCATCTTCCAAGAAGACGAGCCAAGATACGAAGGTTGCTTACACAACACGTTTTTTCGAGACGAAGTCAAGACATTGTCCCTGCACGGATTCCGCGACCGCGCTTCCTCAGCCGCGTTCGCGGTGACCCCCGACGATGACTTCCCTCTCTGTATGAATTCCACGCCCGCGCCCATGGTGTCGCGCCCGCGGTTAGCCACCAGCTCGGAAATACGAAGTTTTCATTCTACTACATGTGAAGAGTTCTTCCATTCCAGCCCTCTTCATCGTTTGTGAGTCTTCTGATATACCTTCTTCCTTGCTTCTATCCTTTCTCTTTGCTTCATTGAGGACAATGAAGGATTTAAGTATGGGGGAAGGCGTACTCACATTCGCTTATCTTAGTTAGCTTAATTAGCTATTTGCTTCAGATTTCTGATTTTCTTCTTTTCATGGAGCACTTGCACCATAATTTTGCATAATAAAGAAAGAAAGAAAAGAAAAAGATAGAAAGAGCCATAAAAATTGAAAAAAAAAGCATATAAATCCTGGGATAAGTCGAAAACCCGAAAGGGCGGCTCAGGTGATAAGCAGGTAACCCGGACTAGCATTAGGCTGGGGTAATAAGAGGTTTATGAGTGATTGTGAGTATTTGTGAGCACACCTTTGAAAAATGAAAAGAGTGGTTAGGTGAAAACCCGAAAGGGCGCCTAAGCATAATTGAGCGGAAAAATTCAAGTGTTTAGGATCATTCTTGCTTGGGGACTTTGGGGCTTACATGTTAGATTTGGGTATATCCTAGGTTGCTCTCTTTCATGTTTTAGAGTTTGAGTGTTATATCTTGTTGTGAGGTGTGTATTTGAGCTTCATTGTTTTATGCTCATGATTTCTCTATTTTTGGGTTCGGGTTGTGAGTTGAGTGTTTTTATCTTCCCTTGCATTTCCTGAGATCTTAGATGTGCTACCTTGTTGTATTTGTTTTGAGCTTACTCGAGGACGAGCAAGATCTAAGTATGGGGGAATTTGATTTGGCCTATTTTGTATGGGTTAACTCTTGTATTTTAGAGCTATATAAAGAGTGTTTAGGTTAGTTTGAACGTTATTGTAATATCAAGACCGAAGACACAAGTTATGAAGAATCAAGAGTTAAAGAGCTTAAAAGACGAAGATTCGCCACTGCATAGATACCGCGGTCGCGTTGTCTATGACGCGGGCGCGGTGGCGTGAAGGAGCGAGCCAATCAAGACCATGAAGGCCGCGGTCGCGTTGCCCTGGGCGCGGTCGCGGTAGTAGTTGACTCAAGATTTGACGATTTGAAGGCCGCCGCGGGCGCGGGTTGTGATGCCGCGGTCGCGGGTTCGACCGACTTCCAAGTTGACGAGATTTCACCGTTTTTATCTTGTTTCCTTTCTTATCTTTCGGGTACCTACCTTATTTTAGTCCGAAAAGGTTGATCTTTGGGGCTATATAAGGAGGACCTTTTCTAGGTTTTTAGATCATCATCATATCAATTCATCATCCAATTTGTCAATCAATTGTATTTCAATAAAGATTAGAGTTTTCTTTGTAATGGAGAACTAACTCTCCTCTGGAGTTTATTCAATCAAGGAAGCTTTATTATGAAGTTGTGAAATTCTGGTAATCTCTTTATCCCTAGGTCTTTATTGGTACTCTTGCGCTTCATCCCATGATCTATGTTTGATTTTATGAGTCTGATCAACTTGTTTGATTGACTTAGATCTATCGTTTGAATTAGGATTGATTGTTGTCTATGCATCTTTCCTATTCTCGAAACAACTCTATTCTAGGACCGTGGACTAGTTTAGGGAAGAGTATTCAATGGTTGAGTTGTGCATGAGACTCGTAGCTTGATTGCATGATTTGATTTCCTATTATCCCTGTGCTCTATGCTAATTCTAGGTTAAGTGTCCTTGCCTAGGGTTATAGAATTGCTTGGACCGTGGACTTGCGATTTCTAATGATTGGGATTGGAATTGACCTAAGCATATAAAAAGGTGGATGAATTCATGATCAACGGATTAATAAAGTGGAATTGGTTGGATGAACTCTGCTTGATAACTTTGATTGAAACCAACTTTCAAAACCCCCCTTTTTATTACTTGAATGAAAACCACTAAAATCTGAACAAAACTGATTCCTTTGGGCTCGACCCCTTGCTTGCCTACTATACTTTTGTTTGCATGTTTGGGATTTATTTTTGATAAGGGAACAACGACTTTGCCCGAGTCAATAGGACATATTTGATTAGTATTTTCAGGATATATTTTATAGTGTGAGATTTTTGTACTATAATTCTCATTCGATATTGTTATTTTTAAATATTTTATATGAATAAACATGTGGTGGAATTTAATTTGAACTTAATTGGCTAATAAGTTGTGTTTTCTCTCGTTTACCTTTAATGCTGATTTTTTGCCCTTTTCTAACCATATGTAATATGAACTGCTTTTAGAAGTGCCATGTGAAAATGTCAGAAATGTCAGATCTGTTTAGTTTATTACTTTTCATTATTAACTGTCATGTGTTGACTACTGACTCGGGCAAAGTCGTTGTTCCCTTATCAAAAATAAATCTCAAACATGCAAACAAAAGTATAGTAGGCAAGCAAGGGGTCGAACCCAAATGAATCAGTTTTTATTCAGATTTTAGTGGTTTTCATGCAAGTAATCAAAAGGGGGTTTTGAAAGTTGGTTTCGATCAAAGTTATCAAGTAGAGTTCATCCAATCAATTCCACTTTATTATTCCGTTGATCCTGAATTCATCCACCTCTCTATATGCCTACATCAATTCCAATCCCAATCATTAGCAATCGCAAGTCCACGGTCCAAGCAATTCTATAACCCTAGGCAAGGACGCTTAAACCTAGAATTAGCATAGAGCACAGGGATAATAGGAAATCAAATCATGCAATCAAGCTACGAGTCTCATGCACAATTTAACCATTGAATACTCTTCCCTAAACTAGTCCACGGTCCTAGAATAGAGTTGTTTCGAGAATAGGAAAGATGCATAGACAACAACAAATCCTAATTCAAACAATAGATCTAAGTCAATCAAATAAGTTGATCAGGCTCATAAAATCAAACATAGATCATGGGATGAAGCACAAGAGTATCAATAAAGACCTAGGGATAAAGAGATTACCAGAATTTCACAACTTCATAATAAAGCTTCCTTGATTGAATAAACTCCAGAGGAGAGTTAGTTCTCCATTACAAAGAAAACTCTAATCTTTATTGAAATACAATTGATTGACAAAGTGGATGATGATGATGATGTCTAGAAACCTAGAAAAGTTCCCCCTTATATAGTCCCAAAGATCAACCTTTTCGGACTAAATAAGGTAGGAACCCGAAAGATAAGAAAGGAAACAAGATAAAAACGGTGAAATCTCGTCAACTTGGAAGTCGGTCGAACCTGCGACCGCGGCACCATAACCTCGCCCGCGGCGGCCTTCAAATCGTCAAATCTTGAGTCGGCTTCTACCGCAACCGCGCCCTGGGCAGCGCGACCGCGGCCTTCATGGTCTTGGTTGGCTCACTCCTCCACGCCACCGCACCCGCGTCATAGACAACGCGACCGCGGTATCCATGCAGTGGCGAATCTTCGTCTTTTAAGCTCTTTAACTCTTGATTCTGCATAACTTGTGTCTTCAGTCTTGATATTACAATAACACTCAAAACTATCTTAAACACACTCAATATAGCTCTAAAATACAAGAGTTATCCTATACAAAATAGGCCGAATCAACTACTCTTCTTTCCAGTAAGGATGAAAATGTTAGAAATATCAGACCTGCTTAGTTTATTACTACTTTTAATCTGTTTAGTTTATCACTTTTCATTGTTTAAATGTCAAATCCATTTAGTTTATTACTTTTTATCGTGTAACTATCATGTGTTGACTGCTCTTCTCTCATTGTTTAACTGTAAAGTTTTGCTTTATTTATTTGCATCAATTTTGGCTTATATCTGTTGATGAAACTACATAAATTGACTGGTGTGCTTTCCATATTTTGTCTTGTTTAGTGTGATTTCCAGATTTTGGCTTCTACTAACAATTATATTGTTTATAGGTATATGACTCGTACCAACAAAAACAAAGGAAAGAGTAATAGTAGTGAATCTTCTAGTCTTACTAACACGCATGATAACAACCATGACAATGTGTCTATTGTTGAGTTGAGGGTTGCTGCAATGGTAAATCGGGTTAGACAATTAAGTCTTGATTTTAAGCATAAACTACGTTTGGAGTGGGATTATGATGGAAAACCCTTTGACAAACTTTCATCACTTATGGAAAGTTATCTGGGCCATATGACCCCGCATACGAGTACTGATTTTGTATGATGATTGGAGGAAAGTTCTAGACGAGTTTAAGGACATTGTATTCGATACCATTGTAGTAAATATTGAAACTTGGGACCCTTTATATAATAGAATTATATATGAAAAATATAATATAGGTTGTCTATGTTTATTTTTTATGCAGCAAGCTTTTGAGATTCTTGATGATAGTGCCAAGGATTATATATGTAAGAGTGCCAACTCAAAGTGGAGAGATTTCAAATCAAAACTCAATGAAGTAGTCAAAATGCAAATTAAAGAACCTCTTGTGTATTTCATAGATCAAGAAATGTGGGATGAGTATTTACGAAAGCGATGCTCTAATAATTTCGATGTACTAGTCATTTTCGTATTATTTTGTCAAGTTGTCTACATTTATTTCCTTATTCAGTTCAAAATTTTAGATGTAGTTGTTAAATGTAGGATAAAAAATCGTGAAATTACAAAGAAAGTTATTTATCCTTACAAGTTATCAAGCAAGGGGTATGCATTGAAAGGCAGAGAGATGGTAATGCATGCATATGGTTCTATAATTTATAACAATTTCTTATTTTTGTAGCCGATAGAGAGAGGGGAAGATCCTGCCACATTTACAATTTCTAGATTTGATAGGTGGGTGGCTGCTAGGCAAACAATCAATGGAAAGCTTGATCCTAGAGTTGAGGAAGTTCCTCAAAAATATGTAAGTGAGATTTAATCTTGAAAACTCATATTTCAATTATAGATTTTACTGGAAAGCTTGATCCCGGAGCTGAATGTTTTAATATGGTGTTTTAATGTCGAAGGTTGCGGTGAAGGAAACAAGAGTCCCGAAGGCTTATACAACCCCCAGGCAGAAATGAGATCTTAGCTATGGCATTAGGTACAAATGAACATTCTGGTAGAGTAAGGTGTGTCGGACTTGGAGTAACTTCGACGCAATATTTTGGTAATCAAGTCAAGTGTCAATGTGTTCGTGCATACCATCAAGAGGTGGTGGGACTTAAGGGTCAAGTGACGTGCAAAATCAAGTGGAATTACTACAAAAAATGAAAATAGAATAGCAAGGGCAAGACTCTTAAGGTGAGCATAATCGTCTTAGTACACATGATAGTTGCTCGTTAAGGGAATCACATTCTATGCAGAACCTGATAAGGGATGACACTTAACGTTTTTTTTTTAATGAAGGGTGATTCATTCATAGATAAGGTAAAGAAGACAAAAAACTTAGGCAA
Organism: Polygonum aviculare; assembly: GCA_934048045.1. Lineage (NCBI taxonomy): Eukaryota > Viridiplantae > Streptophyta > Magnoliopsida > Caryophyllales > Polygonaceae > Polygonum > Polygonum aviculare. The sequence goes on along the minus strand of OW204030.1, from coordinate 14,225,138 downwards.
AGCCTAAGTAATTACACAGTTAGAGATCCTAAGTCTCTCTATCCATCTCTTAGACTTACCACTCCTATCTCTCCATCTAGCAATGATGCAATTTCTAAGGTGATGAATACATAATCTTGCACAATCCACCACTTCACAGTCCTCTCCATTGAAGATAATCCTATTTCTAGCGAACCATATATAGTGCAAAACAATAATATGACTAGCATTCCAAAGATAAAAAAATTAGTGAATTCCTCTTGGAAAAATGACCAGTTTGCTCCAGCCAGCTTTCTATGCTCCCTGAATACCTTCTGATTTGGCTCCACTTCAACACATCCTTAAGTACCTTTTCAGAGTACTTACATTTGAACAATAGATTATTTCCAGCTTCTTGGGCTTCTTCTTCACATAAAACGCATCTGTCATCCTGAATCATACCTATGGCTTGCAGTTAGTCTTTCATAGGCATGCCTCCATTGAGAACTCTCTAAGCAGTAAATGAAGTTCTAGGCGTGTTCAATTTGTTCCACACCCAACAGCTCCATATCACTTTTGGGCCCTTGTTCCGGAAGCAATCATACAACAGATGACAATCCATCCTTCCTCCTCTACTCATAATGACTGTTGGATTATCACTTCCATTCAGACTTCTCACAAGCTCATCTCTAACCTTTAGGGTCATCCTCCAAATAGAACTAGAAGTTGATTTGCACGCTGCTTCCCAGAAATTGGGGCCTCTGAGGAAAACCAGTCTAGTCCAGGTATTCCAGATGTTGTTAGAGTCGATAAGCAAGTCATAGATCAGTTTTGTATAGCTCATGAACCTAATCAAAAGATAAGAGAACAATATATGGCTAAATCCATGCTTACTTTGGATTTCAAGGGACGTTTATGGTTTGCTCCTTATAATGGAAGGTAAGTTAATTTTTATGGTATACAAAAGATTATCCCTTATTCATTGAACCATATATATTTTACCTGATAGTTATTTTTGTAGGCTTCATTGGATGCTAGCAGTGATTGACCCATTACAAAACATTATCTATTGGCTAAATCCACTAGGTGGTGTTGTTAGGACTGATTTTATGAAAATAGCTACTATGTAAGTAACTTTTTCACTGTTGTCTGTTCTAAAACTTTGATAACCAATTATTATGTTCTTGTTTTTCAATTCCTTTTATAAACATGTATATGGCCATGAAAAAGTTCATTGCCAAAACATGTTTGGACAATAACGAAGATGGCCAGAAAAAAAGCAAGAAGGAGAAGAAGAAAGGAATACAATGGAAGATTGTCAAGGTTAGTCATTGGTGAATCTAATCTATTTTTTTTTATTTAAAACAGTTATTTGTTGAAACCTGTCATGTTTTATATAATATGTTAATTTCATTTATTTGTAGTGTTCTAAACAACCAAATGACTTCACATGTGGGTACTATATCTGTCGATACATGTTGGAAATAATTAAAAGTGGTATTGTCCAAATTGCAAATTCGGTATGTTTATGTTGATAGCTACTGTTTTCTAAAAAATAAAAAATAAATTATTTATGTACGTACTTAGCTTTCATCCATCATGTATTGTAGTTATTTGAAGACTTCTCTGATTGCTATAATGATGAGCATATTGCTGAAATATGCCATGAGTGCCTCGAGTTATTGGAATCTTTCATTCAATCTGAACTGAATTGTTAGGATTCTTATAGGTTTCTAGTGTTTATTTTCAAGTTCTTAGAAATATATGAACATACATCTTTATTGTTCAATGAGAGTTCTTTTGATATATAATATTTATCATCTTTTTGTAGCCACGTGAACATTTATAATTGATTTCAATGAAGCTTCCTTTCTTAATATATGTTTGATTTCCCTGGTACATCAATATAAATGGCTACGCAATTGTTCGGTATAAACATGTACGACATAGCAAAAATAAATTACAATAAATGGAAAAGAGACAGGTCAGACCATGCTTAAGGCATACAAAAAAATAGGGTTGGACAATAAGCACTGCGTTTATTATTTCAAACGCGGTTTGCATATCTTACAAAAATATTATACATTGCGATATCGAGCACCGCACATCTTATCAAAAAACGCGGTCCGTACTTCACCATGAAAATACATTAAACGTGGTCCGTACTTTACCACGGAAATAATCTAAATAGGGTCCATACTGCACCACATAAACAGGTAATGCGGTCCGACCTTCTCACCATGGATACGTAAAACGTGCTCCGAGTTTCGGACCAAGTCAATAATTTTAATGATCTATTAAAATCTTATACGAAAATTAATATTTCTTCTATCTAGAAAATTAATTTATTCTCGGTCAAACAATGGTTAGGTCAACTCATTTATATATATATATATATATATATATATACACATATATCCCCGTTTCACTTCTTGCATTCTTTTCGTAATTGTTTTTTTTGTCGAGTGTCGATGCCATCGTCATTCGCGATTAATCCGTCCTTGTCTGTTCCCACATCAGGTAATTAAGTTTCCTCCCTTCCTATCCTTCCTTGGTTGTCGTTAGATGACTGTTAACCATACTATCTAGGTTATTGCTGTTGTTGAGATTGTATCTAGATTGCATTAACTTATTAGGCCAAGTTATTTATTTTAACTAGTAGCTTTTGTACTAGGGTTTGCATGAGATTTGAAACCTATAAATACTATCATTTTACCATCAATAAAGTTACACAAGCTTTATACAAATCTTTCTCTCTATATTGTATTAGAGCAATTTATCCTGTCTCCGCCATGAGAGATAGGCCAGATTAGGACCAAGAGCAGTATTGACGACCATAGTAGCCGGTGGGCAGGCATGAGACCCATCCATATAATTGAACAAGTCAAGGCCTTCCAAGGTGTCTTGAAGCTGACTTTGCCAACCAATATAGTTGGTAGAAGTAAGCTTGATGATGCTTGGGAAATGAACGAAAATGATTGTATCATCAGGCACATAAGGGTTGCCTAGGGTGAGAGAGGCATGAGTCGCCATGGAAACGAGAATAGGTTAAACAAGGGAGAGAGGATCGGGTTAGACTGATACCATATAGAGAGAAGGATTTGTATGAAGTTTGTATAACTTTATTGATGGTAGAATGATAATATTTATAGGTTACAAATCTCATGCAAACCCTAGTACAAAAGTTACTAGTTAAAATAAATAACTTACCTAATAAGTTAATGCAATCTAGATATAATCTCAACAATAGCAACAACATAGATAGTATGGTTAACATTCCCCCTTAAGATAGACGACCGAAACGGGAAAGTCCAAGCTTGCTAGTGAGATCATGGAATTGAGGTCATAGAAGCGGTTTTGTAAGGGCATCTGCAGATTGCTCATGAGTCGAGACATGTGAGATACGAAACACACCATTGCGGACATTTTCCCGGAAAAAGTGAAAGGCTAAAGCAACATGCTTCATGCGTGTGTGAAAAACATGATTAGAGCTCAAGAGATAGGATTAGGCGTCACATTGTCCAGTCAATCGATTCTGTATTTTGACAACCCATGCGCCTATTACTTGAGCTCTAATCTTGTTTTTCACATACGCATGAAGCATGTTGTTTTAGCCTTTCACTTTGTCTGGGAAAACGTCCGCAATGGTATGTTTCGTGCCTTACAGGTCTCAACTCATAAGCAACTTGCAAATGCCCTTATAAAACCGCTTCTAAGACCTCGATTCCATGAGCTCACTAGTAAGCTTGAACATTCCCATTTCGGCCGTCCAGCTTGAGGGGGAATGTTAACCATACGATCTAGGTTGTTGCTATTGTTGAAATTGTATCTAGATTGCATTACCTTATTGATGAAGGGTAATCTAGTCAGCCATGTCCCAGCGTCCCTACTCTCTTTGATGGGCCAATTACTAGATCCCGAGCCAAGAAACTACAAAGTGAGATGCTTGCCTTTGTGTGCTATACTTGTGCCAAGGAGGCGAGAGCAAGTAAGGAGCCAAGTGTCAAAGCTGTGTGCCTAGAAAGAGTTGGCATAGGTCAAGAGAACAAACAAGGCACGATCGGCATTGCATGAGTGCCTCAAATGTGCCTCGTTGGGGTACCAGCGTGGGTGTGCCTCGTTTGGGCACCGGCGCACCTGTTTTGGGCACTCGGAGTGCACAGCTTCAATTGGGTTGATTATCTTTATATTGGGTCTTCCTATCTTAGTTTTAATTAGAACTTTTAATTATTTCTTTTATTCTCAGATTTGGAACATATTAGTATTGTTTCGTTAGCTTGAAAATAGTTAGACAATCCTTGATTAATGAATCGTTTTTCTCCATTTGAAAAGAGAGAGTCGAAGCTTTGTTTCATTGTGTGAGTGAATTGCAGCTTGGTTTGTTTGATTTGTGTCAATCCTCCTTGAAGCTTGGGTGTCCTCTACGTCTTCATTGGGCGGAAAGTAGTCGTTGGATCCACATGATTCTTCAGGCTCTTCATGAATTAGCTCGGAGTAGGTATAATCTGAAGAAGACATAATGCTACAACACTTCGTATTTTTAGAATAAATTTAAATCCTCACAAGTGTTTTGCTCATGTGTTTACACTAAATTGTTTTCATGGAGGACTTTTGATCTTCAAACTTAGCAAGTACTGACTTGGAAAAGAATTGACATGAAGGACACAACACATACATGTAGATTTTTATTGACACGAGAAGCAAATGAAATCAGGATGAAAGACACAAGAAAAGAGTGATGAAAAAGACGAAAAACTCTTACATTCTCGTGTGAATATCTTAACCAAAGATGCTGTCATGGCTTACTTGTAAATGTTGTAGTTTGATGGCTGAAAATTGAAGTGGAAGTGACGTGTAAATGAGAGTTATAGAATGTTTCTAGCTTATTTAAAGGGCTGGAAGGTTTACTTAAAAGTTGAATTCAAATTGAATTCAAAGTTCAAGAAATCGTTGGCTTTGAAAATGAGTGGAGGGGTTGATCTTCAAGTAGCTAGATTTTAGGAAATGGTTTTAATCTTGGACTTTGGATAATAGATGGTCATTTGAAATAGTCAACCACAAAATCAGGGATAAGTTGGACGTGCATGCATGATCTTGATTTGGATTAAATTAGTGTGGTTGGGATTTGAAGGTTGTTGGGTCAACCTTAAAAATAGGAATGGACTTAGGATGTTTTCAAATTTGAATTAGTTAAATCAAATTATTTCTCTAATTTAATTAAAAACACTCGTGGTTGGTTTAATCAAGAATGATGGACGGATTTTTATGGAGGTGGTGGGCGTTGGTGGTTGTGGTGGCTGAGGGTGGCGGTTCAAAGGTCATTCCTAGGTGGTGGCGGGTTTGGAAAAAGGCAAATCAGCTAGGCATCAACCAAGTCCACAACTTAGTCTATCAAAGGTTAGAAAATTCACATAAAACGAGAAGTAAGAGGACTAACCTAGAGAAATTGTTCATGGCAACGAAACTAGATCTTTTTGGTGTTTTTGACTTTAGAACGACTCCATGAACGACTCAACCATGGTGTTGGCAACCGATATCTCTCATACCAATTTGATACGGGGATTAGCCGTGTCGATGCCCGATCTTCGACATTCACAACTCGACAGAAAAGACACAACAAAACAAGGATTATAAACGATGGAAAATGAAACTGAAAATGAAAGACTTGACTCAACAAGAAGGAAAAGACGCAACAATGAAGCAAATTGAAAAACGACTCAACAATGAAGGAAAAACGAATGAAGAGAATAGAAGAATAACCCTTCGAGACAACTATTAAACCCTTGGTGTATACTTCAACCAAGATCGTAATAGAATGGACGAAGAACCAACCTTTTACAATCCTACACAACAAGGCGAAACCTTGAAGTACAAGAAGGGGGCTCGTGATCGTTGATAAGCACCAAGCTTCGAAGAGGATTTGACACAAATCAAACAAACTAAGCTGCAATTTTCAATTCATCATTATTTAGAGTCTCAATAAAAATTACACACACAATGAATCTTGCAATTCACACACACAATGAAGCAAATCTTCGGATCTCTCTTTTCAAAGGGAGAAAAACGATTTCATTAATCAAGGATTGTCTAAATATTTTCAAGCTGACAAAATAATACTTAAATGTTCCAAATCTGAGAATAAAAGAAATAATTAAACGGTCTAATTAAAACTAAGATAGGTAGGCCCAATACAAAAATAATCGGCCAAATGAAGCTGTGCACTCCGAGTGCCCAAAACAAGCGCGTTGGTGCCCCAACGAGGCACTCATGCAATGCCGCTCGTGCCTTGGCTGTCCTCTTGACCTACGCCAACTCTTGCTAGGCACACAACTTTGACACTTGGCTCCTTGCTTGCTCTCGCCTCCTTGGCACAAGTATAGTAAACAAAAACAAGCATCCCACTTTGTAGTTTTTTGGCTCAGGATCTAGTGATTGGCCCATCAAAGAGAGTAGGGGTGCTTGGAGGTGGCTGAGTAGATGACCCTTTATCAACCTCCCCTTCTTGAAAAGGATTTGACCCCGAATCCAAGTTTTCATCATGTGCTAGGTATGGTGTAAGATCAGCGATATTGAAAGTGGAGCTTACTCCATATTCACTAGGCAACTCTAGCTTGTATGCATTGTCCCCAATGCTCTTAAGTACCATGAAAGGTCCATCTCCTCGAGGGGACAGCTTGTTCTTCCTTTGCTCCGGGAATCTTTCCTTCCTCAAATGAACCCACACCAAGTCTTTGGGCTGGAAAACAATGTGGCGCCGCCCATGGTTGGCTTTCCTTGCATTGTACTTGGCTTTTTGCTCCAACTTTAGTTTGGTGCGAGCATGCAATTCCCTGATAAAATCCACATGTTTCCCTGCGTCAAAGTGCTCATTTTCCCTCATTGGCAACGGGGTAAGATCTAGTGGGGTTAGAGGGTTAGTACCATAAACACATTCAAATGGAGTCAATTTAGTACAAGAATGAACAATCTTGTTATATGCAAAATCCACATGAGGTAATTCCTCTTCCCACAACTTCAAGTTTTTCCTAATTATGGCCCTAAGGATCGCAGCTAATGTCCTATTGGTGACCTCGGTTTGCTCATCAGTTAGGGGGTGACTAGAGGTGGAAAACAACAGCATAGTTCCTAGCTTATTGCATAAGGTTCTCCAAGAGTGGCTAAGGAACTTAGTGTCTTGGTCACTAACTATGGTCTTAGGAACCCCATGCAATCTGACTATCTCCCTAAAGAACAATCCAGCCACATTAGTAGCATCATCGGTCATGTGACATGTTATAAAATGTGCCATCATACTAAACCTGTCCACTACAACCATGATCGAATCCCTCCCCTTCTTAGTCTTAGGCAACCCAACTACAAAGTCCATAGAAAGGTCCTCCCAAGGGGATGTAGGCATGGGCAATGGTATGTAAAGTCCACGTTGCAGAAGTCTAGATTTAGCCCTAAGACAGTCTATGCATCTCTTAACTACATTCTCAACATCCCTAAGCATGTGTGACCAATAAAAATGAGTCCTAAGAGTATGATAAATTTTGTCCCTCCCAAAATGCCCCATTAGACCGCTCTTATGTGCTTCCTCAACAAGCAACAAACGCAAAGAACAACGAGGTATATAAACTTTATCAACTCTAAAAAGAAAGCCATCATGCAAATAGTATTTTTCATAACAATTCTTTTCAAAACATGCCTTAAACCCATCACTAAAGTCAAGATCAGTTTCATACAACTCACGAATATAAGTGAATCCTAATAATCTCGAGTCTAATGAAACTAGTAAAATGTGGCATCTAGACAAGGCATCAACTACAACATTATCCTTTCCTCTTTTAAACTTAATCACATAAGGGAATATCTCAATAAACTCCATCCATCTACCATGCCTCCTATCCATTTTATCTTGACTTTTAAAGTGTTTCAAGGATTCATGGTCAGTTTTAAGCACAATTTTCCTAGGCCAAAGATAATGCTGCCATGTTTTAAGTACTCGATACAAAGCATACAACTCTTTATCATAAGTCGAGTAGTTTAAACATGCACCTTTCAACTTTTCAGGAAAAGAAGGCGATAGGTTTACCTTCTTGCATAAGCACGCCCCCTATGCCGACTCCACTTGCATCACACTCCACCTCAAAAGGCCGTGCGAAGTCCGGCAACACCAATAGATGGGCCTGCGTCAATTTTAGCTTGAGAGTTTTAAAGACTCTCTCCTGGGCACGCCCCCACTTGAATTCACTCCTCTTCTTGGTGATCTTCGTCAATGGGGTTGTAATGGTGCTAAAGTCCTTGACGAACCTCCTATAGAAGCTCGCCAGCCCTAGGAAACTCCGCACCTGGCCAATAGAAGTTGGTGTGGGCCAATCGTTTATGACCCTACAATCGACACACATTCTCCATCTGTTGTCTTTCTTGGGAATTAATAACACCGGTATAGAACAAGGGCTCATACTTTTCCTAATGTATCCCTTATCTAAGAGATCTTGGACTTAGGATTGGACCTCTTTGGTCTCCTGGGAGTTCATACGGTAAGCTGGCCTATTTGGCGATGATGCCCCAGGAATGAGATCGATTTGATGCTCGATTCCTCTAATTGGGGATAAGGGATACATTAGGATAATGAAGGGAATCCAGGGTGCTTTTAAAGAATATTCCTCCATGTATTCTCTGTTGAATGAAAAAAAATTACAATATATATATATATATAAAAGGTGACGTACATGTATATGCACATGGCCACGTGATCATTCACTACAAGGGCAATGTATACGTACTGGAAGGATTCGGTTGTTAGCTTGCTCAATATTGGGCCTAATTTACATTGGACTAACTATATGGGAAAGCCCATAATTAATAAGATGAGGTTATGGCCACGTTTTTTTGCATCACATAATTATGACGGTGGAAAGCTAAATGTTGTGATCTTCTAGAGTCAAACCGACGGTAACATCAAAATTGAAAGCCTAGCAATTGTAACGTATGCAATGAATCAGAGACGTTTCATTTTTATTGCTTGGAATGAAAGGCTCGAAATATTGACCCACTGTATATATAAGGAGTTGAGGCTACGGTAATTAGGGAGGGGGATACTAGAACGGAGGCATAGAAGCTCTCAAAAGAAGATTGCAGGGAGTTCCATCACCAAAGACTGAAGGTTTTCTTCCTCAAAAATCTCAAGCTATCGTTGCTTTCCGGTCAAGAGCAAGGCACGTTAATAGGTGGTTAATCTCTTCCTTGAACCCTCTTTTGCTTAACAAATTTGGGGGGTTTGTACGGATGGCATAAAACAGGTTGATTTTTAAGCACCGTCAACCGATCGAAGTCGACTGACCCGATGTATCCTCCAAGGCTCTATGTTATGTAAAGGTAGAGTAGGTGTGTTCCGCCATTAACGGTTTCTCAAGACGACGATGACCAATGAAACCGGTGAAACTAAGAAGTGTGTCGGCAATGCGGGTATCACGGACAACGGCTCACTCTCTTTGCCAGAAAACTACAGCTGCTTATCCCACCACAAAGGGTCTATCAACCGGACGTCGGAAAAGCCCTCACCACCAATGAACCAAACAAGCCTCCGATGACGATAGAGCAACAACGTCAAAGATCTTGAACCTGCCGGTCCAATGTCACTTCCAAGCAAGCACGATCCTCGTTCCAAGACCATGTCTGTGTCAACGGTACTAGAGGCCCGCCGCAAGAGGTGTCCTAGAGGGCAAGAAGATTTCTTTGGTGTAGTGGAAGCAACTTGTCGGAGAGGCCCTCGAATTGAACAAGACCCCTATGTAGAAGCTTGAACAAGACCGGGCCGATGAAGAGTCTCGAATGAGACCCCGATGAAGAAGCTTGAACAAGACCGGGCCGTTGAAGAGTCTCGAACGCGATCCTGATAAAGAGGCTTGAGCAACATCAAAAACCCGTGGTTACTTGTTGTCCGTGGATCAATTCATGTCACCTCTTACTTCAACGTCAAATCAAAGGCTCGGTCTACGTCAACAGTAGTTGGCTCGAAACATTTTGTTTCGCCACTACATACGATGAAGGTCCATGGAGCCCCGAAACGGTGTGTTCCTCCTCAAAATGTTGGAAGCCGGAAACCGACGGTGGTTCACGATTGGCTCGGGACGATCATTGAGGCTGCATGGGCGGGGTTTTGGTGACCCAAAACGGAGTGTTCCGCCACCGTAACCCAAATGAGAAGTCATCGTCATCCATGCCAGGTTGGAGCTATGCTGAGCATGGCCTATATATGTCAAGCCTCTGTTGTCCATGGTGAAGACCCAAAGCACATAAACCATGGAAATACAAGTCAAACCGACAAGCCCGCAAAGACGTTGCAAGTCCCTGCCATATATATCAAGGAAGCAAGATCATCGGGTCACCCCTCAACGTTGCAAGCAAGGGGACATGTCGAGTGTGCATATCAAAGAAGCTAGCAATGACAATGAACAAGCTTGCCTCGATCGAGCATCAAGATCATAGCTATCCTATCAAAGCGATCATCGAATTACACAAAGTCAACACGTCACAAAAAGACCGAGCAATCTCGATACCCTTTGGCTCATTCACGTGTTAACAAATTTACTAATTAATTGTACAAGCTAGTGGTTCAATGAAAATAGACTTGCCCACTAAATTACTTAGTGATCTCATCAAGAAGAGAAGACATAAACATACATGAATGCAAGAATCCTCAAGTTGTCCGAGGAGTACAACAAGTGATAATGGTAGGGGAACGAGGTTGCACATATATAATTACAGTGAAAGTCAAAGCGATGCCGCATATATTGATGTAGGTCACTTTGGTATATTATACATGTACGTGGGTCGCATACAAAAAATAAATCAAGAAAGCACATGCCAAAAATACAACCCTCTGAGGCCAAGCATGCATTATGTTTAGTGTCATCTGACACTAGCTTGTAGCCACTGAAGAGGAGAGACAATCAGACTCGATCGGGTTGTCGATCGTACTTGTTTTACATGATCAACGGAGCCAATAAGTGGTCTCCTAGAAAATCTTCCTTCCACTAATTAATTCTACAGAATTCGTGATCACACGAGGGAGAGTCTGGTATATGCAAATTCTTGAAGCCAAATGGGATGCATGTGTACGTATATGTAAGAAAGCTCCGCATGAAAGCATCCAAATTTATGCAAAATGCCAGAACTACGTAGACTTGATTCCGTCTCAAACGGATACGTAGGAAATTCGAGAACAAGCTCAAATCAACCTCGAATTCAGTCACATATTCCAAACCAAAATTTCCTTTTCCAAGATACAGAACTACGTAAAGACTTGACGCCATTCAAATGGCCACGTAGGCAGCTCGATCAAGTGATACATATATCGAGTACAGTCGTCAAATCCCAAACCCTTTCAAAAACTACGTAGACTTGATTCCGTACGAAACGGATACGTAGGAAGTTCGACATCAAGCCCAAGCGGACCTCGAATTCAGTCACAAAAATAAAAGCAAAACGAAGTATCCTAAGAACTACGTGTGATTTGATCCCCTTTAACGGGGTACGTAGGAAACTTGACATATAGCCAACGGTCGTCGAGTTCAATCACGACCTTAAGCCAAAGAAGACTTAGTGTGAAAGTTAGATAACCCTTCATAGAAGGTGTATCTATTTCTTTCCACGCCATGCAAATGATAGTGGAAACCATCTTAGACAACCCTTCCTAGAAGGTGGGTCTAAGTTTGTTTCTCTGATGCGTGGAAACTTAATCCCAAATTTTGTATGTGTATCTATATTATTTTCAGAGTTGTAAGGATGTACAGATAAGGGTCGAACTTAAAAATTATATAAGATGTGTTTGTGCATAGTTGTTTTATTTTAACAATTTTTGCCTAACATTCTCGCTGAGTTCAACTAGAACATGGAGCCATTGAGAGCTAGAAACCGTGAAGAAGCTCGAGAGATACGTGAGCTTAGGGAGAGAGTGAGACGAGCTGAAATTGTGAACCAACGGAGTAAGAAATATATCAAGAAGATGAGAGCCTGTATTGAGAAACGAGAAGTGATACGTGACAACCTTCAGGGTGAAGGCTGCCATGCTTTGAAATGCCCAAGGATATGGATCTTGGGTTGATGTGCACAAGAAATTGATGAAGTTGATGATCGATGGAAGAGAAGTTGTTGTTGAAGAACAAGAGTGAAGCCCATTTTGATTGCTCGAACTGCTTGAGTAAAGAAGATAATTTCGGGGATTAGAAACCTAATGAATCAACTTATCACAAGTTAATTCCCAGGTTCCAATCTGTTTTTTATTGAACGAAAAATGAGTTTAAATAGACAACCTAAAGGCCAAATTCCATCTTTTCTAACAAGATATCCTATGATAGAATTTTCCAAAAGATATAAAACAATCTAGCTAAAAATATGGAAATAACTAACTAGATAAAAAGAAATAACAAAGATAATAAACTTCTAACAACCTAACGAACTCGAATTTCCTAAAATATGAAAAATCTTAAAGATAAAAATAAGGACACTTAACGATTCCCGTAAGATTCTGTACTACTCTCAGTAAAACGCATTTTGCATGATCTTCCGGTTGGATTCTCATCTTGACGTCAACTATGATGTTGTATGCCGTTGAATAAGCTTTCCAACACATCTTGAATCGTCTCGAGATCATTTTCCTAGCCAATGTTATGGTTGTTTTACTAAACAGTACTCAAGATGTGATGAGAACTTGAACTTCCGAAATTTCTTGAATTTAATTCTTTTTCTTGGTGGCCTATGACACCATTGATGAACATAATCAAAGGATAATTTCAGATCCATGAACACCTTCTTAAATTAAATGATCGGGATCTTAGTAAAGGTCTTGGTCTTTGGCCTCCATTCGTCTTCAATGAATCATTCGCTTGGATCCTCCCTTGATTTGTATCAAGAAGCTTACGAGGCTGAAGGAAGGGAATGGAGTGAAGACGAGTCATGCACCTAGGAGCCTTGCAGCCAGCCAAGGTGTGCTCGGAGCCAGCTTGGACACACTTTACCCCGCTTAGTCTTTTAGCTTGTTATTGGTTAAGTTATTTGTTAGTATTTTCTATTTAATTGTATTTTCTTTTATTTAGCATTTTATTATTAATAGCCTAGCCTATTTTTCATTTTTAGAAGTTTTGATTTTGGAGACATTTTAGTTGATTGAGAGTTTCAATTTGGAGAGTCATCTCCTAGAGAGGGACCAATTGCCCGTGATGAGGGAATCGTCTTTGTTTTGGCTTGGTTTGCACTATGTTATGTCAGCCCTACGAGGTTAGGTGTTCATAGGCGATCACAATGCATCTCTTGGTGCTTCAAGGCTGCATCCTTGATTGTGTCAAGTTGTATAAGATGAGTTTCTTGATCATTTGGTTTGGTTCTTGTTATAATTGAACAAGGTGTTATCCATTGTTTCAAGTGGTTCTTCTTCTATCCTTTCATTCACTTATCTATCTTCAATTCCATTTGTGTTTCATTGTTAAATCGTCAGACTTGTATTTCTTTTCCAAGGCCAACCAGAGTTCCTTAGAAGTCTTGACCTTGCTTTACACATTGTATAACGGGTCAATCAGGCGGTTGCGAACCCAACCTTTGCATAAAAAGTCCCCTTGAGTCCAGGCATCAACACTGGCTAGGGTTCTAGGATCTGTATTCGTAGGAGGAAGCACATACTTGTCCTCACTCAAATACTTTTCTAGCTTCAATGTGGTCAGAAAGAAAAACATCTTCTACTATCATGTTTTAAAACCAGTTCCATCAAACTTTTGTGGCAATAACCCTGCTTCTACAGGGATAGTAGGCGTTTGAACGACAACACTAGTTCCTACATCAGTAGGCGGGAAGGTAACTGCTGGCAGACCACTCCCAAACTGAATTTGGGTCGTCGACTCGACATTACCTGATGAGGGACCATCCGTCAAGCCACCACCGAGCACGCCCATCCTCTTTGATGGTCCAATAACAAGGGCGCGAGCTAAGAAGCTTCAAAGGGACTTGTTTTCATTTGTGGCGTACCATGGAGTCATGGAAGCCAAAGTTGCCCATGAGAACAAGTCATCACTCATGTGCCTCGTTGCCAACAAGTTAAGCCAAAAGGTGCCAGATTTGGGGCACCGCGGCAGTGCCTAGGCTGCGGCACAAGCGGGCACCGGCGCCAGCGCACAAGTTCGCCTCAGCCGGTAAAGCGCGAGCAAATCCCCTAAAGCGTGATCGCGCTTTGCCTTGCCATGTCGCGCTTTTCCTCCTGCATACTTGATTGTGCGTGTCTTGCATGGGCTTGTTAGGCCTTTATGGGCCGCCTTTCTATTGCTTTACTTAGTCGTTTTTATTGCTTTTAGGAGGACATACAAATAGCCTTTAGCTGCTCTTTATTTCGGTTAGACAATCTTTATCACAAAACAGAATTTTTTCTCTCCAAAGTAAGAATCGAAGACTTGTTCTTCATCGTATTGCAATTTCAGCTTGGTTTGTCTTGATTGCATCAATTATCGATCATAGTTGGTGTGCTAGTCGAATACGAACATCTTCTTCGTGCTTTCAAGGCTGGATCCTTGATTGTGTGAAGTCGTACAAGGTTGGTCTCTTAATCATTCAATTTGGTTCTCGTTTTCAAAGCAACGAGGGTCTTATTGTTGTTTCATTGGGTTGATCTTCATTTGCCTATTATTTCCATTTCAGTTGAGTCTTTTCCATTTCGTTTTCCGTTTAGTCGAGTTTCATTTGTTGCATTTTGACCATTTGCTTGTTTCCTTGTTTGTTGAGTCGTTGATTGTCGAAGATCGGGCCAATCACGGTTAACCCCGTATCAAATTGGTATCAGAGCTATCGGTTTCCAACACCATGGCTGAGTCGTTCATGGAGTCGTTCTAAGTTAGAAAACCCAAAAAAGAGTCGGTTGTGTCACCAAGAACAAAAATCGCTTGGTTAGTCTTTCATACCTTACTTTCTCGTGTTTAAATTGTTTTATAACCCCTTGATGGACAGATATGTTGTGCCTGGTTGTTGCATAGACCAAACACACCCTAAATCAGCCCAAACCGCCACCTTCCAACCACCTCTGCCCACCACCTCCATAAAAAACGTCCATCAACCTTTCAACCATGTTTTATTTGAGTTATAGGAGTTGTTTTAATTTAATTAATTTAATTTCAAACTACTCCTACTCAACCTCCTAAATTTTAGGTTGATTTTCAAAGCTGAGTAACAAACTCAATTTCAGCCATAAAACCATGCCCACCTCCTACAAAGTAGCAAGACCAATTCAAACCTCTTACCCACACAATCAGCCACGAAATTTTAATTAAATTAGGATTGTATTATAATTAAATTAATTCAAATTTAAAGCTCCTAAGTCCATTCCTACATTTTAGCGTTGACCCAGCTGCATCTTTATTTGAATTTGAATTCAAATTGACTTCAAATTTTTAAGCACACTACCAACTCTTAAATTAAGGGTCAACTTGTCCTCCCATTTTATTCATGCCACTTCTCAGCCACCAGCCAAGACACCCTCCAACCAGTCACAACGCATCTTTGGGTTCTTAATCACACACGAGGATGTAAGTTTTTCATCCTTATTCTTCTTTTTATTCCTTAGAGTCATCCACAAAAATCCAAACAAAGAGTCTAGAGTGTGTAGGATTTAAGAAAGAAGGGTTTTTAAGTTGTTTCGTTGGGTTCTTGTTCATGTGCGAACATGGGTTTTTCGATCATTCTAAAGGGTTCTTCTTATATCTACCCTATTTCTCTGAACTTTCAGTTTTTGAGTCATGCATTTGTTTCTGTTTTGTGTCATATAAGGCCAATTGCCTAAGTATGTTTCTCTTTGGGATTATGTGTATAGCGTCCTTGTGTCCAACCTCGGTTCGTAGTCGTTCCAAGCCAAGCTCATATATAATGGAAGAGTCATCATAAAATCAGATTTAGAGTGAAAACACATGAGCGAAACACTTGTGAGGATTTGATTTCATTCTAACATTACAAAGTGTTGTAGCATTATGTCTTCTTCAGATTATACATATTCCGAGCTAGTTCATGAAGAGCCTGAAGAATCATGTGGATCCAACGACTACTTTCTAGCCCATGTTGACGTAGAGGACACTCAAGATTCGAGGACGAATCTTCTTCAAGAAGGGGAGGATGATGAAGGATTAGTCAAGCACATCTAAGAAGAACCTTTGCAAGGACCAAGATGCATATCTAGTTGAGCAAAACGCCAATTTACAGCCTAGTTGTGTTTTGGGCCATGCCTCATTTGGGCCGCACTTGCTATTTTTGGCCATTAGCATTTTATTAGCTTTTAATTAATATAATTTCCTTTATTTAGCATTTTAGTATAAATAGCCATAGTTAATTTTAGATTTCAGCAGCTTAGTTTTGGAATTGATTTAGAAAATCAGATTGGAGAGTCTACTCCTAGAGAGGGATCGATCTCCCTTGATGAGGGAATCGTCTTTGTTTTGGCTTGGTTCGCACTATGTTATGTCGGCCCTGCGAGGTTAGGTGTTCATAGGCGATCACAATGCATCCTCTCGGTGCTTCAAGGATCCGTCCTTGATTGTGTCAAGTTTTATAAGATGGGTCTCTTGATCATTCAATCTGGTTCTCGTTTTCAAAGCAACGAGGGTCTTTTTGTTGTTTCATTTGGTTCTTCTTCTATCCTTTTATTCACTTATCGATCTTCAATTTCAGTTGTGTTTCATTGTTGAACCGTCCTTTGTTTCTTCATTTCGAGTCATTTTTGACCATTGTTCCTTTGTTTTCTTTGTTTGAGTCTATGGTGTTGAAGATCGGGCCACTAACGGCTAATCCCCGTATCAAATTGGTATCAGAGCTGTGTTTCCGACATTCAACTCGTCCACCATTGGAGTCCTCCATCAAAATCCAAAAACACCAAAAAGAGTCCTCCGAGATCAGGATCGATTAATCAACTCTCTTGAAATTGAACTTGAAGGTACTAATCAGTTTCGTTCTTGTGCAGTGGTTTGTTTTGCCTAGCCAAACACAATCTCAGCCCCAGAAACCCGCCACCTTCAGCCACCAAAACCACCAACGTCCCACCACCTTCATCAATTTCGTCCACCACCTTGTTCTAAGGAGCCGAATTGATTTTAATTAAATCGGAAATTACAATCTGATTTAATTAAATTCAAATTCAAACTCACTATACCCATTCCTTTTTTTCAAGGATGACCAGAACAAACCAAATCTCAGCTCCACAATACACTCCATGCCACCTCCTATTTCTAAGGGATAAACATTCAGCTTTGAATTTGAATCCCACGCCCAAAAATTCAACCCATTTTCAGCCTATTCATCCTCCACAATTCAAGGGATCTCGCCAGCTTCATTTTCAAAGTTCAAACATCATTTTCGCACCTTAGTTTCTTATTTTCTATTTGAAATTCGAAATCATTTGTATTTATCTGGTTATTTTTGATTGAAAAAAAAAATCAAAAAAAAAAAGTCAAAAACAAAAAGAAAATCAGAATCAGATTGTTTTATTTCATTTCATTTATAGTACATTATTGCATTTCATTTTATTGTATAGTGTAAGGTGCAACCTCATAACATCATCTCTTCTTCTACCTCTTGAGCTTGGACGATATCCATTGGGGAGCCTTCAAACCTACCATTTCGAGCCTATCTTTTCACCTAAACAAACCACTCCAAGTTCATACTTGGTTACGGAACTCAAGGTGAGAGAAGCTTAATCGGGTTTGATTTCTTTTCTTTGCTTTGTCCTTTTTCACCTCGTTCCTATTTCTCTCTATCACATTTTCAGTACATCTTCTCAAAACATCCAACTTCTTTTCTTTGATTTTGTGTCCAAACTTGATTTTGTGAGTTGAAACTACCATTGACTTTTGAACTTGAGTTTTGATTCTTTCAAGGCAGATTGAAACAACGAGCATTGTTGCAATATAAGAGGTAGAGTGTGAGCGAAACACTTTGCGAGGCTGTTTTGGATTACACTAATCTCACGAGTTTGCTTGAGTTGTTGTTTATTGTTGTCTTAGAATCATGATGGACAGTAGCACCGAGAACACACCCAAGAGGCCGGAGCCAATCCATCCCGAGGTGTTCAGGTTGTTGACATCGCTCAACAACAACATCACACGCCTCAACTCTAGGATGTCGGCCTTGGAGACGCGAGCACTTGTGTTGCCAACCACCGGTGTAACGCTAGGCGTTGATGCACACGCCCAAGCTGAGGGCGATGACCAGAACCAAGATGCCAACATGGGTAACCAGACCCACACGGACCCTAACTTGGCGTCCTCATCACAACAACATGGTTTTCAAAACCAAACCAGGGAAGTGCCTCATAACTCTAATCCATTGCGTAATTCCTCGGGCAATCTTCCTAGAAGAGTGCCTATTGGTCCCCAACTCACTCCCCTTCGGGATGAGCATAATCGTGCTAATAGCTTTCAAGGGTTTCAGGACCACAGAGGATCGCCGAGTGATATGGACCTATATGACGATGAGTATGAAGGCGAGGAGGAGGATAACTGGGAGCGGTTCTCAAGAAGGGGAGGTAGGGAGCGCCGTGATGATAGGCGTCTTAGGAGACCCCGAGAACAGGAGCAGGATGGATTCATGAAGGTCAAGGTGAAAATACCCTCGTTTGAGGGCCGGTGTGACCCCAACGTGTACATGGAGTGGGAGACGAAAATTAAGCACATATGGAGCTGCCACAACTTTCCCGAGACCAAGAAGGTGCAACTTGCGGTCCTTGAGTTCTCCGGTTATGCCCTCATATGGTGGGATAACTTGGTGAAAGAGAGGAGGCGCAACCTGGACGCACCGATAGCCAGCTGGGAGCAAATGAAGGCGTTGATAAGGGGTCGCTTCATACCTCAACACTACGCCCGGGAGCTAAGACAGCGGCTGGAGAGTCTCAAGCAAGGATCGATGAGTGTAGAGGAAACATACAACGCCATGCAAGTGACGATGGTGAGAGCTAACGTGATTGAGGACTACGAAGCCACGATGGCCAGGTTCCTTCGTATTCTTCATCCTTCTTTATCTAATGAGGTTGATCTTTATCCTTATTCTACTATGACTGATCTTTTGCATCTAGGTACCAAAGTAGGAAATTCAGGTTTAGGAACCAAGGAGGACGAGGCGCGCCCAACCAGCCGAGCAATTGGAGGAGCCAAAGTCGAGGGGCACAAGCTGGCCAAGGAAGGGAAGCCACGTCTCACAAGGAGAAGGGGAGCGCAGCTGGCACCCAAGGAGAGCAAGGGGGACGAAGCAAGACCCCATGGAGCAACTCATCATCCAACAACAAGGGCAACTTTAAGGGAGCTTCCACAGCCCCTAAGGGGAGTAATTCTAACACCTCTTCTAAAGCTAGGGACATAGTGTGCTTTAAATGTCAAGGGAGAGGTCATTACATGAAAGATTGTCCTAATTCTAAAACTCTTTTGCTTAATCAGTTAGGAGAGTATGAATCTGAAGTTGATGATGATAATGAGAATGTTTGTGCTAATGATGAATCTGATTTGCATGATAACAATGATGTTAACGACGAGGATGAAGTAGAATATGAATCTGGGGAGTCATTGATTGCTAAGAGAACTTTGCATGCTAAACTTGCCCCATGTGAAGATAATCAAAGAGAAAATCTATTTCATAGTCGTTGTTTAATACAAGGCAAGATGTGCAACTTAATCATTGATAGCGGTAGTTGTTGTAACATAGCTAGTACGGAAATGATACAAAAACTGCAGCTTCCTATTTTTCATCACCCTAGGCCTTATAAATTGCATTGGATGAATGATAGTGGTGAATTGAGAGTGAATAAGCAAACGCATGTTACTATTAAGCTTGGTCATTATGAAGATCATATTTTATGCGATGTAGTTCCTATGCAGGCTTGTCACATTTTACTAGGACGTCCATGGCAATTCGATCGGAAGGTGACGCATGATGGGTTCACCAACAGCCACTCCTTTGTGTATAAGGGCCAGAATGTCGTGCTCAAACCTATGACGCCCACCCGGGTGTCCGAGGCCTTCGACAAGGGCAAGGAAAGTATGGTAAATGGTGATGGTAAGGGAGAGAATGGGAAGAAGGGGAAATCTCGAGGTAAGATGAGCCAAACCGACAGCCCTACACCCTCCTCTGTCCTATTAGCTTCCAAGAGGACAATGAACTCATCTACTATGCTTACTCCATTTGAGTGCGCTTATGGTACTAACCCCTTAACTCCTTTAGATCTTACCCCATTTCCGATGAGGGAAAAAGAAAGCTTTGATGCAGGAAAACAGGTTGAGTTCATTAAGAAGTTACATGAGAGGACAAGGATCAAGCTGGAACAAAGGGCCGAGTATAATGCCAATCGAGCCAATAAGGGCCGGCATAAGGTTGTTTTCCAGCCCGGAGATCTAGTATGGGTGCATTTGAGGAAGGAGAGGTTCCCTGAGCAACGGAAGTCCAAACTGTCACCACGTGGAGATGGGCCTTTCAAGGTGCTTCAACGCATTGGTGATAACGCCTACAAGCTAGAGTTGCCCGGAGATTACGGCGTGAGTGCTACATTCAATGTGGCTGATCTTACTCCTTATCTTGCTGTGGATGAAGACCTTGATTCGAGGTCGAATCCTTTTCAAGAAGGGGAGGATGATGAGGGACCATCCGTCAAGCCACCACCGAGCACGCCCATCCTCTTTGATGGTCCAATAACAAGGGCGTGAGCTAAGAAGCTTCAAAGGGACTTGTTTGCATTTGTGGCGTACCATGGCGTCAAGGAAGCCAAAGATGCCCCTGAGAACAAGTCATCACTCATGTGCCTCGTCGCCAACAAGTTAAGCCAAAAGGTACCAGATTTGGGGCACTGCGGCAGTGCCTAGGCTGCGGCACAAGCGGGCACCGGCGCCAGCGCACAAGTTCGCCTCAGCCGGCAAAGCGCGAGAAAATCCCCTAAAGCGTGATCGCGCTTTGCCATGCCATGTCGCGCTTTGCCTCCTGCGTACTTGATTGTGCGTGTCTTGCATGGGCTTGTTAGGCCTTTATGGGCCGCCCTTCTATTGCTTTACTTAGTCGTTTTTATTGCTTTTAGGAGGACATATAAATAGCCTTTAGCTGCTCTTTATTTCGGTTAGACAATCTTGATCACAAAACTGAGTGTTTTCTCTCCAAAGTGAGAATCGAAGACTTGTTCTTCATCGTATTGCAATTTCAGCTTGGTTTGTCTTGATTGCATCAATTATCGATCATAGTTGGTGTGCTAGTCGAATACGAGCATCTTCTTCGTGCTTTCAAGGCTGGATCCTTGATTGTGTGAAGTCGTACAAGGTTGGTCTCTTGATCATTCAGTTTGGTTCTCGTTTTCAAAGCAACGGGGGTCTTATTGTTGTTTCATTGGGTTGATCTTCATTTCCCTGTCATTTCCATTTCAGTCGAGTCTTTTCCATTTCGTTTTCCGTTTAGTCGAGTTTCATTTGTTGCATTTTTGACCATTTGCTTGTTTCCTTGTTTGTTGAGTCGTTGATTGTCGAAGATCGGGCCAATCACGGTTAACCCCGTATCATTACCCCCCGTAACTCCAGTAACAGCACCCGAATCAGTAGTGTCGTTTGGATTAGTCATACTTCAATTCTGTTTACACACAAGTAGATCAGAATTAGTATGATATTCTAAACAAGTTCAAGTAGGAAATATTATGCACTTAAAATATTATAGATTTTTTTCCTTTTATCGTTCGATAAATCGAACAATACAAGAAACACCAAAACAACTACCTGCACTAAAAACTAACTCACCACTAAACTAATTAGTAGATAAAAATTTGCAGTAAAGCAAATAATAAAGTGCCGAAGTTTATGGGGAAACCAATGCAGCAACTAAAATTGCTAAAAACCTGCAAAAATAGTTACACACTACAACCAAAACAAACAATATGCACGATCAAGGAAAAGAAAATCACGATCAATATGATGCAGCATCACAATGCACAAAGAGACAATAAACCACCAAACACAAGGAAACTCAATTGAATTGCTATAAAGCTTAAAAGGTAATCATGTTACTAGTAATTAAGCCAAGTAAAATAAATCAACGCTAACTGCAATTCAGATCACTTGTAGAAACCGGAAATAATCAACCCCTAATCAAAACAAGATTAGGCAAATAATAAAGCAATTCAATAAATGTATAATACTAAATACCGATTGAACGATTCAACTTATAGAGGCGAGAAGACAATCTCTTTCCTTAATTATGAAAATGCCTCGTAGTGTGACAGTTTCTTGGCGTTCCGAATCCCAGGATACAACTACTACTCTCCTACTTTGCAACACCCAAAAGCAGAAGTCTGACGAACGCTAGAAACCATATTTGCTCTCATACTCAAAATTTTTTGAAGAAGGTGTTGTGAACATGTTTCTTCAATGATGGGGATAACCACCTTATAAAAGAACGTGGTTTATGTGAAACCCTCACACCCCTCTGACGTATGCTATAAATATCTTACTTATTACACAAACATATAATTCACATAATTTCACATCTGATCACATAAACATATAACAAAACCTAGCCACCATAAGTTAAAACACACAGATACACACACTTGTATCTAGTTACTTCTTGTATTAAAACAACTCTCTAACTTCTATTACAATACATATGTTTATGATGCAAAATGAGGAGGAGAAGGCATTAACCGGCCGACCTATGCAAACCTGACATCTATGAAACACAAGCTAGTATAACTAGTTGAACCTGGAAAAAAAATTGGTTGCGATTTACGTGAGTCGCATACTTAGTGAATATAAACCATCGTCAATTATTTCACTCATAACTAATTCAATTAATCCCTGTACATATACATATACATATACATATATATAATCCATATAAATAAACTTATGCATATCCAAATACTCATGTGTCCAGTTATTATTCTATGAATTGTGCAAGCCTGAATCTGCCCCGGGTTTCCTGTAAATGGACTGTTTTAATCCCATGTGATTTAGACCCATAGGTCTCATCTGAATAGGCCTTTTAGGCCTCCTCTAATATGACCTTATAGGTCCCATATGTTTAGACCTTTTTTCTTAGGTCTCCTGTGATTACAAATTTAGGGCAAGACAGCCACAAAGCCTTTAATTTTATGTCAATGTGGTATGCTCAAATGCATCATATATCATGTATCAATTGCAATTGCACAATCAATATAAACAATCACGGACATTCCAGAGAACACAAATCACACACATATATCCATATAATATACTATATAGCACATAACATATATATACACATTGTAGCACATCATATAACACATAAGGTTGAATCTCCGGTCTATACTCACCTTCTAGGAAAGATTTCCGGGCTCTGACTCCTTCTCTTGATCACGATTTATCTCTCGTGCTCCTATATATATAGCCCATTGCAATCTTAGCCTATAAACTCTTACAAACCCAATCCTAAATGCAATGAAATGCCAGGATGCATTATAACTTTCACCATTTAGCTCAAATTACTATGAAATTTTACCATCATATACTATGCATATAAAAGATCATCTTTCTAGTAGAAAATCCTTCGAAAATCTTGACCGAATGCCACCGAAATATTATTACAACGAAACCCTAAAACCATTATAAAACCTTTAACAAACTATATATATCCATTATTGAAAACGTCCACTGATCACTATAAATCAACCGATTTTTAGATCAATATCATTTACAAAGGTAGATCTGAAAATTAACAAACCCAAATAAGCTAATAACTAGTTAAATCTTATTGAAATTACTAATTAAACCTTACTATATATGTAAATCAGGACGGGATGAGCGCATAAATTTGATGTGCTAGAATGAAATCGCCAAACTCGATCGTTCTCCTTCTCTCAACAGATATGACAACACCAACAAGAACACCATACTAGCTAGCACGTTCATATGTGTATATCTTTATATATATCAAAATAGATGGAAAGACTTCAAAGTCTGCTACTTAAGAAGTAAGCAAGTATAGTCGGCTAAATTTTTGGAAAACTATAATTTCCGCCCTCAAATTTCCTTTATTACAAACCTTACCCAGAAACTTTAATTAATAAATTTTATATTTAAAACCTTTTAAAACGTAATGAATTTTAATTTGAAAACGAGTATTATTTTTAAACATATATCATGTACTTATGCAAATATGCTATGCGTATGCAAAGAATGCACTATGTCATATGCACTTTGGTCGGGGATGTTACAGTTTCAATCTCAACTGTAGAGAAAATCAAGGAGTCCTTTGACTGCCTATTTCATCAGTCAAATTTTAATGGGTCAAGCCCAAGTTAATGTCCTGCAACCCTAACGGGCCAGACATTTCTCCTTCAAAAATGAACTTTATTTTATTTACGTAAAATAAGTTCCAACAATCCCCCACATGAAGGAAAATGACTTTAAACGAAAACAAAAAAGACTCGATAAACGGACTATTGAGTGTATAATCGAAAAATCACTGCATTCGAGATAGTAGCTTTTTTCAGCCTTGAACCGCTCATAGTGAGTAGATGTCGGATGCACTCGTCCAGGAGGTGAAATTGATGTCTTGAACCACCCGAGCTTTGATGTAAACCGAAACAACAACTATCACACAATTTCATTTTCTCATAAAACTAGGTTCTCTTGTTGTGTTCATTTTGGCTTGAACATCCCTGGTTATTCATGAGTGAACTTGGAGAACGCAGCCTTACTTCACATTCTCCTAGAAACGGCCCCATTTAACACTCTCTAGGTGATTGACTATAAAAAGTATCCTGTCATACCCCACTTTTAGTTCAATGCTATGGAATCATTAAAAGCCAAGCTTAACCTCAACCCATACAGGTAGACTTGTTCATCATCCTAAGAACTAGGAGGAGACATGCATCTCTCAGTGCTCTTTTGGAATCAACTTACTTTAGTTTTTCCTTTGAACATACTTCTTGGGATCTCCAATCATGTAGGTAGAGTTTCCATTAAGCGTCATCCTATGTTATAGGCTTTAAACCCATTCCTCTTGATGATTTTACAACTTGATCTCGTGACAAACCTTTAGTAAATGGATCCGCTTGGTTGTCAATTGACTTAACATAAGTCTATCAAGATTACGCCAGTTGAGAGAAGTTGCCTAATGGTTTTGAGTCGTCGTCGTATATGACGTGACGTACCATTGTACAAATGATTCAGTGCCCGTGCTATCGCCGATAGACTATCACAATGTACACTTACTGGTGGCACTGGTTTGTCCCATATCGGAATATCTTCCAAGAAGCCTCGAAGCCATTCGGCTTCCTTTGCTGCTTTATTAAGAGCAATAAACTCAGATTCCATAGTGGATCTGGCCTGTAAGGTTTGTTTGGAAGATTTCCATGATACTGATGCTCCGCCTAGTGTGAACACATATCCACTAGTGGACTTTGAGTTTCTGGAATCTGAGATCCAGTTGGCATCGCTATATCCTTCCAAAACTACTAGGTCTCTTCCATAGTGCAGCCCATAACACTTAGTATATCGCAAGTAGTTCAATACTCTAGTTATAGTTTTCCAATGTTTATGCCTTGGATTGATGGTAAATGATAGTGCATACTCCAAGGTTTTAATGAGATTTGTACTAAGGTTTGCATGAGATTTGTAACCTATAAATACTATCATTTACCATCAATAAAGTTACACAAACTTCATACAAATCCTTCTCTCTATATGGTATCAGTCTAACACGATCCTCTCTCCCTTGTTCGACTGTCGCCTTACTCACCCTACGCAACCCCTTTGTCCCTGATGAACCGTTCTTTTTCGTTCATCTCCCAAGCATTATCAAGCTTACTTCTACCAACTATACTAGTTGGCAAAGTCAGCCTCAAGCAAACCTTGGAAGGCCTTGACTTGTTCAAGTATGTGGATGGGTCTCATGCCTACCCACCGACTACTGTGGTCGACAACAACACTCTTGGTCCCAATCCGGCCTATCCCTCGTGGCAGAGACAAGACAAGTTGCTCTATAGTGTTGTCCTCGGCACACTCTTTCCGGATGTGCATGCCTTGGTCTCTAGGGAAAAAACGATCAAGGAGGTGTGGACGATCCTCAAGACCACATTTGCAAGTGCGTCTCGGGGCCACATTCAACGGGCCAAATACATGATTATTCGCGCTACAAAAGGTACTCAAACCATCCATGAGTACATGAACTCTATGCGTGAATCAGCGGATCTTCTTATATCCTCGGGCGCCGCTCTCTCCACTGAGTATTTCACTGACTATATCCTCAGAGGGCTTGATGACTCATACCAATCCATCATCAATGGCGTCAACATGCGAGACACTGTGATTTTTTTCGTGGAATTGCACAAAAAATTGAACGTGCAAGAGCTCCATCTCAAGAAGACGGCCAAGACAGACGGCTCTATCACGGCCCTCACGGATTAATCCAAGTCTGCTCGACACAAAGGTAAGTCTCCTTCAACTCATTCGAATTGCCAACAATCTGGCTCTCTGCTTTCTTTACCTCATTCTTCAACAAAACTCAACCCTCAAACCCTACTACCCGACCACCATCCTCGACCCTTCCCCAAAGAACTAGCTCCGTCCTTTCAAAGGGCGCTGCCAATGGTGCAAGGCCATATGTCACGTCATCTCCTAGTGCCATGAGCTTCAACGACAACACCCAACCCTACTCTTACCCGACTCGAACCGCTTCTCTGCCTATAACACTCCTCCTCAAGCCAACTATGCTCTCTCCAATCCTACCCTGAACCACTGCTTATGGACGGTGGGGCATCTCACCATGTCACCAATGACCTCAACAACCGTGCCCAACACTACCCTTACTCGGGTTCGAACGAGATTGTGGTTGGCAATGGCGTTGGATTAAACATTGAAAACCAATGTCTGTTGTCTTTCAAATACAAACGCCACTCTTTTCAGATTTCTAATGTTTTACATGCTCCTTTTATCTCTATAAAAATTCTTTCCATTTCCCAATTTACGTAACAAACTAATCTCGGAATTTTGTTTTTGCCTTCGAGTTTTCTTGTAAAGGATCTCACAACTCGGGAAACCATACTTGAAGGACCATGCATTGTTGGAGTCTATCTATGGCCCCGGTCGTCCCCATCCACGCATTCGGTTCATCTTCATCTTTCAAGTCTCTTGCATCACAAATTAGGCCTCCATTCCTCGGAGATTTTTCAATTTCTTTCTACTAAGTTTAAGTTAGCTACATCTTAAGTAAAACATACTTATTGTAGGTCATGTCAAACAAACAAGAGCTAGAAGCTCCCCTTTAATTGATATTTCTTCTATTCTTTTGAATTTCCCGTCAGAAATAATATTCTCCGATGTTTGGTCATCTCCTATTATTTCGATTGATGGTTTTCGTTAATATGTTATGTTCGTTGATCACTTCAGTAGATACACTTGGATTTCCCCTAAAGAAGAAATCGGATGTAGCTCATACATTTATTCTATTTTGAACTTTAGCTGAAACTTTTTTCAAATACAAAATCAAGTTCTTTTATACTGACAATGGGGGCGAGTTCATGGCCTTAAAAAGGTTCTTAAGAGAGAATGGCATCTCAGAATATACCTCACCTCCTCACACTCCCGGGAACAATGGAATTTCTGAACGTAAACGTCGTCTCATTGTTGAAATTGGTTTATCTCTACTTAATCACTCGGGTGTTCTATTAAAAGTTTGGTCCTATTCTCTTAAGCATGCGGTTTAGCTCATCAATTGCCTACCATCAAGCGCACTCGGACACGAGCCTTTGTTTTCTCGACTTATTTTGCAAAACTCATGAATACATGAAACTAAAAAGTTTTAGATGCCTTTGTTTTCCTTGGTTAAGACCATACAATAACATAAACTTGACCCTAAATCAACAGCTTGTGTCTTTCTTGGTCGTAGCCTCACCCAAAATGCTTATTTTTGTCTTGACTCTAATACAAATCGTGTTTATGTTTCGCGTCTTGTTAATTTCTTGGAGTCAGAATTCCCGTTTCTCACCACCTCTTCCGCACCATCGTCCACACCCGATGAGCCTCAATGGGGGGAATGGGGTTCAATTTCCCTCCCTGTGGTGTCTTCCACCATACCACTAGCTCAGCCACTTAACTCCACTGAGCCGCTAGTAGAGGCATGGGATTCAATTGCTTCCTCTTCGGCTCGTGGCACCCACGCCTCACCGAACACTTCTTCACCAAGTTCACAAGTCAACCCTAATCCTAACAACCTCCCCATGCCTCTCTTTTCCAACAATTATAACTATATACTAAAGCGGAGGTTAGATTTATTATTTAGCCCGACACGTGTCACATTCTCATTGGTCCGCATCACCCATCTTTAATAAAACAATTTAATTTGTTTGATTGGTTGAAATTTCATTGTAGACCCCACATTAGATATCTTCTTATCTAACAATTTCCATTTTATGTAATTAAAAAATAAAAATAAATTCTATTCAAATCTACTACTTATACGTATACTATAGAATAATTTCTATCCAAATCTAATTAGGAGTAGCATGCCTATCTAAGCCAAATTTATAAAGAAATCTATCTAATATATGAATAATATATCCAAAAAAAACAAAGCCTAACAAAAGTGGGTATCCACATACGAGTAGTATGCATATCTAGCTAGCCAAATTTAAAAAGAAATCTATCTAATGTATGAATGATTTATCCAAAAAAGTAACAAACCCTAACTTACGAGTACTATGCATATCAAGCTAGCCAAATTTAAAAAGAAATCTATATAATACATGAATAATTTATCCAAAAAAATAAATAAAGGAGGGTTATAAAGGAAAAAATGTATTATATATATAAACTTATTGATTTAGTAACTATTAAATATTTCATTGAGTTTTTTTTGTTTAAATATGATTGCTAAGTATTTAAAATATTACAGAAAAAGGGATTTGAGTATTTTAAAAAACTTACTAAAATCTTTTATCTATGTAAATATTATATTTTTAACTATGCTATAATACATCTGATTGAAATATTACATTATAATATATCCAATTAAAATATATAATTTATAAGATATAAAACATTAAATTTATAGATAAATAACCAAAGTTTCTTAGAAATATCTAAATGAAATTAAATATCTAAATAACCAAACTCAGCTTCCATGGCAACATGCCATGGAAGCTGAGTTTGGAGCTCTAAGTGCTAATTGTACTTGGGATCTAGTGCCACCTTCACCAATGCAAAACATTGTAGGGTGCAAATGGGTGTATCGGATCAAATACCTTCCCGATGGCTCCATTGATCGGTTCAAAGCCCGATTAGTTGCCAAAGGATTTCATCAAAGGGAAGGTTGGGATTATTCCGAGACCTTTAGTCCCGTGGTAAAACCGGTCACGGTCACTAGTACAAAATTTGATATACAGGGCGGAAAGATTAGGGTGCTTTCAAAAAGCGTTTTAAATTATGGTATTCGGATGGCGTTTAATTCTATAAAGCGCCCTAAACTATTAAAATCTTTTTTGTTAACATTATTAGTATATTTCTTAAGGCGCTTTTATAAAAAAACGTCATAAAATGAAAGACACGGACAGTGCTTTTCTAGAAAAGCGCCATAAACATCTTTCATATTTTAATTAATTAAATTTTTTAGACCCAATTGGCCTTTCCTCTCCTGTGCGTTGCCCTTTCCTGATTCCTCTGTGTTCTTAGGGTTCCTTTTCAATGGCGCCATTGCCTCCTGCTTTCACCATCTTGCAGCAACCACCGCCACTCCGCCAGCGACTCCATCGCCTACCTCGAGTCCCCCTTCCTCGACGAGTCCTGCTCCCACGGCATCGTTATCGCTCCTCTCCATGACTACCAACCAGATCACGTCTCGAGCTTCACGGTGAATCCTTCGCGGTGCCGCTTCAATCCTTCGCGGTGAATCCAGATCTCCGCCACTCCGGCGTCCTCCTCCAGATCTGGATCTAGATCTTCCGGTGTTGAAGTACCACGACGCTCCCGAGTACTGCCACGCTAACTTCTCCTCCTACTTCACTTCCTCCTCGCCATGGGGCTTCTTCGATTCGTTCTCACCGTCTCCCTCACCGCTGGCGATTTCCGACTCCGAGCGAGGGTTTCTCTATATGTTTTCCGTTGCGATTGCTCTTTCAATTTCGTAGACTCAGTCCATTCTATATGATTTGTTATCTATCTATACGTCATGTGTATATGGTTATGTTATGTGTACATTTGATTTAGTATTGAATATCACAAAATATGCCAAATGAGAAAAATTATTAAGAATTTGCTAGTTTCCATCAGCTCTCAAGAAGTGTTGTAGTTGTATTTTTGATAATTTGACACAGTTTTCTTGCTATGTGTACTTCTTATCGTTGCTATAGTGTAAATCCTTTCCGCTTCATATGAGATTAATGGCCCCATCCCTCCTTCCCTCCATCGTGAACCAAACACCGAAAAATACCAAAGTGAAATTAGGTTTGCGAATTTGGGGGGTTTTTATCGATTGAATTTGGGGGTTCTATGGTGTATTCTTCTATTTTCTAAGGTTTTGAGACATATTTTTTCCATATTTCCCCTTTTCTTGTTGTTGATTTGCATGTAATCCATTACCCATCACTTGTTTGTAGGTGGTGATTAGCACGCTTGGTTTGTTGTTTTTTGGTAAGCTACTTGAACCTGTATGGGGATCCAAGGAATTCCTGAAATTCATATTCGTTGTTAACCTGCTCACTTCTGTTTGCGTTTTCATCACAGCTATGTTCATGTACTATGTGAAGAGGGAGGAGAATTACCTGTAAGTTTTATAAACTGTTGTTTGGAATTTGAGTCTATTGTTGTAGCGTTCCATGTAATTCTTTTGTCATGCTCTTTCCACATGTTTCTGTAAGTTTTATAAACTTTTGTTTGGGTTTTTAGTCTATGTGACGGGAAAGGGGAATTCACATCTTTGCAACAAATAAATCTGGTAGGAAGTCATATAAATATGCTTGTAATTCAATACTCTGCTAGATCTTCCATCTTTCACGTATGAAGTCTTTATTTTCTTCTACTTTGCTGACTTGATGATTTGTAAATCTTCAATACGTGAAACAGCTAGTAATGCAAATGCATTGATCTTCTAACCATTCTTTCCTGCAGTTATGTGCCTATATCTGGCTGTGGTTGTATTTTTGAGTTGTAAATCTAATTTCCTGTAAATTTTGGTAAAATTGCAGTGGCTACCATCTATCATGCTTTTGTTGTCTCTAGTGGCCAGCATTCTTCTAGAAGATTCTGCAGCTTACCTCCCAACCCTAGTGTTTGGAACTTACATGAGCTGGATATATCTCAGACTTTTGCAGAGGAGGCTTGAAACCAACCTCAAGGGAGACCCAAGTGATTAATTTGCATTCTCTACCTTCTTTCTTGAATTCATGAGGTACTCTAATGTCAACAATTATCCACACTACTACAATTCGACCTTCTGGTTCGGTGAGTTTTATCATTGAAGTATATCTAATCTGGGCCTTTTGTTCTGATTGTGTGCTGTTAAATGTGTTTAGGAGCCCTTGCCAATTGTGAAGATGTAAAATTTCCATTGTTATTTGGGATTAAGGTGTGTCTGACTTGATTGAGTAAATATGGGCTATCCAATTCGTCAATTAGCTCCATTTTAGGTGAGCTCTCGAGTTTGTTTTGGTAGAGTAGTTGTGTTCAGCAGATTGCAATTAAGAAAGTGCTACTGAATGAATTTTTTTTTTTATAGTTGTGGCTGGTGTGGTGTTTTTGAGTAGGCAATATAATGGTTAGGTGAAGTGTTTTGTGCTGTTAATTAATTTGGTAGATAGTATGTGCTTATGTTTTTATCCGAGAGACTTGAAATAATTAAGTAGCTCTATTAGGTAAGCATTGCTTTTTAGTACAGCATTTTGGTACTAAAAGAAGTATATGCTTTAGTTTTTATTTTGGAGTATGTATGATCTTCTCATTGTCTTGTAATAATACTAAGTTATGTTCATGCCTGAATTTTTTTTATGAATCACTTCTCTTTCACTCATTGATACCTATTATGGATATAAATATTCTAGGTGAGATATTCACGGTTGGTAGCCCTTACTGTATAGCACCTGAAGTTTTTATATGGATAATTATTAGGTAATTATGCATATAAATATTTAATTGTGTTTCTAAAAGTTTCTATCGTATGTTTTGCACATAGGAAAGTATTTATGCTGATGCAACCTCCTCTGAATTGTCTTCCGCTCTCTTGACAACTTGCATTTGAGAAGCAAAAAGCTGCATTGATCTCTCCATCAAAAGGAGGAAAATTGACAACTTAAATGACAAGAATTGTGACCCAAATAGTATTTGTATTCTTAGAGGTAAGCTGTCTAAATTGGTTGTAAGTTTGAGTAGCTAAATTATGGTTTAATCAGGTAATTATCTTTACCACATGGTGTTTTCGAAGTGTTCAAACTTTATAGTTTCACCATCTTAGTTCAGGAAACGTTTATATTATTATTATACATGCTTATACATTCTCTGTACTGATGTCAGCCGACTTTTACACCCTTAATTTCCAGTTTTTCACTCCAGAACCTTATCTATGTGAACCTTCCAGCCTTCCCAAGTATCCTCCCACCAAGGAGATGGGTGAATACCATTCCCAGGGTTATCAGGTCTGGTTTCACATGCCTGATTGTTTCGATGGATGAAAATGGCTTATTTTTTATTTTGGTTCATAACAGCAGATCGTTCGAGAGTTGTAATCGACATTATTTGTTGACATCTTGAACCTTATTTGCAAATGGCTATATAGATGTAGCTTGTTGAATTTCTTTTCTTGACCGTGTAATGGGCACCGGTGCCCATTATCCTCACCTTAACCGTCTCTCAAGGCTAGTGTCTTCGTCACCTCTACGTTAACAATGTGTTCCTTCAGGGCACATTGCAAGAAGATGTTTACATGCATCAACCACCCGGATTTCTTGACAATTTCCATCCTACGCATGTGTGCAAGTTGAACAAAGCCATCTACAAGCTTAAACAAGCTCCTAGGTCATGGTACAATGAGCTCAAGACATATCTTCATTAGCTTGGTTTTCATAACTCCAGCTCGGATGCAAGTCGATGTCTTCCTATACACTCATGGTGGCACAACCTTGATTCTTCTTGTGTACGTTGATGATATCATCATAACTGGTAACAAATTTACCTTAGGTTATCGTTTGATTCATTGTTCAGCTAACCCGTTTTCTATCAATGATTTAGGTACACTTTCCTATTTTCTTTGTGTGGAAGTTATTCCTACGTCGGTTAGTCCGTTTCTTTCTAAACAAAATATATCCAGGACAGTCTAGTAAAAGCCATAATGGCAAACACCAAGGCTGTCTCGACGCCTATGGCCACTACCGCCCTTCGTAAACATGAAGGTGACCCGATCCCAAGCCCAACTGACTATCGCGTGCTTGTCGGTAGTTTACAGTACCTATCTCTCACACGTCCTGATGTAGCATTTCCCGTGAACAAGCAGTCACAATTCATGTAGTGTCCCATTACCGAGCACTGGGGCTCCTTGAAGTGGCTCCTTAGGTACCTTCATGGCACGGTCATCTCGGCATCACTATCTCTTCTGATCCGGTTTGAATACTTCATGGATTGTCGGATGCGGATTGGAGAGGTGATCATAATGACTACCTCTTTACGGTAGGTTACCTACTCTACTATGGTCGCACACCTCTTTCGTGGTGTCCCCGCAAGCGAAAGACCATTGCACGGTCCTCCACGGAAGCTGACTAGAAAGCTTTGGCTAACGCGGCCTCGAAACTCATCTGGGTTTGTACACTCCTCTCAGAATTAGGCGTCAAATTGTCCAGTCAACTGATTCTCTATTGTGACAACTAAGGCGCCTATTACTTGAGCTCTAATCCTGTTTTTCAAACACGCATGAAGCATGTTACTTTAGCCTTTCACTTTGTCCGGGAAAACGTCCGCAATGGCGTGTTTCGTGTCTCAACTTATGAGCAACTTGCAAATGCCCTTACAAAACCGCTTCAACGACCTCGATTCCATGAGCTCACTAGCAAGCTTGGACTTTCCCGTTTTGGCCGTCCAGCTTGAGGGGGAATGTTAACCATACTATCTAGGATGTTGCTATTGTTAAGATTGTATCTAGGTTGCATGACCTTATTAGGTAATTTTTTTATTTTAACTAGTGTATCTATATATATAAAAGTTAAGTGG
Organism: Polygonum aviculare; assembly: GCA_934048045.1. Lineage (NCBI taxonomy): Eukaryota > Viridiplantae > Streptophyta > Magnoliopsida > Caryophyllales > Polygonaceae > Polygonum > Polygonum aviculare. The sequence goes on along the minus strand of OW204030.1, from coordinate 14,190,990 downwards.
TGTCCTCAGTTATTACTCCATTAACTTTTATTGCAATCTTCCCTATATACTTTAACAATATACAATCATAAGAAAATCAATCACAATGGCATAGCGGTAAACCCTTCCTTTAATAGTCCAAAGGTTTGAGGTTCAAACCTCTCTAGAAACATTTTTGTGTATTTTTATAAAATCAAATACTTCTATAAAATCGTAACTTTTATTGCAATCTTATCTATATAATTTAACAGTATGTAATCATAAGCAAATCAATCACAATGGCATAACGGTAAAACCATCCTTTATTAATCCAAAGGTTTGGGGTTCAAACCTCTCTAACAACATTTTTGTGTATTTTTATAAAATCAAATACTTCTATAAAATCGTTAAAATAAAAGCTCTTCATCTCCGTTCATTTTTATATTTACTTATTTAGGCGATTATCGGTTTTTCATTTTTATACCCTTTTTTATTTGTGTATTTTCTAGTTCGATCTTTTTTTTGGATTGAGACAGGTATATCAAACCTGAACTATTGTCCAGGGCATAGGATCTCAATTTTGTTTTAAGATTTAGTGATTGCTAATTATACTTCATCAAATTCTACCAAAAAAAAATATATACACTTCATCAAAGATACAGGTATATCGTGTACGTATTGTCACAAAATAACTATTGTACAACATGTAAGAAGAATAATTTTTAAATGTTTATTATTAAATAATAATTATTCTAATATATATATTTATATATGTAATAAACATTTGAAGTAGACTTTTAGAAATCATTGTCTGGATAAAGTTGAGAAAGATTCCAAAAGGTATTTAATATTTATTTCATGGGTCATTCCAAATTGTTAACATAGATTCCAAAAAGTTCATCAATATGTCATGAAACTGAGTAACCTAAGATTGATTGTCTTCATCTCATTGATAGTTGATAAATAAAAGGAAATAAAATATGTTTTTTAGAGTTATAATCATTGAGTTATGATTTAAACTTTAATCATTTTTTAATTTAAAGTTCTGCTTCGAGAAATTGACCTGAATTATCATTTAAAGTTATACTTAATAGATTCTTCAATCAAAATTGATTAATAAAACTTAAAATATATTTTAAACCCATGCATAGCACAGGTAATGACTTCTAGTAACTTTTGTACTCGGGTTTGCATGAGATTTGTAACCTATAAATAGTATCACTCTACCATCAATAAAGTTACTAAAACTTCATGCAAATCCTTTTCCTTATACGATGAGCATCTTCCTCGGCCTAGGGTGGGTTCTGATGGCAATTGAATACACAGTGAGCGAAGCAGTCGTGGGTCGGAGTCGGCGTCGGGGTAAGGTAGTATTGAGCGGAGTTAGGGAGGCGGCTTGGTCTTTGTTATGGGTCGGAATTTGGCCGGAGGTCCAAGGAGCGTTGTCGGAGAAGGTGCAGATGAGGAAAACGATGTTGTTTGGAAAAGAAAGGTGTTAATTTTCGGATGCAGGCTTGACCAAAGTCCATTGTTTAATGAGAGAAAATCAGATCGGTGAGAAGGAGTTAATGAACGAAGGTCGTCAATGTAAAGGTACAAAAAAAAGGAGAAGTTGAAGGAATAAGGCTAGAGTGAAGCCCATCAAGTGGCTATATAGTGAGGGAGGGAGTGGTCAAGGTCAGCATAAAGGTGTGTGTATTGTGTTATATGGGATCGTTTGTGAGCATCAAATCCAAGAGGAGAAATTGAGAGTTTTTTTTTAGCAAAGGTTGATTGGTGCTTTTATTTTGTTCAGGTCATTTGGTTAATTAAGTGGAAGTCGGGGGATTGGTCAAAATCGATTTAAGTCGGGTTGGGTTCCGGGTTAATCGAGTCTTAATAATTTTCCTAAAATTAACTCTAATAATAAAAAAAGATGTTTAATAATTATCGTTGTCTTTTTATGAGGTAATTCGTTCTAGCCATTGTCATTTGTTCATGAAAGATATATTCGTCTTCAAAGTAAGCCATTCAGCGACTTGCTCAACTCTATTCAATTGTTGTAGGAATGCGGGATGTGCTTGTAGGATTGGTTTTGGAGAATTAGTTCCTAAAATATTATTTAAGTAAAATGTTATATATATGTATATATATATATGTATATATATATATTTATATATGTATATATATATATATATATATAGAGAGAGAGAGAGAGAGAGAGAGAGGAACGCTCAGGTGAGATACATGTTGTGGTACAACATGTAACATGATGTGGACCGTTAGATTAGTATAAATGGATCATATGGAGTACTGTGATGACAAGAACTCCTTCAAAAGATCCACTTGTACTTGATCTGTACCAAAGATCAACATGTCATCCACCAATAGGCAAATAATGACTCCGTTCCTTAAGTCATCAAATTTGCTATATACACACTTGTCTGCTTGGTTCAATTTGAATCCATTAGACAACCCAACCTCATCGAACTTACGATGCCATTGCTTTGGTGCTTGTTTCAGCCCATACAAAGATTTGATCAACTTGCACACTTTATGCTCTTGGCCTGGCATAACAAAACCATCAGGTTGTTTCATATAAACTTCCTCTTCTAGATCCCCATTAAGGAACGCAGTTTTAACGTCCATTTGGTAGATCTCTAGACTGTGTATAGTTGTTAAAGCAATCAACAACCTAATTGTGGTGATACGTGCCACAGGTGCATAGGTATCAAAGTAGCCGGTCCAATACTTTTGTCTTGTAATATCCGGTTCGGTCTTTGACCCGCAAGCTTAATTAAACTAACTGGGGAAAAGGCTAGAAGTAATAATGTCTTTGTCTTCGTAAGCAAAAGATATTAATTGAACTTAATGATAATCGTTACTTTTTAAATCAAACCGCTTGCCCATTACGTAAAATTGGGCAGCCCACTTGGACTTTTCTTCTCTTTATTCAACCCAACAAAACCTATATATATATATATATATATATATATATATATATATATATATGTTGAACCCTCGATCCTCTTCATCCTTTGTTCGGCCGCTATAGGAATGCTCTTATTTCAATCGTACAAACTCCTTGATCGAAGCCTGCCGTGATATCGTCTTTCATTCATTCCTCTGGTAAGGTTGTCGTTCTCCCATCCCCTTCTTGCCTCGTCATGTTTGTTTCTTTCCTCCCTTTTGGTTGGCCCGACGTGTTGGTCGCTGGCAAGGGTCGACCGCCTCCCTCTCATTGTTGCCGTTCTCTTGTCTGTTTCAATTGCAGTCGAGAAACCGTCCTCCTGGGGGGCCTTGTTCGTCCGAGCTTGAATCCGCCTCGGTGTCTGCAGTAGCGTCTCGTCGTCGTTCGTCGGAATCGTCGCCTCGTTCCGGTGAGAGACCGTTTTCTCCTCGTATTTCCTTTTTTTTTAGGCGGGTTCGATTTGTGTGGGGGCGATGTCGGTCTTACCGTGTCGATGTCTGTGAGATTATCCATGCCGGTACTTGTAGTTGAATGAGGTCATGTGGGGGTGGGTCACAGTGAACATGTGTTTTGGGCGGTATAGCAACGCCATCCTGTATTGTGGATCATAGTGATGCTGTTGTAGGGAAGAAAACCAGTAGGAGGGAATTGGATGTGAAGAAGAGGGAAACTAGTGTTGAATGTTTGGATCGAAACGGGAGTATTGGAGAATGAAGTCAAAGTCAAAGTGGGTGGGGCCTACTTGGCTAAATAAGAGGCTAGCTAACTCTCCATGAGATTAAGTAAATTGATAGGTGGTTGTGTAGTAGAAGAGTAAGTTAGTCGATAGGTAGGATGCTGTGGGTAGTTAATTAGTAGTGGGTAGCTAGCTAATGGGCGGAAAAGTGTAGTAGTGGGATGGGATTGGGTTTTAGAACTTGAACTCTAAATTCGGGTTAGATGTTAATTAATCTCTCTCTTTTGTTAATTGTTTAGGGAGGTGTTGTGATCTAATTTCCTAGTTTAGCATTCTCCGAGAATTTCTTCATTTTCGAGGTAAGTCGTTCTGCGACTTGCTCGGCTAGGTGGTTCTATTCGATTCTTGTTGGATTGCATGCTGTGCTGGTAGGATTGGTTTTGGGGAACTAGTCCCTAAAGTATTATTTTTCTAAAATATTTTATTTATATATATATACGTGTGTGTGATCGTATGTGTTTATGTGTGCAACTGGTTTTTAAAAAGGTTTTTATCGTATGAAAAGTTTTCACGTGTTTTCTGTGTGTTGGCATCTACCGGTACGGCCTTGTTCTCGGATTTTCGAGGAGAAGTAGACTTCTAGAGGCATGGTCGTATGGCAAAGAGAGCCCCTTCAAAATTTATAAAAATGTTTTGGCGGGTGCTCTAGTAGAGGCTCGACCAGGGGTTGGAAGTGTGTGGAAAAAAGAATGGCTGGAGGATGCCTTAGATGCAGGTGCTGTGGGTGGAGACCGTTAACACCCCGCATAGGATTGTGTGTGTGTGCGTGTGTGTGTGGATTTGTGAATGTTTGTGTAAGAGGATTTGTAATTTTGATTATGCTAGTGAATTGGAATGTGTGTGACTAACTGGACTTAGGACTGGACTAGAGCTATGCGTGTGACTGCGGACTTGTTTGCTGACCTTAGAAAACTCGTTTTGAAACGTTCTATTAGTACTGTATGTTTTCTGACTTGGATTAGAATAGTAGCTGACCCCTCGGGGAACTATTTTTCAGACTGCATGTATCTAGGAATCCGTGTAGGGACTCGGTGGATTGGTGGTGCGAAGCGGGGATACGTGTCATAGATTGGTTTGGGTTTAGGGAATGATCATAGTATTTTGATTCATGTTATTGGTTGATACTTTGCATAAATTTATATCGTAAGTTCTTAGTTAATGTATTTGGGGTTTGGGGAAGTTCGTAACTATTAGTCTTGTATTGGGTTGGGATCATGAAAGGTTTTGTAAACGTTTTACTTTTTAATACAAGTTGGATGTTTTCCAATGTTTTCTCACCATGCCCGCATTGCAAGATCCGAATGTTCTGTTGTCAAACTAGCTTGGTAGCGCCTCGTGAGGTCTACTACCGAGTAACGCCTTGTCAGAAAGACGGGGTGTTACATGTCTAAAGCCTTGGACAACCAATCTGGCCTTAAACTTGTCTATGGTACCATCCACCTTCATCTTCCTCTTGAAGATTCACTTACTTCCCAACGGTTTACAACCAGGGGGAAGATCAGTCAATATCCATGTATTGTTCCCCATGATAGAATCCATCTCATCATTTATGGCCTCCTTCCAAAAGGAAACGTCTTGAGACTTCACAGCCTCATCAAAGGTCCTTGGTTCATCCTCAATGTTGTAGCAATACAAATGATTAGAACCAACCTCTTCCCTTGATCCTTCAACCAAGTAAACATGGAAGTCGGGACCAAAGGATGTTCCCTTCCTTACTCTTCTGCTTCTCCTGATTTTAGGTTCATTGTTCCCATCTGGTAACTCAGAATCACTGTTACCCCTGGGCTCAAGAACCACTACATTATCTTCAATTGAGTTGGGTACCCTATCTTTTGATATGGGTATCAGTGAGAATCGATTTTCATCAAATATTGCATCTCTCGACTCAATAACGGTGTGAACCAAAATAAATTTGTTAGGTTCAATTACATAGAACCTATATGCCTTGGAATGCTCAGCATATACAATAAAGATGCACTCTACACCTATTTCACCCAACGTTCTTCTCTTGGGATCAATCAGCCTAACAACGACCCGACATCCCCAAACCAGAAGATAATTCAAACTTGGTTTCCTTTTCAACCAAAGTTCATAAGGGGTCGTCATGTTCCTTTTATTAGGAACCCTATTGAACAGGTAACAGGCCTTTAACATAGCCTCTCCCCAAAACCCCTCATTCAATCCGGAGTAGGAAAGCATGGAATTGACCATTTCCTTGGAACTCTATATTTTCTCTCCGATATACCGTTTTGTTATGGTGTGTAAGGAGCAGTAGTTTCATGGATAATACCTACGGACTGGAAGTATTCAGGGTCGAAGTATTCAACCCCCCTATCAGTGCACAATCTTTTGATCACTGTTCCCACTTGAAGTTCCACTTCGGTTTTATGAAGTTTGAACTTCTCTAGGGCCTCATCCTTAGTATGCAATAAAAATACATAGCAATAACGAGAATAATCATCGATATAAGTGACTACATACTTCTTATTTCCAATAGAAGGAGTAGCACGAAAATCACATAAATCACTATGTATCAGTTCAAGCATGGCACTGTTCCTCTGAACAATAGGGAATGGTTGTCTTGTTATCTTGTTTAGCATGCATGTTCTACATTTTTCTATACTCATGTCGAATGGTGGAATTAAACCAGAACATATGGTAACGGCGGTTCCTGAGGGAACATTAGTTGATCCCGAACATATAGTAACGGCGGTTGATCCCAAATGAGCAAATTCATTTGAACAAGTCATGTAAACTGAATTAATAACTTTATTAATGCTTAGTTTAAACATTCCATTACATAAATAGTCACGGCAAACAAATACACCGCCTTTTGACAATATTAACTTGTCGGCTTCAAACACCAAACGAAAACTTAATTTATTGAGAATACAACCAGATACTAAGTTTTTCCTTATTCTGGGTACATACAACACATCCTTAAGAGTTAAAGTTTGCCCAGATGAGAACTCCAACTCTATTTGGCCTTTGCCATGAATGGGAACAGTTGACTCGTTACCCATATGAAGTACACGTCCATCATCCACAGAAATGAAAGACTAGAACATCGATCTGTCTCTACACACGTAAGTGGTAGCACCTGAGTCAACCCACCATGCTATCTCATCATCTTGCATAAAAAAGGCCTCAGAAATCATAGAAACAAAATCCATACTAGGAAATGTAACCATACAGGGAACAGTTGTCGTTCCCTTCCGACCTTGATGAGATTTCTGCCCTTGTTCCTTAGAACCTTGAATAGACCGGTTTGAAACTTGATTATTCCCCTTTGCAGCCTTGCAATCTCCTTTGAAGTGCCCCGGCTTACCACAGTACCAACAACCGTTACCCTTTGGGGAATGCTTCTTATTGGGACCTGAGTATGTGTTGTTAAGTGGCCTCTTCTAGCCTTTGTTCTTGTTGTTCCCCTTCTGAGAACCACCTTCTACCATGTTAATGGAAGAAGATCCTGGAGTATCCTTCTCTTTCCCTTTCTCTTGCTCACGAAGGCTTTCCTCGATACGCAAGTGACTTCCAAGTTCAACAAGGGAAAGGTTTTCCTTCTTATGTTTCAGCATATGTTTGAAATCTTTCCATGATGGTGGCAACTTGTCAATAATACATGAAACCGAAATGGATTCATCCATATTCAACTTGTGTTGAGTATATTGCCCCAAGATACGAAGTATCTCATTGTATTGTTCCATCACGGGTCTGGAATCAACCATCTTGTAATTATTAAAATTACTCACAAGGAACTTCACACTTGAAGCATCCTCAGCCATGTACTTAGACTTAAGAGAGTCCCAAAGCTCTTTCGCGGATTCAACATTTTGATACACATCAAAGAGAGAATCGGACATACCATTTAAGATGTGACCTCTACATATGTAGTCGTCGTTCTCCCATTTGTTTCTCTTCCTATCGTCTTCAAGGATTGCATCATCATCATTCAACTCGGGTATCGGCGTGGACAGGACATACACCACCTTGAGGGTGGTCAAGAGGAAATGCATCTTCTTCTGCCAACGGCGGAAGTCCATCCCCTCAAACTTATCCAACTTTTGGAACTTAGAACTCATCTCACACACAGACGTCATTGATCCGAAAATTCTGATTTCGATTGTTAGTTCTGGTGTTGCTCCCTGTAGGGAACAGTTAACACTCACAAGAAACAGTCAGCGTGGACTGTTACCTCCTCCTCCTAGTCAAGGGGAACGATCAATGAAACCTGTCTTCGGATAAATTTGATTCGTGTGTTCACTTTCCGAAATCAGAATTTCGCCCCTTATAAGCCTAGAGAATCTGCAAAATCCGAAGTGAGATAAGACAAATCTTCTAGTTCTCTCAAGGCTCGTGATGAGAACTAAACTATAGAAAATGTAAGAATAGATGTATGACTTCGTATTGATTTGATCTTAAATGAAATCAAGTAACCAACCATGCCTCTATCTTCCATTTTCCTTATATAGAACGTAGGAAGCAGTTGTGGGAATGATTAATGGCAATTACCAACCATTGGTGGCAGTTACTAACTGTTACCGACAATTACTTGTGATTATTGGTGGTTACCAACAGTCACATGTGGGATAGACAATAATATCCACGTCACCATTAATTATTAACAAAATAAGGAAGTTACAAAGCGGTTCATGTCGGTTTTACATGACCGTTATACAAACTGATTCAGAGGGAACAGTTCACTGTTCCATCCAATAGAATAATCTGTCAAATACATCTTTATCTCTTCCAAGACAATAAAGTCGTTGTTACCCACCTGGTAACAGTACTTATCAATCATCTTAGAGACTAAAGTCTGAACATCAAGTTGGTCTCTTGTCGTAATGACATCGTTCCACTGTTACCCTATGGGTAACAACGTAGTTCCACTGTTACCCTATAGGTAACAACATAATTCCTTAATATCTCCCTTTAGATCTCAAGTATACTTGTACAAGCGTGTACTCCACACCCCCAAACTTGTAACAAGTAAAGTGACATCTCATAAACTCGTATGAATCCTAACGACACTAAATGGCCAATGTTCCCTAGTCACTGGTACCACTAGGGAAACAGTTTTGATGACACTAAAATCACCAACAGATTTGAGGGTACACAATAGCTATATTTTAATGAGGGGGATGTGATCAAACTAACGTAGATGCAAACAAGGTAATATGCGTGATTTGTGGGATTTTTCAAGAGGGAAAATCGGGTGAGAAATTATGTTATGGCAAGGATTGTGCTAAAAGGATTTAATTGGTTATTTAAAAATCAAATCAAGCTAATCGTGTTCATCAACGTGATTCTAGGACGTTTACCTCCCTCGCCAAAACCTAAAGCTGCATGTTGGGACGCTATCAAGAACGCCTGCGTACTTGTTAGTGTTCCACACAACCGTCCCTCAGTTTTGATATGACAAACTCACTATGATTCTAATAAAGTTGTCCAAGTGTTCAGGAACGTCTATGACCAAAAGGACAACAAGTGTGTATAAGTGTCCCATAAGCTTAGGGACGCCAGCTAACAGGAAGTAAGGACGAGCAAGAGACTACTTGAGCAAGGACGGAGTCCCAAGCAAGTAGGAACGCAAGAAAGGAGTCCTTACTCACTAGCCGACAGGATGACATCACTCGACAATGCTTGATCATCCAAGGACACGTGGAGATCGATCCTGTTGCAGAGTCCATCAACACGTGACGGCCGATCATGTAGCGGAGTTCAACATACATAGCTGGATACAGGAAGCTTCTTCATCACCGCCCTACTACGTGGAGGAAGATCCTGTAGCCACGTCCATGAAGGGCATGATCGTCCTAGTGAAATGACGCCCTTCCCAAGTCCTATAAATAGCCTCAAGGCATTTATTGTGACTTTAACGCTTTCAAGAATATTCAAAGAGAATCATAGGAAAGCGGCTCACTCAAGAACACGAAGAACTAACTCAAGAACTCAAGAACAGTGCTTAGACCTGAGTTAGATCAAGTGAGACTTGTAAACAAATCACAAATCAAGTTTGTAATCAAAAGAGAAAGAGAGTTCTGCGAAGTACTGCAGAACGCAGGGATAGGAGTCCTTTAGTAGATTGAACTTGCTTGAGTTGTAGGCTTAGAGGAGTCCTTTACTAGTGGAATTAGGGAAAAGCTAAGTGCCAGAGAACTGTAAAGACTCGCCAGTACAACTGTAAGAACGTTCAATATAAAGGAAGAACTATTCAAAAATCCTCCAAGGAGGTAGAGGTTTACACTCAAGGACTACTTGGTCTTGAGTGGTTTCTCTATAATTCACTGCGTTCATCTTTACTTGTTTAGTTCATTTGATTCCGCTGCATCACTCAAGGACGTTCCTACACCTCGTAGGAACGCCTAATCAAAGGACGCCTTTACCAAGTAAAGGACGTCCCTTAGAACTAACGATCCAACAATTGGTATCAGAGCAGGCGCTCTAGATTCTTACTGAGTTGCAGGTAAGGATGGACATGGAACCTATTGGAATCTCGTTCGTAAAGCCTCCGCGTCTGACGGACGGCCACTTCAACCGCTGGAAAATTAGATTTGAGAACTTCTGCAGAAGCACAAATTATCAATGCTGGAATGTTATCAGAATAGGTGATCTCAAAGTTCCTGCTGACAAAGTTGACAAAGAGGACGATTGGGGTCCTGATGAGTTCAAGCTGATGGAAACCAATGCAAAAGCTATTTGTTTTCTCCAAGCGTCCCTCTGTGAGAGAGACTCTACACGAGTTAGCAATCTCCCCACCGCAAAACAACAGTGGGAAGCTCTTGAGAAATTTCATGTGGGAACTGCAGAGATGAAAGAGGACGTCCAGCTGAAGATCAAAAAGGAGTTCTATGCTTTCACTATGCTGCCAAATGAAACGGTGAATGATTACTCGTATCGTTTTGAGGCCCTTGTCACCAAGATGAGGAACTTGGGCGTTCCAGAGACAGAAATCTCCATGAGGAACAGAGTTCAAGTAGTTATTGATGGGCTGACTGGAGTTTGGAACTTTGATAGGACAACTTTCAAAGAAAACACAGCCAACAAAACTCTAGATATGGAAGAGATCTATGGGAAGCTCAGGGGGTATGAAGAACGTAGAGTCACTGACATGGCCCAACTAGGAAAGAACCCTCAAACTGATCTTGCTTTGGCGTCCACAACACCAGAGTACGCTGAATACCTACGCGGACAAAGAGACCTGGCATTGATGATGCAAAACAAAGAAAAGCTTGAGAGCTTGCGTCCCAAAGAGAAAGAAAGAAAGTCAAAGGAAGAAATTGACTCAGATGAGGAACTCTCTCTTATTCACAAGGCTCTTAAATACTACAACAAGAAAAACAAGCATAGTAGCAAGAACAAATCTTACAAAAAGGAGAGTCCTAAATACACAGAAGCTGAAATGAAGGAACTCACATGCTACAAATGCAACAAGAAAGGACATTTTGCCAAAAAATGTACCATGGGAACGTCCTCAAAGGACAAGAAGAAAGCTCTTATTGGAGCTTGTACAGCTGCATGGGATGATCTCAGTTCAAGTGATGAGGAACGTGATGATCAAGTGGCGTACATGGCAGTGGAGGACGCCCCAGTTGTTGAAGAGAACGCCTCCGACAATGAACAAGAGGTAACTCATGATTCCATGATGCGTTCTTTAGAAAAATGTTCAAAACCAAAACTCCTTAAGCTTATTGGTAAAATCATGGAGGAAAGTCTTGTCATGAAAAGAAGAATGGATGAACTAGAAGATGAAAACATTGTAGTTGAATGTGAGAACTGTAATTCTATGACTATTCAACTAGAGTCCTCATGTGAAGAAACTAAGTCTCTAAGAACTGAACTTGTGTGTCTTAAACTTGAGAACGCCAAGCTTAGGGAAGAAGTGAAAGTTTTGGGAAAGAGTCCCATAGTTGAGGAAGTAAAACCGATAGTTTTTGTTCCAGCCAAAAGAGGACTAGGATATGAATCTGATTCTAGGAACTCTCTCCCTAGTGACTTTAAGGCTAGCAAAACTTCGGAACTTGAACTTGAAAAAGAGAGAACTAAAAATCTCCTTGAAAGGATTAGAGTTCTAGAGAGTGGAGAAATAGGTCAAGAGGACTACTACACCAATTCCACCAGTCATAAAATTTACAAGAAAATTGCTAAAGGGGACGGCTCAAAGGTGTGCGATCCCCAAAAGATGAAGCAAAACAAAATCCAACGTCCCAACAAGAAGTACTACCTCGGTACTTACTATAGGACGTGCTGGTACTGTGGACAAGGTGACCACTTCAAACATGACTGTGTAAAACTTAAGGAAGACATTGAGAGTGGGAAAGTTGCTAGGACTAATAATGAAAATGCTAAGTCCGTTCCAAAAACTAATTCTAGGCGTCCTAAACGCTCTAGAAGTTCTTACCACAGAAATGCCATTTCTAATGATGTGAACATTAATAACTACATGCCAGAACCAGAGTTCTACTTTTGTAACGAACCAGGTAAGGAACACCTTGCCTGGGTCGCCAAGAACTAACCTTAATTTGGCAGGTGGAAGTGAGGGGATGCCCATGGATCATTGATAGTGGCGCCTCAAATCATATGACAGGAAGCCAGATCCATCTCACTTCTATCCAAAGTAGTGTCACGGGAGGAACTGTCTCGTTTGGCAACAAGGGCAAAGGAAAGATCAAGGGAACGGGAACTGCTATTCTTAACCCGTCCATCAAAGCAACCAACGTGAGTCTTGTTGAAGGACTTGGTTTCAATCTTCTTAGCGTCTCTCAGATGTGTGATCAAGGTGAAAACCTAGTCACATTTGACTCAAAGGAGTGCCTCGTCATCAACAAGAAGTCAAACAAAGTTGTTCTCAAAGGAGTTCGCAAGAACAACATCTACATCTTCAATCAAGAGTTCAAGCCCAAATCAGAATTTTGTCTATCTGCTTCAAAGAAGGACGCTGATCTCTGGCATTGTCGTCTTGGCCATGCTGGACCTAGCACAATTCTCAAGTTGCACCAAAGGAATCTTGTGAAAGGTCTTCCCCGGATTGATCCTGAGACGGTTGAATAGTGCGAAGCCTGTATCAAAGGGAAGCAAACGAGAACGTCTTTCAAGTCAAAGAACGAAGTCAGCACAAAGAAGCCTCTGGAACTCCTCCATATGGATCTTTGTGGACCAATGAAGACGTTGAGCTACGGTGGAAAGAGGTATATTTACGTTCTTGTAGATGATTTTTCTCGATTCACTTGGGTTCTTTTCTTAACTTCCAAAGCAGATTGTTTCAATGCGTTCAAAGTCTTCATCAAACAAGTAGAAGTTGCCCTGGAGACGCCTCTCAAAGCCATAAGATCAGACCATGGGACGGAATTCCAGAATTCAGAGTTCCTGGCCTTCTGTGATCAACATGGTGTCTCGCACAACTTCTCAGCTCCAAGGACTCCACAACAGAATGGAGTTGTGGAAAGAAAGAACAGGACGCTAGAGGATATGGCAAGAACTATGCTTTTGGCTAATAGCGTCCCCAAGTACTTCTGGGCGGAAGCTATTGCCACAGCATGCTACATCATTAATCGTGCCATGATCCGTCCTCTACTGAAGAAGACGTCCTATGAGTTGTTGAACGGAAGGAAGCCTCGCATCGATTATCTCAGAGTTTTTGGTTGCAAGTGTTTCGTTCACAACAACGATAAAGAGAAACTGGGAAAGTTTGATGCAAGGAGCGATGAAGCCATATTTCTTGGGTACTCTCTCACCAGCAAAGCATATAGAGTTTTCAACAAAAGGACTCTAAAGCTTGAGGAGAGTGTTCATGTTGTGTTCAAAGAATGGTCTTCTCACAAAGAAAAATCAAGTAAGGAAGAACGCTCCTCATTGCATCAGCAGGACGACTCCGAAGATGAAGCTGAAGATTGGACCTCAGGAAAATACTATGTCTCTAAGAACACGTCTCCAAATCCTGAAGAAGTCTCTGTGGACGCTCCTAGTGTTATTCAGGGAGTTACATCTCATAGTGAATCTCCAGTTCAACAGGATGTAGCTGAATCAAGTCAACAAGGTGGGCAAAGTCAAGGTGAGGACGCTCTCTCTGAGGGGGAACGCACTGAAGAAGATACTCGAGATGATAGTGATGATTCTGATGGGGATATTGATCCAAGATTTGCTCATTTATTTCAAAGGGCGTCCCGCCTCTCTCGGGATCACCCAACATCCCAGATTATCTCAGATCCTTCTCAAGGAGTTCAAACTAGGTCAGCTGCAACCAAGTCCCAAAGTGCAAATTTGGCTTTCTGTGCATTCAATGCCTTTGTCTCTATGGTAGAGCCAAAGAATATCAAAGAAGCACTTCAGGACGCTGACTGGATTCAAGCAATGCAAGAAGAACTCAACCAGTTTGAAAGGAACAAAGTTTGGACTCTAGTACGACGTCCCAAAGGCAAAAATATCATAGGGACGCGATGGGTGTTCAGAAATAAACTTGATGAGAGTGGACGTGTGTCTAGGAACAAAGCAAGACTGGTGGCTCAAGGATTCAAGCAAGAGGAAGGCATAGACTATGATGAGACCTTTGCTCCTGTTGCTAGAATCGAAGCCGTTCGTCTTCTTATTGCCTTCGCCGCTCACAAAGGATTCAAGCTATTTCAGATGGACGTCAAGACTGCCTTTCTCAATGGAAATCTAAAGGAGGAAGTGTATGTTGCTCAACCGCCTGGCTTTGAGGACGCCTCTCATCCGAACCATGTGTACTACTTGGACAAAGCACTTTATGGACTCAAGCAAGCCCCTCGTGCCTGGTACGACAGGTTTGCGTCCTTCCTTTTGTCTCATGGGTACACTAGAGGTTCAATTGATAAAACTTTGTTCATAAAGAAAGTTCACAAGGACATTTTGATTGCTCAAGTTTATGTTGATGATATTGTCTTTGGTAGCACTAACATGAAGCTTGTAGATGAGTTCAAGTCCTTAATGAGTAGCGAGTTTGAAATGTCCCTCATTGGAGAACTCAATTTCTTCTTGGGACTTCAAATCAATCAACTCAAGGAAGGGACGCGTATTCACCAACAAAAATATGTCCGTGAAATGATTGAGAAGTACGGGATGAACACGTCCAAACCTGTTGCAACCCCATGTTCTCCAAACTCGCGTCTTTACGCAGATGAACAGGGCAAGGACGTTGATCAAAAACTGTACAGAGAAATGATTGGTTCTTTGCTCTATTTGACCGCAAGCCGTCCCGACATTATGTTTGCCGTTTGCTTGTGTGCACGCTTCCAGGCAAATCCAAAGGAGTCTCACATGCAAGAAGTCAAGAGGATCTTTCGCTATCTCAAAGGACGCGACGATCTTTGCCTTTGGTATCCCAGGAAGACGTCCTTCAAGCTTGTTGGCTACTCGGACGCTGATTACGCTGGTCATGTGATTGATAGAAAAAGCACTTCAAGAATGGCACAGTTCCTTGGTTCATGCCTAGTCTCTTGGGGATCTAAGAAACAGAACTCTGTGGCGCTTTCAACTGCGGAAGCCGAGTACGTTGCTGCTGCTTCGTGCTGTTCACAAGTTATCTGGATCAAATATCAACTAGAGGACTACGGTATCAATCTTGAAACTATTCCTATTCGTTGTGATAACACAAGTGCAATTGAGATTTCTAAGAATCCTGTTTTTCATTCACGCACAAAGCATATTCATATAAGGCATCATTTCTTGCGTGACAATGTTGAACTAGGACTCATTAGTATGGAGCATGTAAGGACTGAAGACCAAATAGCTGATATTTTCACTAAGGCGCTTGATAGACGTCCCTATGAGCATCTCAGGTTGCTCTTGGGGATGATAACTTTTAAGTAGCAAGTCCCGTTCTACTATTCCCTCAATGATTGACTATGTTTAGTAGATTCTAAGTGTTTAAGGACTGTTATGCATTGAATTCATATTTGCAAGGACGCTAGTCTAAAACTTCATATGTTTGCTACTTTGGAACGCCATTCAATTGTTCTCTATTTTGTCTTGAAAAGAGTATCCCTGATCACCCAACCCTCATTATAAGCCGAAATGATGGGAACTCTAAGCTTACCCTAGCCGAGAACTCTGCAAAAGCGTCCTATGAGCTTCTTATTTTATTTTACGGGATGTACTTGCTTTGTTCTCAAATGGTTCGAAAGGTAATCACTGGGACGGTAAGTTGGTCCTTGGCTAGTTTGAAGAGGTACAGCTTTGCTAAGTCTGAGAGAACGCTCAGTGTTTAGTGAGGAGAACGGCATTTCAGTATTTCAGGAGAATTTGAAGAGCCAGAAATTTGAACTTTTGAAAGTGTTTACAGTGACAGTTGCTCATGCTCAAATCTTAAGGGGGAAGCTTTGCCACGTGTCGCACAGTAAAACAGTGTTAATTACCATTTGTGCCACCGCTTCCTCTATATAAGGCCAGAACAGTCGCTCTCGTTCATTTATTGCACTCAACCACTTTCTCGCTCTCGAATTTGCTCTGACATCTCTCTAGAACTCCGGCAGCTTTCTCTCACTAAAACTTCATCTGACAATGTCTCAACAACTAAAGAACGTAGTCGGATCTTCTACCGGCGGAAAGCGCCGAAGGCTTGTGAAGTCCCATCACATAGAGAAGCCAAAACCAATCGTTCTGAACGAGTCTCTGGTGGACTTCATAAACAGGAAGCCGCGAACCCTTTACAACCTAATAAGGGAACGCATGGACCTTCCTGAGGTCAAGAGGGACGCCACTAAGACAAAGAACTACGAACGCTTCATCGAGCGTTTCGTCATGCCAAGTCTTCACAATACAAACTACAAGGACTTGTCACGACGGATGGACGACGTTCTGTTCTTTTCACAATTTGGAGGTGAGAATCTTGACCCTCTACTTGAGCTGATTCCCGATCTCCACAACGCCGTCCTACCCGACTTCCCCATGTACCCAAAGGACTCTCTAGCTTACAGAATGCTTAAAGCTAGAGTTCCATCTCCCTCTTCCCCTCCTCCACAAGTTCCAACCTCCACCACACAATCCCTCAAACGTCCCACTCCTTCATCTCCTCTCTCCAAAGCCTCCAAACAAACCTCCTCAAACCCCATTCAAATAGTGGATAAACTTCCACCTCACCTAAAGGAGGGACGCTCCAAGAAGACTCACGACCCAAGGCCCCTCAAAAAGGCCAAGACCTCGAGCGTCCCATCCGCCAAACCTCCCTCAAAAAGGCCAAGCTCCTCAAAACGGCCTTCCATCCTCTCAAAAGAATCCACCCCTCCTCAAATTCAAATCAACCAACTCCCAACTCCTCCTCCGTCCCCTCAACCATCTTCTCAAAATGCCATCATCCCCTTCCCTCCTCCGTCCCCGCTTAATTTAGCCCTTTTCCCCTCCGCCCCGGCCCACATCTCTCCCCCCAAGGACCCCGAGACTCCCAGATCTCGCCGTCCATCTTCAGAAAGTGGCCCAGAGGAGGCCTCGCGCACACTTGAGCACACCTTCCGCCGCCGTAAAGCTGGCGAGAAACCTAAGGTGCTAATGGCCAAGGAAGCGCCAGTACAAATTGAGCACGTTCCCTCCTCATCTTCCTCCTCTTCCTCTGCAAGATCATCTGGAAGTGAGGAAGACGTCCCTGCTCAGGATTCCCCATTCATCGATGTCACTGGGGACTCCAATGACGAAGCAGAGGAGGTGAACGCCCCTGCACAAGTGGAGGACGCTGGTCTGCACCAGGTTGCTCCGGGGAACGCCGAGCCTTCTCTCTCGGAAGAACTCGAGCGTGATGCTGAAGAGGTCCCTCCTTACAATCAAACTCTCCCCATTCTCAACCCCACCCCAGCCCCACAAGAGAACCCCTCTCCCCAAATCCAAACTGAAACCCTACAAGTTCTGGCGGACACTGAGCCTTTACATGAAGCTCAGGACGCCGAAGGCACGACCCAGGGTCAAACCTCTGATGCCCCTCCAACCACATCCGGTGGTCAAGCTCATACAGATAAAGGCACAGAGGACGTTCCTTCAAGGGAAAATTCTGAAAATGACTCTGAGGACGAGTCAAGTGATGGCGAGGAGTCTGAAACTCCCAAGGGCAAACGAAAGAAGAAGCCCGACGGTCCCCCCGTGAAAGTCCTTAGTCCACTCGTATACTCCGAAGAGTGGCTAGCGTCCTTCTCACACGACAATGATATCCAGGAGTTCCTTGAACTTCTGCGATTCCAGGGGTGGTTGACCGTAGGGCCTGCGCCAGCCATGGTTGACAAAGAGCAGATTCAGGCGTTCTTCAAAGACCTGCGTTACAAATCTAAGGACGGCTCTCTTCATTTCAAAATCGATGGAGAGAAAGCCTCTGTCAGTGAACGCCAGGTCAGAGCCTTCATGGGTCTCGCTGCCAAGAAGCCCCCGTCCGACGCCTTGAGTTCTCTTCCTGAAGGAGGATTTGAGACAACGGATGAAGAACTGCCTCTGGTTGAGCACGTCTTTCAGGGCAAGAGGCCACTAGGCTTGGACAGGGTTGCTCACGTTCTGAGCAAAGTTGGCGCAATCGCTCACTACTTCATTTGCCGCGCCGTCCTTCCAAGGCAGGAAAAGCGTTCAATCGTGCAAACACACGACATTATATTGATTGACGCTCTCCTTGAACGCCGCCCCATAAACTTAGCAAGAATAGCTATGCAACATATGGCTAAGTGTGGGAGGAAGAGACATGCTCTGCCCTATCCTGGCCTGGTCAAGCTCATCCTTCAGTCTCAGAACGCCTACGACGAAAGTGCTCCTCAGGAAGAACTTGGTCTCAAGTGGAATGCTAAGAACGGCCTTGTTGAAATCAGGCACAATGAAGAGCTTCCATCAGTGATCAAACAGTTAGAGGCCGAGGCTGAGGAGCGAAGGTTAAAAGAGGCAGAAGAACGCATGGTTGCTGATGCTGAAGCAGAACGTCTGGCTGCCTTACGACAGGAGTTCTCCCAAGTAGAAGAGCCAGCTGTAGACTTTAACGCTCTTGATGAAATGCTCATGGCTCCATCTCCTGCTCAAGATCCTCAAATGGACGTTCCCTCTTCCAGTTCAGGACCAAGGCTCCGATCTGCTCCAGCAAACATCTCTGAGCATCCTCCTGCGGAACTCTTAGGGGCGATCATGGACAATCAATGTCATGTTTTCTCCGCCATCAAGGACTTATCTGCGGCTCTCACTAAGACGGCAGAACTTCAATCTCAACTTCTCAAGTTCTTCCAAGACCAAAGCCGTTCTCAGTGATTGCCAACACCCCGTTCACCCCTTGTTATTTTGCCTTTGCTTCTTTTGAACTTCAAACTTTATGATCTTGGTTTGTAATAACCGTATTCTAATTTAATTTGAATGGTTATTCCATTGTTTGCTTGCATTATGTGTGTTTAAGCGTTCCACTGCTTTTAGTTATGTGTTTATGCTAACGTCCTTATCACTTGTTATCCTTTTCGATGATGCCAAAAGGGGGAAGTGTAGTTTTGCAGAGATGCGCTATGACATAGTTATCTAGAATAAGCAAGTGTTAAGAGGGAACTATTAAGTGAAAGGTCTAATGAACGCCTATGCCAGAATAAAAGAGGACGCCTAGAAACCTCTCTAGGACGTAACTTTCTCCTTGTTAGAATGAAAATTTGTACTCACTAAGATTTCTCTAAGTGTTAGAGGAAGTTTCTAAGTCTTCATGCATGCTAAGTTCCAATGTCAAAACTATTTGGCTGAAGAGTTTGTCATCATCAAAAAGGGGGAAATTGTTGGGACGCTATCAAGAACGCCTGCGTACTTGTTAGTGTTCCACACAACCGTCCCTCAGTTTTGATATGACAAACTCACTATGATTCTAATAAAGTTGTCCAAGTGTTCAGGAACGTCTATGACCAAAAGGACAACAAGTGTGTATAAGTGTCCCATAAGCTTAGGGACGCCAGCTAACAGGAAGTAAGGACGAGCAAGAGACTACTTGAGCAAGGACGGAGTCCCAAGCAAGTAGGAACGCAAGAAAGGAGTCCTTACTCACTAGCCGACAAGATGACATCACTCAACAATGCTTGATCATCCAAGAACACGTGGAGATCGATCCTGTTGCAGAGTCCATCAACACGTGGCGGCCGATCCTGTAGCGGAGTTCAACATACATAGCTGGATACAGGAAGCTTCTTCATCACCGCCCTACTACGTGGAGGAAGATCCTGTAGCCACGTCCATGAAGGGCATGATCGTCCTAGTGAAATGACGCCCTTCCCAAGTCCTATAAATAGCCTCAAGGCATTTATTGTGACTTTAACGCTTTTAAGAATATTCAAAGAGAATCATAGGAAAGCGGTTCACTCAAGAACACGAAGAACTAACTCAAGAACTCAAGAACAGTGCTTAGACCTGAGTTAGATCAAGTGAGACTTGTAAACAAATCACAAATCAAGTTTGTAATCAAAAGAGAAAGAGAGTTCTGCGAAGTACTGCAGAACGCAGGGATAGGAGTCCTTTAGTAGATTGAACTTGCTTGAGTTGTAGGCTTAGAGGAGTCCTTTACTAGTGGACTTAGGGAAAAGCTAAGTGCCAGAGAACTGTAAAGACTCGCCAGTACAACTGTAAGAACGTTCAATATAAAGGAAGAACTATTCAAAAATCCTCCAAGGAGGTAGAGGTTTACACTCAAGGACTACTTGGTCTTGAGTGGTTTCTCTATAATTCACTGCGTTCATCTTTACTTGTTTAGTTCATTTGATTCCGCTGCATCACTCAAGGACGTTCCTACACCTCGTAGGAACGCCTAATCAAAGGACGCCTTTACCAAGTAAAGGACGTCCCTTAGAACTAACGATCCAACACTGCATACGAACATTGTTGAACGAGTTTCAACACTTTCGGTATTGAAGACCACCACATGCGCAGAAAGTGCGATCGGTAATCCAAACAACTATCTAATTCGTGTAGACGATGTGATCGAGACAACAACGAAGATGTCAAGCAAACATTCACGTACTGCAGTTGTTAGAGTTAATAGTTTGAATAATCGATTGTTGAATTCTATATTATAGTTGACAAGATCATAGATGTAGGGCAAACACGTTAAGTTTTCCAATTCAATTGATGCTCAACAACAACTTCCTTGATGCTGCGAAAAAATTGAAATACAACTTTCGTGTATTAGAAACTTTCGCCATTAAAGAGCAACAACAGCTTCAATGCGTATGTGAAAAACTTGCTATATCCTATTGAACAACTCTATAATCTTACAATAATTTGTTTTTCCCGTCAAACAATGTTTTTTTTATGAATATGGTAAGGTATTTGCACACAATTGACATGTTTCAATGACAATAATTAACTTATTAAATGCAGTTTTTAGGTTGTCTACATGATGACTATCTTATTCAATGTGTTTTTATGATTATCTATGATGATTATCTATGACAATAATTAACTTATTCAACAGGTTGTTCAAATTGAGCTAGATGAACAATATGGTTTAACATGAAGAAAACGTTTCTTATTACTGCAAACTAGTTCATTTGGAGTTGAATAATGCTTGTAATCCTAATTTTAGTGCATTGTTTTGTGATCAGTTGGCACAGTAAATGGAGTGAGTATGTGTTTGATAATGGATAAGAATTCTCAGAAGATGATGTTGAACAATGTGATGAAGAAGATGAAGTGAATGAAACAGATGAATTCGTATACAGTACCGATTGCATCTATGATGAAATGGATAATAATGTGAAGCATTGGGTACCAAGATGTCCGAAAAGTTCAAACCTAAAGCTGGTATGAGGTTCGATTCCATGAAGACTGCTGAGAAATCCTACCGTAATTATGCGGCAATAGTTGGTTTTGATGTGAGAGTAAGCAACAAAAGAACGTTCTCGAACTCTAAGGAGTTATGCTCGATGTATCTATGCTGCAATCGATCAGGTTCCAAACTTTTCATCTATATGAATTGAGTTGTTCTATACAATATTTTGATTTCTTTAAATTATCAGATTTTATTCATTACATTAAAAATACTTTTTCAATATCAGAATACAATTTAGCCATGAATCATTTTCAACAGACATATTAAGGTTTACGGGTAGTTAGTAAGAACTTATTCATTAATGTATTAACTATGATGTGTGGTCGAGCAGGTTTCAAGAATACTAGGAATAGTAGTGGTAAAAGGAGGACGTCTTCAAATCGGGTTGGATGTAAAGCACGGATCAGCATCAAATATGGCGGGGGAGGTACATATTGCCTTGAAAGGTTCATGGAAGTTCACACTCATGACATGATACCAAACAATGCAAAACACCTACTAAAGAGCAGTAGGAAAATGTCTATTGGGCACAAGAAATTTATGCTCAGTTGTGCAAAGGCGAACATTGGTCCAGTTGGTTCGCATAATCTGCTTAAACAACTCGTTGGTGGTTATTGCAATCTTCAAGTTACTTCAAGGGAATTCAAAAACTACAAAAGAGATTTGATGCAAAACATTTCCGCTGCGGATGCACAAATGGTAATAGATAAGTTCAAAAAGAAAAAGGAGATCAGTAGTGAGTTCATTTTCGAGTATACAGTGAACGAGTCAAACCAACTTACGAGGATGTTTTGGTGTGACCTAATATCAAGATGCAACTACGCTGCGTTTAGGTAGACTGTGTCGTTTGATTCAACATACGGCACAAATAGGTAAACATTACATCAAATTTTAAACTGATTAATTTCGAAAACACATGCTGATATTAGGGTTGGGATACTTCGGTTCTTAGGTTTTTTTTAGCCTACCCGCAGGGTAATTTTTTTTTATTCGGTTCAGTTCCTACGAATTTTAGTGAGGAACCGTAATAACCGTACCCGAACTTTATTCGGTTCCTAACTTTGGTTAATTCGGTTAACTGAACTTAACTACACTCCTTTATTTGGTTTATTCGGTTCCTAAATTCGATTCGATTCCTATTGCAATCAAGAGCTACAAATAAAAAAAATTAGTGTCTTAATAAAATATTGAGCAGAACAAAAATATATTGTGCTTTAACCCATCAATTGAAACTAAAATTATGTCTAAACAAAAGAAAATGAACATTTCTTTAAGCCTCTCTAACCAACAAACACCACACAAAATGCACAAACCCCATATAAGATTGTAGAATAATAAACCAAATTTTAGTCACACAAAATGCCAGGCATGATTAGGCAGTCATAAATTACTACAGTAGCTAGGGGAATTAGTAGCAAGCAATTTGGGCGTGTCGACTTTAAACAGATCAAAGTATCAAACAGATCCAAACAGGACAACACCAAATCGTTTACATACTTATTCAGCAGTCAAAATGTTGTATTATAATAATCACACGCATACACATACATATAAAACTGTTTGCAGCTAAAAAAATCAGCAAAGCAACACATATACAGGACCTACTAGTCAATACTCCTTCAGAATGTTGATTTATCACATAATACTCAACTCAATATTGATTTATCACATAAGTCATTTTTACAATTTAAAACTTATATTCCAGTTCTTCACATACTTAACTCAAAAATTAAGCTTGCGACCTACAAGACAGAGAAGTAGAAGAGCAGTTGCGACCTGCGAGGACCGGAGAGACAAACCGACAATTTTCGACCGTGCGACTGCGATGACTTGCGAAGAGTTGCGAGGACGAGTATACGGGCTGGGGGCGTGACTGGAGAGATTTGTGAGGAGTTGCGACCTGCAAGAACGAGGATGCGGGCTGGCGGCGATGAGGAGCAAGCGCGAGAACTCTGGCGAGCCGGTGACGACTCGCAGGCGGCCGGCTAAGGCTTGGCTCGAGAGGGGCGACTGGGCGAGGGCTTTGCAAGTTCAAACGATGTACGCCTGAAACGACGGCTAGGGCTTAGGAAAGGGGGAAGAATGGCCCAGGGGATATTCACAATTGGGCATAAGTACGGGTATTATTAAAAGTTCGGTTATTTTAAATTTTTTTTTTAAAAACCGAAAACCGAACACGTTTTATGTTCAGGAACCGAACCGTTTTTTTACTTACTTTTTTTTTCACGAACTGCACTGAACCGACCCAAACCGCTCGGTTGGGTTGGGTTCTTCGGTTTTTCGGGTCCAAAGTCCCAGCCCTAGCTGATATTCTTAAAGAGCTAAGCGCAATTAAACTTATTCAACCAACTTTAAGTAGTTTTTCAACAACAATATGCTTTATAACTAAACTTGTTCAATTCAAAATATGGACTTGTTGAATGTAGTTAATAAAATTATTCTACACATGGTATGACCACATTAATAGTATCCAATACAATAATAATGATTTTTTATAGGTACTGCATGGTTTTTGCTCCATTCACTGGGTTAGACAATCATAAGAGGTCTGTGAATTTCGGCTGTGGACTTTTGATGAAGGAAGATACAGAATCTTATGTGTGGTTGTTTGATCAATTCAAAAGGGCAATGATCAAAGAGTCATTACTGATAGCGACCGATCAAGATTGTGCCATGAAGGTAGTTATAGAACAAGTGTTTTAGAGTACTAGACACCAATTATGCATGTGGCATATCATGGAGAAGGTTTCTACAAAAGTTGGAACATGAACAAGGTTTCAGACGAGATATGGGCAGACTTGTGTGGAGAGATCAATTAACAACAGCTCAGTTTGAAGAAGGATGGGAAAATTTTGTAAACAAGCATGAGTTACACAACAACCAATGGCTGAAGGATATGTACCAACTTAGATCATTTTGGATACCTGCATACTTCAAAGACATTGTTCTGGGTGGTTTTATCAAGACAACATCTATTTCGGAGTCCCAAAATAGCTTCTTTGGCAAGTATTCGAACAAAAACTTCAGCCTCGTTGAATTAATGATGCATTTTGATAGTGCATTAGAAAAACAAAGACATGATCAATTACGAAATGATGTTGACTCATATACAAGAGCATATGAACTCAAGACTCAACTTCCACTTGAGAAACATGCTTGTGAAGTGTATACACTTAGCGTCTCTGCTCAAGTCCAAGATGAAATACATGACTCTTGTTACTATTGTTGTGTCATCAATGAGAGCAAAGGTATGTTGTTGTTTTTCAATGTACATAATGGTTTTTTTCATTAAAGTTGTACTGATATTTATATAAACATGTTGTTTTTCAATAGACATAACGTTGTTCTTCATTATCTGTAGCCTGCTATATATGTTAAGTATATAATGAGGAGGATCTTATACAATGTTCAACCATTTTTCAGGTGATGAACACATTGATTATATCATAAGGGAAGGGAAGGATGATTTTTTGATGTGAGATTGATACGGACTAGCTCGAATCCGTACCAAGGGGATCGATCGGAATAGGGATAAGAGACAACACGAGGTCTCGGGATAAGGGTAAAGATAGGGTTAGAGAGAGTTTAGGGCAAAGAGATGATTTTTCATTCATTGATTGATTTGCAAATAACAGGATTACAATCTATAGAACTACTGAATAATAAACCCTAATGCTAGTGCTAACCCTAAGGCCCAACAAGCGACCCATTAAATTAACAAAAACCAATAATAATAATTAAACCTAATAATAATAACGTATCAACTACTCGTCCAATCAAAATCAACTCGTCCCGAGGCGAAAGTCAAGAGAAGACTCGTATCCACTCTACAAACCCAGCATCCACCGGGATCAAAAACCCAAATACCCATTTGAAGTGGGGTAATACACAACTGATCAGCGGAGTAATTATTCCTATTGAAATGTCTCTTGGACATTAAATCAAACACTTGGTGGGCGCGTGCAGCTCGTATAATACCAATCAATTCACTACTTGCATCTTCACTTAACTTCGTGGTTCTGGCAGTTTGATGCAGATTAACCACAAGCTCTGCACATTCCGACAGTGGAAACTTAGAGTAGCCACTATGTCTTTCACAAGTTGATGGGATAAGCATTGATTCAGTGTGTTGAACAAAAGATGAAATATGCATATTATCACCCACCAAGTAATTAGCCACATCTTTATTAATGCGGACTGTTTGCGGGCAAAATTTCACAAATTTATATTAAATTGAGATGTTGTTTGAAATATTTAAAAATTAACCGAGCTATTAAATTTGGTTAATCTCTTTTAAATTAAATGCAAATGTGATATTAAAAGTTGACAAATATGTCATTCCATTTGATTTGGGCCCAAATTGAGATTGAACAATCTGGCCCAAACAACATTTAAAAAAGAAATTAAAATTAAAAAAAAATAATTAGTGGTGGTTAATTAGTAGTTATCTAGTTAACTGCCTACCCAAACTAGTATATAAGATCACGAGAAAGGAGTAGAGGGGGTTGGCTTTCGTACGTTAAGAAATGGCCAACCATTTTTAGAGGGGAAAAAAGAGATCAAAATGGCATAGAAATCTGATAGGCAATGAACCTATCCATGTGTGATCTCTCTCCAAGTTAAACAATGGTGAGTTTTCTTTCAAAAAACCGGGAGAAATTGGGAGTGGTTGATTCTGTGCAAATAGGAATCAATTGAGGGGTGCTCTTCCTATCACTTTCCTTTTCTAAACTTCCGTTAATCCTACCCACAAAGGCTTTTGCATGAAGCAACCATGTGCTTTATATATAGTTGGTTGTATTGTTCGAATTTATCTTGAAAGCCTCAGTTTGAAGCCCAATTTCAAGAAACACATGAATTGCCTTCTTTCTATATATACGTCTGCAATTGTTGATTAACCACCGGCCAGAGCCTTTTGATCTAACGCGGGGAATTAAGACTTCTAGGGGGATTGAAAGTAGTTACTTTCGCACCCTTATATCATGTCGATGTTCATAGTTGATCCGAGAGTAATTACTTACGGGTCTCTATGCTTTCCTTGGATTTGTGGTTGACTTGAAAATAATTATTTTCGAGTCTCCATATGGGACAATTAACGGATTTGGAGTAGTTACTCCTGAGTCCTCGCACCATAAGAATCATGCAGGATTTTTCTAAACCGTCTTAATGTCAAAATTACTCCAAAAATTTTCTCATATACGTAATCGGTGTAGTCATTGAAAATCACTATGATTGGTAGCCATGAAGGACTAATTAATTACACATCAAGCCAAGAATAGAAATTGGATTAACTATGCATGTACGACAATAATCATAAACATGCATGGATATATAGTGATGTGTACACTTAAGTCCTATGGAAATCTTTCGTCAACTTGATTAAAGTTAAATAGAGATGATATGAGTACATTTCAGATTTCTATCTCTGTAATTAACTTCCTCCGAAGGCAAGGCCATGAGAAGTTAATTTGCCTAATAAAGGCGTTCTAGTTTTAAGAGCATGTATGATTGAAAGATGAATCATACGAGATCGTTTTTAACGTGTGTCATGCACACACACATATCGTGAGAACATCAGCGTGTAAGCCTTCAGTGAAGTTCTCAATAGAGTATATGTGTTGTATAATCAATACATGCATATATATCATTTCGGTTTTGCCTACTAAAAAAAAATAAAAAATAAAAGGTAATCACAAAGATAACCCAATGAGGGGTAGTCTTATAAAATATTTACCAATTTTGGTTTATTTGATCATGATCGTAAATTAAGATCAAAAGATAAAATAAATTAAAGTTTTCCTTAGAACTACGTGACGACTTGATGTTCTTCTATGAACTACGTAGGAAACTTGATACAAATTAAGTATATCAAGTTCAGTCGCAAATCTTAAATGAACTAAAATTAAGTTCCATAAAGAACTACATATGATTTGATCCCGTTACACACGGGTATGTAGGAAACTTGGCATAAAGCACAATGCTCGTTGAGTTCAATCGCAACCTTAAATCAATTTTAATATATCATAAAGAACTACGTGTTGATTTGATACCTAATAAAGGCTACGTAGGAAACTCAATATATGACAATGTGTCATCGAGTTCAATCACACTCTAGTTTAAATTAATGTCTTAAAGAACTACGTAAAGACTTGATGTTCTTTTATGAACTACGTAGGAAACTTGATATTGATCATATAGATATCAAGTTCAGCCGCAAATCTCAAATACAATAAGTTATATGTCATCCTAGAACTACGTTTGACTTGATTCCATATCATATACATGGATACGTAGGAAATACGTCCTAAAAAAATATAAATGTGTCGTATTCAGTCGCAAACCAAATTAGACTAAATTAAATCAAATAAAAAAATATAAACATAAACTTTAAGCTTTATGTTTGATTGTGAAGAGATTGTACAACTCTTCCTAGAAGGTGGGTTTAATCTTATTCACATCGCATAAGTGATAGTTGGTTTGAGCCCGAGCAACCCTTCCTAGAAGGTGGGTTTGGGTGCATTCCATTGATGTGTGAATAACAAACATATAACACACATCAAAACAAACAAATAAACACTCTGAACTACGTAAGGCTTGATTCTCTAGAAAAGAGATACGTAGGAAACCCATAAAATCGGGTGCAGCCCAAATCATAAAAACCATCAAATATTTTGTATCGATATTGCTTTTAATCAAAAGAGTCAAAAGAGAGGGTCGAATTAAAATAAAAAAAATTATTATATGTTTTGCAATTTTGTGTACGTTTTTGCTCAACACGGACATCACGTGCACATGGAGCAAACATTGACCTGCTTGCACTATTGTTTTCCCCCATATTTGTTTGATCGGAGTGCAAGCGTAATGGGTCGTCAACATTTGAAACCGATTGCTTTGAAGCCAGAAAAGTCTTTCCAGCCTTTGAAACCGAGTGTTTGCTCTTTTCGGGCGTTTGCACAAACAAGGCTGGAGCGTTCGGCCAAGAATCCGCCCAGGACTCCGACAACAGCAAAGAGGGGCAACCCACGATTGTGGCCGCAAGAACCACCGGTTCGAACTGTGCACGAGTCGGAGGACGCCCACTCGCGTTCACCGCGAACTACTCGACCTTGTTCTAGAACGGAGCAGCGATGAGCGTGGCAGCTCCGGTCAGGTTTCCGAGGGATCCGACGACCTTGTTCTGGAACGGAACGGCGATGCTCGACCTTGTTCTAAAACCAATAATAATAATTAAACCTAATAATAATAACGTATGAGAGATACACACTCTTGGATGGATTCACCACTTGTTTGTGAATGATGTTTAATAGGATTGGATTGTCGTGCTGTCATATATTCGTTGCATTAAAAGCAAATGAAGTTTCAAAGATCCCGGAACCATTGATTATGCAACGATGGATCAAGGGGGAAAGTAGAACATTATCTACAACAGAATTGAAAGATGTCTTCAAACAAAGTGCGCACCTTGAAATGATGGAGTCTAAAAAGAGTGAGGTATGGTCGGCAATATATACATGTGTTGGAATCTCACAAAAAGATGAGAGTAAGATGGATCTCATGTTGGGAAAGATGGAAGAATTGAAGAATGTTTTGGAGGATGATGAAAATGGTATTTCTTATGTTAATACATGCAGATCTGAGTTTGAGGAGTACGTAGGAGTAGATGTGCCGGATGAAATTGAGGTTCAACAACCTGGAAAAGCCAAGAACAAAGGTAGTGGAAAGGGAGGAAGGCCAAAGGCAGGTAAGGGAGATAGGATAAAGGGAGGGAAGAAAAATGCCATTGCTACTAAAACAAAGGAGTCAAATAAAGGGAAAAGGAAATCCAGAAAATGTGGTCAATATGCTGGACACGACAGCCGAAATTGCAAGGAGATGCAATATAAGTTGATTTGAGTCGAAGAAATACACTTAGTTATTTATGTTGGATTTGTTTTGTTGTTCAATTTGTTTCTTAGAAATGTTGTTATGCATAAACGGTATTGTCGTTTTGATTTTGATCATTATGTCATTAACATTGATGTTCAAATAGTTTTATTGACTTTAATAGTTAATAACATTTGTTGAGTTGAACAACATTGCTATTCGATTTCATTTAAATGACTTATTCAATTGATTGTAATATGCATTCTTGAAAACGTAAAATGTATAACATATAACTGTTGTTGAATAAGTGATAATGTTGTTTCGAACAATATCCTTGATGGTATTTTTTTACGATATGACCAAAATGATCATATTAATCAACTGTCATAACAACCATTTTCAATAGTCAATGTTTTTCTAGTATTATGAAAAAGTAATAATCACCTTGTGAATAACAAAAATATATTATGCATGAATGATATAAATTGATGTGGAATATTACACATCAATCAATAATGAATATTAAAAATTATTGAGGAAACGAATATGTTTGTATCTTTGGACAAATATCACAAATGACGTTCCTAAAGTGGAAATGAAACCATCTTAAAAATTCAAATAAATGTTCAAATAACTAAGGTTGTGCATATTCATTCAGCTCGACGACGTCCAGCATTAATGCATTCCATATCACGAGTTGCTTTCTCCTTGAATTGTTGGCACATGAAGTTGAACTCTGAAAGTAATAAGGTGTGTAGGTACTTAATCTGAAGGAGAATGATAGATTTCATAGAACGAGCTTTGAAACCGGTATCCCAACTCAAATCATGAATGAAGTAGGTTTCCATGTGACGCATGCAGTAGATGCCACAATCAATCTTGTTAAGGTCATCTCTCCAAGGCATTTTCAAGAGAGAAAACTTCTTCTTGTCAAAAGGCGACACTTTTCTCTTCAACCCTTTCGATTCCATGTATTGGACAAACATTCCTTGCTGCATGCAAATTACATGTTTGATTAGTACGCGCTACCACAGGATACTATTAATATTCGGATCATTTGAAATTACTCACCAAAACTTTTATAAGCAGCCCGTATTTTCCATTTATGTCACCATCACCGGCTGTAGAGTGATCGATAACCTCGACGATGTGTTTTGCAAAATTAAAGCATACTATATAATAGTGAGAATGTTGAAGGATTGCAAAGAACACATGCGAACATTAATTGTTAAATAAAAAAACAACGAGAACAATGTAAGCATGAAGTGGCAAACATTAACAATACTACTATATAAAACGTACGAAGTCCACATCGGCCAGTTTTGTGAAAGGAGAATTCTTGATTAGAGAGTCCATCTCGCGTTGGAATGCTCTATATTTCTCATTGCATATGTGCGATTACCTCCATTTACAATTGAGCCCAACTGAAAATTATATGTTAAAATCAAAATTGTAAAATCTCAAAGATTAAACTAAAATTGTTCATAGTAAAATGTGAAAGGAACGTACCACCAATGATGGACGAACAAACAGACGTTTAGGAGTCAAAATGTCTCTTTTTTCTTCAAATTTGTTGAGGAGTGAACACCATATATCAACAATATTGATTGTTACATGAGTACCTTCTTCAAGAGATTTGAATTCACCAGCATCCAAAATACCACCTTGATGAGAGAATATAACATCCATGCATAAATGGTTATTTTAGCAAGTAACTTCTTTACTTTTTACGAATGAGTATGAAACTATATGTACTCTTCATCTATGTTCTCCGTTATGTAGGTGTAAAGATTCTTCTGCTCTTTAGTAGCATGTGTTTTGGTACTGACGTCTCTTAAGAGAAAAGGGCTTGTCTTTGACTCCGGTATCTTTGATTCTCTTTTGGATACCAACTTTGAATTACCCGAAGGCGTTTGAAAGTCCTCACCACTGCCGATATCGTCTTCGATCTGAATATGATATATATATATATATATATATAACTAACTAAACGAATATAGTTGAAAAACTATTAACAAATGATAGAACAATATGTAATTTAGTTTAAAAAAAATACATAAAAAACGAATGAATAATGTCTCAGTGGCTACTGCAAAACCTACTATTTGTTGCAAA
Organism: Polygonum aviculare; assembly: GCA_934048045.1. Taxonomy (NCBI): domain Eukaryota; kingdom Viridiplantae; phylum Streptophyta; class Magnoliopsida; order Caryophyllales; family Polygonaceae; genus Polygonum; species Polygonum aviculare. The sequence goes on along the minus strand of OW204030.1, from coordinate 14,159,610 downwards.
ACAACTGATGAATAAGATATCAAGTGCATTTGAAAAACACTTAATGAATACTTCGTAAATGGATATTGAAATACAATTTGTTGTCTGTTGAAAAATATTTCAGCGGAACCCCACAATATTCGAAAAGAAAATTGGAAAAAAAATGATCGATGAAAAACACAACGTAATACATAGAACAACTAAAAACAAAAGAAAAAAAGGGTTGAAAAATATATCATGTCATGTCGAATAACACAAACTAAATGAAAAGAAAAAGTTTGTTCATAATACTGCATAAGTGGAATACATTTCCGTTATAGTTCATAAATGTTACTTACATGGAGAGTTGGTCAGTAACATCTACAAAATTCTCTCCACGCATTCCCCTTATATTTGTTAACATAGTGCAAAAGTAGTTTGATATTTCTTAAGTCTTAGGCGAGAAAGCTGAGTTACACAACAACATTACAATTTTTCTGAGCACCTATTTTTGAGTGGGGCGCCTAACACGCCAACTCTTTCTAGTGCTTACCACATTTTTCTGAGCACCCCTTTTAGTCCTTGACTTCTTCCCTTCAGCTTCGTTCGAATCTTGAATGGGCTCCGATGAAGAGTCAAGTTGTTGAGCGCCAGGTTGTTCAACACCACTTGCATCAGGAGCATTTTTTGAGGACAGCTCATTAACAACATCTTCAATAATCCTTCCAGGAGATACCGACTATTAACACAAAGAAAAACAAATTCTAACTCAAATAATGGACAACAAAATGTTTGAACATCGTAGAGGTTTGATACCATGTTCAAAGCAGAAGAAGTATCATGTTCAACATTTAGCTGAGTTGGACGATCATTCTCCACAACATCATCCATTCCAGTATCACCATCGATAGCCTACATAGGGTTTTTTCAGAAGAATATTAAGACGTGAACACATTGCATAGGAGATATTAAGTTGAAAGTGACTTACCTGGTCGCTTTCATGCATTGTGTTCAGCTCAGCAACAATATCTGTCATGTTGTCATCAGCATCAGTACTTGGATGAGTCTCGATGTCTCCTGGAAATTCTTATAAAAAACCACCAAATCTACGTTAAGAAAATGTTCCTACACTCTCAAACATATTAACTTGCACAATAAGTCGAATGACTTAGTTTGAACATAACCTTGTCCACATCTGGTGATACATGTGATGTTTGAGGGTCCTTAACCTAATAAACATAATAATAAGGAATAACACATTAATTAAATTAAATCTGACTTGTATGAACCTTGCTTGGATGTATGAATGTTTTACCTCCTTCTCAGCATCCATACTCTCATTATTCACCACGAGTGTGTCTTCCTCCTTCATGCTCCCCACATCAGCCTAATCCAACTCCTGACCATCAAACATCAAAAGAAACAAATCAAAAAACATCCATAAAAAAACATCAATTCATATTGATCTATTTCCTTTTCAGAAACAATAACCTGGTTGTTCACCGCATGTGTGTCCACCTCCTTATCATTACCAGGATCAGCTGCGTCCAACTCCTGAACATAAAACAAAGAATATACTTAGTGCAAACATCGATCAGACTTTAAATTGTGCTCAAATACAAAGAGTTATTACCGTGACAATAACATCCTGCATCTCTGAAACTTTGGATGCTTCTTCATCATTTGAAAGGTGTGTAAATGTTTTTTTATTCAGTCCAGGTACTCTAAATACAGACTCGTATGGTGTGAGACCAGGATAATCAGTCATGAAGCTGTTTATCCCCCAATCAAAGATGTGCTTCCTTTTACTCAGTGCATCCTCGAACTGATCCATTGCCTTGTTAAGTTCTTCATCCGTCCAGAATGGAACTTCAGATTGAGTAACCGACTCTCGTACACCATTGCCTTGATGTTCTCCATCTTGAGTGATGCCATCGTGTGGAGCAACAAGAAAAGATCTGACTGTTTGGACAAGGGCTTTCGAAACACCGTTTATCTTGCATTCATCAGGAGCATTACTCGTATGCTCCGCAATCTTTATGATAATCTTAGCAAGTTTCCTCAGATACTTCCCCTTGGTTGCATTGAATTCCTATAAATAAACAACATACGTATAAAAGTATTTATACATGTTTCAAGAACATACAGTAATATTCAGAGTCCAAAAAATAGCATATCACATACTTATTCAGCAGGTTGGAAAATGTTTTTCAATAAAGAAAAATCTTTCTGTATTGCAAAAGAGTTTGATATGAATTGAATAAGCATTAAAAATATAAAACGCAGAATGTTGTGATTTGACTAAAACACATAAATACATTACCTAAACTGAATTCTTCTTCTCATCCTTAGGGGTCTCCGATTGCTGTCCAGAATGGTTTTGCGATGGTGGACCATGCAGCCATGCCCTGCCAAATCCTCCTTTCTCTATCTAAAAAATCTCCCTGGCTAGCACATCACCGTTAGTCAAACCGATGAATGATGGGATCACCCTTGGAATAACCATACGGGTGCGGTTATTCACAACTCGGAACCTGTATACAATTTGAACAAAACATCATGCATTAAAGGTAATAATAGGACTACAAACTTATATAATAAGTTTTTCATGTAATATTAATAACTTGTTCACAAACATGCATCAATATATTGTTCAATAAGTTGTTATAACATTTTCATCCAGATAATCAACTTTTTAACAAAAAAAATGAAAAACATCATGGACAATATACTTTAACGATGTAATAGTTGTTCATAATTATATTGTAAGATTTCAATTATTACTAACTTTTTCACAGCAAGAATATATTAAAATGTTCAATTAGGTGGTCTAATTTCTTCATCATTTGTTCGTATCTGTGAAGTATGATTGGCTTGCCCAACATCTTTAACAGCATGAAAATTAACTTAAAGATTGACTAGAGAAAAAAAATTGGACCAGATAACGATGAAGTAGGATTGGCTTGCCATTTTTTAGTAGCCTCATCCAGCACCTTCAACACAAGACCACACCAGTTGTACTCCTCGCCCTTTTGATCTCACCCAAAGGCAGAACCAAGTTCTGACTGCACACTCTACTTAGTGTTGGTTCGACGATGCAAGAGAAGAACATAACGAAAAAGTCCTGCATAAAGACGTCAACTTCTGACACTGTTGTTATTCCTTTTAAAACATCTGAGTGTCTGATATTGTGTATATATGCATTCTTTTGTGACATCATTGTTGTCCATGGGGAGGGTCCTCTGCAACATCTCTGGCCCACGTGGAATCCCAAAACAGAGCTGGACATCTTCTTCATCAATGTCCATGCTCCAAGGTCAATATACCCATCCTCGGATCGTACTTACTAACCAGCCAGTGCGCAAGTTTGCTGATAAAAAAAACAAAAGCAATTATGTCATTCCAAATATACTACATATGCCAAACAAAACAAATGACTAGTGGAAGACATTGAATATCATACCAAGGGATGTTTAGTGAAAGAAGATTAAGGAAATCACCAAACCCAACATCACGTATCGCTTCCTTTTTTCCTCATCTTTAACATTGCTCAGAATTGAAGCAGAATAAGAAGGATGACTTCGATGCGCAATACTAGGATAAACAACCTTTGTCGTGGGTTGTCTAGGTCAATCACAGGATTGGCCTCTTTTGTCTTCACCTTTGTGGTCTTCTTATTCTTCAAAGTTTCCAACTCTTTCGTAACCTTTATGATATCCTTGTTCTTGCGTTTAACGATGCCCTTATTGATAATCCTCTTAGTAATAGGTACATCATCAGAATCTTCAAAATCATATGCTTCTTGTTTAGCTCTTCTCACTGTACAAATCAGATTTGGAATTAATACACTTGTAAAATTTCAAAAAGTTGCAACCAATGAGTGACAGAATAGTGTACCTTTACTAGTTGATGGTTTTTTGTGCATGATATTATTTCTCTTCGATCTCTTTGGTGGTTCCTCATGGTCTGAACTATCGGATGATTCCTTAGCTACTTTCACTTTTTTGCCTGAAATATTTAGATTGGAATTAGACATACGATTAATGTTTATCATGACTTAATCAACTAAAAATATGTGAATATACTTTTAGAAATCATCTTGTTTTTCTTCAGCTTGACAGTTTTGTGCCTAACTCTTGGTTCTTCTTCATCATCGGACTCTTCTGATTCAACATCATTATGCTTCTGGCTTTTGCCTGAGTAATATAATGAATAATATATAAACTTTCACAAAGTCACAAACAAAATGTAATAACTTGAAAGTACACTAGCTATTTGAACCTTTCTTCATTTGCTTTGTATGTTGTAAACTTTCGCTTGATGACTCGTCGTTGTTGTCAGTTACAGATATTTCCTCCTCTGAGCTAGAATCGGGGCCAAGATCAAAGACTTCGTTGTCCTCATCACTTTCAGACTGTTCCTTCGTATGACATTTTTTGGACATTAGCTTTGACTTCTTTGTGTTATGTCCAACACCTATAAACAGATAAAAACAGAAAAATCAAACGTAATCAGAATAGGGAACTACGATTCTTCATACGTATTCAGATACTTGTACGATGTTTTTCAACTATAGCATTAACAAGTTGTATTGCAAAACAGTTTGAAACCAATTGCATAAGTGTTAAGAAAGTAGAAATCAGCGTGGTGTGGGTTGAATAATGGGAATACCGAATAATCAATTATGGAATATCTTACTGTATTGAAAAAGATAAGTATGAGACTTGAATAATAAACAAACAAACATTGTTGATACATGTTTTGATTCAAACCTTTTCAACATTTACAACTATACTTTTCAAGATAAGTAATGCACAAATGTCACAGTTTGTTCATATTTCATATAGCAACAACAACAAAGAAAAAACATGATATTTCGATGAAAAAACAAAGAGGCACTCATTGAACAACTATAGAATTGAAGAACATACGCTAACGAAATGAAAAGCTATGGCATTAGAATTATTTGTATGCAAAAAAGAATTGAAAAACTATGGCATATGATAATTCCATGGACAATCAAGAACAATGTTTTACCTCTTTCGACCTTCCTTTTCCTTTGAATCTTCTCACTAGTCTTCGCCATAGATCTAAGCAAACAAAAAGATAAACCCCAGTTAAAACCCAGTTATGAATTCCGAGAACAACCAAAAAGCCCCAAATCAGACAATGGACTTCCCATCGAAGATTTTCACATAAAGCCTAGGATTTTCCCCTTTTCAAACATACGAAATCACAAGGTTTGTTCAAGAATATTAAACCTAAATGTATCAATTTCAACCCACACGCAAACCAAAACGATGTTCGAGTACTGAAAATCGACAATCGAACCCCTAAAAACGAGAGTAGAGAAATCGGATACTCGCGGGGGTTTTTGATTCAAAAAAATCAAAAAAAATTACTGAGGAGTAACTATGCGGAACGAAATCGTTGATGATGACTATGGGGAAGATGAATTGCTTCAATGGAGAATGAAAGCTTTTGCGTTGGAGCGGTATTGAAGACGGCGGAAAGGTTTCATGAAAAAGAGAGAAATTTACTTTCTATGAAAATTATCGGGTATGGAAGGCAGGCGGAAGATCTTGCAAAATATTTTTTCACCCAAAAAAACGAGATAGGATAATATTTACTCGATAGAAGCGGAAATAGTGGGATTGATTTTTGATCTGGTGTTTCTCCACCTAACCACACATATACACCCTATTTTTAGTTAATCCGGACCGTTTGATTAGATTGATCCAAAGGTCCTCATAACACCTCATGTTACACTCTAAGAGAGTGTTTTACTAGAGCATTTTTCTATATATATATATATATATATGTGAGTGTGTGATCATATGTGTGTATTTCTGCAAGTGGTTTTCAAAAAGGTTTTTCGTATGAGAAGTTTTTCACGTGTTTTCTGTGTGTTGGCATCTACCAATACAACCTTTTCTTGGATTTTCGAGGAAAATAGTACTTTCGACGCAAGGTCGTATGGCAAGGAGGGCCCCTTCAAAATTTTATAAAAATGTTTTGGCAATTGCTCTAGTAGGGGCTCGACCGGGGGTTAGAAGTGTGTGTGGAAAGAAAATTGGCTAGAGAATGCCTTGGATGCGGGTAGTGTGGGTGGAGGTCGTTAACACTACTCCGCGTAGGATTGTGCGTGTTTGTGAATGTGTGGAGTTGTGAATGTGTGTGTAAGAGGACTTATTATTGTGTTTATGCTAGTGAATTTGAATGTGTGTGACTGACTGACTTAGGATTGGACTAGAGTTATGCGTGTGATTGCGGACTTGTTTGCTAACCCTAGGAAACTCATTTTGAAATTGTCTACTTGTACCGTATGTTTTTTTACGTGGATTAGGATAGTAGTTGACCCCTCGGGGAACTATTTTTCAAACTCCAGGTATTCAGGACTCCGTGTAGGGAATTGGCGGATTGGTGGTGCGAAGTGACGATGCGTCATAGAATCGTTTGGGTTTTTGGGAAGGGTTGTTTTTATTTAATTCATGTTATTATTTGAATTACCATGTTTATCATAAGTTGTTACTTGATGTGCATGGAGTTCAGGGGAGTTCGTACATGTTAGTCTTGTGTTAGTTTGGGATCATGAATTAATCTGTAAAAGTTTTATTTCATAATACAAGTTGGTTGTTTTTCAATGTTTTATCATCGTGCCCACGTTCAGGCCCGTCTCAAACATTTTGGGGGCCCTGCTCTATTTTTAAAATTGGACCCTTATACATTATAAATTTTAAGAAATTTTTAATACATATTAATATAAGATATAAAATTTTCGATGACACTCAATTTGAATAAGAAATATATATTCTAAAATAGTATCATACAACGATAAAGTTATTTAATTAAGTAAAAATATGATATGATATTAATATTAATAGCATCCAAATACAACTACAAGATGCCAATCCACAATTTTTTGGGAAACACCAGAACAATCTAGATGAGAAAAATAACATCCTTTATATAAGAACAAGACTATGAGGGGAAGATTGTATATTACCGTTTGATAATAAATTCTTCTTAGAAATTGGAAGATGTCTTCTGGAATTGAATTGTGATAGAAGAAGGAAAGATTGTCCATGACTATGGAAAATAGGGGAGAAATTAATGGAAAAAGGGTTTGAAAATTGAAGAAATTGAAAGCAAAAAGGAAAGTGATAGGGTGATAGATTGAAAATGGGGGAAACTGTGCACCCGTGAGATAATTGAGAGGGAGAGAGAGTGTGTTGTGCTGGTATGTGTTGAGAGGGTATACCTTAACAAATAAATTTGTCAAGACCCCGCTGAGTATAGCGAAGTCAGGATCGTCCACGAGAGCTAGTAGTTCTATAGTCTAGCAAGAAACTACGAAAGCGAAACAAAACAAAGCAAAGCAGAACAAGCAAACAAACGCAGAGGAGGTCGCTGTGACCTGTAACTGGTCGTGGCTGACCTATTCTGGGCACGAAAGTGGGTTGGGTAAAATCAAGGAAAAACAACTAGGGGGTGGGGTTTCACCACAACACGAGCATGCATTCAAACAATGATAAAGGACCAACTTAACTCACAACCTCATGGGTGACCTTCGTCACAAAAGAACACATCAAAAGCCTACACTTACATGAAGGATCTAACATGCAATCCAACTTGTTCTTCGAAGGATTCGACTTTCATCTAACCCGGATAGTCCACATTCACAACCAAACCTCTCAATTACGCAGCAAACAAGAGCATTCCCCCTTCTTCATGGGTTTTAAGTACACAAGAGGGATTTATGGGAAGAGATTTCAAGTTAAGCATGGGTCCAAACAATCAAGGTCTCAAATGCACTTTCATGGTGGGTTTCACCCCAACCCTAGCAAGCTAACTACTCACACATAATCAAACACACAAACAACACTAAATAAGAGGAAAACATCATTCAAAGCAAACAATTTCAATTAATTTCAAGATCCACTTACAAACTTAAGCAAAACCCACAAATTTCTTCAAGCACCATTGTTGTCTTCTTCCTAGAACACAACCAACACAAGCTTTCTTCTCCACTATCTCTCCTTACAAACCACTTCTCTCTCACACTCAAACTCTTCTTCTCTACCGTCACTTTCTTCTTCTTAAAACTCAACTTCTTCTTCCTTCTCAGCCCCACTCTCTCCTCTTTCTTGAGCCTTTTCCCCCCTTGGAAAAGCTGATTTGAAAGGGAGACAAAATGGGTTTTGTAGCAGCCCACAAAAGCAAGGGAGGGAAGCTTCCTCCACTGCCACATCTCTGCCACAAGCCTGCCACAAGTCTGCACAGCCGCCCTCCTTTTTCGGGTTTCGAAAATCCCGCCCAAAAGCTTTACTTGCAGCGCACGGACTAATTTTCGGATGCTGAGAGGGGTCAGCCGCGACCATATGGGGGTCGGCGCCGCCCACCTGCAGGACGTGGAATTTTCTTCGTTTTGTTCTGTTCTTGCTCCGATTGGGTGGACTTTTGTTGGGTGCTTTTGCCCTTTTCTCCTTGATTTTCTTGAGGATTTGTTATTCCTTTGTGGCTCCCTTGGTTGCAACATTGGATCTTGGTTCTTGACTCTTTGACTCACGAAAACTAACGGTTCCTAGAAAGCTCCGAAAATGCATGAAAACTTCTCCAAAAGACTCCAAATACCTACACAACACGAAACAACACACAAACGACTCCAACCCTCGAAAGAGAGTGGAAATCTTATGCAAAACACACAAACACATAGGAAAATATGCAAAACAAGCTAGAAAACAACCTATGAAATACAACTAAAAAGCACGACATCAAAATACCCCATACTTAAGCTTGTTTGTCCTCAAGCAATCACTCACATGCATCAAGACCAAGCAACAAGCTCAAAGAATGCATTTAAGGAAAAATAAGCACAAGATAGAGAAATGAGCAAACAACTTCAATATCATAGCACGCATGTATAAATTCTGAGCAAAATCAATCCAACCTCACAAGGGCAATGTGTTTCACTCATTTTCAAGTGTATAGGATATATCAATGAGCACTCAATCTTAATTCCAAATGCAATACCTCATAGTCAATGGAAATTATATTCAAAATTCTCCACCGAAGAAATCAAAACAAGTTAAACCATCAAGAGAACTTAAGGTGGCTCAATGAAGACTTCAAAGAAGTTTCATTCGGCCGGGTTGTAATGGGGCTCGGTAATTTAAAGGGTGCGGAATCATTTGGTCTTGTGGTGCTAATGAATCCGGGAACCTAGACTCCTAGACTTCAAAACTCAACTACACTCAACCAACCCTTCTTTCTTCCTCCAAATACCAAACACATAATCTTTCAAGGCACACTTCACTTCACCTACCTCTTTGTCTTTCTCTATGAAGCTTTGGCTCTAGCACTTATTCAAACTACACCCCCTTTTTTTTTTTTTGAGGAGCTGGTGGGGGTCGGCCGCGACCACTAGGTGGTCGGCTGTGACCCACGGCAGGGATTTATTTTCACTATACTTGTGCATTCCGAGCCAATATTTCGTCTTTTTCATTCTTTTCTTAAGACAACTCCTTCCATCTCCACCTTCACAATCTCTTCATCTTCACCCCTTCATCCACATCAACATCTCAATCCATTCTAAGTCCTAATTCCCGGATCAATGGGGTCAAGCTTATAATGGCTAGGATACTTTTGTGGAGCTAGAAATAAGGCTTTAGGCTCAAAAAAGGGGCTTCAAATCAAGGGATCATGCAAAGGTAGGATGAAAAGGGAGAAAAAGGCTAATGAAAATAAGTTCAATATCATTTGATCTAACAATTCATGAATACATCTCCATTGGTTTCAAATTAAGAATAAGCATGCCATTGTCAAGTGATAAATGCATTTGGAAGAGTAAAAATCACACATGAAAAACCAAGGAATAAAACATACATTCCTTGTGGACAAAAGATTTCTCACTTAGGTTCAATTTGTTGGATTGCTTTTCACTTAGAATCATGCATGCTCAATGTTCATTATAAGCTCAAAATTCAAAAATCAAAGTCATGGTAGGCAATCTTTCAAAGCAAGTTACAAGGATTTACATGTTGATGTTCATAATCACTATCCTAGGACATCTAAGCAAGGGTATTCATCCATCATAAAAATCAAAACGAAAAGGCTCAATCATGCAAACATACATACAAACAAACACAAAAACACACACACATAACAAGTAGCATCTCCCAAACCACCCCATACTTAAAACATCAATGTCCCCATTGATTAAAAAGTAAAGAGAGGGAAAAGAGAAACTAACTTGGGTTTGGAGCATTGTTGGAGAAGGTTCACCTTTGAGGAGGTTGTGGGAACGGAGAGTCCGGGAACATCTTTTGGGCAAGCCAAGCATTGTAAGCAAATTGGGCTTGGCGGTCTTCATAGTACTCATTCCGGAAGTTGTCGAAGCCTCTAGTTGCATCTTGGAAACGGGCCAAATTTTGATCGTGGTGAAGTTGGATTTTGGAATGCAAGAAGTTTTGTTGAATGCCGAGGGCGTCCATCTTGGCGTCGAGCATCTCCATGGTTCGGGGACCTTGAGTGCTAGACTCGCCACCTTGAGGCTCGAATTGAGGACCACTGGACCACCCGAATCCCGAAGGATTGGAGGAGTACGGGAACAACCCGGGTTGGGGGCCCATCGTGTAGTCCATAGGATCATTGCCGCTCTGCCCGGCCTCGCCGCCGACCGGTTGCTGCCCGAAGCCGACCCCAACATCCCCGAAATCACCTCCCTGGAAGTGGTCACGGCCGACCTCAGGGTGGTCGGCGCCGACCCCTTCCAGGGAGTCTCTTCTTCCGCGCTTTTCCTTGTGCGCGCGGTTGGGCCAGCTCTCGGGAACCTACTCGGCTGTCGTCTTACGTGCTCATCTTTCGAGAGGAGTTGATAGTAGGGAGAGGGATTTTCGGAGGGCGCCCAAGCATCATACCAATTAGGGAGGTAGAATAACTCACAATTTTCGTCGTTGAGGCGCACTTTGTGAGTTACTCCGGTGGGATCGGTGAAGTTGTTGTAGTAGCCGGTCTCCTCAGTCCACTCAACCACCTTGGTGTTCAAATAGTACCGGACATCCATGCGAGTGACGGGCTTGGAGTTGTAGCGGGCAAGATCAACCTTGAGGGCTTGGGCAATGAGGACCACCAACCAACCACACATGGTAAATTTCGGGTTCTTTCGTTGGTTGATGATGTTGTGGACGAACTCATTTTGCAAATTTATTGGCAAAGTTGATTGTTGGGGCGTTGGTGAAGAGGATGGAGGACAAGCACGCGAGCTCTCGCGAGGTGGGGCGAGAGAGCTCGTACTTGCACCAAATAGCGGCGCCAAGAATGCGCAAGATCACCTTGAAGACCGGGCTAGCAATGTCCCGAGCGAGTGGGTTGCTCGTGGTTTCACCTTTACAAGCGAGGTAAGACCACATCTTTTGGACGGGGAAGTCCTTTAAGGCGTAGGCTCCCAATGGTGTAGGGAGGCCTAGCATCTTGTTGAGCTTGGTAATGGTGGTGGAATGCTTCTTCCCGCCCATTTGAAATTCGATCTTGGTCTTGCCAAAATCCGTTGGGTGTGTCCCCGAGAATGTGAGAGTGGCGGCGAATTCACAAGTAAGCGCCGGGTAATGTCTCAGGACGGGGTCCTCAAGGAGTCGTTCGGCTCCAAGTAAACGAAACGCCTCCTCCACCGCCGAATGCATATGGAGGCTTACATGCGAATCGGGGTATTAGGACCGCGCCTTCACCGTCTCCGCCATCATGTCCACATAAAGTTGCATTTGCCCTTCGTCTCGGATCACAACATCATCCATCACCGCCACGTTCTTGCCCTTCCTACAACACCCACAAGAAACTTCCAAGGTAATTTCCAACTCAAACAACACAGACATCACTTAAGGGACACACAACCAATTGCCAAAAAGTCACCCCATACTTGCTAAAAACACACGCTTTCAATTTCATACGAAAATTCTCAGCTAAACATGCATAGTCATGAAACGCAAGCAAGAAATGGGAAAGACTCATGCTTAAATCAATCAATTTGTGGCAAGAGCAACTCAAATAACATGTTTTCAAAGAGATTATGAGGCGTCCGGGGTCGGGGACGACCCATGGGAGCTCGTACATACACAAGTACGCGCCAAAACAAGCAACAACAATTTCCAAAATCTGGCAGTGGTCGGCCGCGACCAGGGGGTGGTCGGCGCTGACCTGTAGCAGCACATTGTGTTCGAAAAATTCAGCAATATGCTCTCTAATGGCTACCAAAAATCCTAGAAAAATTCTATTGACCCAAAATCACCCAAATAAGCATAGATCAAACATTAAATCATACCAAAACTCAAGAATCCTCAACCAAACATGTAGATCTAAGCACATACAACCCAAATTTCAACATTCAAGATCAAGAACACCCAAATCTAGATTTCAAACTAAACGCTCAAAATAACCCAAGTAAACTTGAATTTAAGAGCAAGGGAGTAGAAGAACATACCAAAAGAGTGTTAGACAAGATGAATGCAAGCAAAATAGAGGTCGAAGCCGAGGTTGAGGAAGGTCGGGGTCGTGGGTTTCGGGTATGGGTGGTCCGAAATTTCTGGGATTTTGTGGGGGATTTGAGTAGGGGAAGGAAATTTAGGAAGGATTATGGTGGAATTTGGGAGAAAGGAGCTAGATTTAGTGGTTATGGAGAAAGAGGGATGAATGAGAGCTTGAGGGAGGTAATGGAGGCAAAAGGGGTCGTGGGTTATGGCTGCCAGGTCGTGGGAGGAGAGTAAAAAGGGTGGGGAAAGGATAAAAATTGTAAAGAAAAAGTTCAGGGGCTTACTTGTAATTTCCCGAAATTTTTACACAATTTCTACCTTTCACCAGAGGGGGTCGGCTGCGACCTACAGGGGGTCGGCGCCAACCAAAGCCAGTGAGTTTTCCACCACTTCGTTCGTCCGTCTCCAACTTCATGCACCCGGCCAAAGCCTCGGGTACCTACAAAATACTTATGGAAACACAAAGCAAACTACCTATCTAGACTAGGAAAGGGAAAGATCGGGTTGCCTCCCGAAAAGCGCTTTCTTTAACGTCTTTAAGCTAGACGAGTGGTACCTTGGCTAGGTGATGGTGATAAGAGCCCATGTGGCTCGGATTTCTTCATCGGGGTCCACCTTCTCATAGTACCTCTTCAACCGGTGGCCATTGACCTTGAAAATTCCTCCATTGTCGTCTATGAGGTCGGCCGCCCCGTGAGAGTACATACGATGAACCGTGAACGGTCCACTCCATCGGGTTCTCAATTTCCCTGGAAAGAGGCGAAGCCGAGAGTTGAAGAGAAGTACTCGGTCACCTTCCTTGATGTTTTTGGGCGCAAGCTTCCTATCATGCCACTTCTTTGTCTTCTCCTTGTAGATCCTTGAGTTCTCATATGCAATAAGTCTCAATTCTTCCAATTCTTGCAAGTCCATAAATCTTTTTGCTCCGGCCGCGTCGAGGTTCATGTTGAGCTCTTTGAGAGCCCATAAAGCTTTATGTTCAAGCTCAACGGGCAAGTGGCACGACTTGCCATACACTAGGTTGAAAGGAGTGGTGCGGAGTGGTGTCTTGTAGGCGGTGCGGTATGCCCACAAAGCATCATCTAGCTTGGAGGACCAATCTTTTCTTGAGCGGGACACCGTCTTTTCAAGAATGGTCTTGATTTGCCGGTTAGAGACCTCCACTTGACCACTAGTTTGAGGATGGTAAGGTGTGGCCACCCTATGAGAAACCCCATACTTGGTCAAAAGAGATTCAAAGCTCCTCTCAATGAAATGTGAGCCACCATCAGTAATGAGGACTCGGGGGACACCAAACCGGGGGAAAATGTTAGTCTTCATGAACTTCGCCACCACTCGTGCATCATTTGTTCTCGTGGCTACGGCTTCAACCCACTTGGAAACATAATCAACCGCCACAAGTATATACTTGTAGGGACCCGATGAGGGTAAGGGCCCCATGAAGTCTATACCCCAAACATCAAAAAGTTCCACCTCTAAAATTCCGGTGAGCGGGTTCTCGTTCCTCCATGTGATGTTTCCCGCTCTTTGGCATTCACCACAAGTGGTCACATAAGCTTGCACATCCTTGAAGATAGTAGGCCAATAAAATCCACTTTGAAGAATCTTCGCGGTGGTTTTGAATCCTTTAGCATGGCCTCCCGTCGGAAGAGTGTGGCAATGACGGATCACTCCTTCTATCTCTTCATCCGGCGCACAACGTCTAAAGATGTGATCACTTCCTTGCTTGAACAAGTAAGGGTCATCCCAATAGTAGCGCTTGATGTCGTGGAGGAATTTCTTCTTGGTTTGGGAAGTCAATCCATCCGGAACAATGCCACCTACAACATAATTGGCAAAATCCGCAAACCACGGGGCTTTCACCCCCTTAACAGCATCTATTGAGTGCAAAATCGGAGAAGGGGAAGGAGGATTAGGAAGTACACAAGAGAGGTAAAAGATGTGACCTTGGGCGACCTCGACCGGGGCCGCTTGAGAACCATTTCGATTACCACCAAGAACCGGAGAAGGGGCAGAGGAGGTCGCAACCGACCATAGGGAGGTCGCGGCTGACCGACTCCAGGAGCATCCTTCTCGCAACACTTCGCAGCTTAGGAGAGTTTCGTCTGGGCGGGAGTCGTTGATGGGAACTATAATTCCGGACTCCGTAATGTGCTCAATGGGTAGCCTTGAAAGGTGATCCGCCACAAGGTTTTCCGCTCCCTTCTTGTCTCGTATTTCTAGGTCAAACTCTTGAAGGAGGAGCATCCACCGGAGCAAGCATGGTTTAGCATCCTTCTTGTACATGAGGTAACGGACGGCCGCGTGGTCAGTGTAGACTATCACTTTCGAGCCCACTAAGTAAGACCGGAACTTCTCGAATGTGAACACCACGGCTAGAAACTCTTTCTCCGTTGTTGTGTACTTGCCTTGGGCCTCATCAAGCGTCTTGCTTGCATAGTAGATGGCATGAAGCTTCTTCTCCTTTCTTTGCCCAAGAACCGCGCCCACGGCATAATCACTTGCATCACACATGATCTCAAAGGGGAGTGTCCAATCCGGTGGTTGCATGATTGGAGCCGACACAAGTGCATCTCGGATCCTATGAAAAGCTTCAAGACACTCGGAAGAAAAATCAAACACAACATCTTTCATGAGGAGGTTAGTCAATGGCTTTAGAGAAATCTTGAATGAACCTCCTATAAAAACCCGGCATGTCCTAGAAAGCTTCTAATTCCTTTGACGGAGGTGGGGGTGGCAATTTTTCAATCAATTCAATTTTAGCTTGATCCACTTCAATTCCCCTCTTAGATACCACATGACCTAAGACTATCCCTTCTCGAACCATAAAGTGACATTTATCCCAATTTAGCACTAGGTTGGTTTCTTCACATCTCTTGAGAACTCTAGAAAGATTAGCAAGGCAAGAGTCAAAAGTGGTACCGTACACCGAGAAGTCATCCATGAACATCTCCACAATGTCCTCAATCATGTCGGAGAAAACGGTCATCATACACCGTTGGAAGGTGGCGGGTGCATTGCACAGTTCGAAGGGCATCCTCCTATAGGCAAATGTTCCGTAAGGGCATGTGAAAGTTGTCTTCTCTTGGTCATCGGGGTGTATGGGAACCTGCCAAAAACCGCTATAGCCATCGAGATAACAAAAGTAGTCATGAAGAGTTAATCTCTCTAGCACTTGGTCAATAAAGGGCAAAGGAAAATGGTCTTTCCTAGTGGCACTATTGAGTTTCCTATAATCAATGCACATGCGCCAACTAGTAGTAGTCCTAGTAGGAATCAATTCGCCCTTCTCATTTTCCACTACAGTGAGGCCGCTCTTCTTAGGTACTACATGAACCGGGCTCACCCATTTGCTATCCAAGATCGGGAATATGATTCCCGCATCAAGCATCCTCAAAATCTCCTTCTTCACAACATCCTTCATGTTTGGATTAAGTCGCCGTTGGTGCTCAATGGTTGGCCTATGTCCTTCCTCAAGAAAAATTCGATGCATGCACAAGGAAGGTGAAAGTCCACTCAAGTCCTCAAGCGAGTATCCAATGGCTTTCCTATGTTTCCTAAGAACATCAAGCAACCTTCCAACTTCTTCCGCATTTAGATTTGCATTGACAATAACCGGAAAAGTGGAATTTGGGCCAAGAAACTCATACCTCAAAGACTCGGGGAGAGTCTTAAGCTCCGGAGTAGGCGGGGGTGGTGTGATAATGTCGTCGTCTTCATCCGCCTTCAGAAACTCCTTCGCTTCACCAACTTCATCTTCAATCAAGCATGTTGGCGTGATCCTATCGGGGGTCGCGGGCGACCTAGGGGAGGTCGGCTGTGACCTATCACAGGGGAGGTCCGCTTCTCCTTCGTCATCTTCACTTGTATATTCTCCAAGAAACGCTTTGACCTCCATAACTTCACCGGTCTCCTTCATGGTAGGGTTGAATCGTAACTCTACCACCTCTTCTCCAATCTCAAAAGTAAGGAGACCCTTCTTCACATCAATCACGGCACCGGCGGTGGCAAGGAACGGCCGTCCAAGAATGATTGGGACGACGGGATCCTCCGGCATTTCCATCACAATAAAGTCATTGGGCACAAAGAACTTGCCGACTTGGATAGGAAAGTCGTCAACAATACTGGTGGGTTGCACACAAGAGCCATCCGCCATATAGAGCCTCATGTTTACCGGGACCAAAGGACCCATGTTGGTCTTGGACCATATAGAAAGAAGGAGAAGGCTAGCGCTTGCACCAAGATCACATAAAGCCTTGAATCGGTGAGAACCTATGCCAATGGTAATAGCAAACTTACCCGGATCACCAAGCTTTTCCGGGATCTCTATAGACCGCACTTCATTGGTCAATTCGGACATTGACCGCTTCTTTGACAAGATTTTCTTGAGAAATTTGGTGTAGGCGGGCATCTCGTTCAACGCTTCGGCAAAGGGAATGGTGATGTTGAGGCCTTGGAGGACCTTCACAAAGCGTTTGAACTTTCCCTCCGTGAAATCATTAGCCTTTTTGGACGGGTAGGGAAGTACCTTCGTTGTCGGAGGCAAATGGACGGACGTCGGTATTCTCTGAGGAGGGTCGGCCGCGACCTGGGGGTGGTCGGCTGCGACCTCCTCTGAAGTTGGGACAGGGTCGGTGGAGACCATTGGAGGGTCGTCCACGACCTGTTCCAGGGGGGTTTCGTCTTCTTTGTTCGTCGTCTCTTCACTTGCTACTCGGTCCGGCAACTTCTTCCCGCTTCGGATGTGAACGGCGGCAATATGGCCTCTTGGGTTCTCATCGGGGTGGCCCGGTAAGCGCCCTTGAGGTCGTGGGATTTGAGCCGCGAGGTCACCGAGTTGGGAGTCAACGTTCTTTCTCCATGTGTCAAGATCTCCCAATCTTGTATGGACACCTTTCAACTGAGTGGTGAGCTCGGTTCTCACCCCTTGCATCAATCCTTCTTGCAACTCTTGGACCCATGATGGCTCCGCTTGATAACCGGGAGGTCTATAAGGAGGGGCCCTTTGTTCTTGTGGGGGAGGTGGATAACCTTGACCTTGGCCATGGTTATTCCATTGAGGATAGTTGTTGTTCCTCCCCGCATAAACATTGCTTTGGCCTCGGTAGGGCCCTCTCATATAGTTCGCCTCCGCATAAGCCTCGGCGGCCCGGACTTGCTCCACATTAGTGCAAGAGGCGGCGGTGTGAGATTGAGAACCGCACTCTTGACAAGGAGGGCCGGCGGACTTGAAGTAGCTCACTTGCTTCTTGAGCTTGTTGATCTCATCTTGCATAAATTGGAACTTCACATCTTGATCAATTGGCTCACTATTAGGATCATAAAGCCTTTTTTGTGGAATCTGGATGGCTTGTTGGGTCCCATACATGGCATCATAGTTGGTGAGTTTGTCCATGAGACCCCATGCCTCGTCGGGATCCATCTCAATGAAACCGCAATCGGTGTGGAGGTTGATGCGGTCTTTTGTTGCGCCATTGATCCCTTGAAAGAATATTTCTTGGAGGACATAAGGAGGTTGTCCATGAGTTGAACATTGCCGAAGAAGCTCCTTGAATCTCTCCCAAGTTTCAACAAATGTCTCGTTGGGAAGTTGATGGTAGGAGGTGATGCGCTTCCTAAGCTCGGTGGTTTTGGCCGGTGAAAAGAACTTCGTCATGAACAAGTCGTGCAAAGCCTTCCATGTAGTGATAGATCTAGCGGGCAAAATTTCGAGCCAATGAAGGGCCTTCCCACATAAAGACCACTTGAACGCCTTGAGGAGAACATACTCAAGTGAGACACCATCGGCGGCGATAGTGTCACAAAGATCGGTGAAGTTCTTAATGTGCTCCATGGGGCATTCGGTGGGTTTGCCTTCATATTGAGATCTTTTGATGAGAGTGATGAAGTGGGACTTGATCTCAAAAGCACGCTCTATTGCCGGGAGCACAATAGCGGACTCGAGAACCCTAAGCTCTGGGTGCATGTATTGCTTAGCGTTCCTCGGGATGGCATCAAGTTGTTCTCGCAGGCGGGCGGCTTCCTCTCTTTCTTGCCGCGCAGCTGCAGCTTGAGCATCACGCTCCAGTTGCATGCGCTCCATTTGAGCGCGAAGCTCAGCCATTTGACGAGCAAGAGCCTCAGCGTCGGCCATTGCTCTTCGTTCTCTTAGTCTTCGGCGAAGGGTTCTCTCTATTTCGGGATCAAAGGGGAAATGGTCAATTACCCTTCGAGAACTAGAGGGCATGCACCTGCGTACAAAACACTAGAGAAATGGATTAGTAACAAAATAGGGGTTCGGGCTAGTCCCTTACCCAAAAGAAAGCTAGACTTGAAAACTAAACTAACTCCCCGGCAACGGCGCCAATTTGTTGAGAGGGTATACCTTAACAAACAAATTTGTCAAGACCCCGCTGAGTATAGAGAAGTCAGGATCGTCCATGGGAGCTAGTAGTTCTATAGTCTAGCAAGCAACTACGAAAGCGAAACAAAACAAAGCAAAACAGAACAAGCAAACAAACGCAAAGCACACATCTCAGGAATAGGTCGTGGCCGACCTAAGGGAGGTCGCGGCCGACCTAAAACAGAACTTCACAACACCAAGAAAACAACTACAGAGGAGGTCGCTGTGACCTACAACTGGTCGCGGCCGACCTATTCTGGGCACGAAAGTGGGTTGGGTAAAATCAAGGAAAAACAACTAGGGGGTGGGGTTTCACCACAACATGAGCATGCATTCAAACAATGATAAAGGACCAACTTAACTCACAACCTCATGGGTGACCTTCGTCACAAAAGAACACATCAAAAGCCTACACTTACATGAAGGATCTAACATGCAATCCAACTTGTTCTTCGAAGGGTTCGACTTTCATCTAACCCGGATAGTCCACATTCCCAACCAAACCTCTCAATTAGGCAGCAAACAAGAGCATTCCCCCTTCTTCAAGGGTTTTAAGCACACAAGAGGGATTTATGGGCAGAGATTTCAAGTTAAGCATGGGTCCAAACAATCAAGGTCTCAAATGCACTTTCATGGTGGGTTTCACCACAACCCTAGCAAGCTAACTACTCACACATAATCAAACACACAAACAACACTAAAGAAAAGGAAAACATCATTCAAAGCAAACAATTTCAATTAATTTCAAGATCCACTTACAAACTTAAGCAAAACCCACAAATTTCTTCAGGCACCATTGTTATCTTCTTCCTAGAACACAACCAACACAAGCTTTCTTCTCCACTATCTCTACTTACAAACACTTCTCTCTCACACTCACACTCTTCTTCTCTACCGTCACTTTCTTCTTCTTCCTTCTCAGCCCCACTCTCTCCTCTTTCTTGAGCCTTTTCCCCCCTTGGAAAAGCTGATTTGAAAGGGAGACAAAATGGGTTTTGTAGCAGCCCACAAAAGCAAGGGAGGGAAGTTTCCCCACTCCCACATCTCTGCCACAAGCCTGCCACAAGTCTGCACAACCGCCCTCCTTTTTCGGGTTTCGAAAATCCCGCCCAAAAGCTTTACTTGCAGCGCACGGACTAATTTTCGGATGCTGAGAGGGGTCGGCCGCGACCATATGGGGATCGGCGCCGACCACCTGCAGGACGTGGAATTTTCTTCGTTTTGTTCCGTTCTTGCTCCGATTGGGTGGACTTTTGTTGGGTGCTTTTGCCCTTTTTCTCCTTGATTTTCTTGAGGATTTGTTACTCCTTTGAGGCTCCCTTGGTTGCAATCTTGGATCTTGGTTCTTGACTCTTTGACTCACGAAAACTGACGGTTCCTAGAAAGCTCCAAAAATGCATGAAAACTTCTCCAAAAGACTCCAAATACCTACACAACACGAAACAACACACAAACGACTCCAACCCTCGAAAGAGAGTGGAAATCTTATGCAAAACACACAAACACATAGGAAAATATGCAAAACAAGCTAGAAAACAACCTATGAAATACAACTAAAAAGCACGACATCAGTATGAAGAGGGAGAGAGTGTTGTAACTTGTGAGTAATTAAAGCTCTTTAAGAATTTATGGGAAAATTGAAAAGAGATGAGTTAAATGATAACGTACGAATGGAAAAATTGCCTTCTCCCTTAGCTGTACACAAGATATCTACGATTTTTTTTAATACATATATATATATAGTAAAAAATATTTTTGGGGGGGCCCTTGTATTTTTTTGGGGCCCTGATCTGTTGGGCTTTTTGCACACCCTCATCTACGGAACTGCCCACGTTGTAAGATCTAGATGTTCTGTTGTCGAACTAGCTTGGTAGTTCCACGTGAGGTCTACTACCGTGTAACGCCTTGTCAAAAAGACGCGGTTTTACAGTTTCCATGGTTCGAGCAATCTTATACATCATTTTCATAGTTCCAATTCTAAGATTTAAACGTGGCTCATCTATGGGCTTAAACTCAAGACTTTGAGCCTTGCTTGGAGGATCCTTGTTGGTTGTGTTAGACGAAACTGGATATGCATCTAGGCTGATACTCTTTTACTTTCCCTTATCACCCGATGATAATTGTAGTCCCTTCGATGTTACACAATATACACAAATACAATAGTTAAAATTTGATAATTGAATATTATTTATAGAAAAAATTTAAAATTTGTACCTTGTCTATGAAAATATGATTTCTTGGCCATTGGACATAAGAACCATTTGCTTCAACAACTACACATGCTTCTTTTGTGCGTACAAGTAAAGGCGCTTCTGGCATCTTAGGGTCAGCTATACTAACTTTCATGTGTCCAGGCTTTAACGGTATGTTATGGATTACCATATTCTGCATGTCATGACTACTAAATGGCTTACAACAAGAGACCCTCCTACTAGCACATTTTTTTCCTATTGGACTCCCCTACAAAAACATGTTCAATTAGACCCCTATACTAGGCTCACTTATTTCTATGGAACCCTAGCTTTAAGTTTACATGAACAAGCGCGTGTTGCATGAACTACTCTCCTTTCGCACGCGTTCAGACTCGTAACCTTTGCTATTCTCCTTCAAGTTCATGTATGCTTAATCATATGTAATGACCATATGAAAATAATATTATAATATAAGATTTTATAAAAGGCATAATTAGGCTTAGGTGATGTCTGATTAGCAACACGTGGATTTCGTGTTTTTACTACGCCAAGTTTAGTTGGAAATTAGACCGGCCTGATACCTCGGCGAACGTCTGTCACAAGTGAGGGATAAAACCTCGGATGGTGTTCAACAAAAAAAAGTGGGCCTAGTACAAGGGTTTAATTAAAATGTTTTTTATAAGGGGGTCTAATAGGGAAAAAAGTACAAGTAGGGAGGTTTGTTGATGTATTAAGCCACTACTAAATACCATCCACAAAACTAATATGGAATGTCCAGGATCAGGTGAAGATAGTTGACATTTAGTCCAACCTTATAAATAATATGTACCAAAAGAGCATAAAGTACTAAAAACAGAATATGCATGGCAAGAAACTATGACAGATTCAATCTTAGTTTTACCTCAAGAAATGATCATGCAATAGTCACGTACAGGTCGTTTAGTTTTCTTCTCCCTTTAATATTATCATGAACATATTCTGTATGTTATCTTCTAATAGCTACTCTATGGTGAAAATGATCATGCAATAGTCACATAGATATCATCTAATTAATGAAATTCATAAAGGACAAGTAACTCTACTATACTTGAACATATTCATCATTTGCTAATAAAGTAAAATTTTTACTGAGTTGTAACTACTATGAAATCATAAGTTTGAAGTAACATTCTAACCATCTAGGTTGCTATGTGTAGAATATTTTCAGCCATATTACCATCTTTGTCTTTCCTAACCGCTAATCATAATTTATCTCTTGTTATTGTCATTAAGGATGTGAGATCTTCCTCTGGATTTGCTAATTCTTTTTGGAGTTCTAAACTCTAAAACATGTAAATGTTATATCATATAATAATAATAATCAATTACATATAAGAAGTAACTTGTTTTTAGTTAGTTGTTTGCTTACTATTTCCTCTTCAAGACGAGCATATCCTAAATGAGAAGCTCTATAAGTTTAATCATTATGTTCTACACTCTTTCGATGCTTTTCGCTTTCC
Organism: Polygonum aviculare; assembly: GCA_934048045.1. NCBI lineage: Eukaryota > Viridiplantae > Streptophyta > Magnoliopsida > Caryophyllales > Polygonaceae > Polygonum > Polygonum aviculare. The sequence goes on along the minus strand of OW204030.1, from coordinate 14,137,055 downwards.
TCATTTTAGTAATAGAAAAAGCGTCATTCAAATATAATCAAACCAATATTAAAGTAAGTAACAATTAGAAGATATTATCTCAAACTTAAGAGTAAGTCTAGTTCTAACAAACTCGCCGTACATTTGTTGATTGATAAAAGTATATTTGGGTGGAGGGTTGACTATATTTTTCCTGTATCTGGATGCATAAACCTATGTGTTTGACGATATTAAGGATTGCCTTGTACTTAATATTGTGCCTATACAATCGTCCCTTAGTTTTGATGTGACAAACTCACTTTGATCTAATAAAGTTCTCCAAGTGTTCAGGAATACTAGTGATGAAAAAGACAACAAGTGTGTATACGTCCCTGAGGTGAAGGGACGCTATCTCCCAAGAGTAAGGACCAACGAAGTTACTACTTGAGCAAAGACGCAGTCCCAAGCAAGTAGGAACACGAGCTTCAACTCCAAGCGTCCTTACTTGGCACCCGACAGGATGACATCACTCGACAAAGTTTGATCATCAAGGACACGTGGAGGCCGATCTTGTAGCGGAGTCCTACACAATTGGATACAGGAAGCTTCCCTCATCACCGCCATACCACGTGGAAGCTGATCTTGTAGCCACGTCCATGAAGGGCATGATCGTCAGAAGGAATGACGCCCTTCCCCAAGTGCTATAAAATACCCCCTGGGCATTTATAGTGATAAAAGCTTTCAGAGAATATTCAGAGAGAATCAGAGTGAAAGCGACCTCGATCAAGAACACCAAGAATAAGTCAAGAACTCTCGAAGACTAGGTGTTAGATCGAGTGAAAGTTAGAACCCAAATCACAAAGTACTATGAAGGACGAGTGAGTAGCGTCCTTTAGAACATTAAGCTAGGTTACTGTTATAGGCTTAAAGGAGTTTTTACTAGTGGACTTAGGACGCACTCTAAGTACCAGACAAGTGTAAACAACTCGTCAGTATAACTGTAAGAAATGAAAGAAGATGTTTAGCTTGAAGTAAAGAGGGACTTTTATGCATTCAAAATGTTTTCAAATGAAACAGTCAAAGACTACTCCTTTTGTTTTGAAGCTCTTATCACCAAGTTGAAGAATTTGGGAATTCCTGATGATGAAATCTCAATGAGGAATAAAGTCCAAGTATTGGAGTTTGGAACTTTGACAAGACTACCTTCAAAGAGAATCAAGAAAACAAGAGTCTTGAAATGGAAGAGATCTATGGGAAGCTGAGACAGTACGAAGCCAAAAGAAAAGCAGATAATGCTGAGCTTGGAAGGAACCCTCAAACTGATCTAGCTTTGACTATGGCATCAAGGACGCCAGAGCATACAGAGTATCTTCGTCGGCAAAATCAACTGGCTTTGATGATGAAAGCCAAAACAAAGGAGCATCGCGAGAACTTGCGTCTTCAAGCTTTGGTGGAGCGTCAAGGAAAGTCAGAGGAACAACTTGCTGAAGAAGAAGAAGTCGCTCTCTTGCACAAGACTTTGCGTTCATGGGCTAAAAGAAACAAAAACTGAAAGATGAAAATGCCGTTCAAAAAGGAAAGTCTCAAGTATTCAGAGGTTGAGATGAAAGAACTAACATGTTACAAATGTAACAAGAAAGGCCATTTTGCTAAGAACTGCAACTCTTGAATGTCAGCAAAGGACTTTAAGAAGAAAGCTCTCATGGGTGCGTACGCAGCTGCCTGGGACGATCTCTGTATAGATGATGAAGAACCAGCCGACCAGGTCGCGTACATGGCTATGGAGGACGCTCTAGAAATTGCACAGGACGCCTCTAAAACTGAACAAGAGGTAACTCACGACTCCAAGATAAGTTCTTTAGATAAATGTTCAAAGCCTAAGCTCATTAAACTTATTGCTCAAACCATGCAAGAAAGTTAATCTATGAAAGAAAGGATGGATGAACTTGAATTTGAAAACATTGTGGGTGAATGTGAGAACTGTAGCACTATGACTTTGCAACTAGAGTCCTCAATTGAAGAAACAAAGTCCCTAAAAATTGAAATCATGTGTCTCAAACTTGAGAACGCTAATCTTAGGGATGAAGTTAAAGTTTTAGGAAAGAGTCCTATAACTGAAGTTGTAAAACCTGTAGTCTTTGTCCCTGCTAAAAGAGGACTAGGATATGAGTCTGACTCAAGGAACTCTCTTCCTAGTGATTTTGAAGCGAGTAAAAATTCTGAATTAGAACTTGAAAGGGAGAAAACCAAGAATCTTGAGGAATGTATTAGAGTTCTTGAAAGTGGAGAAAAAGGAGAAAGGGACTACTATACTAACTCAACCGGCAACAAAATTTAGAAAAGAATTGCTAAAGGAGAAGGGTCAAAAGTCTACAACCCAGAGAAAATGAAGGAAAACAGAATCCAAAGTCCTAACAAAAATATTACCTTGATGATTATTATAGGACATTTTGGTACTGTGGTCAAGGTGGTAATTACAAGTATGATTGTCTTAAACTGAAGGAAGACCTTGAAAGTGGCAAAGATGCTAGGACTAAAAGTGGAAATCATGAGTCCGTTCCTAAGAATAATGCAAGGCGTCCTAGAATTTCTAGGACTTCATTTAGAAAGCATGCTACGTCCAATGATGTTAATCTAAATGATTATATGTCAGAAAGAGAGTTCTTCTATTGTAACGAACCAGGTAAGGAACAGCTTGCCTGGGTCGCGAAAAACTAACTCTTTTTAACAGGTGGAAGTGAGGGGAAGTCTGTGGATCATTGATAGTGGCGCCTCAAATCACATGACAGGAAGCCATATCCATCTCACTTCTATCCAGAATAGTGCCACGGGAGGAACTGTCTCGTTTGGCAACAAGGGCAAAGGAAAGATCAAAGGGACGGCCACTAGAAGTCTGAATTCGTCCATCAAAGCATCAAATGTTAGTCTTGTTGAAGGACTTGGCTTCAATCTCCTAAGTGTCTCTCAAAATATGTGATCAAGGTGAAAACCTAGTCACATTTGACTCAAAGGAATGCCTTGTTATCAAAAAGAAAACAAACAAAATTGTTCTCAAAGGAGTTCGCCAAAACAATGTCTACATCTTCAATCAAAAGTTCAAGCCTGCTATTGAGCTGTGCCTATCTGTTTCAACTGAGGACGCTGACCTCTGGCATCGCCGTCTTGGTCATGCTGGACTAAGCACAATCCTTAGGCTACACCAACAAGATCTTGTAAGAGGACTTCCCCGAATCGATCCTGAGAAAGTTCAACAATGTGAAGCTTGTATAAAACGGAAGCAAACAAGAACGTCCTTCAAGTCTAAGAATGAAGTAAGCACGAAGAAACCCTTGGAACTTCTTCATATGGATCTTTGCGGACCTATGAGGACGATGAGCTATGGTGGAAAGAGGTACATGTACGTTCTCGTAGATGATTTTTCTCGATTCACTTTGGTTCTTTTCTTGGTGTCAAAATCAGATTGTTTTAACGCCTTCAAAGTCTTCATCAAACAAGTCGAAGTTGCTCTTGGGACGCGCTTGAAAGCCTTACGATCAGACCATAGGACGGAGTTCCAAAACTCAGAGTTCCTGGCCTTCTGTGATCAACATGGTGTCTCTCACAACTTCTCATTTCCAAGGACTCCTCAACAAAATGGTGTTGTGGAAACAAAGAATAGGACGCTAGAGGATATGGCAAGGACTATGTTGCTAGCGAGTGGCATTCCTAAGCACTTTTGGGCTGAAGATATTGCTACTGCCATCTACATCATCAACCGTGCCATGATCCGTCCCTTGCTGAAGAAGACGTCCTATGAGTTGTTGAATGGAAGAAAACCTCGCATTGATTATCTATGTGTATTTGGATGCAAGTGTTTTGTTCACAACAACGACAAAGAGTAGCTTGGAAAGTTTGATGCAAGAAGTGATGAAGCCATTTTTCTTGGGTACTCCCTCACAAGAAAAGCCTATAGAGTTTTCAACAAAAGGACTCTTAAGCTTGAGGAGAGTATCCATGTTGTGTTCAAGGAGAGTTCTTCCCATAAAGAAAAACCAAGTACAAAAGAACGCTCTTCTTTACAACAGCAGGACGACTCTGAAGACGAAATCGATGGTTGGTCCTCAGGAAAATACTATGTTCCTAAGGACTGCAACGCAAATCCAGAAGAAGTCTCAGTAGACGTTCCTAGCGTTGATCAAGGAGATCCTTCTCGCAGTGAATCTCTTGTTCAAGAGGATATGGCAAAGTCAAGTCAACAAGGTGAGCAACGCCATGGTGTGGACGCTATCTCCGAGGGCAAACACACTGAGGACGATGCTCTAGATGAAGATGGTGATTCTTATGATAGTATTGATCCAAGGTTTGCTCAACTCTTTCAAAGGGAGTCCCGCTTCTCTAGGGATCTGTTGGGACGCTATCAAGAACGCCTGCGTACTTGGTAGTGTGCCCACACAAACCGTCCCTTAGTTTTGATATGACAAACTCACTTTGATTCTAATAAATTTGTCCAAGTGTTCAGGAACGCCCAATTAACAAAGGACAACAAGTGTGTGAACGTTCCCTAGGCTTAGGGACGCCAGCTAACAGGAAGTAAGGACCAGCAAGAGACTACTTGAGCAAGGACGGAGTCCCAAGCAAGTAGGAACGCAAGAAAGGAGTCCTTACTCTCTAGCCGACAGGATGACATCACTCGACAATGTTTGATCATCCAAGGACACGTGGAGACCGATCCTATAGCAGAGTTCATCAACACGTGGCGGCCGATCCTGTAGCGGAGTTCATCACATACAGCTGGATACAGGAAGCTTCCTCATCACCGCCATACTCGTGGAGGAAGATCCTGTAGCCACGTACCTCAAAGGCATGATCGTCAGAACGAGAATGACGCCCTTCCCAAGTCCTATAAATACCGCAAGGCATTTATTGTGACGCTAACGCTTTCAAGAGAATATTCAGAGAGAATCAAAGAGAAAGCGACTCACTCAAGAACACGAAGAACTAACTCAAGAACTCAAGAACAGTGCTAGAACTTGTGTTAGATCGAGTGAGACTTGTAACCAAATCACAAAAACAGTTTGTAAGAGGAAACCCAAAAGGAGAGAAAGAGAGTTCTGCGAAGTACTACAGAACGTAGGAATAGAGTCCTTTGATAGATTGAACTCGCTTAAGTTGTAGGCTTAGAGGAGTCCTTTACTAGTGGACTTAGGGAAAAGCTAAGTGCTAGAGAACTGTAAAGACTCGCCAGTACAACTGTAAGGACGTTCAATATAAAGGAAAGAACTATTCAAAAATCCTTCAAGGAGGTAGAGGTTTACACTCAAGGACTACTTGGTCTTGAGTGGTTCCTCTATAATTCACTGCGTTCATTACTTACCTGTTTAGTACTTAATTTCCGCTGCATTACTCAAGGACGCCCCTACTCCTCGTAGGGACTCCTAACCTAAGGACGCCTTTACCAATGTAAAGGACGTCCCTCAGTACTAACGATCCAACAATTGGTATCAGAGCGGGCGCTCTAGATTCTTACTGAGTTGCAGGTAAAGATGGACATGGAACCGATTGGAATCTCTTTTGTGAAGCCTCCGCGCCTGACGGACGGTAACTTCAATCGCTGGAAGACAAGGTTCGCGAATTTCTGCAGAGGTCAAAATTATCAATGCTGGAAGGTCATTATGAAAGGAGATCTCAAGGTGCCCGCTGACAAAGCTGATAAGGAGGACGAGTGGGGTCCTGACGAGTTCAAATTGATGGAAACTAACGCAAAAGCCATGTGTTTCCTTCAAGCATCCCTATGTGAAAGGGACGCCACTCGAGTTGGTAACTTGCCAACGGCGAAACAACAGTGGGACGCCCTGGAGAAGTTTCATGTAGGAACAGCTGAAATGAAAGAGGACGTCCAGCTGAAAATCAAGAAGGAGTTCTATGCTTTTACTATGTTGCCAAATGAATCTGTGAATGATTACTCGTACCGTTTTGAGGCCCTTGTCACCAAGATGAGGAACTTGGGCATTCCAGAAACAGAAATCTCCATGAGGAATAGAGTTCAAGTGGTCATTGATGGATTGACTGGAGCCTGGAACTTTAACAGGACAACGTTCAAAGAGAATACGGCCAACAAGACTCTAGATATGGAAGAAATCTATGTAAAGCTCAGACAGTACGAAGAAAGAAGAAAAACTGATATGGCACAACTAGCAAACAACCCTCAAACTGATCTTGCTTTAGCGTCCACAACACTAGAGTACGCTGACTATATTCGTCGTTAGCAAGAAATTTCTTTAATGGTGGAAGCTAACAAGAGTGAGAACCGCGAGAGGATGCGCGTTCAAGCTTTGAAGGAAAAGGAAAGCAAGACTAAGGAACAGCTCGAGGAAGAGGAAGAAATTGCTCTCTTCAACAAAGTTGTTCGTGCCTTTGGTAAAAGGAACAAATATCTCAACAAACACAAGATGCCCAAGAAGGAGAGTCGCAAGTACACTGATGCAGAAATGAAGGAACTCACATGTTACAAGTGTAACAAGAAGGGACATTTTGCTAAAAAATGTACAACAGGAATGTCTGCAAAAGATATGAAGACGAAAGCCCTTATTGGAGCGTTCTCCTCTGCATGGGATAATGGAAGTTCTTCCTCTGATGATGATGATGAAGAACCTGATGAGCAAGTGGCGTACATGGCTATGGAGGACGTCACAGTTGTTGAGGAGAACGTCCCAAAATCTGAACATGAGGTAACTCGTGAATCTATGATGAGTTCTTTAGAACACTGTTCCAAATCTAAACTCATTAAACTGATTGGAAAAATCATGGAAGAAAGTGTTATCATGCAACATAGAATGGATGAACTTGAACTTGAAAATGAGAATATTGTTGTTGAATGTGAAAACTGTAGTTCCATGACCGTTCAACTAGAGTCCTCATATGAAGAGTCTAAATCTCTAAAAACTGAAGTAATGTGTCTCAAACTTGAGAATACTAAGCTTAGGGAAGAAGTGAAAGTGATGGGTAAGAGTCCCATAGTTGAGGAAGTCAAGCCAATAGTCTTTGTTCCAGCCAAAAGAGGACTAGGCTATGAGTCTGAACCTAGGAACTCTCTCCCTAGTGACTTTGAGGCTAGTAAAACTTCAGAACTAGAACTTGAAAGAGAGAGAACCAAGAATCTTCTTGAAAGAATTAGGGTTCTAGAAAGTGGAGAAAAAGGACAAGAGGACTACTATACCAATTCCACTAGTCATTGAATTTATAAGAAAATTGCAAAAGGGGAAGGTTCAAAAGTTTGTGATCCCCAAAAGATGAAGCAAAACAAAATCCAACGTCCCAACAAGAAGTACTATCTTGGTACTTACTATAGGACGTGTTGGTATTGTGGACAAGGAGATCACTTCAAATATGATTGCTTAAAACTCAAAGAAGATGTTGAAAATGGAAAAGTTGCTAGGACTAACAACGAAAATGCTAAGTCCGTTCCTAAGGCTAATCCTAGGTGTTCTAGACGCTCTAGGAACTCTTTCCGTAAGCATGCTATTTCAAATGATGTGAATATTAATGACTACATGCCAGAACCAGAGTTCTATTTTTGTAACGAACCAGGTAAGGAACACCTTGCCTGGGTCGCCAAACACTAACTTTGTTATGGCAGGTGGAAGTGAGGGGACGCCCATGGATCATTGATAGTGGCGCCTCAAATCATATGACAGGAAGCCAGATCCATCTCACTTCTATCCAAAGTAGTGCCACGGGAGGAACTGTCTCGTTTGGCAACAAGGGCAAAGGAAAGATCAAAGGACTTGGCTTCAATCTTCTTAGCGTTTCTCAAATGTGTGATCAAGGTGAAAACCTAGTCACATTTGACTCAAAAGAGTGCCTTGTCATCAACAAGAAGTCCAACAAAGTTGTTCTCAAAGGAGTACGCCAAAACAGTATCTATGTCTTCAATCAAGCATTCAAGCCCAAATCAGAACTATGTCTATCTGCTTCAAAGAAGGACGCTGATCTCTGGCATCGCCATCTTGGCCATGCTGGACCTAGCACAATCCTTAAGCTGCACCAGAGAAATCTTGTGAAAGGACTTCCCCGAATTGATCCTGAGACAGTTGAACAGTGCGAAGCCTGTATCAAAGGGAAGCAAACAAGAACGTCTTTCAAGTCCAAAAATGAAGTAAGTACAAAGAAGCCTTTGGAACTTCTCCATATGGATCTTTGTGGACCAATGAAGACGCTGAGCTACGGTGGAAAGGGGTACATTTACGTTCTCGTAGATGATTTTTCTCGATTCACTTGGGTTCTTTTCTTGGTGTCCAAAGCAGATTGTTTCAATGCGTTCAAAATCTTCATCAAACAAGTGGAAGTTGCTCTTGAGACGCCTCTCAAAGCCATAAGATCAGACCATGGAACGGAGTTCCAAAATTCAGAGTTCCTGGCCTACTGTGATCAACATGGAGTCTCTCACAACTTCTCAGCTCCAAGAACTCCTCAACAAAATGGAGTTGTGGAAAGAAAGAATAGGACGCTAGAGGATATGGCAAGAACTATGCTCTTGGCAAATAGTGTTCTCAAGTACTTCTGGGCGGAAGCTATTGCCACAGCATGTTACATCATCAATCGTGCCATGATCCGTCCTCTGTTGAAGAAGACGTCCTATGAGCTGTTGAATGGAAAGAAGCCTCGCATTGATTATCTCAGAGTCTTTGGTTGCAAATGTTTCGTTCACAACAATGATAAAGAAAAACTTGGAAAGTTTGATGCAAGGAGTGATGAAGCCATATTCCTTGGGTACTCCCTCACCAGCAAAGCATATAGAGTTTTCAACAAAAGGACTCTAAAGCTTGAGGAGAGTATTCACGTTGTTTTCAAAGAACGTTCCTCTCACAAAGAAAAGCCAAGTAAGAAAGAACGCTCTTCTTCACAACAACAGGACGACTCTGAAGACGAAGCTGAAGATTGGTCTTCTGGAAAATACTATGTTGCTAAGGACGCATCTCCAAATCCTGAAGAAGTCTCAGTGGACGTTCCCAGTGTTGTTCAGGGAGTTTCATCTCGTAGTGAATCTCCAGTTCAACAATGTGTGGTTGAATCAAGTCAACAAGGTGAGCAAAGTCAAGGTGTGGACGCTCTATCTGAGGGGGAACGCACTGAAGACGATGCTCAAGATGATAGTGATGATTCTGATGGAGACATTGATCCAAGATTTGCTCAACTATTTCAAAGGGAGTCCCGCTTCTCTAGGGACCACCCAACTTCCCAGATTGTCTCAGACCCTTCTCAAGGAGTTCAAACAAGGTCAGCTGCAAGCAAGTCCCAAAGTGCAAATTTAGCCTTCTGTGCATTTAATGCCTTTGTCTCTATGGTGGAGCCAAAGAATATCAAAGAAGCACTACAGGACGCTGACTGGATTCAAGCAATGCAAGAAGAACTCAATCAGTTTGAAAGGAACAAAGTTTGGACCCTCGTCCCATGTCTCAAAGGGAAAAATATCATAGGGACGCGATGGGTGTTCAGAAATAAGCTTGATGAGAGTGGACGTGTGTCAAGGAACAAGGCAAGACTGGTGGCTCAAGGATTCAAGCAAGAGGAAGGCATAGACTATGATGAGACCTTTTCTCCTGTTGCTAGAATTGAAGCCGTTCGTCTCCTTATTGCCTTCGCAGCTCACAAAGGATTCAAGTTATTTCAGATGGACGTCAAGACTGCCTTTCTCAATGGAAAGCTGAAGGAGGAAGTGTACGTTGCTCAGCCGCCTGGCTTTGAGGACGCCTCTCACCCAGATCATGTGTACTACTTGGACAAAGCGCTATATGGACTCAAGCAAGCCCCTCGTGCATGGTACGACAGGTTTGCGTCCTTTCTTTTGTCTCATGGGTACACTAGAGGTTCAATTGATAAAACTTTGTTTATAAAGAAAGTTCACAAGGACATTTTGATTGCCTAAGTCTATGTTGATGATATAGTCTTTGGTAGTACTAACATGAAGCTTGTAGATGAGTTCAAGTCCTTAATGAGTAGTGAGTTTGAGATGTCCCTCATTGGAGAACTCAATTTCTTCTTGGGACTTCAAATCAATCAACTAAAGGAAGGGACGCGCATTCACCAACAAAAATATGTCCGTGAAATGCTTGAGAAGTACGGGATGAACACGTCCAAACCTGTTGCAACCCCATGTTCTCCAAACTCGCGTCTTTACGCAGACGAACAGGGAAAGGACGTTGATCAAAAACTTTACAGAGGGATGATTGGTTCTTTGCTCTATTTGACCACAAGCCGTCCCGACATTATGTTTGCCGTTTGCTTGTGTGCATGCTTCCAGGAAAATCCAAAGGAGTCCCACATGCAAGAAGTCAAGAGGATCTTTCGCTACCTCAAAGGACGCGACGATCTTTGCCTTTGGTATCCCAGGAAGACGTCCTTTAAGCTGGTTGGCTACTCTGACGCTGATTATGCAGGTCATGTGATTGATCGGAAAAGCACTTCAGGAATGGAACAGTTCCTTGGTTCATGCTTGGTCTCTTGGGGATCTAAGAAACAGAACTCTGTGGCGCTTTCGACTGCGGAAGCCGAGTACGTTGCTGCTGCCTCGTGCTGCTCACAAGTTATCTGGATCAAATATCAACTAGAGGACTACGGTATAAATCTTGAAACTATTCCCATTCGTTGTGATAACACAAGTGCTATTGAAATTTCCAAAAATCCTGTTTTTCATTCACGCACAAAGCATATTCATATAAGGCATCATTTCTTGCGTGATAATGTTGAACTAGGACTCATTAGTATGGAGCATGTAAGGACTGAAGACCAAATAGCTGATATTTTCACTAAGGCGCTTGATAGACATCCCTTTGAGCATCTCAGGTTGCTCTTGGGGATGATAACTTTTAAGTAGCAAGTCCCGTTCTACTATTCCCTCAATGATTGGCTATGTTTAGTAGATTCTAAGTGTTTAAGGACTGTTATGCATTGAATTCATATTTGCAAGGACGCTAGTCTAAAACTTCATATGTTTGCTACATTGGAACGCCATTCAAATTTTCTCTATTTTGTCTTGAAAAGAGTATCCCTGATCACCCAACCCTCATTATAAGCCGAAATGATGGGAACTCTAAGCTTACCCTAGCCGAGAACTCTGCAAAAGCGTCCTATGAGCTTCTTATTTTATTTTACGGGACGTACTTGCTTTGTTCTCAAATGGTTCGAAAGGTGATCACTGGAACGGTTGTGTTGGTTATTGGTTTGCTTGAAGAAGGTAAATTCTTGCTGAAGTAAATTTTTGCTAAGTATGGGAGAATGCTATGGTTTGAAAGGGAGAACGCAAGCTCAGTGTTTGAGAAGCAGTTAAAGAGTCAGAAATTTGACTATTTGAAAGTTTGAACAGTGACCGTTGCTTTTGCTCAATGCTTAAGGGGGAAGTTTCGCCACGTGTTGAACAGTTAAACAGTGGTAATTACAGATGTGCCACCGCTTCCTCTATATAAGGCCAGAACAATCGCTCTCGAATTTATTACGCTCAACTACTTTCTTGCTCTCAAACTTGCTCTGACATCTCTCTAGAATTCCGGCAGCTTTCTCTCACTAAAATCTCACCTGAATCATGTCTCAACAACTAAAGAACGTGGCCGGATCTTCTACCGGAGGGAAGAGAAGAAAGCTGGTAAAGTCCCATTACATAGAGAAGCCCAAACCCATAGTTCTTAATGAATCTCTAGTGGACTTCATCAACAGAAAGCCGAAAACCCTCTACAACTTGATAAGAGAACGGATGGGCTATCCTGATGTGAAGGGAGACGCAATAAAGACCAGGAACTACAAAAAGTTCATCGAACGATTCGTCATTCCCGGCCTCCACAAGACCAACTTCAAAGATCTACCCGGAAGGATGGACGACGTGCTATTCTTTTCTCAGTTCGAAGGTGAGAATCTTAACCCTCTTCTTGAACTTATTCCCGACCTCCATAATGCCGTCCTCCCTGACTTTCCCATGTACCCTGAGGACTCCTTAGCCTACAAAATGCTAAAGTCCCGAGTACCAAGTCCCTCTCCCCCTCCTCCTGCTGTCCCCACCATTACCACCAAAAAATTACTGAAGCGTCCTACACCATCCTCTCCCCTCTCAAAATCTTCCCAACCCTTCTCCACTTCAAAACCATCGGAGATTGTAGATAAATTTCCTTCTCACTTAAAGGAGGGACGCTCCAAGAAAGTACACGACCCTAGGCCCCTCAAAAAGGCCAAGACTTCTAGCGTCCCATCCTCCAAACCCCCCACAAAAAGGCCAAGCACCATAAAAAGGCCTTCCAACCTGTCCAAGGAATCCACCCCTCCCCCTCAACAAATCTCAATCGTCCAACTTCCAACTCCTCCCCCGTCCCCTCAACCATCAACGCAAAATGCTATAATCCCCTTTCCTCCCCCAACCCTCTCCCCTCTAAACTTGGCCAACTTTCCTTCTGCTCCCGCCCATATCTCTCCACCAAAGGACCCCGAGACCCCCAGATCTCGCCGTCCCTCATCTGAAAGTGGACCAGAGGACGCTGAGCAACGTCCAGCACTAGAGCACACGTTCAGACGTCGCAAAGCCGGCGAATCACCAAAAGTGCTCCTGGTCCAAGCTGCCCCAGAGCCTGAGCACATCTCCTCCTCTTCTTCATCCTCTAGCTCATCTGAGAGCCACAAAGGAACGCCTCAAGAAGCTATTGGTCAAGCCTCCCCTTTCATAGATATCATTGGGGACTCTGCTGACGAGGCTGAAGGAGTTGAGAATGCTCCCGCTGAAACACAAGTAGCTGAGGACGCTGGCGAGCACCAGGTACCTCAAAAGGACGCCGAGCCAACCCTTTCTGAAGAGCTCGAGCGTGATGCTCAGAAAGTCCCTCCTTACAACCAATCCCTCCCCATCCTGAAACCTTCCCAAGCTCCACAACAAAACCCCTCCCCCACAATCCAAACAGAATCCCAACAAGTCCCGACGGACGCTGAGCCCCAATCTGAAAATCCAACAGAAGCTCAGGACGCCTAGGGCACGTCCCAGGGTCAGACCTCTGATGCCGCTCAAGCCACAGCTGGTGGCGATGCTGAAAAAGAACAAGGCACAGAGGACGCTCCTTCAAAGGACGCTTCTGACAGTGACTCTGAGGACGAGTCAGATGATGCTGAGGACTCCGACTCCCCAAAGGGCAAGCGCAAAAGAAAGCATGATAGCGCACCCGTGAACGTTCTTAGCCCTTTAGTCTATTCTGAAGAGTGGCTTGCTTCCTTTCACAACGATGATGAAGTCCAGGAGTTCCTCGAGCTTCTGCGATTTCAGGGCTGGTTGAAAGTTGGGCCTGCGCCCGCTGTAGTTGACAAGGAGCAAATAAAGGCGTTCTACAAGGACTTGAGATACAAAGCAAAAGATGGCTCTCTCCACTTCAAAATAGATGGTGAAAAGGCATCAGTCAATGAACGCCAGGTCCGCGCTTTCATGGGACTTAGCCCCCAAAAGCCCCCGTCCGACGCTCTTAGCTCTCTTCCAGAAGGCGGGTTCAAAACAACTGATGAAGAACTGCCTCTTGTTGAGCATATCTTTCAGGGCAAAAGGCCCGTAGGACTGGATAGGGTGGCTCACGTTCTGAGCAAAGTAGACGCCATAGCTCATTACTTCATTTGTCGCGCCGTCCATCCTAGGCAAGAGAAAAGGTCAATTGTTCAAACTCATGATATAACTCTCATTGACGCTTTTCTAAAACGCCGCCCCATCAACTTAGCAAGAATAGCAATGCAACATATGGCTAAGTGTGGGAGGAAGCGACATGCTCTGCCGTACCCGGGGCTAGTAAAGCTGATTTTGGACTCTCAGAACGCCTATGATGAGAGCGCTCCTCAAGAAGAACTCGGTCTGAAATGGAACGCAAAGAAAGGTCTGGTCGAGATAAGGCACAATGAAGAGTTGCCTTCTGTGATAAAGCAGCTAGAGGCTGAGAAGGAGGAAGCTAGAAAGAAAGCAGAAGAAGAACGCTTAGCTGCTGAAGCTGAGGCCGCAAGGTTTAATTCTACGCCTCAAGAGCTCCCTCAGGACCAAGAGCCCGCAGTAGATCTTGAAACTCTTAATCAAATGCTCTTAGGGACTTCTCCTCCAACTCTTCAAAAGGACGCTCCTTCATCGAGTACAGATCCTCTGCCCCGTTCTGCCCCTGCAAATATAGCTCAACATCCTCCAGCAGAACTCATGGGTGCAATTATGGACAATCAGTGCCTAATCTTCTCTGCCTTAAAGGACTTATCTTCTGCATTCTCCAAGGCTGCTGAACTTCAAGAAAAATTGCTCCAGTTTTATCAAGATCAACAACGTTCTCAGTGATCGCCGTCCCCCATCTTTTGATCCCTCAACTGTTGTGCTTTTGCTTCTTTTTATTTCAAACACTTAAGTTCGTGGTTTGTAATAACCGTACTCTACCTTCGTTTGAATGGCTATTACACTGTTTGCTTGCACATGTTTGTTTAAGCGTTCCACTGCCTTTAGTTATGTGTTTGTGCTAACGTCCTTATCACTTGTTATCCTTTTCGATGATGCCAAAAGGGGGAAGTGTAGTTTTGCAGAGATGCGCTATAAAATAGTTATCTAGAATAAGCAAGTGCTAAGGGGGAACTATTAAGTGAAAAGTCTAAGGAACGCCCATGCTAGAATAAAAGAGGACGCCTAGAAAATTTTCTAGGACGCAACTCTCTCCCTAAAATCCAAATGTTAAAGAATCAAAGAATGAAAACTTGTGCTTACTTAAATCTCTCTAAGTGTTAGAGGACGTTTCTAAGCTTTCATGCATGCTAAGTTAAAATGTTAAAACTATTCTGCAAAAGAGTTTGTCATCATCAAAAAGGGGGAAATTGTTGGGACGCTATCAAGAACGTCTGCGTACTTGGTAGTGTGCCCACACAAACCGTCCCATAGTTTTGATATGACAAACTCACTTTGATTCTAATAAATTTGTCCAAGTGTTCAGGAACGCCCAATTAACAAAGGACAACAAGTGTGTGAATGTTCCCTAGGCTTAGGGACGCCAGCTAACAGGAAGTAAGGACCAGCAAGAGACTACTTGAGCAAGGACGGAGTCCCAAGCAAGTAGGAACGCAAGAAAGGAGTCCTTACTCTCTAGCCGACAGGATGACATCACTCGACAATGTTTGATCATCCAAGGACACGTGGAGACCGATCCTGTAGCAGAGTTCATCAACACGTGGCGGCCGATCCTGTAGCGGAGTTCATCACATACAGCTGGATACAGGAAGCTTCCTCATCACCGCCATACTCGTGGAGGAAGATCCTGTAGCCACGTACCTCAAGGGCATGATCGTCAGAACGAGAATGACGCCCTTCCCAAGTCCTATAAATACCGCAAGGCATTTATTATGACGCTAACGCTTTCAAGAGAATATTCAGAGAGAATCAAAGAGAAAGCGACTCACTCAAGAACATGAAGAACTAACTCAAGAACTCAAGAACAGTTCTAGAACTTGTGTTAGATCGAGTGAGACTTGTAACCAAATCACAAAAACAGTTTGTAAGAGGAAACCCAAAAGGAGATAAAGAGAGTTCTGCGAAGTATTGCAGAACGTAGGAATAGAGTCCTTTGATAGATTGAACTCGCTTAAGTTGTAGGCTTAGAGGAGTCCTTTACTAGTGGACTTAGGGAAAAGCTAAGTGCCAGAGAACTATAAAGACTCGCCAGTACAACTGTAAGGACGTTCAATATAAAGGAAAGAACTATTCAAAAATCCTCCAAGGAGGTAGAGGTTTACACTCAAGGACTACTTGGTCTTGAGTGGTTCCTCTATAATTCACTGCGTTCATTACTTACCTGTTTAGTACTTAATTTCCGCTGCATTATTCAAGGACGCCCCTACTCCTCGTAGGGACTCCTAACCTAAGGACGCCTTTACCAAAGTAAAGGACGTCCCTCAATACTAACGATCCAACAGGATCATCTGAGCTCTCAGATTGTCTCAGATGTTTCAAAAGGTGTTCAAACAAGGTCACTTGCAAGCAAGTCCTAGAGTGCAAATTTGGCTTTTTGTGCTTTCAATGCCTTTGTGTCTATAGTGGAACCCAAAAACATAAAGAAAGCACTCCAGGACGCTGACTGGATTCATGTAAAGCAAGAAGAACTCAATCAGTTTGAAAGAAACAAAGTTTGGCCCTCGTCCCTCGTCCCAAAGGCAAAAACATCTCATTGGGACGCGCTGGGTGTTTAGAAACAAACTTGATGAAAGTGGACGCGTGTCAAGAAACAAGGCAAGACTGGTAGCTCAAGGATTCAAGCAAGAGGAAGGCATTGATTATGATGATACTTTTGCTCCTGCTCCTTATTGCCTTTGCCGCTCACAAAGGATTCAATTTGTTTCAAATGGACGTCAAGACAGCCTTCCTTAACGGAAAATTGAAAGAGGAAGTGTATGCTGCTCAAACCCCTGGCTTTGAGGATGCCAACCACCCAGATCATGTGTACTACCTGGACAAATTTCTCTATGGACTCAAGCAAGCTCCTCGTGCATTAGGGCTGTCCAATGGTCCGGGTGCCCGTAACCCGACCCGGACCGACCCGTAAAATTACGGATCGGGTGCCCGACCCGTAAATTCACATGTAAGGTTATTTTCATGTCGTATGACACTTCATCGTATACATTTCTTTGGTTAGAACTTACTCTGAACTTCGTGGGGGGTGTTACAAGAATTACAAATTTCATTGATAAACTTTACAAAAGTACTAAAAATGAGAATTCTTTTGTTATGATTTTCCTAATTCCTTATTTCATAAGTTATTTTGGTTTAGATATGATAATCGTACACCGGTCAATATTTCGATTCATGCTTAAAGTATTTAAGGTTTAGAAGTGAATCTTGGATATATATATATCGTCAAAGAGGTTTCTATGTGAAACAATTTTAAATGTTGAATTACAACAATTATTAATCAGCATGCCTTAAGTTATTTTCGTTTTCGTATGTTGAAGTTTTAACAAAGTATAGGCGATTCCATCGACGTTTTCTAACAACAATTTGGTAGTATAGATCGAGATTTGTGCTTTGAAAATAAATATGTCAGCCTAGTTATGGCAAAGCTTATATATGAGAATTTTCCTAAATTCATAACTTCCCATTCTTTTTCTCTGTTGATCTAATCATAGTATTTCTAATTATGGCCTCATATGTTCTTTTTGTCTAAATTGAAATTTTGGAGTTGAAAAGTATAAGCTCTAAATATCTTGCTATGTTTTCTATATATATAATTATGTCACATTTATGACAGTGTACTTCCAAAAAGAAGCTTTTTCGTAAATATTCTTTTACCATGAGTTTCAAGGATTCAAGTATTTTCTTTTGACTTTGAAACCATTTTTGGCTATGACCTTCTAACGATTCATTGTTGTTCAATTTCATTAACTTTGTTAGTCGTGAAGATTATTCTTTCCTCTACCAACACTTTCATTTGAAATGTTGAAGATAAAATATTTGACTTGTTCAAGATCACTTACTTTTTCTCTAAAACGTTAACCTATTACTAGGTAGAGACCCCGTTTCATAAGACTCTGCTCTTCCTTGTTGTTGTCGTCTAGCTAATTAAGTATTGTAGGTCTCTTTCAGCAGATCAATAATTAATCTCGTCCGACCCACATTCATAAGATTCAAGTGCGATCTTATCAGTCTCAAGGATAACACTATGAATTTGTATTGCCTTGATCATCAGATTAGGAATAACTCGTGATGAAGTTCAAGTTCTTGTAAGTAAGCTCCAAATTCTTAAGCTTAGTTTCTCAATGAGATACATCATAGCCTAAAAGGGAATTTGGATTGCAATAATTTTAATCGGATGAATGTCATCCTCTTATCTATTGGGATGACAATGATAAAAGAGCTCAATAATGTATGGGGATCCAGGTAGCTACAATTGAGTTTTGTGCTAATCAAGTATAAGTGGGTTTTGAGACAAGGTCAACTCAAGTTATGCAAGAGTTTGAGGTAGAGAGTAATAGGATATCCTTTATGAGCAAAATATTCCTTCATGTGTCCGGCTAAGGCACAAGGTCATTCCTCGAGAAAAGGGTTTTGCTAACAATGTGAGGAATTGTAGAAGTGTTTCTGAAAAGTTATCGTATTGTACCTAAGAAATTATTATGAAGGTATTAAGGTATTGCCTCTCATAAAGGGTATAAATACGAATTTCTCTCGTCTCCCCTGTAATAGCCTAAGTTTCGAGGACGAAACTCTTTTAAGGGGGTGCTATTGTAACGACCCCCTCTTTCGTCAAGACTTCTAGATAGATTTTAGTTCAGTTTCGAGGACGAAACTATTTTTAAGGGGGTAGTATTGTAATAACCCTCTATTTTCCTTAAGGGTAAAAATGTAATTTTACCTTTATATTGTATTAAAAATATTAATAATAAGTTGTTATTAATATTTATCAAAGAAATAACCCTTGCTCAAATTATAAATTAAATCATATGAATAATGTCATACAAGTGTTAGTAGTATAAAATCAAAACTAATAATCAATTATATTAAAGATAAAGATAATTTTTATAACAAGTTATGTACAAATGTCTTTAAGATAGAGATATGTACAAATAATATCAATTATGTACAAATATGATAAGGATAATTTTTATAACATAAAAATATAATATAAGTGGGCAATTTCATGTCATAAGGGCATATTTGCTACTTTTGAAAGTTTGGGCCATTTCCGAACCCTTCTTCTCCAAAACCCCCATTTTCGATCCCAAGCTTCATTCGAGCAATTCGAGCAATTCGAGCTCGTTTCTCAACCCAAACTGATTCCGAAAGAAGCTACGGACTCCTTGTTCGATCCTCTACTAAAGACCTCAATCAATTGGGAGTGAAAGTTCCATTTCCAAGTCGGAAAATTAATCCGAAGCTCGACCTAGGTCGTCGTTGCTTTTGGACGGAATTTCGGCCAAATTGGGTTTAATTAGGAACGGATAAGGACGTTGCAGGATCAAAGAATATCCGTGGCATCTTCATAATCATCCAATTGCGATTAAAGACGATTTAATTCATCCTAATCGTCAAATTGAAGAGGGGCATTCAATGGCACATTCAAGAGCCTGTAACCGGCATTGTGGATAAGTATTCGAGGCCGATTCCTCTACTATAAAAGGCGAAATCGATGGATAGCGTAAGATCACATCGCAATTCATCAAAACCTCTAAAAAATCGCAGGTTAAAGCTCTCGAAATCGCTCGGAATCGGCGGATTTCAGCCACGTCCCGACGCCAGCCCTGTTTTCGCGCAGTTCACTTCGACGCCCTCGTTCTCCCTCGTCCGGCCACCAAGTCCGACTCCGTAACCTCCTGAGTGTTCGCGTCGTTCCCTTCTTTCCAGATCTGTACTCGGCGCCACCTACTATTTCCGGACGGCGTAGATAAGAGCCGGTAAATGTCACTGCTCACGCTCTGTTTTACTGGGCAAAAATTGTCCGGTTTGGCTTCGTAAGCCCAAGCACCGGTCGGGCCCGACCCGGCCCGGCCGACCTGCTCACGTCTCCTTATTGAAAAAAAAGAGTTTTTTTTATTGAATTGAAATAATAATAATAATAATAATAATAATAATAATAACAACAACAACAATAATATTAGTAATAATATTTTTAGTCATATTAGTAAGGTTAATAAAATTGTGTTAGAAAATAGTAAAGTGTTGTTTTATGTGAAAATGTAGTTCTTATATATATATATAGGTATAAGATTAAAATGCTAGATCTATTATTATTAGTTTTTACCACTTGACTATATAATATGAGAATATATATATACAAGAGGATATGTTATGCAAAGGATAGTAAATCATACCTAGTGAAATTTTGTAAAATTCATATAATGTATGTTTTAATATATTGACCTAGTGATATGTATGTATAGTATAAGATTGTAAGAATATGATATTCTTAGAACATGATACTAACATTAAGATGAATTATAATGTTACGTATTATATAATGAGGTTTTCCTTATGCACTAAATATAATAAGTGGATTAGATATTATATTAAGTATTGCATTATTAATATAGTTAAAGGAAAATGGTTATAAAAGGTATAAGGAAATATATATTGGCAAGTAAAGAAATTTCTTAATAAAAGTAATATGTTAAGAATCAAGATTTATAATAATATAACATAAACTATTAAAGGGTTATTATTGAGTTAGAGTTTACGAAGGATATAAACTCTAATATTCATCTCCAAAATAAATTGTAATGATTTATTTTGAATTACCTTGTCTTTCCAATTAGATCGTTACCAAAGATCTAAGTCTTCGTCGTCCTTCATTCCGTTGAGTTATTTTCTTCAAGCTTCGATTTCAAGGCAAGTGGTTTGGTTCTTTTCATCATGATTTCGTACTTGCATGATTTGCTTTAAGTCGTATTTTCATGAATTGTTGGGAACTAAATGTGTGAATAAAATCAACCTAGGATATTTCTATTGTATAGATTTATCGATCATTATTTGTAGGTTGTTCTAGTTGCGCTAGTTACGGACTTAGGTCTCGATGTTTGTGGACTCATATGTGTGTGTTATCTTGTGTTAACTATGATCAAGTGATTAAGGTCGTAAGACCAATTTAATAAATCAATTAAGTATCGCTAGGTCGTAAAGTCTAATTTCCCTAGCGTAAGGTCATGACCCATGCCCGCTCAACCGCCGAGGGGTGTTCGCACTAATAATGTGCCAAGGGACGTAGGTGCCCGTATCTTGTAACCATTTAATAAATCCTTAAGAAAGTATCTTAACAATTCAAGTGTAAGTATGAGTGTCACAAAAAGTATGAACTTAATCTAGATAAGCACTTGTGCACCTAGGTAACTTGATAGGATGGTTAGTACAAAATGGAACACCGTCCTCGCTCTCGGATTTCGTTGAGTCTGGTTCCAATCTGAATGCTTGCTCGACTTGTTAAAACGCCTATAAAATGGCAAGATGGGCTTGGTGCTTAAGCACCCTAGTGGCCACCTCCCCGTCGGCACTTACGAGCAAGATGAGGTTGGTTGAGATTCACGTAGTCAACGAGGGTTTTAAAGACCGACATCAATTGTGTGTAAGAAGTTCCCAACATATTCGTATTAAACCTTTTGAAACCTTTTCCGGAGTTCTTCTCATAATTCTCTTAAAAAGTCATGTTCGTTTTCTCGTGAAAGGCAGTAGAGGGTTAGGCTATCGTCCGGTTTTCATTCGGCGTCGATATCCGTCTCTACTTCCTCTCACTAACCTGAACCGCTTTTCAAAACCCCATTTGCTTAGTCTTTCGTAAGACTAACCCGACCACCCTTTTTCCTTTGCATGGTCGGCTGGTGTCAACCGTATTTCCATCGCGGCACATCAGGTGGTGGAATTGACATTAAAGACTGAAGCCAAGGATACATTGAGGATCTTGCTCACCTTTAATTTCGCACTCTGAGTTTAAAGTTGTGTTGGGTCCCTTGACATGTAAGGACCAATCCAGCGCATCTCAATTTCAATTATGTAATGACACTTCTGTCAATTTGACAAATGTAATAAAGTTTTTGATTCCGCATTTAAAGTTCTTGTTTGTTATGTTAATACTGTAAGGCCTAGGGTGACTTTGGACATTAGTCTCAAGGTCACTGGCGGTAATATTCCTATGTAAAAATTGGGGTGTTACACATGAATCTTGTAGAGGACTTCAAATCTTTGATTAGTAGCGAGTTTGAGATGTCACTCATAGGAGAACCCAACTTCTTCATGGGGCTTCAAATCAACAAAAGTACGTCCGAGAGACGCTCGTGAAGTACGGCATGAATACGTCCAAGCCTGTTGCTACTCCTTGTTCTCCCAACTCGCGTTTTTACGCAGATGAGTAAGGGGCTTGATAGACGTCCCTGTGAGGACTGAGGACTAAGTAGCTGATATTTTCACTAAGGCGCTTGATAGACGTCCCTTTGAGCATCTCAGGTAGCTTTTGGGGATGATAACTTTTAAGTAGCAAGTCCCGTTCAACCATTCCCTCAGTGATGGGTTATGTTTAGTAGATTCTAAGTGTTTAAGGACTATCATGCATTAAATTCACCTTTGTAAAGACGCTAGTCTAAAACTTTATTTGTGTGCTACTTTGGAACGCCATTCAATTTTCTCTATTTTGTCTTGAAAAGAGTATCCCTGATCACCCAACCCACGTCATAAGCCGAAATGATGGGAACTCTAAGCTTACCTTAGCCGAGAACTTTGCAAAAGCGTCCTATGAGCTTCATATTTTCTTTACGGGACGTACTTGCTTGGTTCGAAAGGTGATCACAGGGACGTTTGCTCAGGTTCTTATTTTGCTAAAGAGGTAATTGTGATAAGTCAGAAAGGACGCCAGTTGTTCAAAATCTGTCAGTTGGGACGCTCTTTGTTTAGATTTGATCAGGCTATTGTGGAAGGTGAAGCGTCGTGAGATTTGAAATTTAAACTTATGAACTTCGCGTGTGGAAGACAGTTGTAACCACCCAATTCTTAAGGGGGAACTTTTGCCACGTGTTGCAAAAGGATTCACTATACTATTTATGAGCGTACCCCTGGCCTCTCTATATAAACCAACTTCTCCTCCCACTCAAAGTTTACCGTTTCCAAACTTCCTTGCTCTCAATTTGCTTTGCCTTCTCGCTACTAAGTCCGATCACTTTCTCTCTCAAGAAATTCACCGGAAAATGTTTCAATTGCTAAAGAACGTGGCCGGAGCTTCTATCGGCGGTAAGAAGAGGATGTTGGTGAAGTCCCACACCATTCAAAAGCCAAAACAAATAAGGCTTGATGAATCTCTTGTGGACTTCATCGACAAGAAGCCAAGGACGCTCTATAGGCTGATAAGGGAACGCATGGACCCTCAAAGGCACAAGAACTATGAGACGTTCATCAACAAGTTCATACTTCCTACTCTTCACAAGTATGATTACAAAGATCAGGCCTAAAATACAAGTGATCTGCTGTTTATCACCACCTATGGTCCTGAACACCTTCCCACCCATCTCGACCTCATTCATGACCTTCACAATGTCGTCCTTCCGGACATACCTCTTTACCCCAAAAGCTCCCTAGCCTACAAAATGTTGGAACAACAATCGTCCAGACCTTCTCCTCCTCCTCAAAAGACTCTTCCTCCTAAACATCCTACCCCTCCCCCCCCACACCTCCGTCCCCTCTCTCAAAAACTTCCAAACCAACCTCCTCAAAACCCATTGAAATTATGGACAAGTTCCCTCGTGAACGGGATGCAAACTCAGCTCCTAAGGACGCCGAGGCTCGTCCCACCGTTGAACACACCTTCCAAAGAAGGAAGGCTGGGACTACTTCAAAAGTCCTTGTCTCCTAGACGGTTGAGCCTACAAATGTGCCGTCCTCAAGCTCCTCCTCCTCCACTAGCCCTTCCTCAGAGAGTAGCAAGCATGGGACGCCTATCGTCGAGTCCTCCCCCCTCATCGACATTACAGGGGACTCTAATAATGAGGCTGAAGGAGTTGAGCCAACAGTGGAGAAAGTGGCTGCTGAAGTTGTTGAATTTGTTGAGGACGTTGTTGAGCAACAACTCCCTCAAGTAAAGAACGTCGAGTTGAGTCTGGAGGAGCAGCTTGACCTTGATAATGCTGAAGTCTCACCCTATGAACTTCCCAACCTCCCAATCCTTCAAGCCCAACCCTCACCAAAAAATGTTGCACCTTTGGACACTGAGCCAATAGAAGTTGCGCCTGTTGATGTTGTACGGGACGCTCAAGAAACAAAACACTCGTCCTAACAACAACAACAACAGACTCAAGATCAGTCAACTGAGAATGAGAACGCCGCTTTAGGTGGCAATGGAGAAGCTGAGAAAGTCCAAGGCACAACGGACACTGGTAATAACAGTGCCGAGGATGACAGCGGTGATGAGTCTGATGATGAGGACGATGATGATGAGTCTGACTCTCCCAAGAGGAAAGGCAAAAAGAAAAAGAAGGACGACGAGCCGGTCAATATCCTTGGTCCCTTGCTTTACACAAAGGACTGGCTTGCGTCATTTGATGATGAAGACGTGCAAGAGTTCTTGGACCTCCTTCGCTTCCAGGGCTGGACCAACCTGGGACTGGAGCCTGCCAAGATCCACTCCAATCAGATTCGCGCGTTCTTCAACACTCTGCGCATAAAGAAAGATGGCTCCATGACCTTTAAGATCGATAGTGAGCCGGATTCCATAACTGAATGCACCGTCCGCACTTTCATGGGACTTGGTAACAAGAAGCCGCCGTCTGGAGCCTTTAGTTATTTGCCTGTCAACGGATTTGACATGGAGGACGCCAAGGTAGATGAGCTCTTGAGAGAATATTTTGTGGCAAGAAGCCCCAAGGCAAAGATAGAGTGGCGCTCGTCCTTTCCAAAACTGGGGCGATCGCACACTACTTCATTTGTAGCGCTATTGTGCCAAACCTTGGCACATATGCGTTCTACTTCATTTGACATTGACTGTCTGCTGCTGGACGCTTTCCTTTCTCATCGTCCCATCAATTTTCCGTGCATTGCAATGGAACATATGGCTAACTGCGCAAGGAAAAAGCATGCCTTGCCGTTCCCTGGACTCGTCAAGATTATTCTTCAACAGCAGAACGCATATGATGGTTCCATGGAAGAAGAGGTGTTGGGAATGTACTGGGATCAACGTAAGGGACTGCTCAACATTGGAAACTCTGAAGAGCTGCCGTCTATCAAGAAAAAGTTAGAGGCTGAAAAGGTTGCTGCTGAGAAAAGAGTTGAACACGAACGGTTGGCAAAGCTTGCTAAAGAGGAACACCTTGCCTCTGTTGGACAAGAGCTCACTAAGACTGGTCAAGAGGACGCAACAAATTTTGATGTCTTGGATCAAGTTCTGTTAAGAGACTCGCCTCCTCCATTTCCACAAATGGACGCCCCCTCAAGCAACTCTCGTCCTCAACCGATTCCTCCTCCGAAAAACCCCTCTCAATACCCTCCTCAAGAGCTGATGGATACGATCCTTCATAACCAATGTGTGATGATTCAAGCCATGAAAGAGTCTGCGGAACTCCATGAAAAACTGCTTAAGTACTATCAAGAGTCCTCCCGCAGACGTCCTGAATGATCGCCGTCCTCCCACTATTATCCCTCAACATTTTGTGCCTTTGCTTCTTTTATTTTCAAACAATGATATTCTGGGTCTGTAATGACATTATTCTAATTTCCGTTGAATGGCATTTCTATGGTTTGCGTGCATTTGATTGTTCAAGCGTTCCACTGCCTATAATTGTGTTTTTATGCTACCGTCCTTATTCACTTGTTATCCTTTTCGATGATGCCAAAAGGGGGAAGTGCAGTTTTGCAGAGATGCGCTATATATTAGTTATCTGGAATAAAAAATGCAAGGCAAGTCCATGGCGATGCACCCCCCCCCTGGTTCGCCATGACGCGCTTCTGATGTGATGCACGTGCATCATCGAAGTTGAATGGAAAAAAACGATTTCAACAATAAAAAACATAACTAAGTTCATCTATTGAACATTTAGGGTAGAGAAATAGCATTTTAAAACAATAAACCAAGTTTTAATCAAACATACGAAAGTTCAAACATAAATAAGCGAAATCAAAGTTTAAAAATAGGAAACTAAGTTATAGGGTAAATGGTTTAGGAAAATCAATCATCAAACTCCTCATCACATTAGTCATTTTTTAGTAGATCATCAATAACATCTTCATTAACTTCCGCGCCTGACTTGTAGGCCCCATCATCTTCTTCTTCTTCCTCTACTACTCTCAAGGGCTGTGTTTGCGAGCTTCCTTGTCCTCCATTTCGACTTCCTCTTGATCTCAAGTTAAAACGTTCTTCATTTGCACCCGAAGAACTAACAGCTAGATTACACGCCAAGCACGGATAGTTTTCATACACTTGCTCTTAATCAGCATGGTTTGGGCGTATTCCTATTAGCCATTCATTCAACTCATCAATATTCGTCAAGTTGATAGGATCAACACTGTGGCGCATCCCAACCCGCGAAAGCAATGTGTGGTTATACTTGATGTAGACCACATCATTTAATCTATTCTGATCAATCTGATTTCTCTTCTTGGTATGAATCTGTAATGTTTTACGTTAGTATAGAAATGACCTATTCATCTATTGAGATAAACACATCATGAAAGTTGGAACAAATTATATAAGTATTTATTAGGTAACTTAAATGCTCAAAAGTGCTTCAGTTTCTTTCAAATCATGAAGCACCACAAGTAAGACTCAAAATTTTAATTGCAAATTGTTGTAAAATAAGAGTAGATGAGCCATAGCAACCCCACCAATCAGCTAACATTTTAACAAAAACCAATAATTAATAAATAATAATTATCATAGTATGTAGGAAAATTATAACAAAGAGAGCTAAATTTTACTTGGCGATTTGTTTTTCGATGTCGAATGGCCAATCATTGACAAACAATCCTTCTACTCGTTAGTAAAGAGCAATCTCCTCCATGACCTTGTCTTGCTTGTTTTTTCCCGAATGAGCTTTCTAACAACATGTAATAAGCCTTCACAACTTCTGCACATTCCACAACTTTTGGATTAGCATAGTAGAAGTTAGGATTGAGATAATATCCAGCTGCGTGCAAAGGTAGTGAAGTTGACATTCCCATCTTCTATCAATGATCTCATACATTTCATGATACTGAATACGATCCCTTTTGAATTCTTCAACAATTGCTTCTTCTACTCGATCCATGACCTCATAAATATAACCCATAGCAAGTTTCTTCTCAGAATTAACCAATCTCAACACTCTAACTAAAGGACGGGTCACTTTGAGAATGAAGAGCACAATAGTCCAAAAGGAAGGCATCATAACTGTTAATGCAATCTTTTTTCTTCCAGCGTCCTTGACCCATTTGCTTGTTATCCATTTTGTAGATTGGAATAACTTCCTCAAATTGTTTTTTCACTTGTGTATTGAAGATATTGTAATGAAGGAAGTTGCAAATCTAGTCTTCCCTGACCTCAGCAACTTTCTCTGACCAGTAATACGCCTCAACCAATTCAAAATGTCACTTCGTTGATATATGCAGTTGGAACATGTATCACTCTGTTAAGAGTACGTTCGACCTTAGGAATAACACTGATATCTTCAAGAATCAAATCAAGGAAATGAGCAGCACATGGTGTGATTCAGCCTATTTTGTATAGGTTAACTCTTGTATTTTAGGGCTTTATTGAGAGTGTTTAGGCCGAAGACACAAGGATTCAAGAATCAAGAGTTTTAAGGCGTTTTGAGTTGTCTGCGCAACACCACTTTCTTGCAAAGGCCATATCTGGAGCTACAGAGGTCGGATTGAGCTGATTTCTATGCCATTGGAAAGCTAACTTCAAGGGCTTCAATTCATATTTTTACACCGAAGTCAGAGTCCAAGCGGAAAATGGTCAAAACAGCCTCCGAAGTGACACCAGTGGTTCTGTCCGAATACCGCGACCACGGCCAGGCCGACGCGACCGCGGTGGCCGCCGAGACAAGTTGTTCTCCTCTGTCGTGAAAGCGCGGGCGCGGTGGGAGAGACGCGACCGCGGTGATGCCGAATCCGAAGCGGGCCGAAATCTTTCTATCTTTTGCCTCTTTCCTTATCTATCTCGTGGAGTTTGTTCCTTGGGCTATATAAGAAGGAGTCCTCCCTAGGTTTTATTCACATTCACAATATACAATCTTTTCAACCTTTGTTTGAAGACTTGAGTTTTATGAAGATTATGGAGAACTAAACCTTTCTAGGGTTTGTTCATCAATGAAGCTTTAATCGATTAGTTTGTGAGATTCTAAATCCTTTTCCTATTCCTTTGGTTATTATTGATTCTCTTGTGCTTAATTACATGATTATTGATTGTTTCTATAGGAGTAGTTAACCTATTGAATTGATTGATCTTCTATTGTTGGGACGGGTTTGGACCGTGGACAAACCTATTCTGTGAAAACAACTTAAACCTAGATCTGTTGTCTATGAAACTAGGATTTAAGAAGAGAATTGATTGTTTGCTTGTGAAATTGACTCGTAGCTTGATTTCTCTTGCATGCATCCTATTTATCCTTGTTCTTAATGCTAATATTGATTTGAGCGTCCTCTATCATTGTTAAGTATTTCCTGGACCGTGGACAGGAAATTAGTCAAGATTAGGATTGGAATTAACCATTGGATTAAAAGGAATTGGTGTGAATCAATGATCAACTGACTCTTTTAAAGTGGATTTGTTGAATGAACCTGTCTTTAGTACTTTGATTGATCTTGTGAAACTGTCGATTTGTCTTCTTGCTTTGGTGATTGAAACTCTTTCATTGAAATCCCCCTCTTTGTTCTTAGTTGATATAAATATTAGGCTAGATACCTTAAGTTCTCTAGGGTTCGATCCCATACTTGCTCTCTATACTTAGTTTGTGTGTTTGGGTTATCTTTGACTTTGGATACAACGATTTTAGCCAAGTCAAATTTTGGCGCCGTTGCCGGGGAACTTTGGTTTCTTTCTAGTGTTAATATTTTTATTGGCTTTGTGTGGACCTATCTTACGGTCCACACTTGTATATTCTAATGTCTTGCCCTAGATTTTGTCAGTTGCAGGAGGAACCCTTTCATAAGTACCTCGATAGATGTTATGAAGAATTGATCGACCTTCCTATAGACATAGGGGTTGGGGATGCTGTATGTCACATCATACTTGGGTTGACTCTTGAGACTGAGATAATGGTGGCTATCAAGTCCAACGGAATTTGTCTAGCCCCCAGCTGGGACCTTGTAGAAAAATGGCAGGTCCTTTGTAAGATCCGGAACGACGAGGTTAAGAAGCTAGCTCCTGTCGAAGAACCGCGCCCGCGGGATGCAGATCGCGACCGCGGTTCCGACGTAGAAACGGAGGAGCTACCCCTGGAGGATAACCGCGACCGCGGCCCACAAACACGCGCCCGCGGCCCATGAGGGAGTTGATCCACCGCCTTCCAGCCTCGAGGATTGTGTCGACGGTGTCTCAAATTTCAACATCCAAGGTGTCGACCCCGAGATTCCGGAAATCAGTCTGGATGATCCTTACATCCTTTACTCTACCTCTTCTCTCGCTCTTGATCCTTATTTTGTTCTTACATGCCAATCTTTCATTAAGGATTCAATCTTTGAGCATGATAGGGTAGTTGATGAGTTCTCATACTTTTTATCTCATGATAGTGATAATTCAACTAGGGGATTTGCATGCTTTGCTGAATATTCTGAAAAATCACATAAATCACCTAATTGGTTTCACTTTAGAAAACTTCACCCTAATTGCTCAAGCATGTTTGATAGGTTAAAAAGAAGTTTGAACTATTTCTTATTTCTTGATAATTTGTCAACATGTTATTTAACCTGTTGTAAGATAGTTGTGCAGGACTTTGATTTGATGCTCAGGGCATTGACGATGTCCGATCCTGAAGACGTCGAGCCAACGACGTTAAACAAAAGCGCTGCTTGGGAGGCAACCCAAGGATTAGATAGATTGTTTTTCCATTCCTAGCTTAGGATTTGCTTGTTTTTCTAGCTAACATGCAGGTACTAGGTCCGAAAGAACACGCCTGGCGTGAAACCGCGCCCGCGCCTCCTTGCCCGCGCTCGCGGTTGATCGTCAGCGCGCCCCGACGAACAGGTACTAGCCCGTGCTCGCGGCAACCATACTGCGTCTCGGTTTTAGCTCGCTTTTATTTTTGAAAAAAAAAGAAAAAAAAAGAAGAAAAAAAAGAGAAAAAAAAAGTGAAAAAAAAAAGAAAAAAAAGAGGACTTCTTGATCCCATTCTACCTCTATATTTTCCATCCATCTATATCCATTCTATTCCATCTTCTATCTTTCCACCTTATATTTCTTCTTTCCATCCATCTTTGTACTTTCCATTCTTTGGCTATGTGTAAAGCCTAAGTATGGGGGAGCTTTGTTTCCCCGGGATTTCTTCTTCACGTCTCGAGTTCAAGTATTGACCCATCTTCCAAGAGACGAGCCAAGATACGAAGGTTGTTTGCACATCACGTTGTTCAAGACGAAGTCAAGAACTCGTCCCTGCACGCCCACCGCGACCGCGCCACATCAGCCGCGCCCGCGGTGGTACGCCAAACCATGACTTTTGCTGTCTGCATCAATTCCGCGCCCGCGTCCCTAGTTCCGCGCCCGCGGTTTGCCACCCGATTGGAAGTACGAAGCTTTTATTCTACCACTTTTGAAGAGTTCTTCCTTCCATCTCTCTTCATCGTTTGTGAGTCTTCTGATATACCTTCTTCCTTGCTTATATCCTTGCTCTTTGCTTCATTGAGGACAATGAAGGATTTAAGTATGGGGGAGGGAGTACTTGCATTCGCTTATCCTAGTTAGCTTAGTTAGCTATTTGCTTCAGATTTTTTATTTTCTTCTTTTCATGGAGCACCTGCACCATATTTTTGCATAATAAAAAAAAAAAAAAAGAAAAAAGATAGAAAGAGCCATAAAAATTGAAAAAAGGCATATAAATCCTGGGATGAGTCGAAAACCCGAAAGGGCGGCTCAGGTAATAAGCAGGTAACCCGGACCAGCATTAGGCTGGGGTAATATGAGGTTTATGAGTGATGTGAGTATTTGTGAGCACACCCTTGAAAAATGAAAAGAGCGGTTAGGTGAAAACCCGAAAGGGAGCCTAAGCAGAATTGAGCGGTAAAATTCGAGTGTTTAGGATCATTCTTGCTTGGGGACTTTGGGGCTTACATGTTAGATTTGGGTAGATCCTAGGTTGCTCTTTCATGTTTTTAGAGCTTGAGTGTTATATCTTGTGGTGAGGTGTGTGTTTGAGCTTCATTGTTTTATGCTCATGATTTCTCTATATTTTTGGGTTCGGGATGTGAGTTGAGTGTTTTTATCTTCCCTTGTATTTCCTGAGATCTTAGATATGCTACCTTGTTATATTTGTTTTGAGCTTACTCGAGGACGAGCAAGATCTAAGTATGGGGGAATTTGATTCGGCCTATTTTGTATAGGTTAACTCTTGTATTTTAGGGCTTTATTGAGAGTGTTTAGGTTAGATTTGAGCATAATTATAATATCTAGGCCGAAGACACAAGGATTCAAGAATCAAGAGTTTTAAGGCGTTTTGAGCTGTCTGCACGACACCACTTGCTTGCAAAGGCGATATCTGGAGCTACAGAGGTCGGATTGAGCTGATTTCTATTCCATTGGAAAGCTAACTTCAAGGGCTTCAATTCATATTTTTACACAGAAGTCAGATTCTAAGCGGAAGATGGTCAAAACAGCCTCCAAAGTGACACTAGGGTTCTGTCCGAATACCGCGACCGCGGTGGCCGCCGAGACAAGTTGTTCTCCTCTGTCGTGAAAGCGCGGGCGCAATGGGAGAGACGCGACCGCGGTGATGCCGAATCCGAAGCGGGCCGAAATCTTTCTATCTTGTTTCCTTTTCTATCTTTTGCCTCTTTCCTTATCTATCTCGTGGAGTTTGTTCCTTGGGCTATATAAGGAGGAGTCCTCCCTAGGTTTTATTCACATTCACAATATACAATCTTTTCAACCTTTGTTTGAAGACTTGAGTATTATGAAGATTATGGAGAACTAAACCTTTCTAGGGTTTGTTCATCAATGAAGCTTTAATCGATTAGTTTGTGAGATTCTAAATCCTTTACCTATTCCTTTGGTTATTATTGATTCTCTTGTGCTTAATTACATGATTATTGATTGTTTCTATAAGAGTAATTAACCTATTGAATTGATTGATCTTCTATTGTTGGGACGGGTTTGGACCGTGGACAAACCTATTCTGTGAAAACAACTTAAACCTAGATCTGTTGTCTATGCAACTAGGATTTAAGAAGAGAATTGATTGTTTGCTTGTGAAATTGACTCGTAGCTTGATTTCTCTTGCATGCATCCTATTTATCCTTGTTCTTAATGCTAATATTGATTTGAGCATCCTCTATCATTGTTAAGTATTTCCTGGACCGTGGACAGGAAATTAGTCAAGATTAGGATTGGAATTAACCATTGGATTAAAAGGAATTGGTGTGAATCAATGATCAAACGACTCTTTTAAAGTGGATTTGTTGAATGAACCTGTCTTTAGTACTTTGATTGATCTTGTGAAACTGTCGATTTGTCTTCTTGCTTTGGTGATTGAAACTCTTTCATTGAAATCCCCCTCTTTGTTCTTAGTTGATATAAATATTAGGCTAGATACCTTAAGTTCTCTAGGGTTCGATCCCATACTTGCTCTCTATACTTAGTTTGTGTGTTTGGGTTATCTTTGACTTTGGATACAACGATTTTAGCCGAGTCATGGTGTCCAATAGATATGTGGATATTGCGCTTGTGAAAGTTTAGCTTATTAATATAAGTGATAATTAAATTAAGATAGTCTAGCAAATCAGTCCGAAAAAAAATATAGCCACAACAACAAAAAAAACAACTAAATCGGCTACGTTAATTTAGGAAACAACTACATTAAATAAAAAACAGTTCATTAAATCTGATAAAATGATAGAAAAATTACCCGCATTCACAAAGTTTGCACCGTTGTCGGAGATGACTTGCTACATTAGTTGCTCCTACTTTCTAAACCATCTTGCACAACAACTCACATAGCTTTACCCTTGTTCTTAGATAACTTGAAGTGTCAATTGTTGGGGCGGCCTTGATGAGGACGCCGTCCTATCTGCACAGGGACTTCACCAATTACGTTCAGCGCTTGATTACATCATACTCGGCCGTAGTCCTCAGAAGGAAGCTTCCTTTGTCTGGGCACGTGTAGACAATTCCAAAGATGTCGCTTTCCCAGCGATGGTCCCCTATCAACACGGAGGCTTCCCAAGCATCAACAGAGTTGACCTCCTCAAGAGGCTCATCACACGGTTGATAGAAGATCAAGGATCCTGCAAAGCCTCAGAGGACGCTAGAGGACAAGAACCACTTCCGCTATAAATACCCCCTCAAGGGTATGCATAGCGGTGTGGACTTTGAAGACTTTCTCTCAAGCTCTCCCGAAGCATTCAAGAACACGAACGAGGATCAAGAAGATCAAGTGAGCTTGAAGCAAGAGAAAGAAAGTCCAACCAAATCAAATCCAAAACAAACCACAAAATAGTTAGAGTTGTAGTTTCTTTCACAACGTATCGTGAAAGACATGAGTGATAGCTTCCTTATAGCTAAGAGAGTTAGGTTACTTTGTTAGGTGGAAAGGAGTGTTACTAGTGAGGCTAAGGACGGACGCTTAGCTCAGTGAAGTGTAACGACTCGCCTAAGTTGTAAGGACTCTCTCTTAATAAGATAAGGACGGCTATTGAAAATCCTCCAAGCGGAGGTAGAGGTTTACCCATAAGACTAGTTGGTCTTAGTGGGGTTCCTCTATAAATACTCGTGTCTATTATCTTATCTTGTTTCGTGTTAAGTCTAATTTCCGCTACACCTAAGGACGCCCTTAACCCAATTAAGGACACCTTCACTAACTGACTTACGATCCAACAATTGGTATCAGAGCAGGCGCTCTAGATTAAGTTTGAGTTGCAGGAAACATGGAGATGGAACCTATAGGTATCTCAAGTGCGAAACCACCTCGCCTGACAGACGGCAACTTCAATTGGTGGAAGACAAGGTTCGAATGCTTTGTGCGTAGTCAAAACTACCAATGCTGGCTGGTGATAAAGAACGGCGATCTTGAAGTCCCTGTTGTTAAGAAGGTCAAGGAAGCAGAGTGGGGCCCTGACGAATTCAAGCTTATGGAGGCAAAGGCAAAGGCCATCTGTTTCTTACAGACGTCCCTCTGTGAAAGGGACGCCACCCGTGTGAGCAATCTTCCAACTGCTAAGCTTCAATGGGAAGCCTTGGAGAAGTATCATTATGTTGGGACGCCTGAGATGAAAGAAGGCGTCCAACTTGAAGTCAAAAGGGACTTCTACAAATTCAGGATGTTCACAAATGAGAACATCACCGACTACTCCTTCCGCTTTGAGGCCCTTCTGACTAAGTTGAAAAACTTAGGTGTCAAAGAAACGGAGATCACTCAGAGGATGAAGGTTCGTCTTGATTGATGGACTCACGGGACCATGGAACTTCGATAGGATGACGTTCAATGAAAACCAGGCCAACAAGGGACTATCCATGGAAGAAATCTATGGAAAACTCAAAGGGTATGAAGCAAGAAGGAACCAAGATTTGGCAGAAATGGGAAAGAGTTCCCCAAGTGAGCTGGCTCTAACTCTTGCGGCTAGGACGCCAGAGTATGAGCAATACTACCAAAGGCAAAGAGAGCTGAACTCAATGCTAGAAGCCAAAACCCAAGAGCACCATGAGAATCTCCGTCTTCAAGCTGCAATAGAACGCAAAGGAAAAACGAAAGAACAAATTTTCGAGGAAGATGAGGTGGCCCTGTTGCACAAAACTCTTCGTGCAATGTACAAAAGAGGCAAAGTCCCAAGAATGAAGATGCCCTACAAAAAGGAAACTCGCAAGCCTACAGATGCAGAAATGAAGGAGATAATTTGCTACAAGTGCAACAGAAAGGGACACATGGCCAAGAAATGTACTACAGGGCTTACATCAAAGGAAATGAAGGAAAAGGCGCTGGTTGGTGCATTTGAGAGTGCATGGGACGACCTTGACTCAAGTGATGAAGAGCCAGACAATCAAGTGGCTTACATGGCTATGGAAGACGCCCCAGAGGACGTCTCTGAAACTGAGCAAGAGGTAACCCATGAAACCATGCTAAACTCTCTTGAAAGATGTTCAAAACCAAAGCTCATTAAATTGATAACTCAAATCATGCAAGAAAGTTATGCCATGAAACAAAGCTTTGAAGAAGTTGAATCTAAGAATATTGTTGTGAAATGTGAAAATTGCAATACCATGTCTTTTCAACTAGAGTCCTCTCAGGAAGAAGTCAAGTCCCTTAAAAGTCAGATTGTGTGCTTAAAGCTCGAAAATGCAAGTCTTAGGGACGAGGTCAAAGTTCTAGAAAAGAGTCCGATGACCGAAACTGTGAATCCAATAGTCTTTGTTCCAGCCAGAAAAGGACTAGGATATGAAAAAGGATCAAAGAACTCTCTCCCAAGTGACTTTGAAGCTAGCAAGACTACTGAACTAGAACTTGAGAGGGAAAAGACAAGAAACCTAGAAGAACGCATAAGAGTTCTAGAGAGTGGTGAGAAAGGACAAAAGGACTACTATACAAATTCTGTCAGTCACAAAATCTACAAGAATATTGGTAAGGGAAAAGGATCTAAGGTAGTGGACCCCGAGAAAATGAAAGAAAATAAAATTCAGCGTCCTAACAAAAAATACTATCTTGGAAACTACTATAGGACGTGTTGGCATTGTGGCAAAGGTGGTCACTACCAGTATGAGTGTCTTAAGTTGAAAAAGGATCTTGAGAATGGAAAGAAGGCTAGAAAGGGTCGTGAGAATGCTAAGCCTAAAGTTGCTGATAGGATGCATGCTAGTGTGCAAAATGCTAAATCTCGATCTCCTAGGACGCATACTAGAAGATCAAGAGATGTGAATGTTTATGATCATTTGCCTATGAGGAAGTTTTACCCATGTAACGAACCAAGTAGGGGTCACCTTGCCTGGGTCGCAACGAACTAACTCTTCTTTTCAGGTGGAAGTGAGGGGAAGCCCATGGATCATCGATAGTGGCGCTTCAAATCATATGACTGGAAGCCAGATCCATCTCACTTCCATCCAAGCAAATGTCACGGGAGAAACTGTCTCGTTTGGCAACAAGGGCAAAGGAAAAATCAAAGGGACGGGAACCGCAAAGTTAAATCATTCCATCATTGCGTCCAAAGCCAGTCTTGTCGAAGGACTGGGTTTCAACCTCCTTATTGTCTCTCAAATCTGTGATCAAGGTGAAAACCTAGTCACATTTGACTCTAAGGAGTGCCTGGTCATCAACAAGAAAACAAATCAAGTCATTCTCAAAGGAACTCGTGAAAACAACGTCTACGTCTTCAATCAAAAGTTCAAGCCTGCATCCAAGTTGTGCTTATCTATTTCTGATGTGGACGCCGATCTCTGGCATCGATGTCTTGGACATGCGGGACCTAGCACAATCTTCAAGCTTCATCAAAAGGATCTTGTAAGAGGTCTTCCCCGAATTGATCCTGAGCAAATCGAACAATGTGAAGCATGCATCAAAGGGAAGCAGACAAGATCGTCCTTCAAATCTAAGAATGAAGTAAGCACAAAGAAGCCGTTGGAACTTCTTCACATGGATTTGTGTAGACCCATGCAAACCCAAAGCTATGGTGGAAAAAGGTACATGTATGTCATTGTAGATGATTTTTCCAGATTCACTTGGGTTCTTTTCTTGGTGTCAAAAGCAGATGCCTTCGGGATGTTCAAAATTTTCATCAAGCAAGTAGAAGTTGCCCTTGGGACGAGCTTGAAAGCCCTAAGGTCAGATCTTGGAACGGAGTTTAAAAACTCAGAGTTCCTTGACTTCTGTGACCAACAAGGAGTCTCCCACAACTTCTCTTCTCCTCGAACTCCTCAACAAAATGGTGTTGTTGAAAGAAAGAATAGGACGCTGGAAGACATGGCAAGGACGATGCTCTTGGCTAGCGGCGTCCCCAAACACTTCTGGGCAGAAGCCGTTGTCACCGGAACCTACATTGTCAATCGAGCTATGATTCGTCCTTTGCTCAAAAAGACGTCCTATGAGCTCCTAAATGGAAGAAAGCCAAACATTTCACACCTCAAAGTCTTCGGGTGTAAATGCTTCATTCACAACAACGGCAAAGACAACGTCGGCAAATTTGATGCCAGAAGTGATGAAGGAATATTCTTTGGATACTCCCTCACAAGCAAAGCCTATAGAGTCTTCAACAAACGGACCCTTAAGCTTGAGGAAAGTATCCATGTGGTGTTCAAGGAAAATGCTTCTCTCAAGAAAGAACCAAGTAAGAAGGAACGTCGCTCCTCTCCAAGGGACGATGATGAAGATGATGAAGAAGAACCAAGAAGCTCCTCCGACAAATATTATGTTCCTAGGAACGCCCCCGAGTCTCGCGATGAGGTTTCAATGGGCATCCCAAGTGAACAACAAGAGCCTTCTCAAACTTGGTCGCTAAACCAAGTAGAAGCCGGCGAATCAAGTCAACAAGGAGAAAGGCACAGTGTGGACGCTCCAGCTGAGGGGGAACACACTGAGCCAACCAATGAAAACGACGAATTTGATTCCGATGAATCTAATTGGACGGACCCTAGGTGTACTCCTTCAAGGGACGCCACTCATAGGGGATCCAACCTTTCAAGACTTCATTCCACAGATCAAATCATCTCAGATATGTCAAAAGGAGTTCAAACAAGATCAGCTGTGAATCAGTCCCTCAACGCCAACATAGCGTTCTGTGCCTTCAATGCCTTCGTGTCCTTAGTTGAACCTAAGAACATAAAGGAAGCACTCCAGGACGCTGATTGGATTCAAGCCATGCAAGAAGAACTCAATCAATTCGAGAGAAACAAAGTTTGGACTCTCGTCCCTCGTCCGAGAAACAAAAATATAATAGGGACGAGATGGGTCTATAGAAACAAGCTTGATGAGAGTGGCCGTGTATCGAGGAACAAAGCAAGGCTTGTGGCTCAAGGCTATAGACAAGAAGAAGGGATCGATTATGATGAGACCTTCGCGCCTGTCGCGAGAATTGAAGCCATTCGCCTCCTCATTGCCTACGCCGCCCACAAGGGGTTCAAGCTTTTTCAAATGGACGTCAAGACAACATTCCTCAATGGCAAGCTTAAGGAAGAGGTGTACGTCGCTCAACCTCCAGGATTTGAGGACGCTGATCACCCTGATCATGTGCACTTCTTGGACAAGGCTCTCTATGGACTCAAGCAAGCTCCTCGTGCATGGTACAATAGGTTTGCGTCCTTTCTCCTGTCCAACGGGTACACACGAGGTAACATTGATAAAACACTATTCTTAAAGAAAGTCCTTAAAGATGTTTTGATTGTCCAAGTCTATGTCGATGACATAGTCTTTGGAAGCACTAACATGAAACTTGTAGAGGAATTCAAAAACTCGATGAGTAGTGAGTTTGAGATGTCCCTCATAGGAGAACTCAACTTCTTCTTGGGACTCCAAATCACCCAGCTCAAAGATGGGACGCGCATTCACCAACAGAAATATATTCGTGAAATGCTCGAAAAGTATGGGATGAACTCGTCAAAATCCATTGATACTCCCATCTCCCCCAACACTCGCCTTTACGCTGATGAAGAAGGCAAGAGTGTAGATCAAAAGCTCTAGAGAGGAATGATAGGGTCCTTGCTATACCTAACGGCAAGTCGTCCCGATATCATGTTCGTTGTATGCTTATGTGCTCGTCTCCAAGCAAATCCAAAGGAGTCCCACATGCAAGAGGTCAAGAGAATCTTCAGATACCTCAAGGGACGTGATGACCTATGCCTATGGTATCCCAGAAGGACGTCCCTAAACCTGGTAGCGTACTCTGACGCAGACTATGCTGGCCATGTGGTGGATAGGAAAAGCACATCCGGCATGGCGCAATTCCTTGGGTCGTGCCTTGTATCTTAGGGATCCAAAAAGCAAAACTCCGTGGCGCTCTCTACCGCGGAAGCTGAGTACGTTGCTGCTGCTTCGTGCTGCTCACAAGTCCTTTGGATCAAGTACCAACTTGAAGATTATGGTACGTTCCTCAACACAGTCCCTATCTTGTGTGATAACACCAGTGCTATAAGTATTGCCAAGAATCCTGTTCATCATTCTAGGACGAAGCATATTCACATAAGACATCATTTTCTTCGTGATAATGTTGAACTTGGATTAATCAAAGTAGATCATGTTAGGACTGAGGACCAAGTGGCCGATATTTTCACGAAAGCACTTGATAGACGTCCCTTCGAGCACCTCAGGTTGCTTTTAGGGATGATAACTTTTAAATGATCAAGTCCCGTTCTATTATTCCCTCCATGATTGGCTATGTTTTGTTGAGAACTTGTGTTAAAGTGTGTTATTCATTTAAAGTCATCTTTAAAGGACGCTAGTCTAAGACATATGTTTTGCTTGTGTTTTTAAATGTCATTCATTTCGCTTTTCATCTCAAGAGTATCCCTGATCAAACTACCCTCATTATAAGCCGAAATGATGGGAACTCTAAGCTTACCTAAGCCGAGAATCTTGCAAACGCGTCCTATGAGCGTTCTTTGTTTTATCTTTACGGGACGTACTTGCTTGATTTTCAAAAATGGTTCTAAGTGATCAAAGGGACGCATGTTAAGAGTTGAGAGTTGTCCGTACAGAGTTCTAAGCTCAGAGTTCAAGATCAGTGGTTGGGACGCAGTGGTTCAGATCTGAGTAAAGCAGTGTTGTGTGTTGAAAGGACGCCAGGTCCAAGTCCTTTGCAGCTGTGAGAAGTTTGAATTTTGAAAAAGGGAAGTTGAAACGTCGTGGGGAAGTTGAACGCGGATCTTGGGATATGTGTACCGGGTGCGCACCAGCTGTATTTCTTAGCAAAGAAGTAAGCCACGTGCGGGATTGCGGGTGGAAGAAGCCAAAGGAAAATACTCTTTTACCCTTGACCGTCCATCTTCGTCTTCTTCCTATAAATATGCCCCTGCACAACCCTGAAAAACCTTCTTTGCTTCTCTGCATCTTACACCGTTTTGGCAAACTCTCAAATTTGCTCAATCAGATCCCGAAATCACCTTCTCAAACCCTAATCTTCCTCTATAAATTCATTCTCTCAAAATGGGCAACACAAGAGCATCAAAGAACCCTTCTCCCTCCTCGGCGGCGAAAAACCCTAGCTCATCGAGATCTCCTCTGGTGAAAGGCCGGTCCCTAATGGACTCGAGAGGGTGACCTGCTGGGCTCCAAGAACCCCCTCGCCACCATTCCTCTTCACAAACCACCCAACACCGCCACTCCACCACCCCTCCCCAGCAACAACGCTCCCAACCTCCTCCTTAAAGAGTCCAACCTTCCCGTTCCCAATCCAAACCCGCTCCCAAACGCTTCCAGTTCCTTGAGAAGCCCTTCAAACCAGAGCACGGGTCGGAAAACGTTGCCAAAGGCACCGTTCAAGGCTTCCCCGCCCAACCAAATCGCCGTCCTCCTCTCGACCCACTCGTTGAGGACTGGCTAGAAAAGGAGCCGAGGACGTGTTGATGGGTTTCTCGAACAAATAAATTTATATTCAAGACCCCGCTGAGTATAGCGAAGTCAGGATCGTCCACGGGAGTGAGATTAATGCTAAGTTTAGTCGATAACTACGAAAAGCAAGAAAACAAGGGGCAGAACAACTCAGGCTCGACCCAAAGAGGGTCGATCTCGACCCTAGGGGGGTCGATCCTGAGAGCAGAACACACGAAACGCACACGAAAACAAACTCAATCACAATCAAGGGCTCGAACACGACGAAGGGAGTCGAGATCAAGGCAAAAGATACGAACTTTAATCAATATAAAAGACAAATCCTAGGGCTAGGGCTACCACAACAACAAGCATACATGCTTTTAACAAGAAATCACAACTATCATGCAATCTAGATCATAGAAAAGTTAACTTTCGCAAACAATTCAAGTTATTCAATCAACTTTCGCAAATCAAACAACTTCCTACCTATCTTTCAACCTAGAAATATCAACTTTCGCAAATAATCCTATTAGATGTAATCAAGCAACTAACTTTTCACTTTCGCTAAGGTTAATTACAAGACATGCCTCAACTTTCATCAAGGATTAAGCACAAGATAGATTAGATATGATCATCAAGCATTCAAGTCATGAATTCAAGTTTTAAACATGCATGATTGTGTCGGGTTTTTGCCCAACCCTAGAACTTAAAAAAACTACTCACACATAGCAAAGAAGAACAAGGTAGAAGAAGAAGAAGACACGATTAAACCAAACCAAAATTCAACTAAAAACCAAAGGTCAATCTTACAAACCTCAAACTTGCTCTCCAAGTCTTCTCCCTAATTCTCCAAGTCTTGATTGTTGATCAATCACAGAGCAAAGCATGCCCCAAAACTATAGGTTCAACCCCCTTTTATAGACAAAAAGGAGTCCTAATCTAACTAGGAAACACAAACAAAACACCTTCCTAAAATACAAATTAGGAAACTTGCACAAGATATCCGGAACAAGTGAAGGCGGTGACGCGCGATCGACCCCATGGAGGGTCGATATCGACCCCTTCAGGGTCGATCCTGAGGGCTTTAATTCCTTGCATTCTAAGTTTGGTCAAGTGGCTTGAGATCGACCTCCTTGGGCTCGATCTTGGGGTCGATTTTCTTCACTTCCTTCCTTAATTTTGCTTCTCTTAAGCTCTTCTCCTTGGCTCTTCTTCTTGAATCTTCCTCCTAGCTTGTCCATCCTCTCCAAGTCTTGCTCCAAACTCGTCTTCAAGCTCCAAAACACCTACAAAACGACACAAAAGTGCGTAGTTTCCGATTCTCAAGGAAATACGAAAACTCATGCAAAAAGACTCAAAAACACATGACTCAACTACGAAAATCAACTTAAACTAACCTATCTAGACCCTAAAAAATCTACCTTAAAACGCGGACATCAGGACGCTCGCCAACATATGCCTACGGGCGTCCATAAGCGACTACCCTCCCAAAATCCAACGCCTCCTCCACTATTTCATGGTAACATACGTCCAACCCCGTCTCAAAGAAACCAATCACACCAACCCTCCCTTCATGGGCCCTGGGATCATTTCTGACTCCTTCGGCGGAACTGTGGAGGAGCTCGCTAAACTACTCCCCGACATCTTGGAGTTTTTAGTCGCTACTGCCGGCTCCGTCCCCTCACAAAAAAGAAAAAGGCCTTCCTTCCCCTCCCCTTCTACACTCCAAGTTAAAGGCCCTCCCTCCTCTTCCCAAGCCAAACCAATCCCTTCCTCCCCGCCTCCCGCCCCAAAGCGACGCCTAAAGACGTCCGCTGAGCTCGAGGGCATTACTGAGCAGAAGATGGCTGCGATTCGCCTCTCCGAGCTCCAGATAGAAAAAGAGGAGAAGGCCAGACAAGAGCAGGCCGAAAAGGACGCCATTGCTGCGGCGATCCAACAGAGTTTAAAGGACGTCCCTCGACTCCCTCCTCCTCCGCCAAGGGTAGAGGACGTCACTCCCGCTACTGCTCCTGTGGCTTCATCAGATCCGCTCCAGGCGGAAGTAGAGGTGGACTTGGCAAAGCCAATGCCAAAAGTCCACAAGAGAGTCCCTCCACCACAGGTCCCGGCCAAGGACGCTGTGCCAACTGTTATTGCCCTGGAGGACTCCCCCGCTAAGGTACCCCCTCCCCCTCCAGCCCCACTAAAAATCAAACCAATCTCCGTGGCCCCGCCTCGCTCCTCTGCCCCCTCAACAAAAGCCAAAATAAGAACTCCCTCTCCCTCCCCTCCTAAAGCTCCCTCCCCTCCCAAAGCTCCCTCACCTCCTCCCAAAGCTCCCACTCCTCCTCCGCCTGCTCCGGTTGTTGAGGACAGTATTCAAGTTCAAAGGACGCCTCCTTCAAATGTCCCTACAGAGTCCTTGGCACGGACTCCAGCTGCGGACGCGCCTCCTCCAGAACAAGCATCCGTTACTAAGGACACCGAGATGGTCGAGTCCCATGAGCAAGGGGACGACGTCTCGGATGAAGAGGAGGCTCCTCACCAGGATGAGGATCTTGAGGACGAGGAGGGTGACGGCGATGAAGAAGACGCCGGAGATGAGGTAATAGTGAGCAACGACAGTAAGCAGAAATGTTTAAAGAAGATTCTGTCGCCGGTCCTGTTCACTGCCCAGTTTTTAGAAGAGAATCAGAGGCAAGAGTTTTTGGAACTGTTGGAGTTCCAGGGATGGACGCACTTGAGTGCCGAGGCCGCAGAAGTCGACCCCGAACAGGTTCTCCGCTTTTACTCAAAATTCGAAATATCAGAAGTAAAAGGGAAGCCTCAAGGGACGTTCGAGATAGATGGGGACGAGTACTCAATTGCTGAGGGTACCGTCCGCAATATGCTAGGCCTGCGTCCTTCTCCGCCAGATGCTCTGCACGACCTTCCCAACAAAAATTTTGGTCGTTTCTCCCAAGAAGAGATCTTCCATCGCATTTTCAACGGGAGACAGCCAGCGGCTAAGGACAGAGTAGCCCATTGCCTCTCCAAGACGGGCGTCCTTGTGCATCACTTCATAGTGCGCATGGTCGTCCCCCGCCAAGAAAAGAAGTCGATCGTCCAGATCACTGATAGTATTTTACTGGACGCCTTCTTGGAACGCAAGCCCATCAATTTGCCGCGGGTAATCTTGGAGCACATGGGCAAGTGCACAGGCGGTCGCCATTCTCTTCCCTTCCCTGGCCTGGTCAAGCAGATCATGAAGCAGCAAGGCCTCTACGTCCCCAAAACAGAACAGACCTTCGGGATCCATTGGGACGTTAGGCAAATCACCCTCCCTCCAGTTGGAAAATTGAGGTGTGATAAGCCACTTCCTTCCGTAAAGAGGCAACTGGCCAAGGAGAAAAAGGAAGCTGAACGCCAAGCTAAGGCCGCTGCTGTT
This sequence comes from Polygonum aviculare, assembly GCA_934048045.1. Classification (NCBI taxonomy): domain Eukaryota; kingdom Viridiplantae; phylum Streptophyta; class Magnoliopsida; order Caryophyllales; family Polygonaceae; genus Polygonum; species Polygonum aviculare. The sequence goes on along the minus strand of OW204030.1, from coordinate 14,093,596 downwards.
GCTAGAAGTGCTCAGGGAGATCAAGAGGCAGAAAATCTTCAAGTAGTTGGGACGCCAGTTGAGAACGCTACTGAAGAAGAGGACGAGCTCGATGGTATGAGCGTCCCTGATGAGGTTGAGAAGCATTCAACGAAGTATCTGATGGGCATGATGATCGAGAACCAGTGCATGATGTTTGATCTAATTCAGCAGGTTCACGACACTCTCCACACCCATACAAAACTCCTTGAACGCAACAATGAGCTCCTTGCGCAGAACACCTATCTTCAGGAGCAACACCTCAAGGCACTCAGCAAGCGTCCCAAGAAATGATCACTCCTCCCCCTCTCTTCCCTGAAGAAGTTTCATGTTTTGTTGTTATGTTTTGTTAAGACTTTGGGACAATGTCCCCGTTTGGAATATTTTTATGTAATGATCGTACTCTTCATTCTGAATGCATTTCACTACATTTGTGACTCATTTTTTCTAAGCGTTCCTTTCTTTAGTTCTGACTTGGTGCTTGCATGTTTTTCAACTTGTTCTCCTTTTCGATGATGCCAAAAGGGGGAAGTATAGTTTTGCAGAGATGCGATTGTCTTTAAGTTGTCATAGAACGCATGTGTTTAGGGGGAATTTCAGCCAAGTCCAAAGGACGCTAGTTAAGAATAAGATAGAACGCACTTAAAAGAATGTATTGCATGCCAACCTAAGCTGAAAAGAAAATCAAGTGTAGTCTCTCATGCTAAAAGCTTTACTTCTGTGCGCATTGTTTAAAAGAGTTTGTCATCATCAAAGAGGGGGAAATTGTTGGGACGATATTAAGGACGCCAGTCATTAATATCTAAACCAATAATAATCGTCCCTTGTTTTGATAATGACAAACTCAAATGTATTTAATAAGTTGTCCAAGTGTTGATCTCAGGTAAGTCCAACGGACGCAAATGAGAGAAAAGGACAACAAGTGAATGGCAGTCCCTAACTCTGTAGGGACGCACATCATTAGAACTTCAAGCGCTGAACGTAATTGGTGAAGTCCCTGTGCAGATAGGACGGCGTCCTCATCAAGAAGGGACGCGCGCCAAAATACGGACGAAGTTCAAATTCAAATCAAGGCCGCCCCAACATGATTACATCATACTCGGCCGTAGTCCTCAGAAGGAAGCTTCCTTTGTCTGGGCACGTGTAGACAATTCCAAAGATGTCGCTTTCCTAGCGATGGTCCCCTATCCACGCGGAGGCTTCCCAAGCATCAACAGAGTTGACCTCCTCAAGAGGCTCATCGCACCATTGATAGAAGATCAAGGATCCTGCAAAGCCTCAGAGGACGCTAGAGGACAAGAACCACTTCCGCTATAAATACCCCCTCAAGGGTATGCATAGCGGTGTGGACTTTGAAGACTTTCTCTCAAGCTCTCCCGAAGCATTCAAGAACACGAACGAGGATCAAGAAGATCAAGTGAGCTTGAAGCAAGAGAAAGAAAGTCCAACCAAATCAAATCCAAAACAAACCACAAAATAGTTAGAGTTGTAGTTTGTCTTTCAAAACGTATCGTGAAAGACGTGAGTGATAGCTTCCTTATAGCTAAGAGAGTTAGGTTACTTTGTTAGGTGGAAAGGAGTGTTACTAGTGAGGCTAAGGACGGACGCTTAGCTCGGTGAAGTGTAACGACTCGCCTAAGTTGTAAGGACTCTCTCTTAATAAGATAAGGACGGCTATTGAAAATCCTCCAAGCGGAGGTAGAGGTTTACCCATAAGACTAGTTGGTCTTAGTGGGGTTCCTCTATAAATACTCGTGTCTATTATCTTATCTTGTTTCCTGTTAAGTCTAATTTCCGCTGCACCTAAGGACGCCCTTAACCCAGTTATGGACGCCTTCACTAACTGACTTACGATCCAACATCAACCAACTCCATGAACATACTTCTTCTTGAGCAATTGACCAAGAAGTTGACAAGTGATCTCCTACATTGATCGGTCCATCCATCTGACATGATTGAACATCCAGTCCTTGCCCATTGAATTCTATGTAGTTTCAGTAGTTCGTTGATCCTGCTAACTTCTTTGTTTATAAATGGAACTCTTACTTCATAACCCGTTGGTGATTTGACTCCAATTCCTACTCTTGCAATCGAATCACAAGCTTTGATGAAGTCTTTACCACCCACCATAGTAAATGGGAGTCCACATTTGTAGACAACCCGAGGAATATCTTCACACATTTTCCCTCTCGCTTCTTTTTATAAGCTTCATTCATGCTGATTTGTCTCCCCATAGAACGTGGTACAGATGTCGACCTCGGCTGTATGAAAGCATACATAGAACCAACTTGTCTTTGGATCTTTCGATTTGTTGAGCCAGATGTAGAGTTTGTAGACATAGGTCTTTTCCCCTTTCTGTCAAGTTTAGGTTCATCTTCAACCTCATCAAGCTCAATGAATTCCTCATGGTCTTGCTCCAAGTTGATTTGTGCTCATAGGATCTTTCTCTTCTCCATGTATTCTTGGATTTCTTTGGTTACATGATTAGGACACCTAGTGCAAGTTGTGTCATTCGAATGTCCTCCACTGAGATTTTGTTTCATACTAGTTATTCCACCTCTTATTACTCGTGTATAGAAAGTGCATGTAATATCATTCTTGTTCTTTTCATTAACAAGAAATCCATACTTCCACCTCAGGTCAATTTTTCTCCTAGTCAATGAATCAAATTGTTGAGTATTCTCACTAGATGCCATTAATCTGTAAACACATCACATACACACACAGTTATAGTAATTAATCATATTATATGTAGAGAAAAAAAGAAGTTTCTTGCTCTTACATTAATTTTGGCAATATGAGTCGATGAGAGGAGAGAAAAAGAAAGTTAGACAAGTAATTGAAAGTATTACCTGAATTTCACTTTGACAATAGCAGTGCAGCACAATAATAGTACAACGGAGAACAAGAAATGATATCTCAGTTCTCACACAATTTTCTTTTATGAATGTAGATTTAGGAGAATAGAGTTTTACGTATGAGTTAAGAGAATATAAAGAAGGAGGTCTGATGAGAGAATTTAGATAAAGAAATAATACATAATAATTTAGTATAATTAGAAAATAGATAATAAATATGCCTGTGGAAGATAAGATAATAACTTAAAACGATTTCCTCAAAAAAAAGCGTGAATAATCTGGTCTGGCAATTTAAAATTCCAAAAATTTAATGATGCGATGCATTTACATAACGGCACGCCTTGTCGGCTTGGATTTGCATCAGAGCATCGACAGCGAATCATCTAGGCTTCCTCGCCTAGGATGTGTATGGCGTTCTCCACCCCATGGCGCACATTCGCCATGCATTTTTAAACACTAATCTATTCCAAAGAGGTCAAAGGAGAACTGATAATTGATGTTATTGATTTCAACTTTAAAGACATGTATAAATATGTGTTTTATTCTAAATGACTGTCTCTGTTATTAGACTTGATTGTGTGGTTTTTAGAAACTGACTATGTGGTAATATTAATCATGACTGTTCGTTTTTGTAAATGTTGATTGTGTGGTAATATTGAACATGACTTTATGGTGAATGTCTATATTTGTTTGACGATACAACCTTTTTAACGACTTTGTATATGCATTAAGTTCGAGAATGACTGTGAAGTAAGATCACGTATGAATGTACATTGAGTACACCAATGATTGTGTAATAAAATAATCTATGAATGTGCATTAAGTACACGAATGATTGTGTAACAAGAAATACTACAAATGTGCATTAAGTATGATAATAACTGTGTAATAAGAACTCATATGAATGTGTATTAAGAATTCATATGAATGTACATTAAGTACACCAATGGTTGTCTAACAAGATCACATATGAATGTCAATTGACTACACCAATGACTGTGTAACAAGATCACATATGAATCTGTAACAAGATCATCTATGAATGTGTATTAAGTACATCAATGATTGTGTAACAAGATCATGTACAAATGTGCATTGACCACACCAATAACTGTGTAACAAGATCATATATGAATGTGTAATAAGATCATCTATGAATGTGCATTAAATATGAATAATGACTGTGTAATAAGAACTCATATGAATCTTTTTTTAAGAATTCGTATGAATGTGCATCAAGTACACCAATGACTGTGGAACAAGAACGCATATGAGTGTGTATTGAGAATTCATATTCTCGTCCACTTGTTGTTTCCACGAGCATGTCCTCTTGTTGTGTCTTGATTTGAAGCAAACCTGGCATTTCCTTGTCTCAGTAGAATTCTTATCATTCAAGCTCTTTCCCACCTTTGTTACGATGTTTTCCCTCCCTTTGTTTTTTTCCTGTTGTGTTAGATGCACAGTAACTGCTGTTGGCCGCTCACCGACAAATCTTTCAAAAGTATATTCGGACGTTCTTAACGATAACATTGCTGCAAATTTGTCATGTTGCTCTTTCATCACATTTAGTAATTCCTTCATCATATCGACATTTACATGTACAATATTAATGCAACCATGCATTTCTGAAAACACTTCCAGCAAAAGCATCTTCTTCTCATCATCCACTTTGCTTACATCATAGAAAGGGTTGCTCAACGGGTCGAACCGAACCAACCCGTAAAACGGATTACGGGTCACGGGTCGTCCCAAAGGCCCGTAATCTCAAAACATTCGACCCGCGACCCGAGTTGTAACGCATAACACGAGTTACGGGTTTTACGGGTCGGGTTACATTTGACCCGTTTAACCGAGTCAAATTGAGTCAAACCCGACCGGCAATGGGTAGAGCAAAGCAGGCGGTGGAAGTTGTGTGGACATCAGCAAAGACAAGACAAATCCGCGACTAGCGAGCGAAGAATGTCAAGGCTATGTGGAAGCCGGTGGAGGTTGTCAGATAACTAGTGGAGCGAAGCAGGCGGCAAGGAGTCGAGGACGGTCGGCGAGGAGTCGAGGACGGTCGGCAAGAAGTCGAGGATGGTCGGCAAGGAGTCGAGGACGAGGCCAGCTTCCGTTGTAGGACGATGGAGGGAGTATTGAAGGAGCAAATCGGCGGAGGACTGAAGGAGTGACGCCGGAAGGCTGAAGGTCGAGCGGCGACCGGAGGAGCGACGAGCGGAGGCAAGTTGAGCGGCAAGCACAGATCTAGGTTTGAGAAATTGAGAGGAACAGATTGAAGACGGGACTCACGGGAGGGGCCGAAAAAAAACAGGCCCACCAATGCCAATGGCCAATGCCCAAGGTTAAAAAGAAAATAATAAACTGTTAAATTAATTTACGGGTCTTACGGGTCAACCCGTAACCCGTAATCTCTGAAATCTATGGAACATAACCCGACCCATTAATTATGGGTTGTGCATCCAACCCGTAAATTGCGGGTCGGGTCGGTCCGGGTTACGGGTCACCCGAACCGTTGAGCATCCCTAATCATAGATGGAACCGTCAATTTCAAATATAGGCCTCAATATCGGGTTCTTCGTCCACCTGGCATTTATGAACCTACTTCGTAACTTCTTCAATCCAATGTTTTTGAAGACCAAAAACAGATGAGAGCAAGCTAATCGAACAATCATGAACTTGCTACAAGAGCAATGTAACTCCTCGGTTTATGTGGAATGTTTGACAATACATACCATGTCGTCTATTGAACACCTAACATGATAATGGTGAACATCACTATTTTTCCTCAACTTTCCTATCACACAATCATATAAGTCCTCATATATCTCATCTTGTAAGTCGTAGCAAACAACGATTGTGTAGATTGACAAGCAATGTTTCTCCAAACTTAAAGGTTTCTTCAAAGTCGTGAAGCAAGTGGTTGCATATAAATCCAAATTTTGTTGATTGTGTCTTTGGTTATCTATTGCATTGTTGAACTGGATCATAAACTCAACAAGCATTGAGTTCTACCTAATGATATGCCTAAAAAAACTATTTTGGCTTTCCGACCTTAACGTTGTTCAAAGAAGTCCACCCATTGGCACATCCTGAAAGAGTGAAGTGATCCAATAATGACGTAACTCAAACAATATAGAAAGTCAAGGGTTATCCTCATGTTTAAATTCGGTTATGATCGAACCCCATGCTTCTTCAAACTCTTGTGTTGCCATCTCTTTGCTCCAAACAATTGAAGAAAATATCTTCATGAATTGTGCATTGTGATTTGTTATAATCTTGTGTGATACCTTGTTCATTATATGCCACATGCAAAAAGGATGCGTATATTTTTCGAATATTGTTTCAACAATAACTTTAACAACCCAGTCCTGATCTGTGAGAACCACATACGTTGATTCCCCATTGTATCTTGAATTTGTTGAACAACTAAACATAAGATCCAATATCCTCTTTTAGTAACAATGTAGCAACAAAAGTAATCGATCTCTTATGGTTGTCAGCTCTAGTAAAAGGTACAAATACCATATTGTACATGGAAATCAACATCGTTGTAAACATAAGGGAAATTTCGGATGGTGCCACTGAGTTTTGGGCTTTTCCAGATGGTGCCCACAAAAAAAAGTTATTCCGCAATATACCCTCGAGGTTTCGTTTTTGTTTGTCACATGCCCTTTCTCCCAAAACAAACCCTTTTTCCCAATTTTCGGGCTCGCCGTCTTCGCTACTCTGTTTCTCTTCCCCCGTTTGATTTCAGAAGCGGCCTAGCTCTGGTAGCCACCACCTTCTTCCTCACCCGATTCTTCGATCGCACCTTCTTCGCTCCACGCCCTCCCTTCGACGCCTTCTCACCTGCCTTCCACCGCGTTTCCGTCCCCCGTGGCGCCCTCCGCTTCGATTCCGGCGCCTCGATCTCTTGGCCGGAGCGTTGCTTCGGCTCCCGCCTCGATCTCAAGATCTATGTGTATGATGAGAACGAGATCGACGGATTGAAGTCGCTCTTGTACGACCGTGATGGCAAGATCTCCGCCGATGACTGTGTCAAAGGCCAATGGGGAACTCAGGTTGGTCTTTGCCCTATCGTCTCCCTCTTTATTTGTTGTGAATTGACCTAATCATGTACATCATTGCTATTTCATTTAGTAAACAGATTGGATCAATTTGCATCCACGAGAATGTTGATTTTCTGCGAGTTCTAATTTAAATTCCGGTTGATCATGTTAGTTAAAAGATTTGTATTGATATTTTGAGAATTGAACTAAATGTTGCTCTCCTACGAACTTTGGATTTGCAAAAGAATAGTGGAGATGTGGTAGAAATGTTAGTTAAAAGATTTGTGTTCATATTCAGGTGCTCCATTGATGCAATAATGGAGCTCAGTCATGTTGTCTTTTGGTTGATTGTACATTCTTCAATTTTGAAGTGTTGAACCTAATATACATGCTTTGAAGTTGCTAATATGGGAGCTCTGTTGCCTGGAATTTAGGTTAAAATTCACAGGCTACTTCTGGGATCTAGGTTTCGAACGATAATTCACAGGCTACTTCGTGTACAGCATTGCTATTTCATAGTTAAAAGATTTGATGAATTTGCATCCACGAGAATGATGATTTATTGATTTTCTGCGAGTTCTAGTTTAAATTCAGGTTGATCATGTTAATTAGAAGATTTGTATTGATATTTTGAGAATTGAACTACATGTTGCTCGCCAACGAAATTTGGACTTGAAATCAAACGGGGAATTAATTACCCTTTACCACTTCTGAAATCAAATGGGCGAAGGGAAACAGAGCTGTGAAGACGACGTGCCAGAAAATGGGAAAAAGGGTTAGTTTTGGGGAGAAAGGACATGTGACGAACAAAAATGAAACCTCGGGGGTATATTGAGGTGTGAATCATTTTCGTCTCCTTTATGTGCTCTCCCTTCCAATGAAATCACACATTGTAGCATATAAGTTCGTTATTTCCAACTTTATAATTTAATACTAATCTAATGAACCATGTGAGAGCATTATAATAATGAGAACAAGTTTAATCCAGCGTCACAATATCTTATAATATATAAGTTCGCTATTTCTTTATCTCAAATCATTTTTGGTTTAATTTTGGTATTTAATTACATTTAAACTAAGCTTAAGTGGTATAACATTAAATAATTTGACTTATCCAAAGTTCGACCCTCTTCGGACCATAGTAGATTCGTCATATTACATTGTAGAGATTTTGTACCTAAACTTCTCATATGAGAAACCATATATAGCCTCAATCTTATATTCTAGGAGTTTGGAACTCTTATCTACCTTAGAATAATATTTTTAAGAGGTAAGAATTCAAAATACCATATATGCCTAGTAGATTCAGAGACCAAAACAGAGTTCCGTAATCAGATAAACCGATATGAAAAATGAAGGAAACGAAACAAAGAAAAAAGGAACTCCAAAACAAAAAAAGAATATACAACAAACCCAGACAAAGAAGTTGACGAGACGACTATCAGTGTAAGGCACACACAATGGGGGTTTTAAACCATAAAATACTAATAGAATTCTTGCCTACAGTATAAAAAAAATAAAAAACCATGTGGTGGGCTTCAAATAGGAGATGAATTGTAATGGGTTCTTAAATTGCCAAGTTACAGGTTCACGTAGGCTCCAATATTGTACAACTCCAATATTGTACAAAAAGCAAGTTGCAGGTACACGTGGCAGATTACCATCCCTCCGATCCAATCAAACGGTTACCAATATTTGTGCATTTTTGGTGTTTAAAAAACTGCTTTGGGGTTATTTTAACAATAAGACATTTTAATCTTTTCAAAAATACATTTTTTATATTTTTGTTTTGTTTTTATCTATACATAGACACTCATTTTATCTATGTTTTGGTTTAAAAAAAACTAATATACATATATATAACTTTATGTATTATACAAATATAATTAATATACTTAATCACAAAAGATATTAGTTGTACACATTTTAGTAATAAATTAACATTTTTAAAGAATTATGAAAATAATTAAGCATATTTGAAGTACTTTAAAAAACATAAGCAAACACAAATGTGAAGTGACTCTTTATTTTCTATGTTTTTTTCCAGTGAGTTTTTGTTTGTTTGTTTGTTTCACATTTTGTTGTTGCAATATTTATCCCTTTGTTTCAATGTATTCTCATGTTTTTAATTCAAAGTGAAATAAAATATGTCATTTGTTGTTTCTATTTATTTTAAACATCATACTTTAATTAAGTAAATTACTCATTATATTTCAAATCAATAAAATGAAATATTTAAATGAAATATTATACTGTATTATTAAATAATGGTAAGAATCAAATAATGAAATGAAATTAATAAAGATAAAAATAATATAAAGATTATGGGTTTTAAAGAATGAAGTGGGGATTTGAATTGTGGGAATAAAGTAGAAATGGGATTTTAGATGAGGTGGAGGAGTGAGAAAATTAATTTAAGGGGGTTAAAAACCGGTTTTTGGGCTCACCATTGCGGATGGTCTAAGAGAAAGGCAATTCGACAAACGAGCTTAATAATAAATCTATAATACTTCAACAAAAACCACAATGAATAAAATTTACAAAAAAAACTCTAAAGAAAAGGGGTTGTCCTAGAAGCTACTGCTTTTTGTCTCACATCTCACAATATCATTACCACAAGACACTCCACCATCTGTCTGAATTTGTGCATGAAAACCAACCACTACGACGTATAATTTGACACCATTAATTAGTTAAATCTTTTTATATCCAGAGTTTGTGCAATTTGCCAACTAAAGAAAGATTTGCGCAGTTAAACTCTCAAAGTCCCGCTGTAAATTACTGTCCTACGTCTATGTAGAAAAGTGACTAGAAACGACAATGACCAATTAACAAATCGATTTGCTAATTGCTAATTATTGTTTGCTGTCAAGCACTTGTGCAAATATTGGTAGTGGTGGTGGTATGTTCCATTAGAAAGTAATGCTTACAATATCTGCCATCATGTGAACTGACCTCCCATTCCTGTCATCATTATACAAAATCCTGTTGTCTTGTTCTTTTTGAGCCTTGGTAATAATTCTTCATAGTAGATGTTGAAAGCTTCAGCAAAACGCTTTCAGTTTTCACACTTCCACCAGTCTCCAATACCAAACTAGATTAATCAATTTCTAAATCAACTATAATATTAGATATCAAGATCCTCCAAGAATTGACCACATTAAATAGGTAGAACATCACCTCAAATAGCTCATCCTTTTTTCTTGCCCAAAAACGACTCATACATCCATCTGTTTCTATTTGAGCAGTGATGTACTATAATCAAATCAAATCAAATCCTTTCTGTTACCTTATTTGCCTGAATTTACTCATAATCCCTCCTCCTTGCACTGCATTACTATAAATCAGACCCAGTAAAACCCAGCACAGAAATCATCTCAAAATCCTCACCCCCCTCTAAAAAAGTGAAAAACAGCAATGGGTTTTCATTTTCATGGCTTTCTTGTGGTGTTTGGTCATATGGTGGTGGTGCTGAGCTCCATGGGAGCCAATGCACAGCCACTGGTGCCAGCCATGTTCATCTTCGGAGACTCGGCTGCTGACGTCGGAAACAACGACTACCTCCACACTCTAGTCAAAGCCGACTTCCCTCCTTATGGCAGAGACTTCCCTAACCACAAGCCCACTGGCAGATTCTGCAATGGCAAGCTTGCAACCGACTTTACCGGTATACCACCTCAACCCCCACCTTATACTTACGCTTTCATTCAGAGCTTTTGGTTTCCTTGAAACAAGGTTTCAGCTTTGATGTTACATTTTTAGCTCAAGGTAGAGAAAGAACTCCATCAGCATTCCTACTACTTAAGTCTTAATAGGATTTAATTGCTGACCTTTAAGTTATTCTTTTTCCATTATGCATGAAAAAGATGGTCAGCTGTCATATAGTTGAATTCTGACGTCAAAATTGGATGAATAGCAAGATGCTTGCCATCAAATATTGATCTCCTTTATCTCCATGTTTAGAGCTCCAGCATTCTGCCATTTCAAGTATTGATCGAGTTTGCTTTGTAATACACTGATTTGCAGCGGAAAACATAGGTTTCACTACATACCAGCCTGCATATCTCAGCAAGGAGGCAACAGGGAAGAATTTGTTGATTGGAGCCAACTTCGCCTCTGCCTCTTCCGGGTATTATGATGGCACTGCAATACTGTATGTAAGTCGAACTGTCTCAAATCAGCCATTTTCCTATAGAAGCTAAGAAAAAAGACATCTTATTTTTCTCACAAGCACTAAGTCAGTCATTTTGGTGTTGTTACTATGTGCGTAAAAGGGCGCAATCCCTCTTACCCAGCAGCTGAAATACTACATGGAGTACCAGAAAAAACTCAAGGCCATTGCAGGAGAAACGAATTCGTCAGCAATTATCTCTGGAGGGATTTACCTGCTCAGTGGTGGAAGCAGTGACTTCTTGCAGAACTACTACATCAACCCTTTGCTCAAGCTCTACACTCCAGATCAGTTCTCTGATCTCCTCCTCGGACACTTCTCCGAGTTCATTAAGGTCCAAAGAATCAAATAAAAAACAGCTACATTTGTGAATCTAATTATTCTTAGATAAGTTCTCTAAAATTATGACATACAGTATATGATAAGTTTGATTTATGTCTACAAGAAATGAGGACAGTGAAGTGCTTTTTGGTTCCAGAAATTATATGGACTTGGAGCAAGGAAAATCGGGGTTACCTCATTGCCACCTCTCGGGTGTTTACCTGCAGCAATCACGATATTTGGCCATGGCAGCAATGACTGTGTTGAGCACATAAACAAAGACACAATATCATTCAACAATAAGCTGAATTCTACATCACAGCAGTTGCAAAAGAAACTTGCAAATTTGACCTTGGTAGTCTTGGACATCTACCAGCCAGTTTATGACCTGGTCACCAAGCCTGAAGAAAATGGTATCATTTCCTCTTTTCACCATTTCTCCTTTCAATAGTTTCGTTGACGTAAGGATTTTCAATAGTTAGAAGCTTAAAAAGAACATCTTGAAGTTTAGGGACCAACGGAAGAATAGCTGCAAAGCTATGGGGATCCTTGGGATAATTTATCCTGGATAGTATCTTGTTTGTATGTATGATGTATCAATGTCAGTCTATAGATGACAAAAGCGTATTAATTTCAGGGTTTGTGGAAGCGAGGAAGGCTTGTTGCGGAACAGGGCTGATTGAGACATCAATTTTGTGCAATGCCATTTCACCAGGAACATGCAAGAATGCAAGCGAGTACGTCTTTTGGGACGGTTTCCATCCAACAGAGGCCACAAACGCCATTTTGTCAAATGATCTGTTAGCCAGTGGGATAGCCCTCATCTCTTAGGCTATGGCATCTCCAGGAAGCACAACTTGCTCTTTCAAACTGTTTGCTGAATGCTCATTTCTAGCTTATCATTTCTCATGTAAAATATTCAAATAACAAAGCCTGAAAAGACATGGGCATTGGATTGGTGTGGTCTCATTAATGTAGTATATGTAATGTTGCTAGTTATTGTTGTATCGGACTCAAGATGAATGAATGAATGAGGTTTCTGAATCCACGGACAATTCCATAATAGAAGAAAAATGAAAGAGTCAAATCATATGTACGCTAAAACAACAGAGAAGGAACTTAATATTCCATTTCCCTTCTTCCCAAGAGTTATACTAGCTCAGGATGTTTCACTGAGACAGAAACTTATAAAACATAAACATATCTTTCTAGTCGAGTTCACCGAAGAAGGGCAGATAGAACATCTTGTAGGCCTCAAGGACTTCGAGATACCACATCGCTTCCCGATCAGGATGTGTAGAAAGATCAACAATCTTGTGAACCTGAAATCAAGTAAGAGAGGCAGAAAACTTCAGCTAGAGAGTTCATTTTGATAGTGTTGCTTCAACCAGAGATCATCAAACACAAGAAACAATGCCATTCTGTCCAATTCTCACAGAGAGGCATTATGTCGAACACCTGGTGTGCACCTGAATCTACAGTGATTTCAATCAATTCAGCATCAGCTAAAGAATGTCAGCGTACCTTAATCAAGGGAAGTTGACCCTCACGAATACTGTAAGCTCCAACCACCATCACATACGTCCCTGAACAACACAACCGCCATCGAACCTCAATGTGATAATTAATAATAATGGAGGAGACTCTGAGATTGATAAAAGACAAGGAGAGACCTGGCTGCCAATCGCGTTTTTGGATATCTGATTTGAAGAAAAGCTCGACGACAGCGGTGCCGTCGTCGAGGAGGAAGAGAGAGTTGCCGTGGTCATCGGAAGACGGGAGGAGAACGCCCTGAAGCCAGGCGCGTTGGAAGAGGATTCCGCAGAGGGAGAAAGAGATGGACTGAGAGGATTCGTCGGTGTTCTGCTTCGCCTCCTTCAATTGACTGCACATCACCTTCAGTGCCGCTAGGCTGAAATCCATTGCACTTCAGGAAACCCAAGCAGCCCGCCATATGAGCCTTTCAGCTGTATATTCGGATTTCTCGCGCCCATTTGCAATTTTTCAAATTTTATTTTCTGTTTTTATTTTTATTTTATTTTCATTGCGGGATAAACCGATGAGCAATGTCATCAATTATCTAGGCTAAATTATGCCTTATGGCACATGACTATATATACCTGTTTAAATGCGGGCCTGGGATGAGCCTAGATCGAGCCAAATCCAAAGTTTCATCCAAATTCCGGATTGATGAGCGGGCCAACGGTGATGTTCATCTCCGCTCAAGATGGCAGGTCGGACTGTCCATTAGATCAACCCAAATTCTCTTATAAATTAATAAGAAAACTAGTTTAACCCCCGTACCATGTACGGGTAATGTGATTATAAACTCAATTTAATATAGATATGTAATGTCAATAATCACGTTAAAATTATAGAATTATATATATTTATCTTCGTATTGTGATTAGTGCTTTTTTACCAATAGTAAATCAACTAATAATATAAATAAGTTAGATTTGTTCAAAAATTACTTTACGATAAATATCATGTTTTATTAAATAATAATATTTATGAGAAAATTACAACTAATTATTGGTAAAAGAAAATTCATAATTTTCGGTAAATTTTAAGTAATTTTTACGGGATAAGATTATATGAGATTCTAACTACCTAATCTGTATAAAGGAGGGCCCGGCTGATTATTATATTATCGAAATGACACGTGGCGCAATTTTTTGTGAAGACATTGTCTCCGCTTTATACTATAGGTAGTATAGATATTAAATGCAATCAAATAACTCAAATTTTGAAATTGAAAGTTTGTTAACATTTAAAAAATACAAAGTCGGTCATCCAATATAAACTATAAAGAATGAGGACAAATTCAAGCACATATTTTATACGGTAAATTCACGGTTAAAATAATCTAAAATGATTCTTTTTTGAGAATAATCTAACAAATATCAATAATACTCTTACATATTAAAATAAATAATACTTTTAATAATAACAATAAATATTGGTCAGGCCGAGTCCACATGCCCATATTGGCCAAACAATCTATCTATGTTTGCTTACTTTATAATAATGGTTGGACTAGGCTAGGCCAATGAGTCAAATTTCTTGTCGAAACCTGTTTTTATTGCAAATGAATTGAACAAGCCAAATAGGCCGACCCGTGTTTGGACAAGTCTAAGTTTCATGATAGGACTACCGAGTTAGTAAAAAAGTTAAGCTCATAGGACAAAAAATGCTCATAGAGTTAACAAGATCAAACTAGTACCATTTGAGAAAGTATGCTAATACCCCCGTATAAAAACATTTGGGTATAGAACTTGTAGTATATAAAGTAGCAGGTGAAAAGCCAACTCATTAGCTTGAGTTTTTGGATTAAAAGCTACCTTCAATCCAATATTTCAAACTCGGACTATCAGAAGTAGATGATAGTTTTATAATAGAGTGACGCATTTTATTGTTAAGCGTTAGAACTTGCATTGAAGAACACAAATGTTTACAAATTTGTACAGATGGTAACCGTAATGGGAGATACCATCACTTACCAAACTAATAGAATTGAAGGCTCTGAAAAGAAGGTTGGTTTGACTATTTAACCTGAATCACACTGAATGAATATACAAAGATTGGTTCTTGAGATAACTTGCTTTGCTCTAGTTAACGGACCACAGTCTATCACGTCAAATGTGACATCAAACTCAATTTGAATGAAAGCACTGGAAAAAGGGCCAGAAAGTGAAACAGTTCCAAGCTATACACAATCTGGAGCCTTTAGTTCTGTGATAACTCTGGGGCAAATCCTCAAGATTAACAGTAATTCGAGTAGAAGTGATGACATGCCAAGCTGCCATTGATCCATCATTCATAGCAAAAGCCAAGTGAAAGATAACATGCCGAATCATCCGTGCACCACTTTTTCAAACTCCAAGCTTACCTACGCACTAACAAAGTTCAATTGATCCGTAGATCATACATGGAATTTACTACAGAGCATGTGAGGTTATTAAGCAATAAAAGTAAAAAGATCTTACCTAGTCTGTATGCTTGCGACAGCATTCCAATAATCTGTACACATCTCTATCGTCGATGTGATGACCAAAAGAGGAAATATCGGCTTCTGTGTTCCCCTTACTTTCTATCCACTGCTTTAATATGCAGATGACTTTCTTCAACTGATGTAAAAGTGTGAAGGGAAACAAGGGAATAGGAATAGTTGAAAGAAAGACTAGTTACCACATTTGACCTATTTTCTTTATCTATTAAATGTCGATCAGAGCAAGAACTGGGTCCTGTCTTGAACTAATTAAGCAGCAAGAAATGTGTGTATATACCTATGCAAACCACAGTTCAGGTGTAGAGCATCCCGGCAACGCCTTCACCCTGTCACTGTATTCAAACGCTCCAAGGCAAACACAACGCTCAGTATTGAGATTTTGCTGTCAATAACATCAGATGCCGTGTGGAACCACTGGAACTTGATGATGGGCGAAATTGAGGAGGCCGTTTTGGTGGGGGGGTGAAATTCAAACCCTCCCAACGGTCTCGATCTCGCTACCATGAACAGCCTACCAAGTGTTGCATTTGCCTCGGCACCTTGGAAGGTGGTGACAAGGTGAAGGTGGCGCTTCAAGATTTGAAATAGTAAAAGGAGAAAACTCCATAGCAGGATACAGCATTAGTTCGACAAATCAGCTTTGCCTCTGAGATACTCGAACAGTCTTGATATTGGGATTGAACATTAAAATCAAGAAGGTCATCTTCAATAATATCAGATTTCTTTACCAACAATGAAACATATGAAAGCAGACTTGAAGTACTGATCTCTGACTCTAGAACCCGAACCAACAATCTTGCTATTATGCTCCAAAGGGCATCCCTTGCCTCGATGTCATCAGAAGTGAAAGAGAAAAGATCGAACAGATACTGCAAGAAAACCAAATCTGATACACAAAACATGAGTTCGAGTTTCATGCATAAGGATGAATACGGAACAACTGATCACCAGAGAAATAACTCTGAAAACAACGATTCACCTTTTGCCATTTCTATTGCAAGTTCATCTGCTTCAGTTAGAATATTTGCAACTAAAACAGCTGCAGTAACACAGCAATGCTCAATCTGCAAAAGCATGCACCATAAATTAGTGTACATCCCGAGGCAATAGTTCCATCTAAAAGGTGAAATAATTTTATTTTTAAACACTCAAACATCCAGGGGAGAAATTCAGTAAGAGTTTGAAGAGTAATGTTAAGAAATTCTACATTTGAATCTGCTAAATGTAACTAAACAAATAATAAAGATTTTCTACTAATGAAATTAATTGATGAACAAAGACATAATTTTCAAAGCCAAATCATGCTTTGCCTTTTGGAAGTTTTCTAGCAGTTTCTACGGTCTAGTGACATTGTTTAGTTTCTAGTGTTGGCAAATACACAAGTTCCAGATGTTCTGGTACTAATTGAAGTGACAGTAATGGTAACAAAACTGCATTCATCTCTTCACCCAAAAAAAGAAAGAAAAACTAACCTCCATCTTTTCAGGAAGTTTGATCAATTCCGTAGCCATATGCAGAACTTCCTTGCTTGAACATATCTCATGTGAATACTCATCAATTGTAGAGAGAGCTTCAATAGCACGAAGAATTAAATCAAGGGAAGCATACCTGAAATGTCATTATAAGAAACCCGTGAAACTAAATTTATTGTTCGAGTCCCACATGAAGGTCAGGTTCATCATTTAACAGATTGCAGCTACATTAATGTGGTAAACTCTTTTGTTGATAAATAGCCTGGCAAATTTAACTACAGAGTAGAATCAGCAAAACTTTTTTAAAGTTAATATCACATTAGTTTGCAGTCCACCTGAGGATCTACTTATATAGACCATGTTACAAGAACATGAGTACAGCAACAGGGAAATGTCAATCCCAAAATTTCATAGAGAGCAAAATTCCAGTAAACAATATTTAATAAAAGGGCTATATGAGAAGACTTACATATACAAGGAAATGATGCATGTAGACTAGTATATTATTTCTTTCTTCTGGTTACTAGAGTTCATCATATAGTAAGCCAGATGTCCTTCTTTATTTGAATGAGTTCCAGTGAATATCGCTAAGCAAGTTTGGTTTATTGGGGAAAGAGTTAGGTGACTTTAGTATAATAATTGCTCACTGTACATTTTTTCTTCAATTAGAGTATCCATACTGTTCGAGATCCCTCCTTTCTTCTAGTAGCCTACTTTAGTAGCACAATATAAACCCGTGTTTCAAATTTCACATTTACCACAATCCAGCCTCTCACTTCTCTCAAACCAACAGTGGAGCGCGAACCAGTACCTAATGTTTCAAAGATGTTATATGAGATTAAGAAAACTTAAGATATAATTCAGGTCTGAGATGGGTATAATTGACCCAAAAATCAAAAAAATAGAAGAGGTCTTGAAACTTTGCTAGTAGAGTGTGAATACGATTGCCATATTCTTTATCAGATACAGCAAAAACTTCACAAGCTTTATAGTTTCAATAGATGATAGCACCAGAACCATCAAACCACTGAGTCCAACCAACAAACTATTGTTGGGCTACAATACTGAAGACAAAATCATTTATATGAGCCATGATTTATATACTAAACTAGTTTTGAAGCAACTGAGAAATGGATGAGCAGCACATTATAATGAGTTTTGGAAAGACACCATGTAGGCAGAGGTGGGAACACGTTTCACTAGATTAAACTATAGAATGTAGAAGTACAAACATTGTGGAAGCTTGGAGGATATAACTGTCTATAGGGAAAGAATGCATAACATAGAATTGTACTATTTACAGACCCAAAATGCCTGTTTAAAGACTTAAAAAGGATGAAAAGTTCAAGCAGAAAAGTTGTACCTTTCAGGAATTCTGTCACTTGTTACTTTCCCCATCTCAGAAGCAAAGAGATTAATCAAAAGACTTGCAAGCCCAAACTTAACAAGATTTGGCAAAAGAAACGGTGCAACTTCCTGCTGATTCTCCAAAATGGCTAGCAACATTCCAACACTCTGTTCCCAGGTTTGAAGAAACCAAAATATATGAGAAACCTCACAGAACAAACAATCAGAAAAAGGAAGTATGTGAAAAGACTGAATTCAACAAGCATGCACAGGTCATTTAATTGCAAATATCTATTGTATATACTACAATCCTAGTAAGGTATGCTAAGTAATTGAACTGGTTAGCTCAGATTCTCTTACATGCCAAATTTCGTTTATAGGTGTGAGAGGAGAGAAACCATATCAAATTTTGAATTACCTTTTCTATTAGCACCGGATTTAATGTATTTTCAGCAACCCAAAGTATACGAGTCAAAACTTCATCTGACTGCAAGGCCTTGGCCCAAGTAATACATTCAGAGCTTTGAAGACCCAAAGTGATCAACCTACAACAGTAAATTGCATGAACACTATTTGCCAAATTAAAATTGAAAAGTAAAGTAGAAAAGAAAGAAAATGGTCATCGAGTTTATGCAAATTAAAATTACGCATCAGTACTTGCAGGTTGCAAGTTGCAAATGAAGATTACCGGCAGACTTCACATAAGCAAAGAGTGTCCTCTGAGAAAACTTGATCGACTACTATCTCCAACAATTTCTCTGTGGAGGTTATTTGCTTCATAAGAGTTCCATGGCAAGCAAGGTTTCCAACTATTCCAAGGCTTATCTCCTAGAAATAATTATACAAAGAACATAACACATAATAAACATTTCAAATAAATTCATACATGTCCAGACAATTATTGAGAAAAGATGAACCAAAATTATCTCACTGTGATACGGGCAGAATCAGATGTGATAAGATTTGCCAAAAGCACATCAAGCATGAAGTTTTCAACCTGAAGAAAGGCATCATCAGTGTTACTTACACCAGTTGTTAATATGCATATTTTTGTAATAATTAACTATCTCTTCCTCTGTATACTTGCATTTGAGTGTTATGTAGGAAATTCAACTTTAGCATCATAGTAGTGTCTTTCATTCAAGAGGTGCTCATACAGACATGGAAAATTAACAATTTAGCAAATCAGAAAGCCACTTTGCTGGCTCTCACAATTTCCTTTGCACTTCAACTATCCTACATTTACTTACAAATACCTTCTCAGAACCAAGAAATACCATCCTGGTAAAGTCAGAACAAATCGAAGAAAATACACAAGTCAAAAAAGTACAGCAGGGCTCAAACATTCAAGCCCTTGTCTATGCCCAAGAAACCAGTGTGACCAAATCTAACTGATTAATAACCAAAAGAACACAACTAAAGAGCAAGCAACAGATTGTAGTACCAGAAACTGTGCATGTGACTGATCAGCTGCCAAATCCCACAAAACAGTCCCACATTCTTCCCAGACATTCTCTCTCGCAGACCGTTCAGGCTGCTCAGTTGCATTGTTGGTAGCATCCATCGTCTCCAATCTGTTGTTTGCCAATCTTATCTCACCATTACCATGAGTAGTGGCTGAATCATCTTCCATGTGATCAAATTTCAAACTCCAAGAAGGATCATCACGACAATCAGCTGCTCGACGGGGGCTAGTTGGCGCATTAGGTACAACTTTCCGTATCAAGGAGATTATATAGCCGGGATCGACCGTTGTTGAGACATCAAACACCTGGCAACACAAAAATTACTCAGAAATTGCTCGAGTTCCACCATTTTAAGCCGTTTGAAGTTGAATTCGAACTTCAAAAAGCTACTGATAATCCGTCGAAGCTCCACGACCACCACCGATTAGACAAAAACAGGCGAAAACGGCTCAGCGGATGCATTTATCGGAGAAATTTATTTGCAGAAAAGAGACGAATCGGTGACGAGGAAAATGTGAAAGCGGATACCTCGTCAGGTGGAGCAGTGGGGTTATGTGTAGGTCCACTTCGCCATCTTTGAGCTCCGGCTTCTTCGTCGTCATCTTCTTCTTGTTCTTGTCGGCGTTCTGGTGTGCCGGCCATGACGGAATCTCGAGCCTTTTGTAAGGAGGGAGGAAGATAGTTCTCGGCTGGGCCTATTCGGCGAGGATTGGGTGAAATCTCGATTACATAACGAAATCTATGTACTAAACACACCCCTTTCTATATCTTTTACGTAGGTTTTAATAAATAAAAAAGGCATAGACTTTTTACACACACATTTTTGACTTTTTACACCACGTCGTTAGAAGGCGTCGCTTTCAAAAGACGTCAAGTAAAATAATAATAAATAAATAGAAGAAAGTACGAAACGCCGCCCACCGACGCCTCTCAACGGTGTTGCGTGACGCCGACCGACGACATCCACCGACGCCTCTAGACGGCGTCCGCCGACGCCTGCAAACGGCGCCCGATCATAGTCGTCCAAGGATTTCATGTCGTGCCTTGTTGCTTCTGAGACTTCAGTTCTGATTTCCTGCTTGTTACTTTGTGCTTTGAATCAGGTGTTGTTCTATAGGGCACTACATTTTCGTGAAGGAGTTGCAATTTGATAAGAAGTGTAAAGGTTTATACTACGTATTTTGTGAAAGATGTTTGTACTCTTATTATTGAACAATCCCTTAATTTGCTCCAATATCTTCTATATTTGTATAGTTTACTTTCTTGTTAATATTGTGTTGATTGCAATATCCCTTAATTTCTTCCATTATCTTCTATATTTGTATTGTTTATTTTATTGTTAATATTGTGTTGATACTTGATAGTGTATCTTTTATTTTTTATTCTTTTGGTTGAGATAGTGTAGCTTTTATTTTGCCTAGTTTAGATTCTCCTTTTGTTTATGTACGTTCTTTGTGGAATAAATCAGCTTTCTCATTCAAAGTTTCCTTAGTTATTGAAGTTATTGAGGAGTACTTATACTGCAATTGTAATTCGACCAAAAAATCTTGTAACGAGCTGCCTTATAGGACTATGCACTACGATTGGGGTTTACATACAGAAGAAAAATATCGGTTACTCAGAAGTGGGTTTGATGTTGGAGTTATTGTTAAGTGCACATAATTTATATCTTGTTATTTACTTGTATATGGCTTTCCATCTTTCCTTAGGGAGGTTTCTCTTGTAATCTGTATAAACTCAGCCCTTCAGAGGCATAGGAAGATGAGAAAACATTTTCCCAATCTCTATCATATCATGGTATCAGAGCAGGTCTCCCAAGCCTCTCAAACCTAGCGTTTTTTTTTTCCCTCCCACCCATTCAGCCACCAGGCCTTCCTTCCCATCGGTTCTTTGCGACCATGTCTGACGCTGAATCTGATGTCGTCAATCCAACTGCTTCTCTGGCTCCAAAGCGAGCAGCTCTAGATCCGACCAGCTCTTTTTACCTTCATCCATCTGATCACCCTGGTCTCGAATTTTGCCACGTTCTTTTGAAGGGCGATAACTTTCAAGAATGGCTTACCGCCACGAAAAATGCTTTCCGGGCCAAGAGGAAGATGGGATTTCTTGACGGTCGAATTGTGAAGCCATCGGTTGACTCTAATGATCTGGATGATTGGTGGAGCGTAAACGCCATGGTGATCGGATGGATTTTCCAATCCATTGATCCAACTCTTCGTTCGTCCATCTCAGTTCCTGAAACAGTTTCCGACTTATGGGACGAATTGCATCAGCGTTTTCATGTCGGAAACGCTCCTCGCATCCTTCAACTAAGGGCCGAGATCGCAACTTGTTCTCAGAAAGGTCAATCGGTCATCAATTACTATGGTATCCTCAAGCAACTCTAGGACGAACTATCGCACTATGATCCGCCCCGGGCTTGCACGTGTGGCATGTAAGAGAAATAATGCTATTTATTTTCAGGAAAATAAAAGAGTGATAAATAACAAGAGATATTGTTAGGATGCTTGTTTAAGCAAATAGAAATTAAAGGTGAGAATTTCATGGTTGATTTTCACCGTAGAATTAGGCATTCGTAAAGCCTATATAAAGTTGTAAGTTTTCATTTTGTTAATCATCCAAAAACACAGAGAGAAAACTTTGTTTAAGATTAAACAGAGAGAAGTTTTTGGGGAGAATTTTTAGCATAAAATTCTTGGTGTAATTGGGTGTAAGTTGAGAGAGAATTGTAGTAACAATTTTCTATACATTATCCTTCATAATTAATAAAAGTTTAGCGGCAGCGTTAGAGACATAAACACAAACATTCTTATTGTGTGGTATTTTCTCTATTAATTGTCGTTCTCAATAATCTGATTTCTAGGAAAAGTTGCATCTTTTCCCAACAATTGGTATCAGAGCGAGGTTGTAAACGATCAAGCCGACGTCAGATTTGAGTGGGAGCAATGGCTGCTGATGAAGAGAAGGTGAAACTCGAGAAATTTGATGGTGCAGATTTCGGATTTTGGAAGTTGCAAATAGAAGATTATTTATACCAGAAAAATCTTTATCAGCCTCTCTCAGGAAAGAAGCCAGAGGCTATGAAAAATGAAGATTGGAATCTTCTTGATCGACAAGCGCTCGGAGTCATTAGATTAACGTTATCTCGCAATGTTGCTTTCAATATAGCAAAAGAAAAGACCACGGCGAGTCTTATGGCATCTCTCTCTAATATGTATGAGAAGCCATCAGCCTCAAACAAAGTTCATTTGATGAGGCGATTATTCAATTTGCGAATGACAGAAGGTGCATCGGTGGCTCAGCATCTCAATGCACTAAATACGGTCACAACTCAATTGAGTTCTGTTGGAATAGAATTTGATGAGGAAGTGCGTGCATTGATACTTTTGTCTTCTCTTCCAAATAGTTGGAATGCTACCGTAACGGCTGTGAGTAGCTCGTCAGGAAGCACCAAATTAAAATTTGACGATGTCCGTGATCTGGTTCTCAGTGAAGAGATCCGACGGAGAGGGTCGGGTGAATCATCAACCTCTTCGATATTACATACAGAGACAAGAGGGAGAAGTTCAACCAGGAGGAATGGACGTGATAGGTCAAACAATCACGGGTCTAGAGATAAGAGGTCCAAGTCAAGGAATCCCAATAATTCCTCTAGCTCAAAGACGATTGAGTGTTGGAATTGTGGCAAGATCGGACACTTCAAGAATCAATGCAAGAATGCACCGAAAAAACAAGAGACAAAGGCGGAAGCAAATGTTACGGCAACCTCAGGAGAAAATGATGCATTGATTTGCTCTTTGGAGAGCAAAGAAGAGTCTTGGGTGATAGATTCTGGAGCATCATTTCATGCTACTTCGAAGAAAGAATTCCTTGATAAATATGTCTCAGGAGACCTTGGAAATGTATACCTTGGAGATGACCAACCTTGTTCGATCATTGGTAAAGGTGTAGTCAAGATCAAGTTGAATGGGCCTGTATGGGAGCTAAAGGATGTTAGACACATTCCTGACCTGAGAAAGAACTTGATATCAGTTGGGCAATTGCCCAGCGAAGGCTATAACACAAGCTTTCAAGGTGATACTTGGAAGATCTCAAAGGGTGCAATGACAATTGCTCATGGCAAAAAGAGTGGTACTCTTTACATGACCGCAGGGGCGTGTTGTTCAATTGCAGTCGCAATAGGGAATGGAGATTCCAATATGTGGCACCAAAGACTTGGCCACATGAGTGAGAAAGGGATGAAACTTATGCATTCGAAGGGGAAACTTTTAGGTCTACAGTCAGTAGAGGTAGACATGTGTGAAGGATGCTTACTTGGAAAGCAAAAAAGGGTGAGCTTTCAGACAAATGGTAGAACCCCAAAGAAAGAAAGATTAGAGCTTGTCCACTCTGATGTTTGGGGACCAACAACTACTTCCTCCATTGGTGGAAAACACTACTTTGTGACTTTCATTGATGATCATTCCCGGAAGGTATGGGTATACTTTCTAAAGCATAAGTCTGAAGTTTTCGAGGCTTTCAAAAGATGGAAGGCCATGGTTGAAAATGAAACAGGGTTAAAACTTAAAAGGCTAAGAACCGATAACGGTGGCGAATATGTGGACAATTTCTTTAATAGTTTCTGCTATGAACATGGGATCCGCATGGAGAGAACTGTGCCAGGTACGCCTCAACAAAATGGTGTAGCTGAGCGTATGAACCGAACATTAACAGAAAGAGCTAGAAGTATTCGAATACAATCAGGTTTGCCAAAGCAGTTCTGGGCAGAAGCAGTCAATACAGCTGCTTACTTGATAAACCGGGGTCCATCGGTTCCATTAGACTATCAAATACCAGAAGAGGTATGGAGTGGAAAAGAGATAAGATTGTCACATTTAAAAGTTTTCGGTTGTGTAGCATATGTGCATATTGGAGATCAAGGCAGAAGTAAGCTTGATCCAAACTCGAAGAAATGCATTTTCATTGGCTATGGAGAAGATGACTTTGGTTATCGTATTTGGGATGACCAAAACAAGAAGGTGATCCGTAGCAGAGATGTAATTTTCAACGAAAGAGCCATGTATAAGGACATGCACAAAACTGACACCAGTGACTCAGATCAGAGTGGTCCAGTATTTGCAGATGTCGATTATGTTCCAGACAATCCTTTAACAGGACCAATTATAGCAAGTCCTCAGTTAGAAGAATTAGCTGAACAACAAAGCATGCAACAACCTGACACGACAGAATCACCTGCACCAGCTCCTTTATTAAGAAGGTCTTCTCGGATTCGTGTCCCTCCTAGGAGATATATGAGTTACTTGTTGTTAACCGATGGCGGGGAGCCTGAGAACTATAATGAAGCTTGCCATTCAAGTGATTCAAGCCAGTGGGAGCTTGCAATGAAAGACGAGATGAACTCTCTGATTTCAAATCAGACATGGGAACTAGCTGAGTTACCCATGGGGAAGAAGGCACTTCACAACAAATGGGTGTATCGAGTGAAAAATGAGCACGATGGCTCTAAGAGATACAAAGCTCGACTAGTGGTCAAAGGATTTCAGCAGAAAGAAGGAGTCGACTACACTGAGATTTTTTCTCCTGTTGTGAAGCTCAATACTATTAGATCAGTGTTGAGTATTGTTGCTATTGAAGATCTTCATCTTGAACAATTGGATGTGAAGGCTGCATTTCTTCACGGAGATTTAGATGAGGAGATATATATGCACCAACCTGAAGGTTTTAGGGAGAAAGGAAAAGAAAACATGGTGTGTAGACTTAAGAAGAGCTTGTATGGGCTAAAGCAAGCCCCTAGACAATGGTACAAAAAGTTTGACGGTTTCATGCATAAGGAAGGCTTCCAGAAGTGTAACGCTGATCATTGTTGCTACTTCAAAAGATACAGATCTAGTTATATCATTTTACTACTATATGTCGATGATATGCTAGTAGCTGGTTCAAATATGGATGATATTAGAATGTTGAAGAAGAAGTTGTCAAATGAGTTTGACATGAAGGACTTGGGTCCAGCAAAGAAGATTCTTGGAATGCAAATCACACGAAATAAGCAAAACGGGGTTTTGCAGTTATCTCAATCGGAGTATATCAAACGTGTTTTACAAAGATTCAACATGAACAGTGCCAAACCAGTTAGTACACCTTTGGCAGCTTGATGTCTCTTATTTTGGAGGAGTTTTAGTAGTTAATTTCCCTTGTAAATATGTGTTTTTCATTCCTTTCTTTGTTAGTTTCGTTCCTTCTTAGCTTAGTTCCCGGTTTTCTTTAAGAGTCGGAAACTATGCGAGTTTGCTTTGATTTGTAGGTAAAATGGCAAGAATGAGGATGTTTTGGAGGAGCTTGTGAAGGAGCCAAGTCAAGGAGCGGAAGAGCCAAGCCAAGAATGAAGAGGAACCGAAGGAAACCCAAGAAGAAGAAAAGGATCGAGGCCCAGGACCGAGTATCACCACGTCGGGCCCGAGATCGAGCATCCAGAGAACAGGACCGACGTTCCCAACGTCGGGACCGAGGTGCACACGTGTCGATCCGAGTCGGCAATGGAGAGGATTGTTCCCCAAGACATATTTTTAGCAACTTTCCACATTTGCCCCTTTCTAAATTGGGAATTCCTTGGTCCCCAATCTTAGGAGGTTATAAATA
This sequence comes from Polygonum aviculare, assembly GCA_934048045.1. Classification (NCBI taxonomy): domain Eukaryota; kingdom Viridiplantae; phylum Streptophyta; class Magnoliopsida; order Caryophyllales; family Polygonaceae; genus Polygonum; species Polygonum aviculare. Next base: position 14,067,246 of record OW204030.1, on the reverse strand, counting down.
GAGGTGGTTAGAGAGCATTAAGGCATGATGTTTGGATAAACCACAACCCAAATCACTCTCTAGAGACTCAAGGAAGACTTGGAGAGCAAGGAGAAGAAGGGAGGAGGAGAAGAGAGGAAATCGGTGGCCTAGGGAGGAAGAGTTGTGAGTTTTGTACTTTGTTTTGCTTTGATTTGGTAGAATTAAGACTTGGATCTTGTTGACACTTTGAGAATTGAATGCAATTTGGCTTTGAGTTGATGTTGATGATTGAGATTTGCTTGCTTTTCCATTTGATTGCTTGTTTCTCTTACTCGATGGAGTAGATTCCATAGTCTTGGGCTATGGGGGAATCCCCTAGCTAGGATTGGGTATGAACCCCCAATTCCATAGCCTTTGAGTGCTTGATCTATGAATCCTCTCTACACTAAGCTTCAATTCTCTTGTGAAAACAAGGGGCTTAGGGCTTGTGATTGGTAAGAGTAAGCGAGAGCAATCTCGGACCCAATCACTAGACCTAACATCGAAGGAGAGTGAAAACTCCCTAAGGTCGAAGTGTAGAGTGGAGGGATCGAAGGCTAGCAACCTCGATCTCATAAGGATCAACACTTGTTGGCTGAATTGGGGTGGAATTACCCAAGTCTAGTTAGGGAAGAAACCCAAAAACCCAAGACCGATCTACCAATTTTGACAAATCGAGTTACCCAGTCCTCGGGGCCGACGTTGAGCTAAGTCGGTCCCGACCAAATCAACCTCGATCCACCCTCGGACCGAAGTGAACTGTGTCGGTCCGAGGTGATTTCTCTCGTTTTCCTTTGTTTTGCCTTTCTTTTATTCCTTTTTAGTCTTTTTCGGGTACACTTGACGCACGAACTCCCGTGTGTTCGACACCCTACCTCTTTACTACAAGTGAGGTTCGGTTTTATAAATTTAAAATTGTGAGACCCTCCGATCCCGGACCGATCAGAATTTTTGGCACCGTTGCCGGGGAATTATTGTGATTGTGTGTTTGTTTGTGTTGATTTGTTTTGGGTAAGGGACTAGCCCGAACCCTCTTGAGTTATTTGATTTGTTTCTTTTTGTCTTTCTTGTAGGTGATTCCATCTCGTTTAAAAAAAATAATAAAAAGAGTGAGAAAAAAAAAAGGATTTCTATGATAGTGATGATGAGTATGAGCGGAAGGTTTTCTACCTTGAGATGGGGATCAAGTGTCTAAAAAGAAAACTCCACGAGTTAGAAGAGCAATGGGAAAGAGAAGAGAGACGAGCTCGTGAGAGACTCAATGACCGGATTTGAATGGCACAAGAGAGAGCCTATGAGGAGGAGTGTTACATGAGAGAGGTGTATGGGAACCGAGACCACTATGATGGACAGGGTGGTGCTCAATCCTATTGGGGAAGTCCCACTTACACTCAAATGCAAGGAGTACCTCCATACCAACCTCCGAGCTACGATGAAACTCCTCCATGGGAACATATGATGCAAGAGGAGATTGATGAGCCACCTCAATGGGCGAAAGAGTTGAAAACTCAACTCGAGGAGTTTAATTCGAGGATGAGCGACAATGCCCAACTTCACTACTTGGAATCCCAAAACCCGAGTTCTCAAGAGCATTTTCCGAGCTATCATGATGAGGAGAGCTATGATGAGGTCCGAGTGGAGCCACAACAAGTCGAGAAGAATGAGCGAGCCTGGACCGACGTACCTAGTGTGTCGGGCCCGAGTTGCTCGCAAGTCGGACCAACTCTGCAATCCCGGACCGAGTTGGAGGACATGTCGGGCCCGAGTTGCCTAGATGTCGGACCACTTCCCCTGCCCCCACTCTGCCCCGAGCCCGAGATGCCGAACGTCGGGACCGACTTGCATCCACTTCGATCGATGACTATGGAGGAAAACGATCTCATGGCTCTTGAGCGTGCAAGGATGGAAGTGAAGGAAAGCTCTCCCTCTCTTATGATTAAAGAAGAAGTCGAGTCTCGGTTCAAACAAGCTTTGGAGGAGATGCCGGAAGTCGGGCCCGATGTGGCTCCTATGTCGGTCCAACTTGAGAAGCAAGCCTCCAAGACCATGTGTGAGACTCGTTTGCCCTATCTCCTTTGCTCTTTTGTGACGGTTTCTTGTGAGTCATATGGTGCGGATGGACCATACTCGGAGGATTTCATCTCCGATTATTCTTGGTCTAAGTATGGGGTCCCCCGCCATTATGACGAGGCCGAGGCGCATGTTTGGTTGAACTATAGTGAATGGCCTCAATTCTACTTGAGTGATGAGATGGTCCTTGGAGAGTTCATGGACCCCGAGCCTTATTATCCACCCTAACCAAGATTAGGTGGCCGGCACGTCAAGCTAATGACGTTAAAAGAGCGCTTTTCGGGAGGCAACCCGACGTATCCTTCGTATCCTTTGTTTCTTTTTGATTTGTTTTCTTATTTTTAGGATTTGAGCTTAATGTGCTAACCCTTTCTCTAAACTCTTTGAGAGCAAGTATTTTGGGATATATCTTTTGGTATGATCTTGTAGGTGCTTCTTGATTCAAATGATGAGCTTGAAGGGTCAAGGTGTACGATGCAAATGGACGAGCAACTAGGATGTGAGACGAGCAAGCGGTCTCGACCACCTCTCAAGAAGTTCGACAAGGTGCTCCACCTTCCCCTCCCCATGTGCCGATGCGAACAATTCACCATTCTTCCTAGCTTCAAATGCCTTGTCTAGTGAGTTTCCCCTTTTCATTTTCCCTTTTGGTTTTATTTGGATGCAATGAGGACATTGCATATTTTAAGTATGGGGTATGGAAAAAGGAAACTCTCTTGTGCCTAGTGTTTGTACATATGTGTGTCTTTTGCTTTGGTTGAGAAAATTTTTGCAAAAATCCCTAAAAATTTGAAAATTGTGTGAAAATGTCAAAAAGATTTTGTTTTGGACTAGGAATTCCCATCTTAGATGTTTATATGAAGGCTAATGATGATGTGACCATGTAAAGTCCTTTGCATATTTTTGGATAGTTTAGCCTCTAAATGGATGTTGCTTTTTATGTGATATGATATCTTGCATGTTTTTATTGAGCACATGAGTTCTTGGATAATTTTGATGCAACTAAGCTAGAGTGAACCTTGTGAGATTATTTTTGGCCATTTTAGGGATGTTTGTTCGTATTGCATATCCCTCATTTTCTTGTGTGGATTAGCTCAAGCATGCTAAGTAATACTTGTTATTGAGGTGTTTATCTATTTTCCAAGGCCAATATGAGATTTGTTCTATTCTTTGTCATATTGATTTGAACTTTATTTCATTTAGTCACAAAAATATGATTCCTAGCCTATATGACTTGACCCTTATGGGATTGGACTTTAGTGAGAGGTTTGGAAGAATATTTGGAGAGTTGAGATTCTCTTTGGTGAAGGGCGAAGAATGGAGTTATGAACCCAAGTGGGTAGTGCATCTTTGAAAAGAAAGAAGTGTAAAAGAAAGAAAGAAAAGTTGGAAAAATAGTGGATTGAAAGCAAAATGCTTAAGTGAAAAATATGGGCACCGACCGGGTTAAAGTGCACATCGGGCCCGAGTTATAGTGCAAGTCGATCCTAGTGAAAAAAGTGAGAAAAATCAAACAAAAAGTAAAGTGCAAAGATGAAGTGGAATGTTTAGTGAAGAGTGGGTTGAAAGTTGAAAGAAAAGAAGAAAATCAAAGTCTTTTGGATGAGTGAAGTTGAAAGAAGGAAAAACTTGGTGAGTTTGGTGAGAGACTAGAAAGTTCAATCCACTTGTAAGCACCACAAGACCAAAGTGATTCCCACCTTATGAAATACCAAAAGCCCCATTACAACCCGGCCGAATGGAACCTCTTTGAGGACCTCCATTGAGCCAAGTTCATATTCTTTGTGTGCATTGTAATAGGCATCTCTAGGTGGAGGAATTGGTGATATTAGCTTCAATAGTAAAGTCTTTGCTTGCATGATATTGAGTATGAGTGTTCATTTTCAAGCCTAAACACATGATGAGTGATACACATTTCCACATACCTAAAGTGAGGCTTTTGTTGTATTAGAATTTTATTCCTTGAACACTTGATCATGTGTGATGATATAATCTTGCTAACATATCTATCACTTGTTCTTACTTGATTTTTCATATGAGGCTTTACTTGAAGATTGTGCTTCGGTCTTGCTTACATGGTTATTGCTTGAGGACAAGCAAGTTTAAGTATGGGGTATTCTGATGTCTCTCATTTTGGAGGAGTTTTAGTAGTTAATTTCCCTTGTAAATATGTGTTTTTCATTCCTTTCTTTGTTAGTTTCGTTCCTTCTTAGCTTAGTTCCCGGTTTTCTTTAAGAGTCGGAAACTATGCGAGTTTGCTTTGATTTGTAGGTAAAATGGCAAGAATGAGGATGTTTTGGAGGAGCTTGGGAAGGAGCCAAGTCAAGGAGCGGAAGATCCAAGCCAAGAATGAAGCGGAACTGAAGGAAACCCAAGAAGAAGACAAGGATCGAGGCCCAGGACCGAGTATCACCACATCGGGCCCGAGATCGAGCATCCAGAGAACAGGACCGACGTTCCCAACGTCGGGCCCGAGGTGCACCCGTGTCGATCCGAGTCGGCAATGGAGAGGATTGTTCCCCAAGGCATATTTTTAGCAACTTTCCACATTTGCCCCTTTCTAAATTGGGAATTCCTTGGTCCCCAATCTTAGGAGGTTATAAATAGAGGTGATTAGAGAGCATTAAGGCATGATGTTTGGATAGACCACAACCCAAATCACTCTCTAGAGACTCAAGGAAGACTTGGAGAGCAAGGAGAAGAAGGGAGGAGGAGAAGAGAGGAAATCGGTGGCCTAGGGAGGAAGAGTTGTGAGTTTTGTACTTTGTTTTGCTTTGATTTGGTAGAATTAAGACTTGGATCTTGTTGACACTTTGAGAATTGAATGCAATTTGGCTTTGAGGGGGGATGTTGATGATTGAGATTTGCTTGCTTTTCCATTTGATTGCTTGTTTCTCTTACTTGATGGAGTAGATTCCATAGTCTTGGGCTATGGGGGAATCCCCTAGCTAGGATTGGGTATGAACCCCCAATTCCATAGCCTTTGAGTGCTTGATCTATGAATCCTCTCTACACTAAGCTTCAATTCTCTTGTGAAAACAAGGGGCTTAGGGCTTGTGATTGGTAAGAGTAAGCGAGAGCAATCTCGGACCCAATCACTAGACCTAACATTGAAGGAGAGTGAAAACTCCCTAAGGTCGAAGTGTAGAGTGGAGGGATCGAAGGCTAGCAACCTCGATCTCATAAGGATCAACACTTGTTGGCTGAATTGGGGTGGAATTACCCAAGTCTAGTTAGGGAAGAAACCCAAAAACCCAAGACCGATCTACCAATTTTGACAAATCGAGTTACCCAGTCCTCGGGCCCGACGTTGAGCTAAGTCGGTCCCGGCCAAATCAACCTCGATCTACCCTCGGACCAAAGTGACCTGTGTCGGTCCGAGGTGATTTCTCTCGTTTTCCTTTGTTTTGCCTTTCTTTTATTCCTTTTTAGTCTTTTTCGGGTACACTTGACGCACGAACTCCCGTGTGTTCGACACCCTACCTCTTTACTACAAGTGAGGTTCGGTTTTATAAATTTAAAATTGTGAGACCCTCCGATCCCGGACCGATCACAGCTCATTTTCGTTTATCCAAGGATCAATGCCCTCAAACGGAGAAAGCTAGAGAGCTCATGGCGAAGGTTCCCTATGCCTCAGCCATTGGGAGTTTGATGTAAGCGATGGTCTGTACAAGACCAGATATTGGACATGCAGTGGGAGTTGTTAGCAGGTTTATCTCAAATCCAGGAAAAGCTCATTGGGAAGCAGTGAAGTGGATTTTGAGGTATCTACAAGGCAGCATAAAAAAGTGTTTGCATTTTGGTAAGGGTGAACTGAAAATACGAGGTTATGTAGATGCAGACTTTGGAGGTGAAGTCGATCACCATAAAAGCACTACGGGTTATGTATTTACTATTGGAAATACAGCTATCAGTTGGATGTCACAATTACAAAAGATTGTAGCTCTATCTACTACAGAGGTTGAGTATGTAGTAGTGACTGAAGCTAGTAAAGAGATGATTTGGCTTCAAGGTTTGTTAGCTGAGCTAGGTGTTGGATCGTTAGTCGTAAATGTAAGGGCGTCCTTAATAGAGTTAAGATCGTCCTTTACCAGGAAGTTCTTAAACAGATTAAGGACTTCCTTGATTCGCAGCGGAAATCGAAATACTAAACAAGTAAAGATAATAAGTGAGGAACGCTTTTGATTTATAGAGGAACCACTCAAGTACCAACTAGTCCTTGAGTGTAAACCTCTACCTCCTTGGAGGATTTTGTAATAGCTTCTTTCCTTTCTTATTAAGTTTCCTTACAATACAATGGCGAGTAGTTACCCTAACAAAGGCGTCCCTAAGTCCACTAGTAACGACTCCTTTAAGCCTGTAAAGTAACCTAACTTAATCTCTCCAAAGGATGCTATCACCTCTTCCTTACAGTTCGTCGTAAGGACTCTCTCACTCTTTTTGTTCTTTTTCTATTACAAACAGTTTGTGTTTTGAGGTACGCTTCTCGCTCGATCTAACACCTAGTTTTCACTTGTTCTTAAGATTGTTCTTGGTGTTCTTGGTGTTCTTGAGCGACTGACAAATTCTCTGAATATTCTCTGAAGCGTCACATCACAATAAATGCTCTGGAAGAGTATTTATAGTGACATTGGAAAGGGCGACTTTCTCTGACGATCATGCCCTTTGAGGACGTTGCAACAGTAATCAGCTTCCACGTGTCTCTGTGAAGATCAAGGAAGCTTACTGGCAATTCCGTTAGGCTTGGATGCGGGATCTTCTTCCACGTGGAGATCATGATCAAAGCTTGTCTGGTGATGTCACTTTGTCGGCCAGCTTTGAAGGACTCCAGTGTAAAGATAAAGGACGGTGTCCTTATTTGTGTTTTTCCCAAGCCGTTCACTGAATGATGTAGCGTCCTTACTCCTTAAGGATGGCTACATACACACCACTTGTTGTCCTTTTCAACATGTGTTCGTGAAACACTGGACAACTTATTAGATCAAGGCGAGTTTGTCATATCAAAACCAAGGGAAGCCAGACACAATTTTAATTACTGAAGGCGTCCTTAACATTGTCCCAACAATTTCCCCCTTTTTGATGATGACAAACTCCAGGCAATAAAAAGTTTTGAACTTAATCTTTAGTATGCTTGAAAACTTAAAGAGCGTTATTTCAACACAGAAGAATCTAAATGCACAAGTTTTCAGAACTTCGACACTTGATCTGTTCTTTCTTTTGGATTTTTAGGGAGGGGACGACTATTCTAATCACATTTTATCTAGCGTCCCTAAAAATTATTTAGAGGCAATGTGGCGTCCTTAGGTCTTTTCACTAGAATTTCCCCTTAGCACTTGCTTATACTAGACAACTAATAAGAAGCGCATCTCTGCAAAACTACACTTCCCCCTTTTGGCATCATCGAAAAGGATAACAATTTAGCATAAGGACGATAGCACAAATTCACAACTATAGGCAAAAGAACGCTTAAACACACAAATTCACACAAACAAGAGAATTGCCATTGAAAGAAGAGATAGTCATTACAGACATTCAGACAAGTGTTTTAAAGATAAAAGAAGCACAGGCAAAATAGATGAGGGAATAAAGGGTTAAGTGGAAGGTGATCCAGTAGGACGATGTTAATCATTGACATTGGCGTCCGTCGCAGTAGGTTCCTCTTCTTCTTGCGTGTCACCCTCTGTACTGTCCCTATGAATGGATTGAACGAGCAGCTTGATCAAGTCATTCTGAGTCTTAACAGCTTGAAAGAAATGGTAGTTCTGTTGCATAGCCGCATTGTTCTGCTGAATGATGGCGTTCCCTTGTTGCGCGAGAACATTCTGGTTGTTAAGAATAATGGCGTACAGCTGCTTCTCAGAATAAGCTTCAGTGTTTGAAGGAGCAGGAGAACACTGGAAGTAGGACGGCTGTTGTTGAGGAGGAAGATGTGAGGGAGAAAAATGGAAGTCCATCGGCTCCGTATGAATGAAGGACGATAGCTGATCAACCTCTACATAGCGTGCAACACGATCTTCCTCAGTTTCAACAATCAAGGGAGGATCAGAAGCAATAGTCTTCCCTTTCTTAGCAGCCTCTTGTCTAGCACGTTCGTCCTCAGCAGCTTTCTTAGCAGCTTCCTGCCTTAGACGTTTCTCTTCTACTTTTCTTGCAGCTTCTTCTTCTTTCTTTTTCTTCTCAGCCTCTTTTCTTTCTTTTTCTATCTGTTTCCTGATGGAGGGAAGTTCAAGACTGTGTTTGATCTCTAGGATGCCATACTTTTGATCCCATGGCAGTCCCAGAGTGATTTCTTCGCCAGGAGTGTAGGCATCATTCTCGATCAAGAGAGCTTTCACCAAGCCTGGGTAGGGAAGAGCATGGTTTTTGCGGGTGCACTTGGCCATATGTTCAATCATTATTCTGGCCAGGTTAATCTTGCGACCCTGTAGAAAGGCGTCTAGAAGGAGGCAGTCAATTGTTTGAACAATAGATTTCTTCTCCTGCCTTGGGACGATATTTCTGCAAATCATATAGTGTGCCATAGCACCAGTGTGAGTCAGAACTGAAGCAACTCTATCATTCCCATCTGGAGTCTTTCCATTGAAGATTCTTCTAAATAAGGCAAGCAGCTCTTCGCCTTCAATACCAAAACCAGAGGCAGTAACCCTGTGCAAGGCGTCATTCCCTGGACGTTGTCTGTCAAGCCCCATCAGCTGGCGAACTGTCTTCTCAGAGAAAGTGGCAGACTCGCCATTTGCCAAGAACGTCCCTATGCCATTCTCGATGTTGATATTGAGGGAATCATAGAAGTCCTGCACAAGCTTGGGATCTACGGTGACGTTCTCCTCTGAGATTTTTAGCCATCCTTGAACCTTGAGAAGTTCCACAAGCTCTTTAGCCTTAGAGAATTGGCTAAGGAAGGCTTCATCAAACACCAAAGGAGCCAGAATGTGCTCCTGTTTGTTTGACTTCTTGGACTTCTTCTTTGGAGGACCAGAGGTGCCGTCCTCATTGTCTTCCTCACCATCATCACTACCATCTTCATTATCTCCCTCTTGGAGATTTTCATCAGGGTGTCCCTCAGATGGACCAGTAGCATCTTTGGAATCTTTTGTTTTCTGTGGACGCTTTTGTCCACCTGTTCCTTTGGAAGCAGTCTTGTCACCTACATCTTCTGGGACGACTTCCCAAGGAGGGATCTCGAGAGCATCAGCAATAATTTGCTCGTCGAGGGAGAGAGCATCCTCTTGTACAACATTGTCGCTTTGATTTGCGATGTGGCGACAAAGCTCTTCGTCCTCAGCAATTTGCTGTTTAGTAATTTCGTCGAGAACGATTGTTGGACTAATCTCTTCAGAAGTAGCAGAGCCAAACTCTGCATCTATTGAGTCATCTGGGACTACTACAGGAGATGAGGGAGCGACTCTTTCAGCTGAGGGTCCCCTTGAAGTAGGAGTGAATGGAGCAGAAGGAGGGGATTTTTGTGGAGAAGAGGAGTCAGAGCTGTGGATATCAGGGAAGGCCTGTTGGATTTTAAGTAGGGAGGGATCGGGATAGGCGGGGTCGAGGACTTCAATGGGAGAGGGGGAGGTTGATGGAGTGTCAAGAGGTATAGGATTCGGCTTGGATTTTGCAAGCTTTCGCCTTTTGAGAGGTTTCTTGTGGGGACGGTCATGTTTGAATTTTGTGCGTACTTCCCACAGAAGCCGGAAATTTATCAAAGATTCTGGTCGATTGAGAGGAGGGCTTTGAGGGGAGTGAGTTGTGAATGAGGCGGGATGGAGGGGGAGTAGGTCTTGTGGTGTGGAAACGGGAAGGAGATGGAGGATGAGGGGGCGATTGTACTGAACTTTTTATGCTTTGAGAGAGAGGAGGAAGGTCCACAAATCTGGCGTTGGAGAGGTTTGGGATGGATTCTATCAATGGGATCCTCCAATCTTGACCTTGGAACGCCTCTAGAAAGATGTTGGTACCTCCACAGAAAGGAGCGTCCATTCCCCCTATCTTGCGAAGAACTGGCACCACAAAGCGATCCAAGAACGTCTTTAGATTGCGAAGACGAACTTCATCTTTGCACTGTTTCTTGTAGTTTGCCACCGCGACATAGAGAGTCCGTGGTTTTGAATCGATGAAGTCCTTCAAAATCTCATCAATCTGAATCTCTGGAGGTCCTTCCACATAAAAATTTCTCTTGGCGAGACTCTTTCGCTTACCACCTCTTGATGAACCAGAAGCATTCATAACTCTTGACATTCTGTACTGATCGGAGATAAGAGATCGGAGACTTGACCGGAAACTTAGAGAGATACTGCCGGAATTCTAGAGAGAAGTCAGAGCAAGACGGAGTTTTGAGAGTTTAGTGAGCGAAAGTTCTGACAGCCGTTTCAATAAATGTATATATAGGAGGTTGGTGAAGGGCACGCTGGTAACTTCCTCAATTCAAAATTCAAACTGGCAACAGATCAACTTCCAAAAAGGCGCGTTCCAAAAGAACCTGTACTGACGTCCTGTCTTAGAGAATAACTGACTTTCACACAAATAACACAGTCGTCCTGAGATCACCTTAAGAACCATTTTGAAAACCATACAAGTACGTCCCGTGAAGAAAAATGAGAAGATCATAGGACGCTTTTGCAAGGTTCTCGGCTAGGGTAAGCTTAGAGTTCCTATCATTTCGGCTTATAATAAGGGTTGGATGATCAGGGATACTCTTTCTCTAGAAAATAGAGAAGTTCAAAGGCATTCTCATGATATGCACATAGTAGTTTTAGACTAGCGTCCTTGCAAATGTGAAATTAATGCATAAAGTTTATTGCAAGTATGAAATCAACTAAACATAGCCAATCATTGAGGGAATAGTAGAACGGGACTTGCTACTTAAAAGTTATCATCCCTAAGAGTACCCTAAGATGCTCAAAGGGACGTCTATCAAGTGCCTTAGTGAAAATATCAGCTATTTGGTCCTCAGTCCTTACATGCCCCATACTAATAATTCCTAGTTCCACATTATCACGCAAGAAATGATGCTTTATATATATATGCTTTGTGCGTGAATGAAAAACAGGATTCTTAGCAATCTCAATAGCACTGGTATTATCACACAAAATAGGGATAGTTTCAAGAGATATACCATAGTCCTCAAGTTGATATTTGATCCAAATAACCTGTGAACAGCACGAGGCAGCAGCAACGTACTCCGCTTCCGCAGTTGAAAGCGCCACAGAATTTTGTTTCTTAGATCCCCATGAGACTAAGCATGATCCCAAAAACTGAGCCATTCCAGAAGTGCTTTTTCTATCTATCACATGACCAGCATAATCAGCGTCCGAGTAGCCAACAAGCTTAAAGGACGTCTTTGTAGGGTACCAAAGGCAAAGATCATCGCGTCCTTTGAGGTAGCGAAAGATTCTTTTTACTTCTTGCATGTGGGACTCCTTTGGATTCGCCTGAAAGCGTGCACACAAGCAGACGGCAAACATAATGTCGGGACGGCTTGCGGTCAAGTAGAGCAAAGAACCAATCATCCCTCTGTAAAGCTTTTGATCAACGTCCTTTCCCTGTTCGTCTGCGTAAAGACGTGAGTTTGGAGAACAAGGGGTTGCAACAGGTTTGGACGTGTTCATTCCATACTTCTCAAGCATTTCACAGACATACTTTTGTTGGTGAATGCGCGTCCCTTCCTTGAGTTGATTAATTTGAAGTCCCAAGAAGAAATTGAGTTCTCCAATGAGGGACATCTCAAACTCACTACTCATTAAGGACTTGAACTCATCTACAAGTTTCATGTTAGTACTACCAAAGACTATATCATCAACATAGACTTGGGCAATTAAAATGTCCTTGTGAACTTTCTTTATAAACAAAGTTTTATCAATTGAACCTCTAGAGTATCCATGAGACAAAAGAAAGGACGCAAACCTGTCGTACCATGCACGAGGGGCTTGCTTGAGTCCATAAAGCGCTTTGTCCAAGTAGTACACATGATCTGGATGGGAGGCATCCTCGAAACCAGGCGGTTGAGCGACGTACACTTCCTCTTTCAATTTTCCGTTGAGGAAGGCAGTCTTGACGTCCATCTGAAATAACTTGAACCCTTTGTGAGCGGCGAAGGCAATAAGGAGACGAACGGCCTCAATTCTAGCAACAGGAGCAAAGGTCTCATCATAATCTATTCCTTCCTCTTGCTTGAATCCTTGAGCCACCAGTCTTGCCTTGTTCCTTGACACACGTCCACTTTCATCAAGCTTATTTCTGAACACCCAGCGCGTTCCTATGATATTTTTTCCTTTGGGACGAGGGACGAGGGTCCAAACTTTGTTTCTTTCAAACTGGTTGAGTTCTTCTTGCATTGCTTGAATCCAGTCAGCGTCCTGAAGTGCTTCCTTGATGTTCTTTGGTTCCACCATAGACACAAAAGCATTGAATGCATAAAAGGCTAGATTTGCACTTTGGGACTTACTTGCAGCTGACCTGGTTTGAACTCCTTGAGAAGGATCTGAGACAATTTGAGAAGTTGGGTGGTCCTTAGAGAAGCGGGACTCCCTTTGAAACAAATGAGCAAATCTTGGATCAATGTCTCCATCAGACTTATCACTATCACTTTGAGCATCGTCCTCAGTGTGTTCCCCCTCAGAAAGAGCGTCCATACCTTGACGTTGCTCACCTTGTTGACTTGATTCAGCTACATCCTGTTGATCTGGAGAGTCACTAGGAGATGGAACTCCTTGAACAACACTGGGAGCGTCCACTGAGACTTCTTCAGGATTTGGAATGGCGTCCTTAGGAACATAATATTTTCCAGAGGACCAATCTTCAATTTCGTCTTCAGAGTCGTCCTGTTGATGTGATGAAGAGCGTTCTTTCTTACTTGATTTTTCTTTGTGAGAAGAACTCTCTTTGAACACAACATGAATACTCTCCTCAAGCTTTAGAGTCCTTTTGTTGAAAACTCTATATGTTTTGCTGGTGAGGGAGTACCCAAGGAAAATAGCTTCATCACTCCTTGCATCAAATTTTCCAAGTTTTTCTTTATCATTGTTGTGAACGAAACACTTGCAACCAAAAACTCTGAGATAATCAATGCGAGGCTTCCTTCCGTTCAACAATTCATAGGAAGTCTTTTTCAAGAGAGGACGGATCATGGCACGATTGATGATGTAGCAAGCTGTAGCAATAGCTTCCGCCCAGAAGTACTTGGGGACGCTATTAGCTAAGAGCATAGTCCTTGCCATATCCTCTAGCGTCCTGTTCTTCCGTTCTACAACTCCATTTTGTTGAGGAGTTCTTGGAGCTGAGAAATTGTGAGACACTCCATGTTGATCATAGTAGGCCAGGAACTCTGAATTTTGGAATTCCGTTCCATGGTCTGATCTTATGGCTTTGAGAGGCGTCTCAAGAGCAACTTCAACTTGTTTGATGAAGACTTTGAACGCATTGAAACAATCTGCTTTGGACACCAAGAAAAGAACCCAAGTAAATCGAGAAAAATCATCTACAAGGACGTAAATGTACCTCTTTCCTCCGTAGCTCAGTGTCTTCATTGGTCCACAAAGATCCATATGGAGAAGTTCCAAATGCTTCTTCGTACTGACTTCGTTCTTGGATTTGAAGGACGTTCTTGTTTGCTTCCCTTTAATACAAGCTTCACACTGTTCAACTTTCTCAGGATCAATTCGGGGAAGTCCTTTCACAAGATTTCGCTGGTGTATCTTAAGGATTGTGCTTGGTCCAGCATGGCTAAGTCGGCAATGCCAGAGATCAGCGTCCACCTTTGAAGCAGATAGACACAACTCTGATTTAGGCTTGAACTCTTGATTGAAGATGTAGATATTGTTCTTGCGAACACCTTTGAGAACAACTTTGTTGGACTTCTTGTTGATGACTAGGCACTCCTTTGAGTCAAATGTGACTAGATTTTCACCTTGATCACACATCTGAGAGACGCTAAGAAGATTGAAGCCAAGTCCTTCAACAAGACTAACATTTGTTGCTTTGATGGACGGATTGAGAATAGCAGTTCCCGTTCCTTTGATCTTTCCTTTGCCCTTATTGCCAAACGAGACAGTTCCTCCCGTGGCACTACTTTGGATAGAAGTGAGATGGATCTAGCTTCCTGTCATATGATTTGAGGCGCCACTATCAATGATCCATGGGTGTCCCCTCACTTCCACCTGCCAAAACAAAGTTAGTTTTTGGCGACCCAGGCAAGGTGTTACTTACCTGGCTCGTTACAATAAAAGAACTCTGGTTCTGGCATGTAATCATTATTGTTAACATCATTAGAAATGGCATGCTTGTGGAAAGAACTCTTAGAACGTCTAGGATGTCTAGAGTTAGTCTCGGGAACGGACTCAGCATTCTCATTGTTAGTCCTAGCAGTTTTACCACTTGCAATATCTTCCTTTAATTTTTCACATTCAAATTTGAAATGATCACCTTGTCCACAGTACCAGCATGTCCTGTAGTAAGTACCAAGATAGTACTTCTTGTTGGGACGTTGAATTTTGTGAGTTTTCATCTTTTGAGGGTTACAGACTCTGGAACCATCCCCTTTTGCAATCTTCTTGTATATCCTATGACTAGTGGAGTTAGTGTAATAGTCCTCTTTACCCATTTCTCCACTCTCAAGGACTCTAATTCTTTCAAGGAGATTCTTGGTCTTTTCCCTCTCAAGTTCAAGTTCAGAAGTTTTGCTCGCCTCAAAGTCACTAGGGAGAGAGTTCCTAGTGTCAGACTCATAGCCTAGTCCTCTTTTGGCTGGGACAAAAACTATGGGTTTTACTTCCTCAACTAGGGGACTCTTTCCCAACACTTTCACTTCTTCCCTAAGCTTGGCGTTCTCAAGTTTGGGACACATGAGTTCAGTTTTAAGGGACTTAGTTACTTCACATGAGGACTCTAGTTGAATGGTCATAGAATTACAGTTTTCACATTCAACCACAATATTTTCATTTTCAAGTTCAAGTTCATCCATTCTATGTTGCATGACAACACTTTCTTCCATAATTTTTCCAATTAGTTTGATGAGCTTAGATTTTGAGCAATTTTCTAAAGAACTCATCATAGATTCACGGGTTACCTCACTTTCAGATCTCGGGACGTTCTCCTCAACAACTGCGACGTCCTCCATAGCCATGTACGCCACTTGTTCATCAGGTTCTTCATCATCATCATCAGAAGAAGAACTCCCATTGTCCCATGCAGAGGCGAACGCTCCAATGAGGGCCTTTGTCTTCATTTCCTTTGATGACATTCCCGTTGTACATCTTTTAGCAAAGTGTCCTTTCTTGTTACAATTGTAACATGTGAGTTCTTTCATTTTCGCCTCAGTGTATTTGCGACTTTCCTTCTTGGGCATCTTGTGTTTGTTGAAGTATTTGTTCCTTTTGCCAAAAGCACGGAGAACTTTGTTGAAGAGAGCAAGTTCTTCCTCCTCTTCAAGTTGTTCCTTAGTCTTGCTTTCTTTCTCTTTCAAAGCTTGAACACGCATCCTCTCGCGGTTCTCATTCTTGTTGGCTTCCACCATTAAGGAGATTTCTTGTTGAAGACGAATATAGTCAGCGTACTCTGGTGTTGTGGACGCCAATGCAACATCAGTCTGAGGATTCTTTCCAAGTTGAGCCATATCAGAAATCCTTCTCTCTTCGTACTGCCTGAGCTTCCCATAGATTTCTTCCATATCAAGAGTTTTGTTGGCTGTATTCTCTTTGAACGTCGTCCTATCAAAGTTCCAGACTCCAGTCAGCCCATCAATCACTACTTGAACTCTATTCCTCATGGAGATTTCTGTCTCTGGGATGCCCAAATTCCTCATCTTAGTGACAAGAGCCTCAAAGCGGTATGAGTAGTCGTTCACTGTTTCATTTGGCAGCATACTGAAAGCATAGAACTCCTTTTTGATCTTCAGCTGGACGTCCTCCTTCATTTCAGCTGTTCCTACATGAAATTTCTCAAGAGCTTCCCACTGGTGTTTAGCTGTTGACAAGTTGCTAACTCGAGTGGCGTCCCTTTCACATAAGGACGCTTGAAGGAAACAGATAGCCTTTGCGTTGGTTTCCATCAGCTTGAACTCGTCAGGACCCCACTCGTCCTCATTGTCAGCTTTGTCAGCGGGTACCTTGAGATCTCCTTTCATAATGACCTTCCAGCACTGATAGTTTTGACTTCTGCAGAAATTTTCAAATCTTGTCTTCCAGCGGTTGAAGTTGCCGTCCGTCAGGCGCGGAGGCTTCACAAAAGAGATTCCAATAGGTTCCATATCCATCTTTACCTGCAACTCAGTAAGAATCTAGAGTGCCTGCTCTGATACCAATTGTTGGATCGTTAGTTGTAAATGTAAGGACGTCCTGAACAGAGTTAAGGTCGTTCTTTACCAGGAAGTTCTTAATCAGATCAAGGACTTCCTTGGTTCGCAGCGGAAATCAAAAGACTAAACAAGTAAAGACAATAAGTAAGGAACTCTTTTGATTTATAGAGGAACCACTCAAGTACCAACTAGTCCTTGAGTGTAAACCTCTACCTCCTTGGAGGATTTTGTAATAGCTTCTTTCCTTTCTTATTAAGTTTCCTTACAATACACTGACGAGTAGTTACTCTAACAAAGGCGTCCCTAAGTTCACTAGCAACAACTCCTTTAAGCCTGTAAAGTAACCTAACTTAATCTTTCCAAAGGATGCTATCACCTCTTCCTTACAGTTCGTCGTAAGGACTCTCTCACTCTTTTTGTTCTTTTTCTATTACAAACAGTTTGTGTTTTGAGGTACGCTTCTCGCTTGATCTAACACCTAGTTTTCACTTGTTCTTAAGATTGTTCTTGGTGTTCTTGGTGTTCTTGAGCGACTGACAAATTCTCTGAATATTCTCTGAAGCGTCACATCACAATAAATGCTCTGGAAGAGTATTTATAGTGACATTGGAAAGGGCGACTTTCTCTGACGATCATGCCCTTTGAGGACGTTGCAACAGTAATCAGCTCCCACGTGTCTCTGTGAAGATCAAGGAAGCTTACTGGCAATTCCGTTAGGCTTGGATGCGGGATCTTCTTCCACGTGGAGATCATGATCAAAGCTTGTCTGGTGATGTCACTTTGTCGGCCAGCTTTGAAGGACTCCAGTGTAAAGATAAAGGACGGTGTCCTTATTTGTGTTTTTCCCAAGCCGTTCACTGAATGATGTAGCGTCCTTACTCCTTAAGGACGGCTACATACACACCACTTGTTGTCCTTTTCAACATGTGTTCCTGAAACACTGGACAACTTATTAGATCAAGGCGAGTTTGTCATATCAAAACCAAGGGACGCCAGGCACAATGTTAATTACTGAAGGCGTCCTTAACATTGTCCCAACACTAGGGTTCAAGCAAGAGAATAATGTCTTGTGTAGTGATAGTCAGAGTGCTATACACTTGGCGAAGAATTCAACATTTCATTCAAGAACCAAGCACATTGGGCTCCGATATCATTTTATCAGATCTTTATTGGAAGATGAAGTATTAAAATTGGTGAAATATCAAGGAAGTAAGAATCCAGCGGACATGTTGACAAAGTCGGTAACCATTGATAAATTGAAGTTGTGTTCAACTTCAGTTGGCCTGCAAGACTAACAAGACCAAAAGGTTCTACTGCATAAAGTGATGTGTGAAGACAGATTCAAATCAGTCTTCAAGTGGGAGATTGTAAGAGAAATAATGCTATTTATTTTCAGGAAAATAAAAGAGTGATAAATAACAAGAGATATTGTTAGGATGCTTGTTTAAGCAAATAGAAATTAAAGGTGAGAATTTCATGGTTGATTTTCACCGTAGAATTAGGCATTCGTAAAGTCTATATAAAGTTGTAAGTTTTCATTTTGTTAATCATCCAAAAACACAGAGAGAAAACTTCGTTTAAGATTAAACAGAGAGAAGTTTTGGGGAGAATTTTTAGCATAAAATTCTTGGTGTAATTGGGTGTAAGTTGAGAGAGAATTGTTGTAACAATTTTCTATACATTATCCTTCATAATTAATAAAAGTTTAGCGGCAGCGTTAGAGACATAAACACAAACATTCTTATTGTGTGGTATTTTCTCTATTAATTGTCGTTCTCAATAATCTGATTTCTAGGAAAAGTTGCATCTTTTCCCAACATGGCAAGTGTACTTGCGATCTGTCCTCTTATCTCACCACTAAGCGTGAAGAAGATCGCATCTATCAATTCCTGATTGGCCTGGATGATTCAGTCTTCAGCACTTTTCGTTCCAATGTCATGGCCAAAGATCTGCTTCCATCCTTTGGTCGAGTGTACGCTCTTGCTATTCAAGAGGAACGTCAACACAACATCATCAAAGACCGAGAGACCAAATTTGTCGATTCTCTGGCTCTGGCTGCTCAGCAACGGCATCCGCCGGGAGATTCCAAAACATCAGATCGGCCTATGTGCACTCATTGTGGCGTCGTCGGTCATGACGTTACCAAGTGCTACAAGTTACATGCCTTTCCTGAAGGCTTTGTTTTTCGCAATGGCGATGTGATGCGAAACGCTGAACGACAGCCCACATCGTCTTCCACAACCGGGCCTTCTCAGCCGTTTCGAGGCCGAGGCAAACCGAAGTCAAGCTCCGCTCATGCTGTTCAGCCGGCTGCACTTTCCACGCAATCCTCCTCCTTGAGTTCTGATGATCGTTCCGCGCTTGGTAAGACGATCACTTCGGAACAATGGAACACTGTCCTATCGGTTTTTAATTCTCTGCAGCAGGATCCTCCTTCGTCTGGTAAGCGTTCCTGGATTTTGGACACAGGTGCTTCCTTCCATATGACTGGTGACAAGTCCTTACAACATAATCTTGTGTCCATTAGTCCAATCTCAATTAAATTGCCAGACAATCACTTTGTTCATGCAACTGTTGAAGGATCCTTATATTTGTCTCATCTTCTGACCCTGCATCACGTTTTGTTCATTCCGTCTTTGGCCTGCAATCTTATCTCCATTGCTCAATTATCAGCTGATGCCAGTTGTGTTGTCACATTCACTGACAAACTTTGTCTCATACTGGAATGCACTTCGATGACAATGATTGGTCTGGGTGAGCAAAAGGGTGGGGTGTACAGGCTGATACAGTTCGGATCTGTTGCATCAGTGGCTCGTTTTTCCACATCTCCTACGCTGTGGCACTCTCGCTTAGGGCATCCCTCTTCCGCTGTACTGTCTAAACTTCCAGTTTTTGAGAATTGTTCTGTTTCGGATGTTGATTTCAGTCCTTGTGATGTTTGTTTTCGAGCCAAACAATCTCTTACTACATTTCCTTTAAGCTCTAATAAAGCGGATGACTCTTTTAACTTGATTCATTGTGATATTTGGGGACCCTATAGTGTCCCATCTACAAGCGGAGCTTCGTATTTTTTAACTGTTGTCGATGATTTCTCTAGAGCGACATGGGTTTTCTTGATGAAATCAAAATCCGAGGCTGCTAATTTGCTCAAGAATTTTTGTGCCATGGCAAATACTCAGTTCCATAAATCAGTGCAACGCATTCGGTCCGACAATGGGGTTGAATTCCTCTCTTTGCAAAATTTCTTTGCTTCACAAGGCATCTTACTTGAGACTTCATGCACATACACACCTCAGCAAAATGGCCGTGTCGAATGAAAACACAGGTATATTCTCAATGTCGCTAGGGCTTTGCGCTTTCAGGCAAATTTACCAATTGATTTTTGGGGTGAGTGTGTGCTTATTGCCTGTTATCTCATCAACCATACTCCTTCGGTTGTGCTTGATCACAAAACTCCATATGAGCTTCTTCATGGGCATCGTCCTTCGTATGATCACATCAAGGTCTTCGGGTGTCTGTTTTTCGCCTCTAACATGCTGAAACCTCGTGATAAGTTTGTCTCTCGAAGTCTGAAATGCGTGTTTCTCGGTTATCCACCAGGGAAACGAGGTTGGAGGGTTTATGATCTGGAAGCTCATCGTGTTTTTATTTCAAGGGACGTCATCTTCTATGAGTCCATATTTCCTTATTCGTCTCCGCCGTCGTCACAACAGTCGGAAGAATCCATGGATTTGCCCAGGCATCCTGCGGTTTATGATGATATTGGCGTGATTACACACGATAGGGGGAGCTCGATTGCTGAACGTTCCCCACCAGCAGATCAACAACCTGCTGCAATTGGCAATCTCCCTCCTGTGATTTCCATGAAACCTTCGCACCGGTTGCTATAATGGTTACTGTCCGGGTCTTTCTATCAGTTGCGGTTATTCAGAATTGCGAATTGCATCAAATGGATGTGCATAATGCCTTCCTCCATGGCGATCTCAATGAAGATGTATATATGGTTCCTCCGCCCGGTTTCAATGGTGCTACTCCCGGGCAAGTCTGTAAGCTTCGGAAATCCTTATATGGTTTACGCCAAGCCCCGCGCCAGTGGTTCTCCAAACTTGCAGCTGCATTAAAAGCTTTCGGTTTCGTTCAAAGTCGGGCCGATTATTCTTTGTTTTCTCTGTCTCGGAATGGAAACGTTCTACACGTTCTAGTGTACGTTGACGACCTCATCATATCTGGGAATAATGCATCATCCATCTCTACTTTGAAGACGTACCTCAGTAGCTGCTTCTTCATGAAGGATCTTGGTCCTCTCAAATATTTTTTGGGCCTAGAAATCGCTCGAAATTCAGATGGCATCTTCGTCTTTCAGTGGAAATACGCTCTGGAAATTCTTGCTGATTCGGGCACTCTAGGATCCAGACCCTGTGATTCCCCCATGGATCCTAATCATCGATTAGCTGAAGCTCAAGGTGCGCCCTATGTTGATCCGGAAAGCTATCGCCGTCTTGTTGGCCGCCTCATTTACCTCACCATCACACGGCTGGATTTGTGCTATTCAGTTCATGTATTATCTCACTTTATGTCCTGTCCGAAAACTGATCACTGGCTGGCTGCTATGCGTGTTCTTCGGTTTCTCAAAAGCCACCCCGGACAAGGTCTTCGTCTTTCCAAACATGGTTCTTTGCAGCTCTCGGCCTGGTGTGACTCCGATTGGGTTGGTTGTCCGTTAACTCGACGCTCCATTTCGGGTTATCTCGTCATGCTTGGCAATTCTCCCATCTCTTGGAAGACCAAGAAGCAGCCCACAGTTTCTAGATCGTCGGCGGAAGCGGAGTATCGGGCGATGGCTTCCACTTGTTGTGAATTAGTTTGGTTGAGATCCTTGCTGCACTCGCTTGGTGTGTCTCACTCTTCACCCGCTCGGCTTTACTGTGATAGTCAAGCCGCTATACATATCTCTTCCAATCCGGTATTTCACGAATGCACCAAACACATTGAAATCGATTGTCTCTTTGTTCGGGAACTTGTCACATGTGGCCAGGTTCGTATGTCTCATGTGTCTACGACTCAATAACCGGCGGATATCTTCACCAAAGCCCTTGCTCGAACTCCATTCTTGTTTCTCTCGTCCAAGTTGGGCATTGTCGACCCACATGCTCCAACTTGAGGGGGAGTGTTGGAGTTATTGTTAAGTGCACATAATTTATATCTTGTCATTTACTTGTATATGGCTTTCCATCTTTCCTTAGGGAGGTTTCTCTTGTAATCTGTATAAACTCAGCCCTTCAGAGGCATAGCAAGATGAGAAAAGATTTTCCCAATCTCTATCATATCATTTGAGTTATCAAACACCTCTAGAAGGACATCATTGGAGGATAATAAAATCTGCTTTCTCTCATATAAATGTGTTACATCTTGTCTTTAATCTGAGTTCCCTATGGAGTCTTGGAATTGTGGAGCAATTAGGCCGTATGGGACGTGGAGCTCAGTTCTACACTTCGAATCCGTTACAGTCCTCTTCCTTCAGTCTGCTTTCTTGCATCTGAAACGGAAGAATATTGCAAATGAGTTCACTACCAAGAGGGGGTGTTGAGTTGGTGACGCCGTCCACCGGCGTCCCACAACGCCTTCTGGCGGCGTCCCACGACGCGATGAAATTTTCCCCTTTTCGTTTTTGCACAATTTAATTAATATAATAATCAGACGCCTTTAAATGGCGACGCCTTTGAATGGCGTGGTGCAAAAAGTCAAAAAACGATGTGCAAAAAACTCTGGCGATAAAAAATTATTATAATGATACTTAGTGGATAAATATGAAGTGTTAGATCCGAAGCAAGTTTGGAAGAAGAAAGCTGGGCTTAAGTGTTCTGGGCGAGGGGTTAGCTCGGTTTTGGACTGGTTGAAGGAGATCAAGAGGTCCGACGAGCGAGGAAATTTGGGTGAATGGGCTGCTTTGTTGTGGGTTCTGTGGAGGAGTAGGAATATTCAAATCTTTGAAAATAAGGGCTCGGGGGTGGATCGGATCATTGAGGATGTTGAGCGTATTGTTGGGGAGGTCTTGTCTTTGTCACGGTCAAGCAATGGGGAGAACATGGTGCGTCGTGGGCCTGAACCTATCTCCTCATGGCAGCCACCGGATCAGGGATGGATATCGGTTTGTTGTGACGGGTCTGTGACGGGTCTGTGGCGGGCAAGCGATGTGGCATCGGGGTGATCGCGAGAGACTGCAGGGGACATATCTTGTTTGCAGGTTCGAAACAAGTCCAAGAAGGGCTTGATGTGGAGTTAGTTGAGGCCGAGGCGGTGTGGTGGGGTGTCCGAGTTGCAGCTGCTCAAGGATGGGTGATGGTCTTGTTTGAAAGTGATTGCACTAGTTAACAAGCTTGAGGGGCAGGAGTGTCCGAATACTTCTTTGGGGTTTATCCTTGCTCGTATTGTGGAGGCTAGCAACGATATTCTGCTATGTAGATGGAGATTCATTAGGCGAAGTGCAAACCGGGCGGCAGATTGGCTTAGTAGATGGATGCCCAAAGCTAGTTTTCTTTCTTTTAATAATGTCTCTATTCCTTTGGAACTTAATTCGATTGTAGAGAACGATTTGCATTTTGATTAATGAATCTGTTTGTTCATAAAAAAAAATTCAAAACCTGACTCGACCCAAATCGACAGAAAATTTTTCTATTATAAATAAAATATTATTATAGAAATCTATTAAAAATAATATTTTATTATTAAATATTATTATTTAATCATAATATAGTTTTTATAATCATTAAAAAATCAAATTCTTGACCTGTTAGGTCGACCCGAACCCTCACGATAACCTGTCAAGACCCGACCCAACTTGACATGTAGCCCGATTGACTCGAACCCGCACTCAACCCGAACATGAAAAGACCGAACCCGAATCCACCCGACCCGACCTGTTTGACACCTCTAGTTAGATCTAAATATAACTAAGAGCTGAGATTTAATCTTCAAACTATAGGAGAGAAAAAAATCAACATAATCTCATAATTATAGGGAACTAAAATTACGTTATCTATCTACATCATATAACATGTTATATACATGATTTTAATACCCTATATGCACGATGTTTTATTAGTTATACACATGAATAATGTAGAAAAATGAGTTTGTAAAGCTGATCACAAATGTAAGAAAGGAAGAGAACGATGATCAAGAGATAGATTCAATCCAGTATAGACTGAATAAACTCAACACTGGCTCAATAAAGCACAAATCCAAACAATCGAAATGCAAAGTTTCCAAAACTAGAAAAAGCAAGTTACAGATGTGGAAGAAGCAAATATATATGATCGGCCTAATAACAAAACCCGAGTCATATCAATCATTTTTTAAAACCAAACCGGAAATAAAAGAAAAGAACTAGAAAAACCAAGGACTGAGATCTAGCGCCAAAATCCCACGCTATTGTCTTTGGCAGCTCCGACTTGACACCACAAATCAGCCTTAGAATCTCTACATCCTCCCCTCAAGTTAGAGCTGACTGAAGACCCAACTTGGAAGAGAGGACCTCAGTGCGTTGCTCACTTAATACTTTAGTCATTAAGTCCGCTAGTTGGAGATTGGTAGGAATGTAGCGAGTTTGAAGAAATCTGGATTGCACCCTTTCTCAAGTAAAATGATAGTCGATGTCGACATGCTTAGTTCTCTCGTGGTGCGTGGAAGCATGGGTTTGCCGCCAATTCTTGTGCAACCCTATTATCACAGAACAAATTCATGGGAAGAGACACTGGGACATGTAGATCTCGTAGAGATAACTTAACCACACCATCTCAGCAGTGGTGACAGCCATGCTCCTATACTCCGCTTCTTCAGAAGAACGAGAAACAGTAGTTTGTTTCTTGGTCTTCTAAGCAACCAAGGCACGTCCTAAATACACGCAATAACCGGACAATGACCTTCGAGTGTTCAAACACACCCCCAATCGGCATTTGAAAATGTTGTAACCTTGAGAGTAGTCTGAACCGGATAGTAGATTCCATGAGAAGAGGTGACCTTTAGATACCGTAAGACATGCAAAGTTGCTTGCCAATGTGGGACTCGAGGTTGTGAGACAAATTGACTCAAATGTTGCACCTAGTAAGATAAATTAGGTCTTGTAAGGGACAAATACAATAACCGTCCAACGAGTCTTCTATACTTCTCACTATCATCAAGAAGTTTCCCTTCATCCAAGCGCAATTTCATACCAGTAGGCAAAAGAAATCTAGTAGGTTTGGTTTCTTCCATACGACAATCGTGCAAAATGTCACTAATATATTTTCTCTGACTGCGAAACATGCCATTTTCATCTTTGTACATTTCCATACCTAAAAAGTATAGATTGAATAAACTCAACACCAGCTCAATAGAGCACAAATCCAAACGATCGAAAGACAAAGTTTCTAAACATCGGATACTTGTTCCTTCTTTATCCCTTCAAGAAAAAATCGGATACTTCTTCCTTCTTTATCAAATTTAAAGCTTTGACCAAAAACTATTTCCAAACCATATCAAAATTCTGTATAGTGATAATGGAGGTGAACTCATTGCCTTAAAACTGTTTCTTGGAGATCATGGCATAACTCACTTAACAACTCCACCTGATCATACACCGGAACACAATGGCATTTCCGAAAGAAAACACCGACACATTGTTAAAATCGGTCTATCTTTGTTAAATTTTTCAAAATTTCCACTTGAATTTTGGCCTCATGCCTTGCTCATGTCCGTATACTTGATCAACAGGCTTCCAACCATGGTTTTACATAACAAAACACCATTTTTCACACTTACAAAAGTTAAGCCAAATTATTTGAAATTGAGAAGCTTTGGGTGCTTTGCTTTCCATGCCTTCACCCATATAAAAATCATAAGCATGCGGATCAATCTATACCTTGTGTCTTCATAGGTTACTCCAACACTCAAAGTGCTTACCAATGTCTAGATCCTTCCACCTACAAAATTTACACCTCTTGACATGTCAAGTTTCTTGAATCCGAGTTCCACTTTCCGACTGATGTGGGGCCGGAGTGGTGTAGTCCGGATTGGATGATGTCAAAATTTAAATTTATAAACCGAACCCCAATTGTAGTAAGAGAGGTATGGTGTCGAACACACGGGAGTTCGTGCGTTGAGAGTACCGAAAAAACTAAAAAGAGGTAAAAGAAAGGTAAAAACGAGGAAAATCAAAGAGAACACCTCGGACCGACACAGGTCACTTCGGTCCGAGGGTGGATCGAGGTTGAATTGGCCGGGACCGACTTACACAACGTCGGGCCCGATGACTGGGTAACTCGAACTAGGATATTTGGTAGATCGGTCTTGGGTTTTTGGGCTCCTTTCCTAACTAGACTTGGGTAATTCCACCCCAATTCAGCCAATAAGTGTTGATCCTTGTGAGATCGAGGTTGCTAGCCATAGATCCCTTCACTCTACACTTCGACCTAAGGGAGTTTTCACTCTCCTTCGATGCTAGGTCTAGTGATTGGGTCCGAGATTGCTCCCGCTTACTCTTACCAATCATAAGCCCTAAGTCCCTTGTTCCCACAAGAGAATTAAAGCTCAATGTAGAGAGGATTCATAGATCAAGCACTCAAGGGTATGGAATTGGGGGTTCACACCCAATGCTAGCTAGGGGTTTCCCCCATAGCCCAAGACTATGGAATCTACTCCATCAAGTAAGAGTAAAAAGCAATCAAATGGCAAAGCAAGCAAATCGCAATCATCAAACTCAAATTGCATTCAAATCTCAAAGGGTTCACAATATCCAAGTCTTAATTCTACTAAAACCAAAGCAAAACAAGTTCAAGTCTACTAACTCTCTCTCTAGCTCCACCGATCTCTCTCTCTTCTCCTCCTCCTTTCTTCTCCTTGCTCTCCAAGTCTTCCTTTGAGCTTTTGAGAGTGATTTTGTGTGTGGTTCATTGATCCTCCTTTAATGCTCTCTAATCACCTCTAATTATACTCTCTCTTGGATTGGGGATCAAGGAATTCCCAATTTAGAAGAAGGGCAAAATTGGAAGATCACAACATTGTGCCTTGGAGCCCAATCCTTCCTTTGCCGACTCGGACCGACACGGGATGACATCGGGCCCGACGTTGGGAACGTCGGTCCTATTCTCTGGTGCTCGAACTCGGGCCCGTCCTTGTGGTAACTCGATCAGGGGCCTCGGTCCTCTTCTCTTCTTGGTTTTCCTTGAGTCCCTCTTCGCTCTTTGCATGGCTCTTCCGCTCCTTAGCTCCCGAGCTTGACTCCTCTTTAGAAACTCCTCCAAAACGTCCTCATTTACGCCATTTTTCCTACAAAACACAACAAACTCGCATAGTTTCCGAATCTCATGGAAATACGGAATCTAAGCTAAAAAGGGACGAAACTAACAAAGAAAGGAATGAAAATCACATATTTACAAGGGAAATTAACTACTAAAACACCACCAAAATGAGAGATGTCAGAATACCCCATACTTAAACTTGCTTGTCCTCAAGCAATAACAATGTAAGCAAGACCGAAGCACAATCTTCAAGTAAAGCCTCATATGAAAAATCAAGTAAGCACAAGTGATAGATATGCTAGCAAGATTATGTCATCACATATGATCAAGTGTTTAAGGAATAAAGTCTAATGCAACAAAGCCTCACTTTAAGGATATGTAGAAATGTGTATCACTCATCATGTGTTTAGCCTTAATAATGAACACTCATACTCAAAATTCATGCAAGTAAATACTTTACTATTGAAGCTAATATCACCAATTCCTCCACCTAGAGATGCCTATTACAATGCACACAAAAAATATGAACTTGGCTCAATGGAGGTCCTCAAAGAGGTTCCATTCGGCCGGGTTGTAATGGGGCTTTTGGTGTTTCATAAGGTGAGAATCACTTTGGTCTTGTGGTGCTTACAAGGGGATTGAACTTTCTAGTCTCTCACCAACTTCACAAATTCATTCCACTTTCAACTTTCACTCATCCAAAAGACTTTGATTTTCTTCTTCTTTTTATTTTTATCATCTTTCAACCCAAACTTTCACTTAACATTCCACTTCATCTTTGCACTTCACTTTTTGTTGGATTTTTCACACTTTTCCACTAAGATCGACTTGAACACTAACTCGGGCCCGATGTGCACTTTAACTCGGTCGGCGCCCTTTTTCTTACACTTAAACACTTTGCTTTCAATCCACTATTTTTCCAACTTTTCTTTTCTTTCTTCACAACAAAGATGCACTACCCACTTAATTTTGCAACTCCATTCTTCGCCCTTCACCCAAGAGAATCTCAACTCTCCAAATATTCTTCCAAACCTCTCACTAAAGTCCAATCTCATAAGGGTCAAGTCATATAGGCTAGGAATCATATTTTTGAGGAGTTTCAAACAAAGGTCTAAGGATAAAACGGGGCTACAAACAACGGTTTCTCATCAAGGTAGGATATGGAACATTTTGTGACTAAATGAAATAAAGTTCAAATCAATATGACAAAGCATAGC
Organism: Polygonum aviculare; assembly: GCA_934048045.1. Classification (NCBI taxonomy): domain Eukaryota; kingdom Viridiplantae; phylum Streptophyta; class Magnoliopsida; order Caryophyllales; family Polygonaceae; genus Polygonum; species Polygonum aviculare. The sequence goes on along the minus strand of OW204030.1, from coordinate 14,039,398 downwards.
ACAAATCTCATATTGGTCTTGGAAAATAGATAAACACCTCAATAACAAGTATTACTTAGCATGCTTGAGCTATTCACACAAGAAAATGAGGGATATGCAATATGAACAATCATCCCTAAAATGGCCAAAAATAGTCTCACAAGGTTGACTCTAGCTTAGTTGCATCAAAACTCATCCAAGAACTCATGTGCTCAATAAAGACATGCAAGATATCATATCACATCAAAAGCAACATCCATTTAGAGGCTAAACTATCCAAAAATATGCAAAGGAATTTACATGCTCACATCATCATTAGCCTTCTTTAGACATCTAAGATGGGAATTCCTAGTCCAAAACAAAATCTTTTTGTCATTTTTCACACGATTTTCAAATTTTTATGGGTTTTTGCAAAACAAAATTTCTCAAACACAACAAACTTCATCCATTCATGTCATCAAATTCAATCATCATTCATGCACCACAACATGCCACAATCCAAAAGGAAAACATCCCTTAACAAAACAAACACAAACTCAAGAAAACTAACATGAAACTATGAGCTACTAATCCACCCCATACTTAAAATTTTGATGTCCTCATCAAAACAAAAGTAAAGAGAAGAGTAAGGAAAGCTCACAATTTCTTATTCTTGAATGACATGTTGAGGCTTAGTTTGCTAAGAGGAGAGCCCATGAGGCCCTTACTTCTTCACTTGGGTCAATCTTATCATAGAACTTTTTCACTCGATGACCATTTACTCGAAAGATCCTTCCATCTTCGCCAACCAAATCTACCGCTCCTTGAGAATGTATTTGATGTACCACGAATGGTCCGCTCCACTTTGTTCGAAGCTTTCCGGGAAAGAACCGAAGTCGTGCATTAAATAGAAGAACCTTGTCACCAACTTGATAGGTTTTTGGAATCAACTTCCTATCATGCCACCTCTTGGTCTTCTCCTTATACAACTTAGCATTCTCATAAGCTTTCAACCTCAACTCCCCTAACTCGTGGAGATCTAGGAACCTCTTTTCTCCGGCCAAGTTTACATCCCAATTCATCTCCTTGAGGGCCCACTTGGATTTGTGCTCCAACTCCACCGGAAGATGACACGCTTTGCCATACACTAGATTGAAAACTGTAGTCTCTAACGGTGTCTTGTAAGCGGTTCTATAAGCCCAAAGTGCATCATCAAGCTTAGATGCCCAATCCTTGACTTAGACACCGTCTTCTCCAAGATGGCCTTGATTTGACGATTTGAAACCTCAACTAGCTCACTTGTTTGAGGGTGATAAGGAGTAGCAACTCGGTGAAACACCCCATACTTGATCAACACATTCTTAAAGCATTTTTCTATGAAGTGAGGGCTACCATCACTAATGAGAACTCTTGGCACGCCAAATCTAGCAAAGATATTGCTTTTCAAGAACTTCATCACAACTCTTGCATCATTGGTCCTTGTTGGGATGGCTTCCACCCACTTAGAGACATAATCCACGGCCACCAAAATATACTTGTACGGGCCCGACATGGGGAATGGTTCCATGAAGTCGATCCCCCATACATCAAAGAGCTCTACCTCTAGCATTCCGGTTTGTGGGGTCTCATTTCTCCTTGACAAGTTCCCCTCTCTTTGGCACTCCTCACATCTCTTCACATACTCATGCACATCCTTAAACATGGTTGGCCAATAGAAACCGCAATGTAGAATTTTAGCCGTGGTCTTTGAACTCTAGGCATGCCCTCCGGTTGGCAAAGAATGGCAATGGCGAATGACACTTTCAACCTCCTCACTTGGTATACACCGTCTATAGATTTTATCGCTCCGTTCCTTGTATAGGTACGGATCATCCCAATAATATTGCCTAGCATCATGTAAGAATTTCTTCCTAGCCGAATAAGACAAATTTGGTGGGATCACTCCCCCTACAACAAAGTTAGCAAAATCCGCAAACCAAGGGGTGACCCCTCGTTTCACGGTATCAATAGATAGAAGACAAGTAGGAGGTGAAGATTTAATCAATTTAAGACGAGAAGGAATAGAGACCAAGTGAAGAATCTTACTTGATTTCATGGATCGACATTGCAAAGTGTTAAGCCCGACGTGTGTGGACGTCAATCTGGTCGCACAAGTGCACAATTCCCCTTGGACCGACGTTGAAGACCACGGTCCCGAGGTACTGGGTACCTCGGGCTGACGTTGCACGTTCTCGGCCCGATGCTCTGCCTTAGTCGATCCTACCTTGTTTTCCTTTTCGCCACTCATTAGCCCTTCATCTGCCCTTACATTATCTATTTCTACGCCATCTTCCATCTCGATCATGTACTCCATGGGCAATCGAGATAGATGATCGGCTACCACGTTCTCCGCACCAACCTTATCCTTGATCTCATGGTCAAACTCTTGAAGGAGAAGCATCCATCTCAAGAGCCTCGGTTTTGCATCCTTTTTCTTCATGAGGTACTTGATTGCCGCATGATCCGTATAGACTACCACCTTAGATCCCACAAGATATGACCGGAATTTTTCAAATGCAAACATCACCGCAAGGAATTCCTTTTCCGTTGTTGTATATTTGCATTGAGTTTCATCCAAGGTTTTACTTGCATAATAGATGGCATGCAACTTTCCCTCTTTTCTTTGCCCAAGAACGGCTCCCACGGCAAAATCACTTGCATCATACATCACTTCGAAGGGAAGATTCCAATCGGGTGACACCATGATAGGTGCCGATACCAAAGCATCTCTCAACCTACAAAAAGCACTCATGCAATCCTCGGAAAATTCGAAGGGAACATCCTTCATTAAGAGGTTAGACAATGGTTTTGAGATTTTAGAGAAATCATTGATGAAGCGTCTATAAAAGCCCGCATGTCCTAAGAAACTCCTAACATCACGCACACAAGTAGGTGGGGGAAGTTTTTCAATTATCTCAATCTTGGCCTTATCGACTTCAATTCCTCTACTAGAAATGAGATGTCCTAGAACTATTCCTTCCTTAACCATGAAATGACATTTTTCCCAATTAAGCACAAGGTTAGTCTCCTCACATCTAGCTAATACTCTATCCAAATTAGCCAAGCAAGCATCAAAAGAAGAACCATAGACCGAAAAATCATCCATGAATACTTCCATTATTTCTTCTACCATATCGGAGAAGATAGATATCATGCATCTTTGAAACGTTGCCGGAGCATTACACAAACCAAAAGGCATGCGTCTATAGGCAAAGGTTCCATAGGGACATGTAAAAGTCGTCTTCTCTTGATCATCGGGGTGAATAGGAATTTGCCAAAATCCACTATACCCATCAAGGTAGCAAAAGTATTCATGCTGTGCTAATCTTTCAAGAACTTGGTCAATAAAAGGAAGGGGGAAATGATCCTTACGAGTTCCGCTATTCAACTTTCGGTAATCAATGCACATGCGCCATTTTGTAGTGGTCCTCGTAGGAATCATTTCTCCTTTCTCATTTTTAACTACGGTCAATCCACCCTTTTTAGGGACTAACATGCACGGGACTAACATATTTGCTATCCGAAATTGGGAAGATGATTCCCGCATCCAACATCCTAAGTATCTCACTTTTAACCACTTCTTTCATATTAGGATTTAATCTTCTTTGTGGTTCAATAGTGGGTTTATGGTTGTCCTCCATGTAGATCCTATGCATGCAAATTGATGGTGAGATTCCCTTTAGTTCCTCTAACGAATACCCTAAGGCTCCTCTATGCTTTCTTAAGACTACTAACAATTTAGATTCTTCCTCATCATTCAAATTAGCATTCACAATTACAGGCAATGAAGAGTTAGGGCCAAGAAAGGCGTACCTCAAGTCCTTTGGAAGCTCTTTTAGTTCATGAGATGGTTCCGGTGGTGCTTGGTTTTCCTCCGCTTCGGCCTTGAACACCTCCAAGTAAGACATTCCACTCTCCACTTTCTCATCTTCCTCTTGGTTAGCAACTACACCTTCATTCTTCACTTCAACTCCATAGGGCGGTGGGATGGCTTTCAACTCTAACTTCCTTGTACTTGGCTTGTTGGATATAGCTTCCCATTGTACTCCACTTGGAAGAAATTGAACCATTTTGGCCTCTCTATACAAAGCTTCCTTCGAGGTTGGTTTGAAGGAGAAATCAAGCTCTACTCCTCCAAATTCAAGAGACAAGTGACCTTTCTTCACATCTATAACGGCTCCCACCGTAGCAAGGAATGGCCTTCCCAAAATAATAGGCTCACTCGGCACTTCTAGCATATCAACCACAACGAAGTCCGCCGGGACGTAGTGTCCCTCCACACATACCGGGTAGTCCTCCACCACTCCAATCGGCTCAATCGATGTCCCATCGGCTATAGTCAATCTCATGTTGATCGGAGCAATGAGACCCATAGCGGTAGACTTCCATATGGTGTATGGTATAACACTAGTACTTGCTCCAAGGTCACACAATGCTTGAAACTTTCGTGTCCCAATACCCACGGTTATGGCAAATCTTCCGGAATCACCTAGCTTTTGAGGTAGCTCTAAGATCTTGACTTCATCTTGCATCTCCACAATTGACCTTTTCTTGCCCAAAATTTCCTTCAAGAACTTTGCATAGGATGGCATCTCGCTTAGAGCATCGGTGAATGGGATAGTAATGTTCAAGCCTTGCAAAAGCTTCAAGAACCTCTTAAACTTGCCCTCAACAATCTCCTTGGGCTTCTTTAATGGGTAAGGAAGGGTTGTGCCACCTTGTTTCTTGGTTGAATCTACCTCCTTGGACTGATCTTGATCTCTCTTTACATTTTCATCCTGGACCGACTTTGGATCGACGTCGGGACCGACTTCTGGAACCTCGGTCCGGGGGCAGGGGACATCTGAGAACATCGGGCTGACCACAGGGCACATCGGGCCCGAGTTTCTGGGTAACTCGGTCCGGTTTATTGGACTCCCTCCTTCATCTGGATCGACATCTGGGCACGTCGGGCCCGAGTTGCTGGGTAACTCGGTCCGACTCTCTTCTCTTGTCCTTGAAATGTGTGGCTCGGGCAAACTCCGTCCACTCCTCAATCCTATGGCTCGAACTTCATTTTGTTGTTGTGGGGCACGGGGATTCTCCTCGGGTCGGCCCGGGAGTCTCCCTTCCTCTCTTGGAAGTTGATTCGCCATGTGAACAAATTGGTTGTCCACTTGCCTTCTCCATACACAAAACTCTTTGAATTGGGTGCCCATCTCATCAACTCTTCTCTCCACATTGTTGAATTGATTCTTCAAGTCTTGTGCCCATTGAGGAGTTTGCTCATAGAAACCCGGAGGTCGGTATGGTGGTGGTTGGGCCCTTGGCTTATTTTGGTTGAAGTTGTTGTTGTAGTCATTGGCTTGGCCTTGGTTCCACCTTCCTCCATTGTTGAAGTTGGCTCTTCCTCCAAAATTTCTTTGAACATAGTGTGCCTCCTCGATTTGCTCGGCCAAACGAACTTGGCGCTCATTTGGACACTCTTGGGCTCCATGCTTCAAAGAACCACATTCTTCACAAGCTCTTGAGTTTTGTTGGAGATGACTCATCTTCCTCCTCATCTTGTTCAACTCATCCTCAAGGAATTGGATCTTCACATCTTTATCCACATCTTCACTTCTTGGGTCATAGAGCCTCTTTGCACCATCTCCATGGATTCTTGCCTCCTTGTTCACTTGACTCACTCTGTACATGGCTTCATAGTCGGAGAGTTTGTCTAGCAACTCCCACGCTTGCTCCGGTGGCAAATCGATGAACCCACAATCGGTGTGAAGGTTCAACTTTTCCTTGGTGGCGGGGTTGATTCCTTGGAAGAAAATGTCTTAAAGGACATAAGGTTGTTGCCCATGCGTCGGACATTGCCTCAACATTTCCTTGAACCGATCCCAAGCCTCAAAGAGTGGCTCGTGGGCTCCTTGTTGGAAACTAGCCATCTTCCTTCTAAGCTCCGTCGTCTTGGTGGGTGGAAAGAACTTCATTAAGAATGCTTCGTTGAGAGCCCTCCATGATGTGATGGATCGAGGTGATTGGCTCTCCAACCAATGCAATGCCTTGCCTCCCAAAGACCACTTGAAGGCTTTGAGTAGCACATACTCAAGCATCTCATCATCCGTCGAGATGGTCTCACATAGATCCTTGAATTGCTTCACATGCTCGATCGGGCACTCATTCGGTCTCCCTTGAAATTGATCCCTTTTGATGAGCGAGATGAATTGAGTTTTGATCTCAAAGTTCTTTGACACCTCCGGCAAGACGATGGCCGGTTCCGGCACCTTCAACTCCGGATGCATGTATTGTCTTGCATTCCGGGGTTGGGTGTTGATTTGAGCCTCCAATCTCATCCTTTACTCACGCTCTCTTCTAGCCTCGGCATCTTGGTTCGCCATCTCAAGTTGCATTCGAGCCATGTCGGCCCTCATCCTCTCAACCTCCTCATCACGAGCTTGGTTCTCCATTCTCTTCTTCTTTCGAGCTTGTTTGATGATGCTCTCCGGATCACACACAAAGTTGAACTCAAATGTTCCTCGGGCGGAACGAGCTCGCATACACCTATAACCAAATACACAAACAAAACCGAATCAAAACAAACAAGGGGTTTGGGCTAGTCCCTCGCCCAAATCACTACCAAATCAAAGACTCAACAAAAGATGGTACCTCAAACAAGTAGAACTCCCCGGCAACGGTGCCAAAATTCTGACGTGGGGCCGGAGTGGTATAGTCCGGATCGGATGATGTCAAAATTTAAATTTATCAACCGAACCCCAATTGTAGTAAGAGAGGTAGGGTGTCGAACGCACGGGAGTTCGTGCGTTGAGAGTACCGAAAAGACTAAAAAGAGGTAAAAGAAAGGTAAAAACGAGGAAAATCAAAGAGAACACCTCGGACCGACACAGGTCACTTCAGTCCGAGGGTGGATCGAGGTTGAATTGGCCGGGACCGACTTACACAACGTCGGGCCCGATGACTGGGTAACTCAAACTAGGCAAATTTGGTAGATCGGTCTTGGGTTTTTGGGTTCCTTCCCTAACTTGACTTGGGCAATTCCACCCCAATTCAGCCAATAAGTGTTGATCCTTGTGAGATCGAGGTTGCTAGCCTTATATCCCTCCACTCTACACTTCGACCTAAGGGAGTTTTCACTCTCCTTCGATGCTAGATCTAGTGATTGAGTCCGAGATTTCTCCCGCTTACTCTTACCAATCACAAGCCCTAAGTCCCTTGTTCCCACAAGAGAATTGAAGCTCAATGTAGAGAGGATTCATAGATCAAGCACTCAAGGCTATGGAATTGGGGGTTCACACCCAATCCTAGCTAAGGGTTTCCCCCATAGCTCAAGACTATGGAATCTACTCCATCAAGTAAGAGTAAAAAGCAATCAAATGGCAAAGCAAGCAAATCGCAATCATCAAACTCAAATCCAACTCAAATTGCATTCAAATCTTAAAGGGTTCACAATATCCAAGTCTTAATTCTACTAAAACCAAAGCAAAACAAGTTCAAGTCTACTAACTCTCTCTCTAGCTCCACCGATCTCTCTCTCTTCTCCTCCTCCTTTCTTCTCCCTGCTCTCCAAGTCTTCCTTTGAGCCTTTGAGAGTGATTTTGTGTGTGGTTCATTGATCCTCCTTTAATGCTCTCTAATCACCTCTAATTATACTCTCTCTTGGATTGGGGATCAAGGAATTCCCAATTTAGAAGAAGGGCAAAATTGGAAGATCACAACATTGTGCCTCGGAGCCCAATCCTTCCTTTGCTGACTCGGACCGACACGGGGTGACATCGGGCCCGAGGTTGGGAACGTCGGTCCTATTCTCTGGTGCTCAAACTCGGGCCCGTCTTTGTGGTAACTCGATCCGGGGCCTCGGTCCTCTTCTCTTCTTGGTTTTCCTTGAGTCCCTCTTCGCTCTTTGCATGGCTCTTCCGCTCCTTAGCTCCCGAGTTTGACTCCTCTTTAGAAACTCCTCCAAAACATCCTCATTTACGCCATTTTTCCTACAAAACACAACAAACTCGCATAGTTTCCGAATCTCATGGAAATACGGAATCTAAGCTAAAAAGGGATGAAACTAACAAAGAAAGGAATGAAAATCACATATTTACAAGGGAAATTAACTACTAAAACACCACCAAAATGAGAGACGTCACCGACCTTGACCAAAACCCGACCAAAGGAAGTGTCTATAGGAAGAGAGTGGGGTTCAATCTCTCTTCCATGGATGCCGAATTCAGCAGCCTAACAACCTGCCTTAGACGAGGCATGGGATTCAATTGCTTCGGACTTTGGTGCCAACCCTAGCCCAACTGTCTCTTCGACTAATCCTCATATCTCACCTCACTCTTCAACCAACATCCAAACTCCAAATCCTAACAACCTCGACCCACCCTTCTCTCAATCGTAGCCCCAAATTCCGCCCGATGCACCCTCACTCGCCTCACCTTCTAGAAACCTTAATTTGGCCCTAGCAAACCCTAATCCCTCCACTTTGATCTTCCATTCTAACGTGGCCAATTTAGGCCCATCTCACCACTTTCTCACACCTTCCACCTCACCTACTCCGGACAATTGACCCCAAGCCAACCCTAACCCATCCCGACCACACCCGGCACCTCCACAAGAACCACAGAGACAACATGGCAGGGTCTATAACACCTCTATTTTGAAACTATGGTTATTACCGCCAGAGACCTCGGATTTTACCATCCAAAGTAACCCAAGGCTTTAGTTAACATTACACGATCTTTTAGAAAAGCGAAAAAGACTTATATTACATTGGTTCATAGTTTGATACACTTAGAGGAAATTGTTCAACAATATGAAATAAAATTATTCAAGACAACGTCTTAAAATAGAAAGAAACGGAATTAAAACGACAATCCAAAATATAGTCAAGATCAACGTGTGAGTCCAAAATGTCCAAAATACTGAAATATTCTTAAAGTCTCCCTTCAATATTCTAGTCTTCATCTTCACTCCATGACAATCTTCCCTTTGCTACCTGATATTTCCATAAGAGACAAGAAATACCAGCTGACCAATGTCGGGAAGAAAAGAAAGTGGTATTAGTCTCACGTGAGACTAAGCAAGTAGTAGAATGCGACTAGGCTCTTAAAAAAGGCTAAGTATGTCAGCATCAAAGTCCAAAAGGAAGTTGAGCTATGCACGACAAATCATGTACTTTGGAGGTGAGAGAAAGATATAAAGTAATGAATAGGCTTTATTCAAATGCAACTTAGACGATGACGATAGGAACGAATCCAATGAGAAAAGAAATCTGAGGATAAAAATTCACAAGAAGGTGATTCCTAGGAACGAATAATGATTTAGTTTTGTTGGGAACTTCATTAATTCACATCAAGTTTAAAAACCTCCATCGACTAGAATAATTTAAAGTCGGGAGTTAGGATGGTTTTCTAGTAGAACTAGCCATCCTTATTTAATTAATTAATTTGCATTGGGCACTTATCTTTCTTAAGTCATAACACATTACACTTCAATAATGACTTTTAGATATGGCAGCTCAAAAGTGAGAAGTGGCATTAAGGGAAAGAGTCCCAACACTTAGCTAGAGTGTAATCACCCCTGTACTCAGAGAGCGGGCAAAGTCATGACCCAGTATCGGGAGCTGATAATAAATATACCACCTAATACAGTTATAAAGAAATGTTGAGAGTCAAAACTCACATCCCTAATTCTTACACTAGTCCACAACAAAGTCTCAAAAAGAGACTTGAAACAATCAGAGGCCACAATCATCGGTCCTAAGTCCATGGGCTACTGTAGTACAAATCATGTAAGTAACAATAGGGTCATTATATCTAAACAATACATAAATCCTAGGGTCATTTTATTTCACAAACAAGGCGTTCCCTATAAAATGGATATGATAATTGGAAAGGAATATATGATTGTCGAATGTAAAGAGAATATGGAGAGAGAACCATCCACTTGCCTTCGCTTTTCGAGAATTAATTCTTTACGAAGACGGAATTGTGAACGAATTCTTTTAGAAGCTTGACCTAATCCGGGGCATGGTAAAAAAGGAAATAACGAAATAAATTAATATTTAATTTATTTCTTGTTCTAAGAACTTCTCAAGTTATTATCCTCGTAAAATAATTTGTAAGGTTATCATAAATTATTATCCTTTAATAATTTATAACCCTAGACTTTCATCTTATTAAAAATGTTAGAAGCGAGTTTAGGATTTTTTGTAAAATCATCGGTTTACGAACACCCGTCGTAAAATTAAAAATAAAAAAACGTTTCTTAAAGGGAATAAATAAGTACTCCACTAAAATTCGTTATTCATAAAAAAATGATATTTTGGAAATAAAAGTTCCAATTAAGAAAGGGTTGAAGTTTATTTTATAAACAGGTTGACTTAATTACATGGGTTATAAAGTAATATTTTTAATCATACTCATTAATAAATTTACAAGATTCTAATGGGCTTATAATTATAAGAACATCCTTTTAAACTAGTAAAAATGTTAATAGCGGATAATTAATTTATATGAAGTCATATATTACTCATTTTATTAAATAAGAGTGTTAATGATTTGTTAATTCCTTCTTAAATTACTAATGAGCCTGATTTTTAGTGAAAAGCCCAATTAAAACCCCCACCTTAATTTTGTGATGAGCAACACCTTCTTCCTCCTTTCTTTTTTACGTAGCAATTTGTGTGGTTGGTTTCTCCCTTTCTCACGTGCAGCAACGACCACCAAGAAGCAGCTCCGGCGGCCCTCCGGTGACTCGACAACGACGGACTTCAACGGGGGTGCGAGACGGTGACCGGTGGAGGACGTCGGCCACAATGGTGGCGTCCGACGAGTCTCGGATTTTTTGTTTTCAAAGGAATTTTTTTATAAAAATTAGACTTTCAAGTTTATGAGTTTGGGTAGATTTGTACCGGTTTTTTGGCTAAATTCATGTGCATTGAGGGTCCATTAATTCTTCTAATGCTCAATTGAGATGGAGAGCATGATGGTGAATTGACTCGGACACTGTTCGGCCGGATTTTCCGCTGGGCAGAAATCAGTGCATGGGGTTATTTGGGAATATGTTAAATGCATTCCCTTTACTTAATAGGAAGTTCTCGTAGCATAGTTTGTAAGGGAAAGGGAAGGGGGTCGGAGAGATCAGGGGTTCGAATCCACCATCCTCCATCTTTCTATTTTTTTTTTGTTCTATTGGACCAATCGGATTGGGCTTAGTTGGATTGCGGGCCCAACCAAGACTAATTAACTCCAATCTCTTGTTTAAATTACATAAATATAACAATTGATACGTGATTGCCGCCGTCGTTGCCACAATCTCGTGTGCGGAAGCCAAAGGATGAGAGTGTGCAGGATCTAGAGATGTTTCGCCTGATGCCCTTGCTCAATCGTGCTCGGTCCTATCAAACTGGAGGCTCGCCCTTGGATTGGAAGATCCAACAAGGGTTGAAACCTTGTTGGTGTGGAGATAGGGACGATTGGCAAACTTGCGCCCAATCGGCCACCTACGATACACAACACGATCGACGAACACCAATTTTAGTAGAATCAATTTCATGATTGCTAATGAATTTGTGTAGGTTGATGTTTGATTTAGTCATGCAATGGTTGAATAGAATTAACGAAAAACGAGAGGGAGAGAAGAGAGAGTTGTGCGAGGGGGAGAAGGGATTGTCGAAGGACAATCCTTCTCGGCTGGATAGTGATGATGATCGATGATGTTGTTGATGAACGGATGAAATTGGATTGAACTTGTTGCTGATGATTCGGCCGAGTATGAGAACAAGTGGCTCGAAAGTCTCCAATTCAAAATATAATCGGTTGGATTATTCTCCCAGGAAACCAACTTAATCAAGTTAATTTCCAAGGAATCAAATCTGTCTTTATTGAATGAAAATATGCGTTTAAATAGACAACCTAGAAGTCAAAGTTCTATCTTCTAACAAGATCCTAGGATAAAACTTTGCTTGGAAGAAAAGGTAGGAAACTAACAAAGTTACTAGTTAAAAATAACAACCTAACAAAGTTACTAGTTAAAATAACAAAGTATACACCATCTATCTATGAATGCACCAATCTTGCGGCCCAAGTAAGGGGAAGGCGCGTCCCATGGCTGAGGAGCACACGTGGATGCGGAGAGAGAGTGTCGGGCTGCCCATGCATGGCGCGTCCAAACCGTGTGGGAGGTGTGTGTGTGCCACATCCTTGGGCGTGGCTTGTGGCTATGCCGCATTAAGGTTTATACTTAGACAAAAGTTTAAGTATAAACCTTAATGCGGCCTAGCCACGCCCAAGGACGCGGCACACACAAATATCAATTTGGGTCATGAGAGATGAGCGTGGTCCATTGTGGCCCATGTGACTCGAGCATAGCTGGAATGCGCGCCAAAAGGACTCTGGTGGCTTTCCTTAGCTTCTTGGCTCGATCTCTAGTGATTGGTCCATCGAAGGGGACTCGGGCTAGGTCCTCGATCTCTTGCAAAGTCATTGGTGCTTGGTTAGCATCAACAATTAACCCAATTTGATTAATTTTTGCTAATTAATAATATCAATCTTCTTAAATTAGATTTCTTTTATTTATTTCTTTTGTAATAACCAGACTTGTAAATTATTTATAAGTGAAAATACCTAATTTTCTTTTTATATTATAAACCTCTATTTTCTATTTTAAATTATATTTTAACGAATAATATGAATTCTTGAAAGCTTTAATTTTTCGTTAAGAAAACGAATTCATAAGAATATTCTTTTTACACTTTCGATAGAATATATTATAATATCTTATAAAAGTAGCAGTTATTACAGGGTCACTCGGCCACAAAACAACATCTTCAAACTTGTCCATAAATTAAACCTCCACTCTCATCTTTCCCCTCACAAAGAACCACAAAGCATCACTCAAGCCCTCAAAGATCCTGATTGGCATCATGCAATGCAAAACAAGTTTGATGCACTTTGTTCTAACACCACTTGGTCATTGGTTCCTCCTTCGCCTAGTCAGAACCTTGTTAGATGCAAATGGGTGTTTCGAATCAAGTACAAACCCGACAGCTCCACTGAACGCTACAAAGCTCGGATCGTGGCCAAGGGCTTTCATCAAAGAGTTGGCTTTAACTATCATGAAACATTTATCCCGTTAATAAACCAGTGACGGTCCGAGTGGTCCTCTCTCTAGCGCTCTCTCGTGGATGTCCTCTCCATCAACTCGACCACAACAACACCTTCTTGCAAGGTACTCTTCATGAAGACGTTTATATGATACAACCTCCTGGCTTTGTTGACAAGGGGCATCCCCTTCATGTCTGTAAGCAACAAAAGGCGATCTACGGGCTCAAACAAGCACCCCGTGTTTAGTACAATGAGCTCCGACAACATCTACTTCGTTGTGGCTTCCGAAACTCTATTGCAGACATGTCCTTGTTCATCTACATGAAGGGATCTCATATTGTCTATCTTGTTGTCTATGTCGATGACATAAGCGTCACAGGTAGCAGTTCAACCGTCATTCAAGCTCTCATTCAGGATCTTGGTTCTACGTTCTCCATCAAAGATCTAGTGTCTTTTTCGTACTTTCTAGGTGTTGAAGTCTTACCCACCTCCGATTACATATTTCTCAGCCAAATAAAGTATATAGCAGATCTTCTTTCTAAAGCAAGTATGGCTCACACAAAACCTTCATTGTCACCTCTTTTAGCCTCGACTTCTCTACAAAAGGTGTTAGCAAACCACTTCCTTCTCCTACAGATTACCGAGCCCTGGTCGTTAGTCTGTAGTATATATGCATTACATGACTTGATATTACATTCAGTGTTAACAAACTTACACAGTTCATGCAAGTTCCCACATCTGCGCACTGGTCTGCCTTGAAGAAATTGCTTCGGTATCTTGTTGGCTCTATTGATCTAGGTATCTCCATCTCGTCCAAGTCACCGCTCCACCTTCATGTATTCTCGGATGCCGACAGGGCGGGTGACAAGGATGACTACATCTCCACCACTGGCTATGTCGTCTATCTTGGCAGTGCACCCATCTCATGGAGCTCTCGCAAAGAAAGATCGAATGCTCATTCATCCACCGAGGCTGAGTACAAGGCGCTTGCCGAGACTGCATCGGAGCTTGTTTGGGTGCTTTTGCTACTGAATGAACTTGGTTTCTTCAGCTCCTCTCAACCTATTATTTGTTGTGACGTACAATCTTGGTGCCACTTACTTGAGTGCCAACCCGGTCTTTCACTCGCGAATGAAGCATATCGCTCTTCCTTACCATTTCGTATTTGAACATGTCACCAAAGGTCGCCTTAGAGTGTCCTTTGTTCCTACAGCCGAGCAGCTTGCTAATGCTATAACTAAGCCAATTCCCACGTCCAGGTTCAATCAGCTCATATCTAGAGGGGTGTATGGGTAGAAGATATTATTTGAGATTAGTCTATATTTCATGTATCATCTTCTTATCTTTTATGTTGCATATAGTTGCTTGATATCTAGAGTATCTTTGTAATCTATTTAAACTCTTCTCTTCCTTGAACAATATTACGAACTTTTCATATCTCTATAAAATATTGGTCAATGCAATATGGAATTCACTAGAAAATTGAGGTGAAGGACTTAATGGTTTGAAACAGATGAAGGACATATTGGTCATACAATATGGAATTTCACTAGAAAATTGAGACCTTTCAATTTAAAAAAGGAAAAATGACTCAAAATAATCTCAAGTATCAACTTTCAACCAAAAATAATCCCAAGTTTGAAAATCATCACCAACAATACGAACTATTACAATATTAACCAAAAATGATCTAAAATCATTTTTCGACAAGTTTTTTGATGGAATAAATGATATGACGATCAAAATTATTTCAACCAAGCGTAAAATGTTAAGTTGTTATGTCAAATTTTCGATCCCCAAAGCATCGATTCCACCAGAAAACTCGTCGGATCATTTTTTGTTAATTTCGTGATAGTTCGTATCGTTAGTAATGATTTTCAAACTTGGGATTATTTTTTATTGAAAAGTGATACTTTAGATTATTTTAAGTCATTTTTCCTTTAAAAAATATATTAGAAAAGGTGTTTTGTTAAAAAATTGCCTCTTTTAAAAGCCGATTTGGTCATGGAGTTCCTTTCACCGAGGAAGTCTAAACAAACTTGTCTGCAATGACAATTTCCCTGCATAAACCAACCACCCAATGTTTTAATTAGCCTATACTTCCTAAAGCATGAACCAAGGTCAAGAGCAACACCGATTCCAAAAAATTTAATTGATGGGTCTCTCCCACTCATGCTCGATCACATCTAAGACCAGTAAAACAAAACCAAAGTAGAAGAAGTAGTAACAACACAACCTTCAAGATCACATGTCCTATTACAAGCTTAAATCAAAACTCGTGTGTTAGTCGAAAGTTGAAATTTTATAGAAATTCACTTTTTCATAAACTACTTCCCCTTTGAAGCATTTTGTTTTCACTTTTTCAAACTCATTCTTGAATCAGCTCCTCTCATGAAACATTTTTCCACTCCAGGAAAACCGTTACAAACCAACTAGCAATTGATCAACCAAGTTCACAAAAGGGTTTGTATACCACTTGAAAGATTACATATGCATCTCATAAGCCTTAATATCGTATTGTGATTGAAGAATAACAAATTCAAGATTGATCTTGATGGAGATTCAGGTATAAAGACTTTTTTTTGATACAGAAAGCATTATTTAGGCTAGACCCTTGCATTAGGAACTGGATGAGGCCACTAAGGGCCGAATCTGACTCGAGCGATGTAGATGACACGTCGCAAAATGAAACAGCAATGTAATCAGCTATTATGTTGGCCTCCTTGAAAATATGAGAGATGTTATAACTCTGAAACTACCTAAACAAATACTAAATGTCCGTATGAATAAGCTCCCCCTCCCAAGGGCCACTCCAATCACCCAACACTGCATTGATAATCTGTATGTTGTCTCCTTCAATGCGTAAATGGGGGAAGCCAAGGCGAGAAGCTTCCAGAATCCCCTGCCGAAGAGCCAACGCTTCGGACTATAACACGGACCCCCGTCAGAGAAAGACACCATCCATCAACACCGGAAGACCTCCCAAAGTCCCTGATAAGAAAACCAAAAGACGCAACACCATCATAATTTACTATGTCATCAAAATTTAACTTAACTTTGTTACGATTTGGTTTAATCCATTTCGAAGTTTTTCTTCTATTTACATTTGTTGCACGTTTGTTTGTTTCTTGTTCTGGATTGAGCAGGTTGGCCTGTTTCCACTCAGTCAGTTGCTTTTTAGTGAACTCCAAGAGAGACTAAGAAGTGTTTCGGTTTCTTGATTCTTCTTCAAAAGTATTTTTGTTGCGAATGTACCACGCATGCCACCATATGCAAATGATAGTTTCCAATTCTTCATTGGTTAATATTTTCCTGATTTCCTCCACAAACTGAAGAGGGTGCCGCTTGTCAAGCCTTATTCTTCCTATTTTTTGATGAATGTGTGGGTTTATGATAGCCAGAACATGACTTGTATACATACATTCAAGAAGAATGTGATACACGTCTACGTACAATTGGTTACAAACTCCACAATCTTGTGCTACCATGATATGGTTCGTTGCTAGTCATGTTACATGGCATATTTTCCACAAAACATTCTTGTGTATTTGGGGAACTTTGAGCTTCCAAATCCATTTTAGGTCAATGGTAGGAATTGTCTTACTTTTTGGTGAATACAAAACATGATCATTTAAAAATTATATTTATATTGAAAACTGTGGTTTTTGTCAAAAAGTGATCATTTGAAGAATAAATTATAGTATTAGAAATGTATAAAACTTATTATTTTGTTTTCTATAGAAAACAAAAAAGTGAATACAAAAAATGATCATTTGAAAACTGTATTTATATTGAAAAATATATTATTTTTTCTTAGAAAAAAATTATTGTATATTTGTATTAGAAATGTATAATAATTAGTGTTTTATGTCCATATAGAATTCAAATAATGATTTCATATTATAAAAAAAATTATACTTTTGTTATATTAACCATATAGAATTCAAATTTATACCTTTGTTATAAAAAAGCTATAGTATTATTCTTATGTGTTCATGTAACAATAATTCTACATTAATTAGAGATGTCTAAAATAAGTCAAAATTATACTCTATTACATAAAACTAATTATATAATAATATTTTATTAATAATCATTACTATATACTAAAGCGGAGGTTAGATTTAATATTTAGGCCGACACGTGGCACTTTCTCATTGGACCGCGTCCCCATCTTTAATAAAAAAAATTCAATTTATTTTATTGACTGAAATCTTATTTTAATTAATTAAAATTTAATAAAACAAACAATCGTATGCTATAAAATCTATCAAAAAAAACAAACAAATCATAACTTACCAAATCTATCAGGAGTAGTACGGATATCTAGCTAAAATAAAAAATATATATACTTTTTCTAATATATTGTTTGAAATAAAGCTATAGCCGTATCCTATCGAACTTATCCCAAAAAAACACTTACCAAATCGAAATAACTTAAATTAAAAAAAAAAATAAAAGCTGAAACGAACCCTAGGAAAAACAATCCCCCTAAATATATTTCTTACCGTATGCATGATTTGCTTATCTTCAATGGGTATATCTAGCCAAATTTTTAAAAACAATCTATCTAATAGTATATTGCAAGAATAATCTATCTCTAATACCGTATGTGAGAAGGTTTGGGTTGTATAAACATACCGTAT
Organism: Polygonum aviculare; assembly: GCA_934048045.1. Classification (NCBI taxonomy): domain Eukaryota; kingdom Viridiplantae; phylum Streptophyta; class Magnoliopsida; order Caryophyllales; family Polygonaceae; genus Polygonum; species Polygonum aviculare. Next base: position 14,021,667 of record OW204030.1, on the reverse strand, counting down.
GTGAGAAGGTTTGGATTGTATAAACATACCGTATTCATAAGCGTTAGCTCTACAACTATAATATAATTCAAGTTTGTGCCTCAGCAACAATAATTTATTGTTAAATTATAGTAAATTAATATAACATATTGATACATTAAAAACAATAATACTACATATAATTCGATTAATTCTATAATTCGATTCTTTGCTCCAAGTATGCATACCTACGTGAAAACACATGAAGTGAATGATTCTATATATAATTTGATCATTTTATTAAATAAATTATATTGGTTGACATTTAATTGACTTATTTTTTATTGGTTAATTTTTTATTGTAGATTATATATATATATAAAATAATTATTATTATTATAAATAAAGAAACATATTGATCAAAACAAGTATTCAATCCTTATACAAAATTAAAAATCCTACAAATCTTTGTTCGGTTAAAAGATATATATTATACATAAATAATGTATCATTAAGATAAATCACCTAAAAAGCACATTAAATAAAATAATACAAGATTTATATCACTTTTTTTTTGAATAACTTTATATAAAATATAAAACAAATTTTTAGTTAAATCAAAGTCGTGCCTTCAAGGCACGGGACTGATACTAGTTTAAAGTGAAAGTAGTGATGTAAGGTAAAAGAAAGAAGCTTGGTAAAAAGTAAATACAAAAACTTATTATTTGAAAACTAAATTTATATTAAAAACTATATTTTTTGTCAAAAAGCTATCATTTGATGGAACACATTACTGTATTAGAAATGTATAAGAATTAGTATTATGTTTCTCATAGAAAACTAAAAAGTGCATACAAAAAGTTATCATTTGAAAACTATACTGATATTGAAAACTATAAATTTTGTCTTAGAAAAAACTATTTTATTAGAAATGTATAACAGTTAGTGTGTTATGTCTCATATAAAATATAAAACTATATTTATAATTTTGTGCTAATATGGGGTATTTAATGTCATCATGACACATTAATCAGTATAAAGAAATATATATAAAAAGGTAATTGTTTTAAAAAACAAACTATTGTATTAGAATTGTATAAATTAGTATTTTGTTTCCTATGGAAAACTAAAAAGTGAATAGAAGTGATCATTTGAAAACTATATTTATGTATACTACATATATAAATTTGTATACGTGAGGGAATATTAAATGTCTTCATGATACACTAATGTTAATACTAATATTACTTAATAAAGAAAACGATTTTTATAATGAGAACATAAAACATAGAAAAATATCGAGAATGAAAAAAGTAATGAATATGATGTATGTGGTCTCAAATTTTTATATAGACTTATAATTAAAAATTATTTATATATTTATGTATAACTTAATGGTTAAAAAGCTTCTAATTTGTGAACCTATCATACATGAGAATTATGTTTTCACCTTTTAATTATTTTATAGATAATTTAAAATTTTTAGTTGGTAAGCTAGGTTGTAAACTTGTAATGCAAAGGTAGTCAAATATTATTTTCAAGTTGAACATGATAGATTGTTTTTATTCTAAATGTTATTATGACACATTTATCTTATTAGTAGTATTACATAATAAAGAAAATATTTTTTGTATAAGAACATAAAACATAGAAAAATAATGAGAATTGAAAAGTAATCAATATTATGCTTTTAGTCACAAATTTTTGTAGATACGTACTATTAAAAAAAATTTATTTATGTGTAGCTTAGGGTTCGTTTGGCACTATAGTTAGCGGAGAGCGGAACGACCGAGACTTCAGCGGAAAGCCAGCCCCATTGGGGGTACAAGGGTGCAGTTTTTTGGTCGATTTCACTCCATCTAGCTGAACCTGCTCCAAAAAAAGGAAGTACCGAACGGAGCCTACACGATTAAAAACTTCGAATTTATGCACATAGCAAACCTGAATTATTGGTAAGCTAGGTTGTAATGCAAATGTATTCAAAAAATATTTTTCACGTTGAATATTATAGATCATTTTCATTTTACCTTAGACATATGTATATATAATATTAATCATTAATCTAAATTATAGTCGGTGCATCATTTTCAACCCCTACAAATTTTTATTTTTTTATTTTTTTATTTTTTTTTCATTTTCAAAAAAATCGAATGATATATAAATTAAACGTATAATAAACAAAAAAATGAACTAACGATAGGAAAAAATGAACTTATTGTACAAAAAATTAAACCCATACAAATTATAAAATCGATCTTTTAGTACACGTTAATTAAACTTTTAACACATTAATAATGAAATTTTGGTTTGTAAAATTTGAACTACAGCATTTAATGGTTATATTCTTTTTTTTGTGAAAAAAGATATATTTTGTCTTTTTAAATTTATTTTATTTTTTAACTTTTAAATTTTTTTGTTTTTATTTCTGTATTATAATCATTATTTTGTACCAAACAATATTTGATTTAATAAAATATTAAATTAAAATAATTTAATTTTTGTGAAAATAGAATTATATAAAAAATAATGAACTTGAAAGATAGAAAGATTGAATTGGTAGAACAAAAAACTGAACTGATAGTAAGAAAATGAACCCATATACTATTGAAAATTGAACTCATAGTATTTATAAAATGAACTTTTAGTATATCAATTTGAACTTCTATTGTATAAAAATTGAACTGTCGTACTTAAGTGTTCGGTAGAAAAGAAAAACAATATCGAAAACGTAAAAAAAATAACTTTTCCTCGAAGCAGGGAAAAAAATTAGACCATCTATTACAATGTAAGAAGGTAAATCCAATGGATGAGATTACTCCTTATCACAAGAAGTTGTTCTTATTGTAAGAGTAGTCCTTATTTGAACCAATAAAAAAAAGTAGCTAAATTGTAAGTAAAACCCTCGATTAGAAAAGAGCTCCCCTAACGAGCTCTCTTCGCTCTATCCAGTAGACGGACTATTTGCTAAAGTTTTTTTTTTGATAAGGTAAGAAATTAGGGTCGTCACAAGTACTACTTGGGCTCACCTTAAGCATCCGCAAGGGATGAGAACTGGTTACTAACTAGTAACCATTGTCTTAGAATCTTGAACTCGATACCTTATGGTACACCCATGAGTGCTCAACCAGGAAATCAAGTGATCTCAAGAGAAATCAGTTAAATCAAAGAAAAGACAAACAAGGGGTTTGAAGAAGGTTTTATCAATAAGAGGGAAGTACAGGATATTTGATCAGATAAGCAATATAGAATCATTCGTTCATGAGTTTATTCAGTTTCTTAGAATTCCTTGATTGTTTCCAATTCCGATCATAAACCATCACATGTCCACTGTCTAGGCAATACTTAAACCTAGGCAAAGACGCTTAACCTAGATCTACCATGAAGAATAAGAATATGCAGGATATCAAATCAAGAAACCAACCTACGAGTCAATTGCAAGATAGAGCAAAGGGGGGATTTCAATGAGAGAGTTTCAATCACCAAAGCAAGAAGACAAGTCGACAGTTTCACAAGATCAATCAGAGTGCTAAAGACAGGTTCATTCAACAAATCCACTTTAAAAGAGTCATTTGATCATTGATTCACACACAATTCCTTTTAATCCAATGGTTAATTCCAATCCTAATCTTGACTAATTTCCTGTCCACGGTCTAGGAAATACTTAACAATGATAGAGGACGCTCAAATCAATATTAGCATTAAGAACAAGGATATATAGGATGCATGCAAGAGAAATCAAGCTACGAGTCAATTTCACAAGCAAACAATCAATTCTCTTCTTAAATCCTAGTTGTATAGACAACAGATCTAGGTTCTAAGTTGTTTTCACATAATAGGTTTGTCCACGGTCCAAACCCGTCCCAACAATAGAAGATCAATCAATTCAATAGGTTAATTACTCCTAAAGAAACAATCAATAATCAAGTAATTAAGCACAGGAGAATCAATAATAACCAAAAGAATAAGAAAAGGATTTGGAATCTCACAAACTTGTCAATTAAAGCTTCAATGTTGAACAAACCCTAGGGAGGTTTAGTTCTCCATAGCTCTCATATTAGCTGCAAAGAAGATGTTGTGGAAGCCAATTTCAAAACAAAAGCAAGAGTTAGAAATTTGGGTCTGCAGTGGTCGTTGTATCAACAACGAGAGGCCAATCATGATGAAGAGATAATGGACGGACTTCATCCCCACTCTAACTTGAAAGGAATTTGTGTGCAAGACTTTGATGGTAAGAAATTCTCATCTTGGCTCTTTGATATGAATAACTTAAAAACTTTGGATTTACGTTATTGCAACCGGTGTGAACAACTTCCTGCACTAGGCCAGCATGGTTCTCTTGAGGAGATTAGTATTACTGGAATGCATTGTATTGAGGTCATTGGAATTGAATTTTGTCACGACAAGTACAATAGTGACATGAGCAGAAGAATAATCCTATTTCCGCGACTCAAAAGTCTTCATTTGGAATACATGACAGAATTGAGAGATTAGGGTCAGCCATCAGGGTCAGCATTTGAGGTATTCCCCTGCCTTAAGAAATTGGAAATAAAGAGTTGCCCTCTACTGGTTACGGCACCAGGCGACGATTTCCGACCAGACGAGGTTGTCGGTGAGCAGTGGTGGACGATGGCGGCCACAAACCTGGTCAACCTCGTCTTATAGTGGCGTAGATGTGCCTATATACCGAAAACCACCCTCCCAATACGCCACCTTCCCCTAAACTACCATTTAACGGAATTTTTAACGGAAAATCATAAATGGGTCCAAAAAACCTAACGGAGGGCATTGGACGGGTGGTTTTTGGTAAATATGGATGTAAGGGGTGGTATAGGGGAATATGGCCTATTCGACGGGTGGTTTCTGGTAAAAAACACTAGTTTTATTGTGGCTTGTAATTTCAGTTATTTACTTATCACCTATGTCATTGTACATGTCTACATAAACCCTTTTAATTATTTATTAAATATCTTGTTCGAATGAAATACATAGAATAGTAGTTTAAAGTATCATTTGGTTATTATAACTATCAAGGCATTTAAAGTTAGTATATATTTTGAAGATCTAATCTAATTAGATTATATTGTTTAATCATATTTGATAACTTTGTTTATATTTCATATATATTATAATAATCTAAATCACATAAATGCTTATTGGTTAACCGATAAAACCGAACCGAAAAATTGGTTAACCGATCTCCAGTTAACCGAGATTAACGGTTCGGTTAAGGTTTGTGATTTTAGTTAACCGAAATTATGGTTAACCGAAGTCCGGTTAACTGAAATCACGGTTATCCGAAAGCTGAATTTATGAAATGAGTATTCGGTAAAGTAACTAGCTGAAACCCGAAAACTCTATTGACAAATGACAAAAATACCCCCGATCAATTAAAAAACCATTCCCATTAGCATACACATGAGACATTCACGTGCACATGCCTTGTCCAAATTAACGTGGAAGTTGCCTCCCAATTCCAGATCTGGCGGCACCCTCCTCGCCCATTCTTCACCGACTCTCCTCGATCTGCTCATCCTTGCCCGAGCTCTCGCCAGCGTCGGTGTGGTCTGGAGCTCTCGTCGTCGTCCCTTACCCACCCTAGCCACATTTCCAGAACTGCCCAGCTCAAGCTCTCGCCGTCGGTGTGGTCTCGAACTGCCCAGATCTAAAGACGTCATCGCCCTATGTCGTCGGGGCTGCCAGATCTGAGGGTTTGCGAGAGAAGGGAAAAGGGCACAGCGAGAACGAGGAACAAGGGCAAGAGGGGAAATGTGGTAGTACATAGCGGAAGAAAATCCCGATTCCACTACCCCAAAACGCGTCCCCTGGGGGGTAGTAGGGGACAACGGAAAGCGGAATTCGGCCCTCCGCTCCCGCTCCTGCTACGCCGCCCACTACTCACCAAACACCCTTGCGTCGTAGCATCTCGCCCTGGAATCCGCCCCCGCTACTGCGAAACGCCACTACCGAACAGACGCTAAGCCTGCAAAAGGTATTTTCAGTTGAAGTGCGGAATTGGCTCATAAAGGTCTCTTCTTGATTTTGCTATCGTTGTTGATGGGAATACAAATTGTTGTATGGAACCTTGTTTTTGGGGTTCAAGTTTGTTTAGGTGACGCTGGATTGTATAGATCTGACTGGTGCAATATCATACGGCATAGTAGTTTTAGTCAGTGCATGATTCCGTTTGTTTGATACTCTGGGGGGGTTATATAGATCTGACTGGTTTGGGTTGTACTCCTGTAAAGAGTCAGCCTGTTTTGTTACAATTCAATTCAATTGTGTTTCGAGTCTTCTTCTAGTAGTTAGTGACTCTTCGGATAGTACAGAGTATTTTTTTATCCTCGTTTTTCATGCTCCTTCACCACAGCGTGGTAGTGGTAGTGGATGGCTGAGTATATTGGGATCATGGTCGCTCACAACTCCTCAATACAATTTCATTCATCAATATCAATATCTATTACTATATACTAAAGCGGAAGCAAATTCTGCCACCATATTGCGCCACATCACCCTCCTTTTTTAAAAATCTATCTTATTAAATCTTGATTTTATCGTAATTTTATAGATACTTAATTAAAGTATATATATATATCCAAATATATATATGTATCTTTATCTTATCATTATGCAAATTTAATAAATACATAAATCTATCATAAACCATTTATTTAAAAAAGTATTTCTTTCATCACAATCACAATCAATAAATCATAATCATAATATTTTACCCATTTAATTATATATCATATTAAATTTAAATTATTTTTCGTAATTTTATTATGGTATTTTTTTAAATCGTCAATGGTAGCAAATTATACCACTATATTTAATACAAATATTCATTCAATTAAAATATATATTAAATACATTGTTACTATCATATCATATCAATAAACAAAAAGTATATGTTATATTTAACATATAAATCACTAGTATTGCGTATTGATTACACTTTAGAAAAAAAAAAGATAGATTTCTTGATGAAGATAATAATTTGTTCACATTTTTCATAATTTCATTACATTTTTATATATTTGGTATTTAATTATTTTTCAAAAAACAATAACATATATACGAGATGATTTGGTTTTCTATTTAACTTAATAAATATTATCAATATATTTAATATTATAATATATTTATCTGAATTTTATTTAAACTTATTGATTTTATTATATAAGTTAGTTTACGTAATTTAATTTAAATGCCAAAAGATTTGTATCAATTATTAATAAAATGTGATAAGGCATCTTATCTTATTTCATTCTTCCTCAATTATTTAAATATATGTTAATGTATGTATTAAAAGTAAATACATAAGTAAAATTTATTTATATATGTGATAATATACAAGAATTATGTGATTTTATAATCCAAAAAATAAGCATCGTTTTAAAACAAAGTATACATATGATAATATTTGTAATTGTTATAGTAAATTCATACACAAACTAGCAATAACTAAATGGTACCCCCGTACAAGGTATGAGTCATCTGCTAGTATACTTCTAAACTTGAAGCAGTTAAGGGCAGTTTTGTCATTTAGGTTTTATAAACCACCTACCCTATTTTTAATAACTGATTTTTATCTTAGAATTTTATCTATTTATATATCTACAATATTGCAATTAAGTACATCACGGAATACATGATCTTCAAGGGCCCATTGTACATTGTAAATTCGTAATAATTACTCGATTCCTCTCCTTTAATTATGCCTAAGCTTAAAAACCGTGCATTAGTAGAAGAACTTCAGCACCAAACGTAATAATTGATTATACCTAAGTTCTTCTACTAATACGGAGTATATCTTTGTACCTACTTTTAATAACCGATTTTCATCTTAACTTTTTTACCCATTTATATATTTAGTATATCTATTGCAATTAAATATATCATATCTATACGTAATATATCTTTATGTACTTATTTTTAATAACTAATTTTTATCTTAATTTTCTATCCATTTATGTAGCAAACGATAACGATAGCATTGTAGCAAAAGATAACTTATTTATGCACATATACATTGTACATATGTGACGTACATATAATTATAGATGTGATGTATTTATAATTCATTTTAATCAACACATATATATAATTTTTAGATTTATGCTTGAATATATAAGAGGAAATTGGGTAACTGGACCCTGATCATAATAGATTTAAGTTAATATATCATTCCCTAATTTTCTAATTGAAATATCCGTTCAATCTATTATAGGACAGATTTACCCCTCAACTAACCATCTTTATCTTCCAGTATCTATTCACGCTAACATTTTCTCCATAAAATCAGTAGCAACTGCCATTAGAGCACTAAAAAAAAATTGTGAATTACCGACAAAGTTTTACCGAGAACATAGAATTCTCGCAAATAGCGAGAACTTACCGAGGACTTACCAAGAACCATTAAATTTTAGATGTTTAGCGAGAACTTAGGTTCTCGGTAATTACCGAGAACCTAAGTCCTCGCCAAAGTTCGAATTGCCCAAGTTTAGCGAGGACATTGGTTCTCGGTAAAATTACCGAGAACCAAAGTCCTCGGCAAAGTCTAAATTGGTCTATGTTTAGCGAGGACCTAGGTTCTCGGTAATTTACCGAGAACCAATGCCCTCGGCAAAGTCTGAATTGGCCCAATTTTACCGAGAACCCAATGTCCTCGGCAAAGTCTGAATTCTTTTTTAGCCCTTTTTGCAGCGGGTTACGAACTCTAATCCCACATTTCTCCAATTCTCACGTACCGCTTGTACGCCGGCGATTCTCTCGCCCTTGTCGCCTCTCTGCATCCCGCTCGTCCTCGCTCAGATCTCCGCCTGTCTCGTCGTTCGCAGGGGTTTCCGTCCGCCCTCGTCGTTCTCTCAAATCCCGCTCATCCTCGCTCAAATTTCCGCCGCTCTCGTCGCTCTCCTCTTCATCGTTCGCCAGCGGTTCCGTTCTCTTAGATCCCACTCGTCCTCGCTCAGATCTCCTACAGACCACTGCTCTTCTTGCTCGTCCTCGTTCCTCTCCTCCTTTTCTGGTGTACTCGGTTCTCCTTCTCCGCCAGTTTGCTTCTCTGCCTATTACTCTATTGGATTGTTTTGAAATTATGAATAAGAACAGAAGTGAGGTTGAGGATTGTTTTGTTTATTGCATTTTTGTGTTTGTAGTCAGTGTAAGTGAGGTTGAGGCTAGCACAAATAGACAGATGAAGGGATGATAAGCAAGGTACCAAATGTTTTCCCCTTCTTCTATACTCAAGTATGATTGGTGTTACATTATCCCTGTCTATTCTGATTTATCTTTTAGCTTAGGCTTTGTGTTTTGTTTTGAAAACTGGTTGAACAATGTTTATGCAGTTATCTATTTATCTTGTGAATGCAACTTGGAGTTCCATGATCTGATTTAAGTAATATAAATAAAGCGATGGAGCATTCTACCGAAAAAAATAAAGTTATTGAGGATGGTGTTTTTGACTTATTCATGTGCTGGTTGCTCAACCTCTTTGCTTAATGGTTCTTAGTTGTATTTCTGTAAGTGTTTGCAACATGAATGCTTTATTGTTTAAGTGGTTCTTAGTTATCTTTAAGTGGTTCATTAAGTGCTCAGCCTCTTTGTGTGGTCTGACTCATGAGCAATGCTAAAACACTTTGTTGTTTTTACTACATACTTGAGCTAATAACTTGAGCTAACTATTTGCATAAGTATGTATTTGAGCTAATTTCTTGCCTTAGCTTCACTACTTTAAGCAATGTTGGCGTAACCCTTTGTATAGGCAATGTTAATGATTCTTGTGTTATATTAGGGAGGACCATCAAGCAAGTGGTGAAGTTCTTTCCATCCAGCTGTCTACTGGACACAAATGCAGCCTTTGAATTTGTGAGACAAGAGATGCATTCTTTGCATCTATATAACTCTCTGATTATGGTTCTCAAGCACCACGTTTTGCAAGCCAGGGGCTTAATTAATACAAGTAAGGCATTTACATCTCACGTAATTAAATGATCTGGAGACACTCGAGTGTCTCCAGATCATTTAATTACGTGATTCATCTCACTAGCAACCAACAACATCGACTTCTCTTTCTCGCTGATTACTCCAAGACAATCATCCCACCAAGACATTGTTTGCATTAAATTAATCCATCGTCATCTTTGTGAAGTGTTGTTCTATTAATACACGTTAATTAGAACTTTATATAAGTGGAGGTGGATCAATAGCTTTCAATTGACAATCGAAGAGAATAGGGTTAACGGGTTTATCAGTGTTAATAGGTTTATTAAAGCGGCTAAAATAAATACGTTTATTAAGGTTTTTTTTGTCTATTTACAATTATAAATGATTTTTATGTAAAATGAAAATGAATGGGTACATTGACTTAAAGAAACAGTAAAGAGGGTGTTTTTCCTCTAATTTTCTCATATAATATAGTTAACATAATTATAATGATTTTTTTAATAAATTTCTATTTATAATAAAACACAAAATAATATAAACTTCATTGCAAAAATGTCCAGAATAACATACTTTACTATTGGTTTATTGGGAGGGACATGTTCGTAAATCCGCCGTATCATAAAGCTATTAGCATGGTAGATTCAGTAGGTTGGTCATTTTGAGTTCGAGCATCAATACAAGTTTTGGCTATTGTATATGAAGAATAAAGCTATTGATGATATTAACTTGATGGGTTGATCAGTTTTAGTTCGAATTGAGTACATTTTGGGATGTAATATATGAAAAATATATCCATTAATAAGGGTGACAGTTCAATAGGTTGTTTATTTGAATTTAGATTGAGCGTAATTTGGGGTTTTGAAATTTATATGTCAAGTGGGTAACGTCATTGCAAGTTTGGTGTAGTTGGCTTCGGGTCAGCCGGTTTAGTTCGGGATTGAGTGTAGGTTTACATTGTTATTTTTATAAGTTAGTTGAGCCAAATCATTGTGGTTTTTTTGCAAGTTTAGTTTGACCAGTTGGTGAAGAGAGTCGACTACTTTATACTTTTATTGACACCAACACTTTAGACCAGGTAGACGACGAACAAAAGTTATTTTTAATTATTTATTTTAATTATAAAATGTATATCAGGAGGCCGAGAAGTGTTTTAATAATGCAACTCGTGTCATATTCCCTATCATAAGAGGCCGAGAAGTGTTTTAATAATTCCGAAACCCTACCACTAACAATACTAATGGGTATAGTGATGATAACTAACGCTAGATATCAGGAAAATTGATTGACTCTTTCTACTAACCTAACAAACTATAAAATACATGAAACTGTGAACTTAATTCAAATAATACTACTTTGTGAACTGAAATAACATGGACTATATGTAGTTAAATGAAATAACCATTTGGAATCCTATCATTATACAAAAGTAATTAACAATACTTACTTTATACTTTCATTAGAAAAATGTTTCCAAATAAACTTACTTACTAGGAAATTTTTCCCCCTTTTTACAATACTTACCTTTATACTCTCATTAACAATACTTACCTTTGTGAACTTACTTACTTTATACTTACTAGTAATTAACAATACTTTATACTTACTTTAATAAATCATTATACAAAATGTACATGTAGTTAAATACTATCTAAATAAACTTGTAATAGTCTATAGTTATTTTGAAAAAAGTTTCTCATTTTTGTTTGTACAATCTAGTAAATTTTTCCCCTTTTTTGCAATTTATCTTTAGAAAAATTTCCAACAACTATATTACTCACTAGTATCAAAACTTTATGATTTAACAAATCATGATAACATATAATTGAGCAAAATTTCACTCAATTTTAGTACTTTTGTAAAAAAACTTACACAAGGCCCCCACGAACCATTGGACGGCCCTGATGAAAAGTGAAAAGGTACAACGAAGATGAAAAGTGAGAAGGCACACTAGGGTTGAGGGAGAGGGTTTAAATATTCACCTGATCTGGGAGCTAAACTAATTGGGCCGGGCAAATACGGCAAAAATAGCTTGACCCAGGATTCACTGTGCTCGACTCGGCTCGACTCGACTCGACCCGGCTCGGCTTGAGTCGGCTCGGCTCGGCTCGGGGGCTCGGCGACTCGGCTTTAATCGGCTTAACTGAATACAAAGAAATTGAATTATTTTGTTAAGATCGAGCAGAGCTTTAGATTCCGACCACGAATAGAAAGAAATTGAATTGTATGGATGAGATCAAACCAAGCTTAAGTGCAGGATCACGGATGGAAAGAAATGGAGGTTTTTGGTTGAGATGAATCGGAGCTTGAGCGTCCGATCTGGCCTAGCGTTAGCGGAATCTCCCCCAGGTTTGACACCATTGTAAGTGAGCCGATCGGGCTTAATTTAGTTTCTGGGAGTAAGTTTGAGGAGGTGGGATTTTATGATGAAAAGAACTCAGGGGAAGGAGATATAAAGGAAGAAAAGAGAGGTTTCCAATGGAACTAGGGTTTCATCCGCCGCCATTTGCATATCTATTGGGCCGGCCCATTGAGTCTACTACTCGAAGACAGGCTTTAGATACTGAACTAGATATATCCCGGGCCTTGCCCGGAGCTTGTGTCAAATAAAATTTGAGAATATGTTAATTTACATATCATATAAGTATTGTAAATTAAATACATAATTTATTTTTATTCGGCTGAGATGATGAACTTATGTAGAATAAACTGGAATTTAATGTTGTGAACCTATTTAATGAATTGATGCTTATTCGAGAATGTTATTGATTAAAAAAATAATATGTTAATTTACATATAGTATATGAATACTATACCTTAACTTCATATTTCTAACTTTAAAACTGCATATAAATTTATTAAAATAAAAATATACATTTTATAATTAAAATAAATAATTAAAAATAACTTTTGTTCGTCGTCTACCTGGTCTAAAGTGTTGGTGTCAATAAAAGTATGGTCAACCTAAACTTGCAAAAAAACCACAATGATTTGGCTCAACTAACTTATAAAAATAACAATGTAAATGTTGGATCGTTAGTCTGAGGAACGTCCTTTACTTTGAGCAAAGGCGTCCTTTGGTCAGGCATCCCTACGAGGTGTAAGGGCGTCCTTTAGTATTGCAGCGGAAATAAAGACTAAACAGATAATAGATGAACGCAGTGAATTATAGAGGAACCACTCAAGACCAAGTAGTTCTTGAGTGTAAACCTCTACCTCCTTGGAGGATTTTTGAATAGATCTTTCCTTTCTATTGAACGTTCTTACAGTTGTACTGGCGAGTCTTTACAGTTCTCTAACACTTAGCTTTTCCTTAAGTTCACTAGTAAAGAACTCCTTTAAGCCTACAACTTAAGCTTGCCCAATCTACTAAAGGACTCTATTCCTACGTTCTGCAGTACTTCGCAGAACACTCTCTTTCCTTTTGGGTTTTCTTGATACAAACAGTTTTTGTGATTTGGTTACAACTCTCACTCGATCTAACACAAGTCCTAGCACTGTTCTTGAGTTCTTGTGTCAATTCTTCGTGTTCTTGAGTGAGTCGCTTTCCTCTGATTCTCTATGAATATTCTTCTGAAAGCGTTAGCGTCACAATAAATGTCTTGCGGTATTTATAGGACTTGGGGAAGGGCGTCATTCTCGTTCTGACGATCATGCCCTTCAGGTACGTGGCTACAGGATCTTCTTCCACGAGTTTGGCGGTGATGAGGAAGCTTCCTGTATCCAGCTGTGTGTGATGAACTCCGCTACAGGATCGGCCGCCACATGTTGATGAACTCTGCTATAGGATCGTCCGACACGTAGTGTTGGACTCTGCTACAGGATCGGTCTCCACGTGTCCTTGGATGATCAAACATTGTCGAGTGATGTCATCCTGTCGGCTAGTGAGTAAGGACTCCTTTCTTGCGTTCCTACTTGCTTGGGACTCCGTCCTTGCTCAAGTAGTCTCTTGCTCGTCCTTACTTCCTGTTAGCTGGCGTCCCTAAGCCTAGGGAACGTTCATACACTTGTTGTCCTTTGTTAATTGGGCGTTCCTGAACACTTGGACAACTTTATTAGAATCAAAGTGAGTTTGTCATATCAAAACTAAGGGACGGTTGTGTGGAACACTAACAATTACACAAGCGTTCTTGATAGCGTCCCAACAATTTCCCCCTTTTTGATGATGACAAACTCTTTTGCAGAATAGTTTTAACATTGGAACTTAGCAAGTATGAAACTTAGAAGCGTCCTCTAACGTACACTTAGAGAAATTTCAGTAATCACAAGTTTTCATTCTTTGATTCTTTAACATTTGGATTTTAGGGAGAGAGTCATGTCCTAGAAAATTTTCTAGACGTCCTCTTTTATTCTAGCATGGGCGTTCCTTAGACTGTTCACTTAATAGTTCCCCCTTAACACTTGCTTATTCTAGATAACTATTTTATAGCGCATCTCTGCAAAACTACACTTCCCCCTTTTGGCATCATCGAAAAGGATAACAAGTGATAAGGACGTTAGCACAAACACACAACTAAAAGCAGTGGAACGCTTAAACAAACACATGCAAGCAAACAGAGGAATTGCCATTCAAACAAGAGTTAGAGTTATTACAGACCAATGGTCATAAGTGTTTGAAATTCAAAAGAAGCAAAGGCAAAATAACAGGGGATGAAAGGAGTGTTGGCAATCACTAAGAACGGCTCTGGTCTTGGTAAAACTTGAGCAGTTGCTCTTGAAGTTCCGCAGCCTTTGAGAACGCAGAAGACAAGTCCTTGAGAGCAGAGAAAATTAGGCACTGGTTGTCCATAATCGCACCCATGAGTTCTGCTGGAGGATGCTGAGAGATGTTTGCAGGAGCAGAACGGGGCAAAGGACCTGTGCTAGAAGAAGGAGCGTCCTGAGGGAAAGCTGGAGGAGAAGAGGGCCCTAAGAGCATTTGATCTAGAGTTGTAAGATCTACAGCAGACTCTTGATCGGTAGGGGACTCTTGAGACGTAGGAGCAAGCCTTGCGGCCTCAGCCTCAGCAGCTAGGCGTTCTTCTTCTGCTTTCTTTTTCTCAGCTTCTAGCTGCTTTACCACAGAAGGCAACTCTTCATTGTGCCTTATCTCGACCAGTCCTTTCTTTGCATTCCATTTTAGGCCAAGTTCTTCCTGAGGAGCGCTCTCAACATAGGCGTTCTGAGAGTCTAGGATCAGCTTGACTAGCCCCGGGTACGGCAAAGCATGTCTCTTCCTCCCACACTTAGCCATATGTTGCATTGCTATTCTTGCTAAGTTGATGGGGCGGCGTTCCAGAAAAGCGTCAATGAGAATTATGTCATGAGTTTGAACAATTGACCTTTTCTCTTGCCTAGGAAGGACGGCGCGACAGATGAAGTAATGAGCTATGGCGCCGACTTTGCTCAGAACGTGAGCCACCCTGTCCAGTCCGATGGGCCTTTTGCCCTGAAAGATGTGCTCTACGAAAGACAATTCTTCATCAGTTGTTTCGAACCCGCCTTCCGGAAGAGAGCTAAGAGCATCGGACGGGGGCTTTTGGGGGCTGAGTCCCATGAAGGCGCGGACCTGGCGTTCATTGACGGAAGCCTTCTCACCATCTATTTTGAAGTGGAGAGAGCCGTCTTTTGATTTGTACCTCAGGTCCTTGTAGAACGCCTTTACTTGCTCCTTGTCCACCACAGCGGGCGCAGGCCCAACTTTCAGCCAGCCCTGAAATCGCAGAAGCTCGAGGAACTCCTGGACGTCATTATCTTTGTGGAAGGAAGCCAGCCACTCTTCAGAATACACAAGAGGGCTAAGGACGTTCACTGGTGCACCATCATTCTTTCGTTTGCGCTTGCCTTTCGGGGAGTCGGAGTCCTCAGCATCATCTGACTCGTCCTCAGAGTCACTGTCAGAAACGTCCTTTGAAGGAGCGTCCTCTATGCCTTGTTCTTTTTCAGCATCGCCACCAGCTGTGGCTTGATTGGCATCAGAGGTCTGACCCTGGGACGTGCCCTCGGCGTCCTGAGCTTCTGTGGGATTTTCAGTTATTGTGGGCTCAGCGTCCGCCGGGACTTGATGGATTTCTGTTTGGATTGTGGGGGAGGGGTTTTCTTGTGGAGCTGGGGAGGGGTTGAGGATGGGGAGGGATTGGTTGTAGGGAGGGACCTCTTGAGCGTCACGCTCGAGCTCTTTAGAGAGAGATGGCTCGGCGTTCTCCTGAGCGACCTGGTGCTCACCAGCGTCCTCAATTTGTGCAGGAGCGTTCACCTCTCCTTCATTATCGGAATCCCCAGTAACATCAATAAATGGGGAGTCTTGAGCAGGAGTACCTCTTTCACTCCCAGATGAGCTAGAGGAAGAAGAGGAGGAGGAGGGAACGTGCTCAACCTGCACAGGAGCTTCCTTGGTCAGCAACACCTTGGGCTTTTCGCCAGCTTTCCTGCGGCGGAAGGTGTGCTCAAACGTGCGTTCTGCCTCCTCGGGGCCACTCTCGGAGGATGGACGGCGGGACCTCTCGGGGTCCTTCGGAGGTGATATGTGGGCCGGGGCAGATGGGAAGAGAGCCAAGTTTAGGTGGGACGGGGGAGGAAAAGGGATTATAGCGTTTTGTGTGGATGGTTGAGGGGACGGTGGAGGAGTTGGTAGTTGGACAATTTGGATTTGGGGGGGAGGAGTGGATTCCTTAGAAAGGTTGGAAGGCCGTTTTGTGGTGCTCGGCCTTTTTGTTGGGAGTTTAGAGGATGGAACGCTAGAAGTCTTGGCCTTTTTGAGGGGCCTTGGGTCGTGAACCTTTTTGGAGCGTCCCTCCTTTAGGTGGGGGGGGGGGGGAACTTATCTACAATCTCCGTTGGCTTTGTAGTGGAGAAGGGTTGGGAAGATTTTGAGAGGGGAGAGGATGGTGTAGGACGTTTGAGGAGATTTTTAGTGGTTAAGGTGGGGACGGCAGGAGGAGGGGGAGAGGGACTTGGTACTCGGGACTTTAGCATTTTGTAGGCTAAGGAGTCCTCAGGGTACATGGGAAAGTCAGGGAGGACGGCGTTATGGAGGTCGGGAATAAGTTCAAGAAGAGGGCCAAGATTCTCACCTCCGAACTGAGAAAAGAATAGTACGTCGTCCATCCTTCCGGGTAGATCTTTGAAGTTGGTCTTGTGGAGGCTGGGAACGACGAAGCGTTCAATAAACTTCTCATAGTTTCTCGTCCTCACTGCATCGTTCTGGATTTCAGGCAGCTGCATACGTTCTCTGATCAAGTTGTACAGCGTTCTGGGCTTTCTGTTGATGAAGTCCACCAACGATTCATTAAGAACGATGGGTTTGGGCTTCTCAATGTAGTGGGACTTGACGAGCTTTCTGCGCTTCCCGCCGGTAGAAGATCCGGCCACGTTCTTTAATTGATGAGACATGATTCAAGTGAGATTATAGTGAGAGAAAGCTGCCGGAGTTCTAGAGAGATGTCAGAGCAAGTTTGAGAGCGAGAAAGTGGTTGAGCATAATAAATTCGAGAGCGACTGTTCTGGCCTTATATAGAGGAAGCGGTGGCAGAACTGTAATTACCACTGTTTAACTGTTCGACACGTGGCGAAACTTCCCCCTTAAGCATTGAGCAAAAGCAACGGTCACTGTTCACACTTTCAAATATTCAAATTTCTGACGCTTCAACTGCCTCTCAAATACTGAACTTGCGTTCTTCCTTTCATACTTTGGCGTTCTCCCATTTGAGAACAAATAACCAACTTACCGTTCCAATGATCACCTTTCGAACCATTTGAGAACAAAGCAAGTACGTCCCGTAGAATAAAATAAGAAGCTCATAAGACGCTTTTGCAGAGTTCTCGGCTAGGGTAAGCTTAGAGTTCCCATCATTTCGGCTTATAATGAGGGTTGGGTGATCAGGGCAACTCTTTTCAAGACAAATAGAGAAAATTTGAATGGCATTCCAAAGTAGCAAACACATGAAGTTTTAGACTAGCGTCCTTGCAAATATGAATTCGATGCATAACAGGCCTTAAACACTTAGAATCTACTAAACATAGCCAATCATTGAGGGAATAGTAGAACGGGACTTGCTACTTAAAAGTTATCATCCCCAAGAGCAACCTGAGATGCTCATAGGGACGTCTATCAAGCGCCTTAGTGAAAATATCAGCTATTTGGTCTTCAGTCCTTACATGCTCCATACTAATGAGTCCTAGTTCAACATTATCACGCAAGAAATGATGCCTTATATGAATATGCTTTGTGCGTGAATGAAAAACAGGATTTTTAGAAATTTCAATAGCACTTGTGTTATCGCAACGAATAGGAATAGTTTCAAGATTGATACCGTAGTCCTCTAGTTGATATTTGATCCAGATAACTTGTGAACAGCACGAGGCAGCAGCAACGTACTCGGCTTCCGCAGTTGAAAGCGCCACGGAGTTCTGTTTCTTGGATCCCCAAGAGACTAGGCATGAACCAAGGAACTGCACCATTCCTGAAGTGCTTTTCCGATCAATTACATGTCCCGCATAATCAGCGTCCGAGTAGCCAACAAGCTTGAAGGACGTCTTCCTGGGGTACCAAAGGCAAAGATCGTCGCGTCCTTTGAGATAGCGAAAGATCCTCTTGACTTCTTGCATGTGGGACTCCTTTGGATTTGCCTGGAAGCGTGCACACAAGCAAACGGCAAACATAATGTCGGGACGGCTTGCGGTCAAATAGAGCAAAGAACCAATCATCCCTCTATATAGTTTTTGATCAACGTCCTTTCCCTGTTCGTCTGCGTAAAGACGCGAGTTTGGAGAACATGGGGTTGCAACAGGTTTGGACGAGTTCATCCCGTACTTCTCAAGCATCTCACGGACATATTTTTGTTGGTGAACACGCGTCCCTTCCTTGAGTTGATTGATTTGAAGTCCCAAGAAGAAGTTAAGTTCTCCAATGAGGGACATCTCAAACTCACTACTCATTAAAGACTTGAACTCATCAACAAGTTTCATGTTAGTACTACCAAAAACAATATCATCAACATAAACTTGAGCAATCAAAATGTCCTTGTGAACTTTCTTTATGAACAAAGTTTTATCAATTGAACCTCTAGTGTACCCATGAGACAAAAGAAAGGACGCAAACCTGTCGTACCAGGCACGAGGGGCTTGCTTGAGTCCATAAAGCGCTTTGTCCAAGTAGTACACATGGTCCGGGTGAGAGGCGTCCTCAAAGCCAGGCGGCTGAGCAACGTACACTTCCTCCTTTAGCTTTCCATTGAGAAAGGCAGTCTTGACGTCCATCTGAAATAACTTGAATCCTTTGTGAGCGGCGAAGGCAATAAGGAGACGAACGGCTTCAATTCTAGCAACAGGAGCAAAGGTCTCATCATAGTCTATGCCTTCCTCTTGCTTGAATCCTTGAGCCACCAGTCTTGCTTTGTTCCTTGACACACGTCCACTCTCATCAAGCTTATTTCTGAACACCCATCGCGTCCCTATGATATTTTTTCCTTTGGGACATGGGACGAGAGTCCAAACTTTGTTCCTTTCAAACTAGTTGAGTTCTTCTTGCATTGCTTGAATCCAGTCAGCGTCCTGAAGTGCTTCTTTGATATTCTTTGGCTCCACCATAGAGACAAAGGCATTGAATGCACAGAAAGCCAAATTTGCACTCTGGGACTTGCTTGCAGCTGACCTAGTTTGAACTCCTTGAGAAGGATCTGAGACAATCTGGGATGTTGGGTGGTCCCGAGAGAAGCGGGACTCCCTTTGAAATAAATGAGCAAACCTTGGATCAATGTCTCCATCAGAATCATCACTATCATCTTGAGCATCGTCTTCAGTGCGTTCCCCCTCAGAGAGAGCGTCCACACCTTGACTTTGCCCACCTTGTTGACTTGATTCAGCTACATCTAGTTGAACTGGAGATTCACTATGAGATGGAACTCCCTGAACAACACTGGGAACTTCCACTGAGACTTCATCAGGATTTGGAGCAGCGTTCTTAGGAACATAGTACTTTTCAGAGGACCAATCTTCAACTTCATCTTCAGAGTCGTCCTGCTGTTGTGATGAGGAGCGTTCTTTCTTTCTTGCTTTTTCTTTGTGAGAAGAACTTTCTTTGAACACAACATGAATACTCTCCTCAAGCTTTAGAGTCCTTTTGTTGAAAACTCTATATGCTTTGCTGGTGAGGGAGTACCCAAGGAATATGGCTTCATCACTTCTCGCATCAAACTTTCCAAGTTTCTCTTTATCATTGTTGTGAACGAAACACTTACAACCAAAAATTCTGAGATAGTCAAGGCGAGGCTTCTTTCCGTTCAACAACTCATAAGATGTCTTTTTCAAGAGAGGACGGATCATTGCACGATTGATGATGTAGCATGCTGTAGCAATAGCTTCCGCCCAGAAGTACTTGGGAACGCTATTAGCCAAAAGCATAGTTCTTGCCATATCCTCTAACGTCCTGTTCTTTCTTTCTACAACTCCATTTTGTTGAGGAGTCCTTGAGGCTGAGAAGTTGTGCGAGACACCATGTTGATCACAGTAGGCCAGGAACTCTGAATTCTGGAATTCCGTCCCATGGTCTGATCTTATAGCTTTGAGAGGCGTCTCAAGGGCAACTTCCACTTGTTTGATGAAGACTTTGAATGCATTGAAACAATCTGCTTTGGAAGCCAAGAAAAGAACCCAAGTGAATCGAGAAAAATCATCTACAAGAACGTAAATGTACCTCTTTCCACCGTAGCTCAGCGTTTTCATTGGTCCACAAAGATCCATATGGAGAAGTTCCAAAGGCTTCTTCGTACTGACTTCATTTTTGGACTTGAAAGACGTTCTTGTTTGCTTCCCTTTGATACAGGCTTCGCACTGTTCAACCGTCTCAGGATTAATTCGGGGAAGTCCTTTCACAAGATTTTTCTGGTGTAGCTTAAGGATTGTGCTAGGTCCAGCATGGCCAAGACGGCAATGCCAGAGATCAGCGTCCTTCTTTGAAGCAGATAGACACAACTCTGATTTGGGCTTGAACTCTTTATTGAAGATGTAGACATTGTTTTGGCGTACTCCTTTGAGAACGACTTTGTTGGATTTCTTGTTGATAACGAGGCATTCCTTTGAGTCAAATGTGACTAGGTTTTCACCTTGATCACACATCTGAGAGACGCTAAGAAGATTGAAGCCAAGTCCTTCAACAAGACTTACGTTGGTTGCTTTGATGGACGGGTTAAGAATAGCAGTTCCCGTTCCCTTGATCTTTCCCTTGCCCTTATTGCCAAACGAGACAGTTCCTCCCGTGGCGCTACTTTGGATAGAAGTGAGATGGATCTGGCTTCCTGTCATATGATTTGAGGCGCCACTATCAATGATCCAAGGGCGTCCCCTCACTTCCACCTGCCATAACAAAGTTAGTGTTTGGCGACCCAAGCAAGGTGTTCCTTACCTGGTTCGTTACAGAAATAGAACTCTGGTTCTGGCATGTAGTCATTAATATTCACATCATTTGAAATAGCATGCTTGCGGAAAGAATTCCTAGAGCGTCTAGAACGCCTAGGATTAGCCTTAGGAACGGACTTAGCATTTTCGTTGTTAGTCCTAGCAGCCTTTCCATTTTCAACATCTTCCTTGAGTTTTAAGCAATCATATTTGTAGTGATCTCCTTGTCCATAGTACCAACACGTCCTATATTAAGTACCGAGGTAGTACTTCTTGCTGGGACGTTGGATTTGGTTTTGGTTCATCTTTTGGGGATCATAGACTTTTGAACATTCCCCTTTGGCAATTTTCTTATAAATTTTATGACTAGTGGAATTGGTGTAGTAATCCTCTTGTCCTATTTCTCCACTTTCTAGAACTCTAATTCTTTCAAGAAGATTCTTGGTTTTCTCGCGTTCAAGTTCTAGTTCTGAGGTTTTGCTAGCCTCAAAGTCACTAGGGAGAGAGTTCCTGGGTTCAGACTCATAGCCTAGTCCTCTTTTGGCTGGGACAAAGACTATTGGCTTGACTTCCTCAACTATGGGACTCTTTCCCAACACCTTTACTTCTTCTCTAAGCTTAGCGTTCTCAAGTTTGAGACACATTACTTCAGTTTTTAGAGATTTAGATTCTTCAAGTGAGGACTCTAGTTGAACGATCATGGAACTACAGTTTTCACATTCAACAACTATATTCTCATTTTCAAGCTCAAGTTCATCCATTCTATGTTGCATGATAACACTTTCTTCCATGATTTTTCCAATCAGTTTAATGAGCTTAGATTTGGAACAATGTTCTAAAGAACTCATCATAGATTCACGTGTTACCTCATTTTCAGATTTCGGAACGTTCTCCTCAACAGCTGTGACGTCCTCCATAGCCATGTACGCCACTTGCTCATCAGGTTCTTCATCATCATCGTCAGAGGAAGAACTCCCATTATCCCATGTAGAGGCGAACGCTCCAATAAGGGCTTTCGTCCTTATATCCTTAGCAGACATTCCTGTTGTACATTTTTTAGCAAAGTGTCCCTTCTTGTTACACTTGTAACATGTGAGTTCCTTCATTTCAGCATCAGTGTACTTGCGACTCTCCTTCTTTGGCATCTTGTGTTTGTTGAAGTATTTGTTCCTTTTGCCAAAGGCACGTACAACTTTGTTAAAGAGAGCAACTTCTTCCTCTTCCTCGAGCTGTTCCTTAGTCTTGCTTTCCTTTTCCTTCAAAGCTTGAACGCGCATCCTCTCGCGGTTCTCGTTTTTGTTAGCTTCCACCATCAAAGAAATTTCTTGCTGACGACGAATATATTCAGCGTACTCTGGTGTTGTGGACGCCAAAGCAAGATCAGTTTGAGAGTTGTTTGCTAGTTGAGCCATATCAGTTTTCCTCCGTTCTTCGTACTGTCTGAGCTTCCCATAGATTTCTTCCATATCTAGAGTCTTGTTGGCCGTGTTCTCTTTGAATGTTGTCCTGTCAAAGTTCCAGACTCCGGTTAATCCATCAATGACCACTTGAACTCTATTCCTCATGGAGATTTCTGTTTCTGGGATGCCCAAGTTCCTCATCTTGGTGACAAGGGCCTCAAAACGGTACGAGTAATCGTTCACAGATTCATTTGGCAACATAGTAAAAGCATAGAACTCCTTCTTGATTTTCAGCTGAACGTCCTCTTTCATTTCAGCTGTTCCTACATGAAACTTCTCCAGGGCGTCCCACTGTTGTTTAGCAGTTGGCAAGTTACCGACTCGAGTGGCGTCCCTCTCACATAGGGATGCTTGAAGGAAACACATGGCTTTTGCGTTGGTTTCCATCAATTTGAACTCATCAGGACCCCACTCGTCCTCCTTATCAACCTTGTCAGCGGGCATCTTGAGATCTCCTTTCATGATGACCTTCCAGCATTGATAATTTTGACCTCTACAGAAGTTCGCGAACCTTGTTTTCCAGCGATTAAAGTTGCCGTCCGTCAGGCGCGGAGGCTTCACAAAAGAGATTCCAATCGGTTCCATGTCCATCTTTACCTGCAACTCAGTAAGAATCTAGAGCGCCTGCTCTGATACCAATTGTTGGATCGTTAGTCTGAGGAACGTCCTTTACTTTGAGCAAAGGCGTCCTTTGGTTAGGCGTCCCTACGAGGTGTAGGGGCGTCCTTTAGTATTGCAGCGGAAATAAAGACTAAACAGATAATAGATGAACGCAGTGAATTATAGAGGAACCACTCAAGACCAAGTAGTTCTTGAGTGTAAACCTCTACCTCCTTGGAGGATTTTTGAATATATCTTTCCTTTCTATTGAACGTTCTTACAGTTGTACTGGCGAGTCTTTACAGTTTTCTGACACTTAGCTTTTCCCTAAGTTCACTAGTAAAGAACTCCTTTAAGCCTACAACTTAAGCTTGCCCAATCTACTAAAGGACTCTATTCCTACGTTCTGCAGTACTTCGCAGAACACTCTCTTTCCTTTTGGGTTTTCTTGATACAAACAGTTTTTGTGATTTGGTTACAACTCTCACTCGATCTAACACAAGTCCTAGCACTGTTCTTGAGTTCTTGCGTCAGTTCTTCGTGTTCTTGAGTGAGTCGCTTTCCTCTGATTCTCTATGAATATTCTTCTGAAAGCTTTAGCGTCACAATAAATGCCTTGCGGTATTTATAGGACTTGGGGAAGGGCGTCATTCTCGTTCTGACGATCATGCCCTTCAGGTACGTGGCTACAGGATCTTCTTCCACGAGTTTGGCGGTGATGAGGAAGCTTCCTGTATCCAGCTGTGTGTGATGAACTCCGCTACAGGATCGGCCGCCACGTGTTGATGAACTCTGCTATAGGATCGTCCGCCACGTAGTGTTGGACTCTGCTACAGGATCGGTCTCCACGTGTCCTTGGATGATCAAACATTGTCGAGTGATGTCATCCTGTCGGCTAGTGAGTAAGGACTCCTTTCTTGCGTTCCTACTTGCTTGGGACTCCGTCCTTGCTCAAGTAGTCTCTTGCTCGTCCTTACATACTGTTAGCTGGCGTCCCTAAGCCTAGGGAACGTTCATACACTTGTTGTCCTTTGTTAATTGGGCGTTCCTGAACACTTGGACAACTTTATTAGAATCAAAGTGAGTTTGTCATATCAAAACTAAGGGACGGTTGTGTGGAACACTAACAAGTACACAAGCGTTCTTGATAGCGTCCCAATAGTAAACCTACACTCAATCCCGAACTAAACCGGCTGAACCGAAGCCAACTACACCAAACTTGCAATGACGTTACCCACTTGACATATAAATTTCAAAACCCCAAATTACGCTCAATCTAAATTCAAATAAACAACCTATTGAACTGTCACCCTTATTAATGGATATACTTTTCATATATTACATCCCAAAATGTACTCAATTCGAACTAAAATTGATCAACCCATCAAGTTAATATCATCAATTGATTTATTCTTCATATACAACAGCTAAAACTTGTATTGATGCTCGAACTCAAAATGACCAACCTACTGAATCTACCATGCTAATAGCTTTATGATACGGCGGATTTACGAACATGTCCCTCCCAATAAACCAATAGCAAAGTATGTTATTCTGGACATTTTTGCAATGAAGTTTATATTATTTTGTGTTTTCTTATAAATAGAAATTTATTAAAAAAATCATTATAATTATGTTAACTATATTATATGAGAAAATTAGAGGAAAAACACCCTCTTTACTGTTTCTTTAAGTCAATGTACCCATTCATTTTCATTTTAAATAAAAATCATTTATAATTGTAAATAGACAAAAAAACCTTAATAAACGTATTTATTTTAGCCGCTTTAATAAACCTATTAACACTGATAAACCCGTTAACCCTATTCTCTTCGATTGTCAATTGAAAGCTATTGATCCACCTCCACTTATATAAAGTTCTAATTAACTTGTATTAATATTCATTATTCAATAACAAAGAACAACACTTCACAAAGATGACGATGGATTAATTTAATGCAAACAATGTCTTGGTGGGATGATTGTCTTGGAGTAATCAGCGAGAAAGAGAAGTCGATGTTGTTGGTTGCTAGTGAGATGAATCACGTAATTAAATGATCTGGAGACACTCTAATGGCAGTTGCTACTGATTTTATGGAGAAAATGTTAGCGTGAATAAATACTGGAAGATAAAGATGGTTAGTTGAGGGGTAAATCTGTCCTATAATAGATTGAACGGATATTTCAATTAGAAAGTTAGGGAATGATATATTAACTTAAATCTATTATGATCAGGGTCCAGTTACCCAATTTCCTCTTATATATTCAAGCATAAATCTAAAAATTATATATATATGTGTTGATTAAAATGAATTATAAATACATCACATCTATAATTATATGTACGTCACATATGTACAATGTATATGTGCATAAATAAGTTATCTTTTGCTACAATGCTATCGTTATCGTTTGCTACATAAATGGATAGAAAATTAAGATAAAAATTAGTTATTAAAAATAAGTACATAAAGATATATTACGTATAGATATGATATATTTAATTGCAATATATATACTAAGTATAAAAAGGGGTAAAAAAAATTAAGATGAAAATCGGTTATTAAAAGTAGGTACAAAGATATACTCCGTATTAGTAGAGAACTTAGGTATAATCAATTTTTACGTTTGGTGCTGAAGTTCTTCTACTAATGCACGGTTTGTAAGCTTAGGCATAATCAAAGGAGAGGAATCGAGTAATTATTACGAATTTACAATGTACAATGGGCCCTTGAAGATCATGTATTCCGTGATGTACTTAATTGCAATATTGTAGATATATAAATAGATAAAATTCTAAGATAAAAATCAGTTATTAAAAATAGGGTAGGTGGTTTATAAAACCTAAATGACAAAACTGCCCTTATCTAGAAGTATATATTGACTAGCAGATGACCCGTACCTTGTACGGGGGTACTATTTAGTTATTGCTAGTTTGTGTATGAATTTATTATAACAATTACAAATATTATCATATGTATACTTTGTTTTAAAACGACGCTTATTTTTTAGATTATAAAATCACATAATTCTTGTATATTATCACATATATAAATAAATTTTACTTATGTATTTACTTTTAATACATACATTAACATATATTTAAATAATTGAGGAAGAATGAAATAAGATAAGATGCCTTATCACATTTTATTAATAATTGATACAAATCTTTTGGCATTTAAATTAAATTACGTAAACTAACTTATATAATAAAATCAATAAGTTTAAACAAAATTCGGATAAATATATTATAATATTAAATATATAGATAATATTTATTAAGTTAAATAGAAAACCAATTCGTCTCGTATATATGTTTTTGTTTTCTGAAAAATAATTAAATACCAAATATATAAAAATGTAATGAAATTATGAAAAATGTGAACAAGTTATTATCTTAACCAACAAATCTATCTTTTTTTTTCTAAAGTGTAATCAATACGCAATATTAGTGATTTATATGTTAAATATAACATATACTTTTTGTTTATTGATATGATATGATAGTAACAATGTATTTAATATATGTTTTAATTGAATGAATATTTGTATTAAATATAGTGGTAGAATTTGCTACCATTGACGATTTAAAAAAATACCATAAGAAAATTACGAAAAATAATTTAAATTTAATATGATATATAATTAAATGGGTAAAATATTATGATTATGATTTATTGATTGTGATTGTGATGAAAGAAATACTTTTTTAAATAAAAGGTTTATGATAGATTTATGTATTAATTAAATTTGCATAATGATAAGATATATATATATATATATATATTTGGATATATATATATTTTAATTAAGTATCTATAAAATTACGATAAAATCAAGATTTAATAAGATAGATTTTAAAAAAAGGAGGGTGATGTGGCGCAATATGGTGGCAGAATTTGCTTCCGCTTTAGTATATAGTAATAGATATTGATATTGATGAATGGAATTGTATTGAGGAGTTGTGAGCGACCATGATCCCAATATACTCAGCCATCCACTACCACTACCACGCTGTGGTGAAGGAACATAAAAAACGAGGATAAAAAAATAGTCTGTACTATCCTAAGAGTCACTAACTACTAGAAGAAGACTCGAAACACAATTGAATTGAATTGAATTGTAACAAAACAGGCTGACTGTTTACAGGAGTACAACCCAAACCAGTCAGATCTATATAACCCCCCAGAGGATCAAACAAACGGAATCATGCACTAACTAAAACTACTATGCCGTATGGTATTGCACCAGTCAGATCTATACAATCCAGCGTCACCTAAACAAACTTGAACCCCAAAAACAAGGTTCCATACAACAATTTGTAATCCCATCAACAACGATAGCAAAATCAAGAAGAGGCCTTTGTGAGCCAATTCCGCACTTCAACTGAAAATACCTTTTACAGGCTTAGCGTCCGTTCGGTAGTGGCGTTTCGCAGTAGCGGGGGCGGATTCCAGGGTGAGACGCTACGGCGCAAGGGTGTTTGGTGAGTAGCGGGCGGCGTAGCGGGAGCGGGAGCGGAGGGCCGAATTCCGCTTTCCGCTGTCCCCTAGTACCCCCCATGGAACGCGTTTTGGGGTAGCGGAATCGGGATTTTCTTCCGCTATGTACTACCACATTTCCCCTCTTGCCCATGTTCCTCGTTCTCGCTGTGCCCTTTTCCCATCTCTCGCAAACCCTCAGATTTGGCAGCCCCGACGACATAGGGCGACGACGTCTTTAGATCTGGGCAGTTCGAGACCACACCGACGGCGAGAGCTTGAGCTGGGCAGTTCTGGAAATGTGGCTAGGGTGGGTAAGGGACGAGGACGAGAGCTCCAGACCACACCGACGCCGGCGAGAGTTCGGGCAAGGATGAGCAGATCGAGGAGGGTCGGTGAAGAATGGGCGAGGAGGGTGCCGCCAGATCTAGAATTGGGAGGCAACTTCCACGTTAATTTGGACAAGACATGTGCACGTGAATGTCACATGTGTATGCTAATGGAAATGGTTTTTTAATTGATCGGGGGTATTTTTGTCATTTGTCAATAGAGTTTTCGGGTTTCAGCTAGTTACTTTACCGAATACTCATTTCATAAATTCAGCTTTCGGATTCAGCTTCCAGTTCCAGCTTTCATCTTTCATCTCCAGCTTCCAGCTTTCAGTCCTAGCTTTCAGCTAATTACCCGAACGGAGCCTTAGAGTTGCCGGTGATGCCTAATTGCCTATGCGAGCGGGGCAGAGGAACAAGTCTTGGTTGCGGGTTTGGGAGAGTCTTGGTTGCGAAGAGTCTGTGTTCCACCTAATTCTCTCTCTCTCTTTAGTACTAAGTCTTCGGGTTTGGGCAAGTCTTTTTAACAGTTCCGGACTACTCTAATTGTAGTGGGAGGTAGGGGTGTCCAAAGTCGGTTCACCGTGATTTCAGTTAACCGGACTTCGGTTAACCATAATTTTGGTTAACTAAAATCACAAACCTTAACCGAACCGTTAATCTCGGTTAACCGGAGATCGGTTAACCAATTTTTCGGTTCGGTTTTATCGGTTAACCAATAAGCATTTATGTGATTTAGATTATCATAATATACATAAAATATAAATAAAGTTATCAAATATGATTAAACAATATAATCTAATTAGATTAGATCTTCAAAATATATACTAACTTTAAATGCCTTGATAGTTATAATAACCAAATGATACTTTAAACTATTATTCTATGTATTTCATTCGAACAAGATATTTAATAAATAATTAAAAGGGTTTATGTAGACATGTACAATGACATAGGCGATAAGTAAATAACTGAAATTACAAGCCACAGTAAAACTAGGGTTTTTTACCGGAAAATACCCGTCTAGTAGGCCATATTCCCCTATACCACTCGGTCCACTCCTAACATCCATATTTATCGAAAACCACCCGTCCAATGCCCTCCGTTAGGTTTTTTGCACCCATTTATTATTTTCCGTTAAAAATTCCGTTAAATGGTGGTTTAGGGGAAGATGGCGTATTGGGAGGGTGGTTTTCGGTATATAGGCACATCTACGCCACTATTGTAACACCCCGTTTTCCTAACAAGGCGTTACTAGGTAGTAGGCCTCACGAGGCACTACCACGCTAGTTTGACAACTGAACATCTGGATCTTGCAACGCGGGCACGGCGAGAAAACAAGAAAAACATCCAACTCGTATTTTATAAAAATTACAGTTCAAGTAAAACGTCATGATCCTAACTTATACAATCTCTGAACAACAACACATCAATGCCAATAAAAAAAAATCATAGCAACAATGAACACTCGTCTATCTAGAACATATCCATCCCTACTCCGCATCACCATTCCGCCGAGGCTTGATCATGACATCCTGAAATCACCTGAACCGAAAAATAGTGTCCCCGAAGAGTCAGGTCCTACTCTATCAAGCTAGAATAAGTAGGGCAACTACAAGACGTTTCAAAAACAATTTTTCTAAAGTCAACAACTAAGAGTCCACAAACACACACATAACTCTAGTCCATTCCTAACTTCAGTTGGTCGCAATCAGTTCCAAAGTTCATATCTAGGTAGTTAAATTACTACACACGATCACTTAACAACGCACTCAACCAAGTTCATCAATTTAACACACACACACACAATCACGAACCCACAAATTGACACACACACACACACACACACAATTCTTTACACACGTTCACAAATCCACACATTCACATACAAACATACCGTCCCATCCTGCTCTTGCACACGACCATCTTCACACAACGACACACACTTCTCCACTTACACGCCCATACTCACACAAACATATACCTCCACTCACTGTCCTAGTGAGGCGGAGCTGCAACCCTTCATCTACATTGCACTCCTGACCGTTAGTGCAACCCTTCACCCTCCATTACACTCGGTCTGATGATACAACCCTGCCTCCATCATTGTACGTCTGCCGGTATGCAACCCTTCTCGTATCATTGCACCCGGCTTTTCCTTAATCATCAGGAACCGCTTACAAGCAACACACGTACTCAACAAAGGATATGAAACCACGTTGCACACAATATCACACTTGCACAAGCTACAACACAATCACGCAATCTGTAACAATACACTCAGAGGCACTGATCAGACCAAGCCATACATATCATCACCATATTCATAACAAACCCACAACACATCAAACTCGCACACAAAATGACAATCAATGACTACTCATTTAAATAACCAAATCAACAATCCTTTATAAGATAGGTTTACTCATAGCACAATAATCATGAAAAGGCATTTCAAAATCGAGCGGGACGTATTCCCAAAACCAATCTCATAATTACAATACAAACCCTAACAAGTTAGAACAGAACCGAGTAAGTTGAAAATCGACTTACCTCAAAAATGATGAGTCTGAAATACTTTTTGAGAGATACAGCACGAGTTACTCCGAGCCCCTGAATATTTTAATAGCAATTTAAGGTTCAACAGCTGACAAAGTTTATTAACCAAAAAAAATATGAACCAACTTCCGGATCAAACCCGAAACCGAACCCGACTGAACCAACTTGCCCACTACCTAATTAAAATATGACCTTACTGAATTTCTACATGAGTTATATATATATAGCCACGACCACTTCAGTAACATTACTCTACACCACCATAGTATATACACATTCAATTAGAGTTCTTCCACTAATTAATTCTCATGATTCAAGCCTAGCTAATAACTAATAACCATACCCATTAGAGTTCGTAAAAGACCCATTTTTCACAATTATAGTAGCTTCCTTATCTAACTTCAACTCCTGACTCTTACGATCAACCCACTAATTAAGATCTTCTAATTACTTCTCCTAACCACACCGAAGCCCGACTACACAATGATCCCCAATACTCCTCACACAAGTTACAAGTACGTAGCCAAATCCTACTTAGTTCCTAATCATCTATTCTACCTAGTTCCCTTATTTAAGGCTTCTTCTAACCTCCCTTACTCATGCCAACAACCACCCAGCCCCACACCACCAAGCTTCCACTCCGAACCGAACCACACCAGCCCGACCCCTATTTCTCTCTATCCCAAAACCCGAGCACTAGCTTGCCCGACCCCGACCGGCGACTTCGGCTACTCCCGACGCGATGCCAACTGCCAAGACTCTAAAGGAAAGAAACCGGGTAACTTACCGTCGACACACGAACGAACGGCGGTGGGACTAACGAAAACGACACCGGCATGGCTATTGAACCTAGATACGATGACGCGTTGAGGAAGGAAGGGACACGGCGAACGACATCGGCACAACTATGGAGGGGGGAAGGAGTGCGGTTGTTTGAGGCTTACGAACAAAGGCTAAATTGATCCTCTCCTTGCAGATTGATATGTACGAGAGAGGCAAAGTCCAACGCAACCCTTAACACTTTCGTATATATATATATATATATATATATATATATATATATATATATAGGGGGACGCTCAGGTGCACCATGTTTTATGGTGTACCATGAGTCACTTTCTTATCCGTTGGATTAGTTCTAATCAATGGCTAATAATAGGGGAGCATGGTAGGAGTAGTGGGCTGTAAAATAGGGTGATAATTATCCAGCATCCAATTCAAAAAAAATCGCCCATATATAGGGGAACTGATTTTCAAAAATAGGGTATGAAGTCAACAGGGAGATATCTATGGGATTTTGTGATTTACGTAAAATCTGAAAAACAAAATCAAACAATATGAAGAAAGAAACTGTATCCCCTCTCCCACGATGATTATGGTAGTTATAGCTTGCTAGGTTAACGCTCTGAAGAACAACCTGGCCTTCAACCTATTGCTCGGCTCTTTCCATCATCGTCCCCCTATTGGATTATCGCCTGCTTCCTACGCACACATAGAGAACACGAGATAACGCTGCAAATCGATCAACAATGGAGAGAGGTATGTCCACGATCTGGAATTCTGCAGTGCTTTATGTCATGCGTTCTTGTGAACGAATTGGTATAGATGAATGATTATTGCTTTCCTAATGATTGAACTCTTTGCAATGAATTATGTTGATCGATCTCTTCTATCAATTTCGTATTAGCAAAGGGTCGTGATTAATTTGGTTGTGATAGCAAGAAAATTGACGCGTACAATCAAGCAGATCGACAATGCCCTAATCATATTTTAGGCTTTTCGATTTAATACGTCTTTGGAACGTGTATATGAAAAAGTTGATCATGGTGCATGAACAACTTGACTATAATTGTTTGAAAAACACATCGTTTTTGCCTCTAGTTTAACTTGTTCTGAATAATTACTGTTATGTATCTGAATAACTACAGTACCGACAGTTTTAAAACGTATTTGAACATTGAATATGAAAAAGTTGCAAATAGTGCATGAACAACATGGAAATAACTATTTGAAAAAGAGATCGTTGTTGGTTCTATATCAATTGTTTATGAATAACTACTGCTTGCAATCTGAATAACTACTGTATCGACATTGTTTTAAAACGTATTTGAACCTTGTATATGAAAAAGTATTTAATAGTGCATGAACAACATGGAAATAACTGTTAGGATAACATATTGTTGCTGACTCTATTGCAATTGTTTCTGAAAAACTACATTGTACAAATCTGGACAATTATTCATAATGTTCCCGTAAATTTTTCATGGGTATCCTAATGGGTATTTAATAGTTGTGAACAATTGGTCCAAAATGCATTGCACTTTTATTTACATTTGTCTAAATAACTCTTCTAAATGAAAAAGTATTTAATAGTTTGACATGCACTTTTATTAACATGTCTCTGAACAATTATTCAGAAATTCCCGTAAATTTTTCATGAAAAAGTATTCAGATGGCATTGCACTTTTATTAACTGTTGACTGAACAACTACGTAGATGTGTATGAACAACCATCCTAATGGGTTTGACATGTAATGAACAACGGGATAATATTGGTGTTACGTAAAATCAATGTATCCTATGAACAACATTTACTTAAACTAGTACCGATATTGTTGAGTATCGTGTTAAAATCGAAAATATGAAAAAGTTTTTAGTAGTTGATGAAAATTTTGACAGAACTAGTTTGAATAACATGTCGCTATTGGTTTTATTGCATTTGTTTTAATTGATTGCTGACTCTATTGAAATTGTTTTTGAATTACTACAATGTACAAAACTGGGCAATTATTCAGAATGTTCCCGTAAATTTTTCATGGGCATCCTAATGGGTATTTAATAGTTATGAACAATTGGTCCAGAATGCATTGCACTTTTATTACATTTGTCTGAATAACTCTTCTAAATGAAAAAGTATTTAATAGTTTGACATTCACTTTTATTAACTATTGTCTGAACAACTACGTAGATGTGTATGAACAACCATCCTAAAGGGGTTTGACATGTAATGAACAACGGGATAATATTGGTGTGACGTAAAATCAATGTATCCCCTGAACAACATTTACTTAAACTAGTACCGATATTGTTGAGTAACGTGTTAAAATCGTAAATATGAAAAAGTTTTTAGTAGTTGATGAACAATTTGACAAAACTAGTTTGAATAATATATCGCTATTGGTTTTATTGCAGTTGTTTAAATTGATTGAATAACATATCGCTAATACTTGAAAAATGAATAATTGTTACACCACTTTTTTCATATACTTATGTTTCTTTGATTGCACAGTTGGATCTAGTAAATGGGTTGAATATGTTTTCGAAGATGATGAAGAACAACTAGAATCTGAGGTCGATGGTGATGACGTGGAAGAAGAGTTTGAGGAAGAACCCGACTTTCATTATGGAACCGATTGCATAATAAATCAGGACGATATCCATGACAAGCAATGGGTTCCCAGATGCCCGAAGAAGCTGCTTCCGAAAGTTGGTATGATTTTTGAATCCCTTGAAGACGGCCAATCATTTTACCGTGAGTATGCATCAGTAGTTGGTTTCGATGTCCGCATAAGTACAACCCACAAATTTCCTCGTTCAGATTTAATCTCGTCAAGATATCTTCGTTGTAACCGACACGGTTACAAAAACACAAGCAATAGCAATGGAATTAGAAAGACCTCAAGTGATAGGGTAGGATGTGATGCTTGGATATGCTTCAAATACAGTAGTGGGGGAAAGTACAAGGTGTCCAAAATCAATGAGGGGCATTTGCATGATATGATACCGAAGTATGCAAAGCACTTGCTGAAAAGCAATAGAAAGATGGAAATCGGCCATAAGAAGTTTATGCTTAGTTGTGCAAAAGCAAATATCGGTCCACATGGAGCGCATAAATTAATTGAAGAACTTGTTGGTGGTTTTTGGAATCTGCGTGCAACAGCGAGAGACTTTAGAAACTATAAGAGGGACTTGATGGAGAACATATCAAACGCTGATGCACAGATGGCCATAAATATGCTGAAACGGAAGAAGGAGATTTGTAGTGAATTTTATTTCGCATACACAGTGAACGAAAAAAACCAACTGAATCGAATCTTTTGGAGCGACCCAATAGCTCGTCGCAACTATGCTGCATTTGGACAAGTTGTCTCCTTCGACGCAACATATGGAACAAATAGGTTTGTCTCTATTGTACGTTGTTGTTCAGGACATTAAAGTAAACTGTTCAGATCTTTCTATTTTGATTTTTTCTTGCATTAGTAATTCATTACGTATGCATTGTCTAATTTTTATATGTTTGCTGGTGCTTATTCATCTATCCTACATTGATTTTTCGCAAACCTGTAAACATGTGCTTATGTAATATTTATACACTTTATTTATGTTGTTGTTCACATTTGTATAAGTAATTATTCAGAATTCCTTTACTGAAATATACAGTTATAATAACATATGACCATTGTTGTTCACTTGTTTTTGAACAATTTTTCGGTGTTCATGTAATAGTTTTTCACGTATTAATAAAAATGTGCGTATGTATAGTCGTTCATTGATGTGTTTTTTTGTGGATGATGTAGGTATTGTATGGTGTTTGCTCCATTCACTGGATTGGATAATCATAAAAGGTCAGTAACCTTTGGATGCGGATTGTTGATGAAGGAAGATATTGAATCATACACTTGGTTGTTTGAACAATTCAAGAAGGCCATGTGTTCAGAACCAATCATACTTATTACAGATCAGGATTGTGCTATGAAGAGTGCATTCGAAAGAGTGTTTGAGAATACACGTCATCGTTTGTGCATGTGGCACATCATGGACAAAGTATCCACTAAGGTTGGTTCTGCCAAGATGAACGAACCCAATTTTAGAAAGGATATGGGGCAGCTCGTTTGGAGAGATCAATTGACTCCCGAAGATTTCGAAGAAGGATGGGAAATGTTTACAATAAAACACAATGTGCATGACAATCCATGACTGAAAGATATGTACCAGCTTCGTTCTTATTGGATACCGGCATATTTTAGAGATATTGTTCTTGGTGGGCTGATTCGAACTACATCGATATCTGAGTCACAAAACAGTTTCTTTGGCAAGTATTCAAACAAGAATTTCACTCTTGTGGAATTGATGATGCATTTCGAGAGTGCTTTGAGTAAACAAAGACATGGGCAATTACGAAATGATGTCGAGTCAGATACTAGAGCATTTGAATTGCAAACGCCCTTGGCTATCGAGAAGCATGCATCCAATGTATACACATTGAGTATTTTTGCTCAAATTCAGAAAGAGATTAATGACGCATGCTTTTATTGTTGTGTTATTAACGAGTCAAAAGGTATGATATCATTCTTTACGTTTCCATGTATTGTCTGAACAATATTATATATGATCCTGAATAACATATCTCTTTCGTGTGAAAAATGTACTAGGTGATGATTATATTGATTACACCATAAGGGAGAATCAACGTGATTTTTATGAGGTTCGATATAACGCACATGATGGGCATACCACTTGTTCTTGCATGATGTTCAATCGGAGTGGACTGCCTTGTTGCCATATGTTTACAGCTCTAAAAGCAAATGGATGTACTAAGGTTCCAGATTCAATGATTCATCCCCGATGGAAGAAGGGTGCAAGTCGCACAATTGGTGAATCGGAGTTGAAAGCTGTGATGCAACAAAGTGCTCGCATGGAACATATTGAAAATAAGAGGAGTGAGATGTGGTCGGCCATATATGCATGTGTTGGACTTTCAGAAGATGATGAATCCAAAATAGATATTATTCTTGAATATTTAAAGATGTTGAAGACTAAATTGGACCTGAAAAGTTCAAATGAGGGTCATATGAATACAAGCAGAGCTGATCTCGAAGATTTTGTTGGAATAAGTGTGCCGGGTCAGGTTGATGTACTTACACCAGGTAAAGCCAGGAACAATGGGTGTGGTAACGGTGGGAGACCTAAAGGTGGAAGGATTGAGGGCGGGAAGGAGAAATCCATTAAAGCTCAGAATAAGGTTGCAAACAAAGGTAAAAGGAAATGCAGAAAGTGTGGACAATGTAAAGGACATGATAGCCAGAATTGCACTGAGGTGTAATCTTAGTATTTTTTGTTTATGATTAGTATTTAAGCTGAACAATTTTTTGGATACTCGTTTATTGGAATGCTTATTGATCCCTAAACATTGTGACCAACCTATTAAGGATGTTGTGTTTTAATTTTGATTGCATCATTGTAAAGAATTCGAGCGTTCAGCTAGTGGTATGGAGTTTTTCATAATGTAAACTATCTAATCCGAACAATCCACATGTAAACCACAACGTGATAGTCTGAAAATCACGTTGTGAATATCAACATTATACAGTATGAAAAATATGTGAACAACACGTGCATAATAGCTTTGTAAGATCTGAATAATATATGTATTGCTGTTAATAATAACCAATATTGGCGATTCAGAAGAATTCGTGCGTTCAGCTAGTGGTATGGAGTTTTTCATAATGTAAACTATGTAATCCGAACAATCCACCTGTAAACCACAACGTGATAGTCTGAAAATCATGTTGTGAATATCAACATTATACAGTATGAAAAATATGTGAACAACACGTGCATAATATCTTTGTAAGATCTGAATAATATATGTATTGCTGTTAATAATAACTAATATTGGCGATTCAGAATAATATCTTTGTGGGTTCTGAATAATTTATATATTTATCTTAAGAATAACAATGTTCTCGGGTGGGAACTTCAACTGGAATCGAATTATATCAAAGTATGATAGTGTACCTCTCAACTCATGTTTGCATAGTTGACACTGTAAACAACATAATACCAAATCGTCCAACTATTTCTCAATCAAAAAGTCTATCACAAATGAATGTCAAATAATCCAATAAAACCAACACTTTATAGCAATCCAATTGGCGCAATGAAGGAGGAATGTAAAGATAAAATTGTCCTATGTAATCAGTGTGAAATAAACTGAATATAGTCTAATCCCCCCGACGATGTTCTGCATTAATCCTTTCCATTTCTCGAATTGCTCTAGCCTTGAATATGGCATTTGACTCATTAAAGCTAGAGTAGAGGAGTTGGTGAAGATATTTAATACGAAGCATACGAATAGACTTCAATGACCTAGCTTTGAATCCAGGATTCCATTGTCTGGTATCTAGCCCAAAGTATGTTTCCATGTGACGCATGCAATAAAGACCACAATCAATGATGTTTTTGTTGTCACGCCAATGCATTTTCAGAAGGTTGAGCTTCTTGCTATTGAACCATGTACATCGGTTGTTGAAACCCCTCGATTGCATGTATTCCCTGAACATTTTTACCTGTGACGGTGCATAATAATATTAACATCATTACATTACACTATTATTCAATACAGATAAAATCGTGAAGTTATAATGAAATAATACCAGTTGATCAGCGAAGGATCCATATTTCCCTCTAATGTCCTCATCACCAGCTGTTGAATTATCAATGATATCAATAGTACCTTTCATGAAATTAAAACATATGGCGTAGTAATGCTCATGGTGAAGCACTGCAAAAAACACCTGCATACCAAAAGGTATTTATAAAATATTAACACGACATGGTAAACAGAATGAAAATCAACATATAAATCTCTGAACAAGTACTATTTATGGGCTGAAAAACAAACGTATGTCTTTAATCATATTGAACAACTTATAATTTCCAACTTGCATAATTCACGTACCAAATCTACATTGGCAAGTGACGTGACTGTTGCAGATCGAAGTACTTCAACCATGCCAATTCTGAATGTTTGGAACCTTTGATCATATGAACGTTGTCCAGCATTTACAATCGACCCCAGCTGCGTAACAGTCAAGTATTGAGGATAATTACACATTTTATTCTTTACAATATGTAATAACATTTTTTTAAATGCTTACCGTTACAGATGGAGAAATAAATATACGCTTTGGAGTAGTTATATCTCTTTTGATCTCAGCCTCGTTCAAATATACACACCATAAGTCAAGTATGTTGACAGATAGTTGTGTGCCCTCTTCAAGCGTTTTGAATTCACTAGGGTCCAACATACTTCCCTTGTGTGTGAAGGGAATATCACTATAAAATCAATGTATGAATTTGTATTAAAAAAACATGAATTTCGTTAATGTCGTACGAATAATAAATATGTATAACTAAATGACTTACTCATCGTCCAAATCCATTGTGACATAACTGTACAAATTCTTTTCCTCTTTTGTCAGGGCGCTAGTTGTGCTAATTGCTCTTTGCATGTATGGGCTTCGTTTAGTTTCAGGGATTTTAGATTCCCGTCTCGAAATTCCCTGTGCAGCCCTCTGTGGTGTTTCAAAATCAGCATAATCATCCTGATGGTCGACATCCTTTTTGATGATAAATAAATAAAATAACACGTTAAAAACAAAAATATTAATATTGTATAGTTAAAATCAAATAAAAACAAATGTAAATGCAAATAAGAATAGGGAATTCACTAAATAATATATGAAAAAATGAAAAAATCTAAATTATTACTAAATAACCTTGAAAACGTTTATTCAACAATCATGAATAACTAACTATATATGTCTGAATAACGTATAATCTGACACTATCTATATAATTACTAAGTTAAAAAATGATTTATAAAAGTGTAAAAGTTTCATCTACTATTATGAATAACTATGTTTGTATGGATGAACAACTTATGATATGACACTAAGTGGTTGACCGATTGTTTCTAAACGATTGGAAAACTCTTTAACTATGCTTGAACAACTGTCTATAAATATGTGCACAACTAATGATCTGAATACTATGGGGTTGAAAAGTAATTTTAAGGGTTGAAAAACTAGATATGTATGCATGAATAACAATTTTTTAAAAAAACTCTATCGAAACTGGTTTTACAACACTAATTTAAAGGGGTGAAAAAGTGCATAAGACCAATTGGAATAAGTGGTGATCAGAATGTTGCATAAGTATAAGGTACCATATTACAGCCACATAATCTTGACCGACATAGAGGTCTTACATTGTGTCTTACACAAAATTGTCTCCATTCAATAATGCGCAAAATTTGAAATGGAGATCATATGAGAGCGTAGTTTTAATTTCAGTTTGTTAATTAAATATTACATTTTTCACCATGTATAACAAGTACTATATGGCGCGGGGATTTCTAACCCGACCACTCCTTCTAGGTCTTACCGGTGGTGCAGTTGCCTTTGACTTATTCTTGGTTGTGGATTTGTTAATGGGTTCATTGACGTTGCTCAACTCATTGACAACATTGCTGACGATCTTTGAAGGAGATGCAACCTGCACATGAATTGACTGAATTATAAAATAGAATAATGTACTACAAACATAATTCAGCACAATAAATCAACAAATATAAAACTAACATTATCATCATTCGTAGTTGAAACTTTTATCAAATTTCCATTTGAGTCGTCATTTGTAGCAGCATCATCAATCTGTGATAATTAAACATCCTTATTTCATGTCGTGCTTCAAGCATAATATAGATTGAATATGCCCATCGAAATTTACCTTGTCGTTTAAAGCGCTAGCATCAACATCATCATGTGTTCCGATTACAGTAGCAGCATCAATTACCGGCACGTCCTCATTTGTTGGTGCGGAATTGGTAACTTTTGGGTCAATATGCATCTGAACCTATAATAAAGACATGAGACATCCTGTGTATTGAACGAATAAATTATATGAAATAATTGTTAATAAAATTAGGAGAACTTTACCTCATTTGCATCATGCGCATCATCACTAACCATGTGTGTTGAACTGTCCCGAACATCACCCTCAACGACGTTTCCCGGCATATCCTTCAAATAAAACACAATACAAGTGCTATTCATGAAAATCCTGACTAAGTGCTAATCATGAAAATGAACATGAAAAAATAGAGAGATGAACTATTATTGTACATGAAAAAACGAGGCTATTATCCTGAAAAATTTATGGGTACATTTTGAATAATTGTTATGTATGCACATAAAAAAATAAGTTATGGACCAAATTATAGCACGAAAAAATGACAACGTTAGTCTGAAAAAGTGCTAGTAATAATCTGAAAAATTACACTAACAGTTCTGAACCAAACTTAAACTCAACATGCTAACAATTCTTACCTTATCAGCCGCATGAATATCATCACTCAACATGAGTGGCAAATCCCCCCCAACATCACCATCATCAACATTTACCAGCTCTCCCTTCAATAGAAATATCTGAATTCAACCATATTTCAATCATTCAACTTGATTTCAAATATAGCACGAAAAAATTTATGTATGCACATGAAAAAATAAGTTCTGGACCAAATTATAGCACGAAAAAATGACAACATTAGTCTGAAAAAGTGCTAGTAATATTCTGAAAAATTTCACTAACAGTTCTGAATAATTTATGGGTACATTCTGAATAATTGTTATGTATGCACATGAAAAAATAAGTTCTGGACCAAATTATAACATGAAAAAATGACAACATTAGTCTGAAAAAGTGCTAGTAATATTCTAAAAAATTTCACTAACAGTTCTGAACCAAACTTAAACTAAAAAACGAGGCTATTATCCTGAAAAATTTATGGGTAGATTCTGAATAATTGTTATGTATGCACATGAAAAAATAAGTTCTGGACCAACTTATAGCACGAAAAAATGACAACGTTAGTCTGAAAAAGTGCTAGTAATAATCTGAAAAATTACACTAACAGTTCTGAACCAAACTTAAACTCAACATGCTAACAATTCTTACCTTATCAGCCGCATGAATATCATCACTCAACATGAGTGGCAAATCCCCCCCAACATCACCATCATCAACATTTACCAGTGCACCCTTCAAATATAGCACAATATAAATATCTGAATTCAACCATATTTCAATCATTCAACTTGATTTCAAATATAAAGACCATGTATGTTATTACCTGGTTAGCTAAGCCCACATCTGAATCAACTTTATGAGATTCCTCGTGCACATTTGATGGTGGTGGAACTTTTGAGAGACTTTGATTTATACCCAAGCTGAAATTGGGAGACGTCAAAATTGGTTCGATTTCATTCCTTTCAGGGAGGATACATGAAGCAATGATGTCATTCCTCTCATTGATTGCAGTCTCAATCTGATCCATCATCTCAGCCAGTTCATCACTTCTCCAAATTGGATCTTGAGACTCGGTTATACATTGACTAACACCACGGACAATCCCATTGTCTGCCTGAGTCAACACCTCATTTTTAGCTCCCAAAATAGCAATGGTGGTCTGAACAAGTGCCTTTGAAACTTCATTGGACTTGCACTCTTCAGGAGCAGACTTGGTGTCATTACCAATCCTTATTATATACTCAGTCAATCCTTTAATGTTATTTCCCATCCTCGAGTTATAATCCTTGAACACAAACACATATATATCATTTAAAAGAAGCATTCGATACGAACTTTGACAATGGATAATTGCTTTAAATAATAAGCTT
Organism: Polygonum aviculare; assembly: GCA_934048045.1. NCBI lineage: Eukaryota > Viridiplantae > Streptophyta > Magnoliopsida > Caryophyllales > Polygonaceae > Polygonum > Polygonum aviculare. Next base: position 13,979,443 of record OW204030.1, on the reverse strand, counting down.
GGTACCTGAGCTGATTTAATGACATATGAAGTGTCACCGTTTTTTTCTTGCTCTGAATGTTCCTTAACAGCCTCACCCGACACCTTGATTGGCGGGGATCGGAGCCTTCCCTTTCCAAAACCACCTCTAGCAATCTCATATCTCTCGCGAGCTAACACTAACTCAGTGGTCCAACCTATAAACACGGGCACCGCCCGAGGGACTTCAAAGTGTCTGTACTCCACAACTCTGTCTACATACAGAAGCTGCAATACAAATAGAAAGTTTTAAATAAATAGTCTAGAATAAATGATTCAGCTAAGATTAAAATTTAAAAAATGTAGTGACTTGAATGAACAGAAATAAAGCTCTAATAAACAACAAAATAAAAAAACTCACAGTTAAGAATAATAGAGGGTCAGCGAACTGCATCTTAGGATTGGCCAGCCACCTCTCTTTAGCCTCGTTCAAACAATCCAAAACGAGACCACACCAGTTGAAATCTTTTATCCTTGACATATCAGCTAGAGGCATCACAAGCTTTTGGTTGCAAACACCGCTCTGGGTTGGTTCAAGGAGGTAGGAAAAGAAGAGCACAATGAAGTCTTGCAGAACTTGAAAGTTGCTTTTTGAAGAAACCATAGCGTTCGTCACATCCGAGTGTCTAATCAGATGTCCAAAATTGTTGTCCTTCTTTGTTCCCTCAATGCCGAGATGTGCTCTCCAGTCGGATATAGAATTGTTGTCCTTTGGTTGGGTCCTGATAACGGGTGCTTTTCCACGTGGAATCCCAAGGCAAAGCTCAACGTCTACCTCATCAATAAAGATTTCTTGTCCATGCGGCTGCATGAGAACACCCCTCCTAAAATCGTAGTTGCTCACTAACCAGTGACCCAACTTCCTGTTGAACACAATAATCAAAAAGTGAAACGCATAAGTGGTATTCATTAGTATGAACATGACAAAACTATTTCTGAACTAAATTAAACCACGAAAAAAGTGATGCTATTAGTCTGAAAAAGGGATAGTATTAGACTGAAAAATTGATTAGTATGCTCATGACAACATAAATTCTAAAACAACAATATTAGTCTGAAAAATTGATAATATTAGTCTGAAAAAGGGATAATAATAGTCTGCAAAAGTGCTAGTATTAGTCTGAAAAATTGATTTGCATGAACATGATATATCATAATATCAATTTGTGTAAGTACTATTCACGAAAATGAACCTGAAAAAATGAAATTATGTACTATTGATGTCCATGAAAAATCAGTCTATTATTTTGAAAAGTTGGTGTAAACAGTTTGAACAATTGCTTTACATGAACATGAAAAACACAACCCATTGAGTATGAATAATGATTACCTCGGTATGTCTATTGGTGGCAACTCTAGCAACCTCCCAAAACCAGCCTTCCTAATTGCTTCCTTGTGAGCCTTTTTTTTCAGTCCACCCACTGCTTTCACAAAGGTTTCAACAGGGATCCTGTGAATAAGCCTGGGATAAGAATCTTTTTCCTCAACTCTCTCATGCTCAATCACATTATCGTTCTGCTTCTCTTGGACTTTTCCTTTCTTGGTTTTCACTATATTGTCCTTAATAACCTTTGACGCAGCTTTGTTCTTCTGTTTCTTTTGCAACACAGTCTTCTTCTTGGTTGTATCTTTTGCCTGACTTGGTAAAGCTTTTTTGGTCACTTTTTTACCTGAACCAAACAAAAAGAATTTCTTAGTGTGATACCAAAACTGAAACGACATCTAGTTCATTAGCGAACTCTAATTATAATACAACATATACAACTACTAAGCAATTACCCTTCTCAACATCGCTTTTCTTTTTCGAGACCAACGGTCTCTTAGAAATGGGGACATCATCTGAATCATCATTAGATTCATCATTGGCTGCAACCTTTCTACCTTTATAAAAAACGATAAAACAAATCAACAACCATCTTCACTGTCTTGTAATTAACACATCTAATTAGAATGAAAAACATGAAAGTACTAGGAAATTACCCTTGAGAACATCTCTGTTCTTTTTCAAGATCTTCGATCTCTTAAAGATAGGAACATCAACTGAATCGTCATCAGATTCATCATTGGCTGGAACCTTTTTACCTAAGTAAAAAAGGATAAAACAAATCAACAACCATCTTCCCTCTCTTGTAATTAACACATCTAATTAGAATAAAAAACATCAAAGAACTAGGAAATTACCCTTCAGAACATCTTTTTTCTTTTTCAAGATCTTCGGTCTCTTAGCGATAGGAACATCATCTAACTCGTCATCAGATTCATCATCAGATCCATCATCAGATTCACCATCAGATTCATCATCAGCTTCACCATCAGATTCATCATCATCTTCACCATCAGATTCATCATCAGATGCAACCTTTTTACCTTTATCAAAAAGGATAAAACACATCAATAAACACCTTCACTCTCTTATAATTAATTCAATGTAAATCTTAGTTAACAGATATTCAAAACATGAAACACAGAAGATGAAAAAGTGTTAATCATTAGTAGGACCATGACAACATAATTTCTAAAAATCCCTATACCTTGAAAAAGATATGATAGTGGTATGAAAAAGTGATAGTATTAGTCTGAAAAATTGATTTGCATGAACATGATATATTAGGATAAACTGAACATGATAACACATAATTACGAAGTATTGTGATCCATAAAAACATGAGGCTATTATGCTGAAAAACTGATGGAAACAGTCTGAATAATGGATTAGAATGCACCTGACAAAATAAGTTCAGAAAACAAACTATTTCAAGAAAAAGAGATAATATTAGACTGAAAAAGTGCTAGTATTAGTCTGAAAACTTTCACAAACAAATATCATACCTCTATTGCCCTCTTGATTGGCAACAACTTCATCTTCGTCGCTGACATCTTCGTCTACCTCGTCATTCGATTGTTCTATTTCATCATTCTCTTCCGGACCTAAATCATACAATACTTCTTTAGACTTCCGAGCTCTAGCCTTGGACCGCTTTGAAGATTGCTTCTCGATTGCATCTGAACAATATCATACCGAAAAAATTAAGATCAAAACTCTGTAATTAAAATTTACGATCAAGATCACTACTCGTACCTTTTTCAGCTTTTCGTTTGAGCTTGTGCTTCAACGTTGGAGTTTTAGCCATGGCGTTTAAACCTCTGTAAAAGAATACACAATGTTCGTGAATACCTCTGTAAAAAATTGCTGCGGTCATGACATATGCTTAAAATTAAGAGAAAAATAGCATGCTCATGTTTCTAATATACTGATTTTGATTATACAGTAGTAGCATCTCAAGATTGTCAAGATATTAACCACGTATCCAACCAGAATTGGGACTTTGTTCTATTTGATAGCATAAAACCTAAAAAAAGGGCAAAAGAAAATCGATTTAACAAGAGCGAAATTCCGGCAAACTAACCAAAATCGGGACTTTGTTCTAGTTGATAGCGAGATTTTGAAGACGCCTTTGGATAGAACACGAGCGATTTTTGTTCGGAGGCTTGAAGACGAGACCGATTGAGGGCGAGAGCTTGAATCGGATTTTTTTGGTGGGCGGAAGCTTGAAGATGGACCGACTGTGGGCGAGAGGTTGAAGACGAACCGACTGTGGGCGAGAGGGTGAGAGCTTGAAGACGGGATGCTGTGGGCGAAGATGATCGATTGTGGGCGGAGGGTTGAAGAGAAACGATGGTGGGATGAGGTTTGAAGAATCTTGTACTTGAGCGGATGAATAGGGGGGAGGTGAAGGGTTTTGGGTTGAAGAAAAGGATAAAAATAATCTTAACCGGATATGAAAAAGTAACGGGGGAAAGAGAAAGATTTTGAAAAGATTTGACTGATATTTTAATTGTTTTTGGGTAAACGCGGGATACGGCTATAATCCAGTGCATCTCACCTTTTTCAATATTTTACACCTAAAATCTTTAAATCTCAACCGTCTATTTACTCTAATCTAATGGTCACGATTCTGACTCATGGTTCACCCTATTTCCTTGTTTCACTAGAGCGTAATTCTATATATATATATGTATATATATATATGTTGATCGTACTTAATGGCTAAGGAAGGATGCTCTATTCATCTCTATCTATACATGTATATTATATCTATCTTCTCAAAATATTTCAACAAACCCATCTATACGTATCTATATATATATATTTTTATTTAATTATTCTTTTTCCTTTTTCTTTTAACTTAATATATATATATATAGGACAGTTAAAATCATACCCACATTAGATAAAATTTAGGTATTTTACTTGACCAAAAAGGTAAACTTAATTAACCACGAATAAATAAACTCATCTCTTTCAGTTCAAGAAATAATATCGACACTAAAACGAGATCGGACATTACAACTATAAGACGAGGTTGGCCAGGTTTGTGGCCGCCATCGTCCACCACTACTCACCGACAGCCTCGCCTGGTCGGAAATCGTCGCCTGGTGCCGTAACCAGTAGAGGGCAACTCTTTATTTCCAATTTCTTAAGGCAGGGGAATACCTCAAATGCTGACCCTGATGGCTGACCCCAATCTCTCAATTCTGTCATGTATTCCAAATGAAGACTTTTGAGTCGCGGAAAGAGGATTCTTCTTCTTCTCATGTCACTATTGTACTTGTCGTGATAAAATTCAATTCCAATGACCTCAATACAATGCATTCCAGTAATACTAATCTCCTCAAGAGAACCATGCTGGCCTAGTGCAGGAAGTTGTTCACACCGGTTGCAATAACGTAAATCCAAAGTTTTTAATTTATTCATATCAAAGAGCCAAGATGAGAATTTCTTACCACCAAAGTCCTGCACACAAATTCAATTCCTTTCAAGTTAGAGTGGGGATGAAGTCCGTCCATTATCTCTTCATCATGATTGGCCTCTCGTTGTTGATACAACGACCACTGCAGACCCAAATTTCTAATTCTTGCTTTTGTTTTGAAATTGGCTTCAACAGCATCTTCTTTGCAGCTAATATGAGAGCTATGGAGAACTAAACCTCCCTAGGGTTTGTTCAACATTGAACCCAACTCTAACTTGAACCCCAATCAATTCAATAGGTTAATTACTCTAACATGATTATTGATTGTTTCTTTAGGAGTAATTAACCTATTGAATTGATTGATCTTCTATTGTTGGGACGGGTTTGGACCGTGGACAAACCTATTCTGTGAAAACAACTTAGAACCAAGATCTGTTGTCTATGCAACTAGGATTTAAGAAGAGAATTGATTGTTTGCTTGTGAAATTGACTCGTAGCTTGATTTCTCTTGCATGCATCATATATATCCTTGTTCTTAATGCTAATATTGATTTGAGCGTCCTCTATCATTGTTAAGTATTTCCTGGACCGTGGACAGGAAATTAGTCAAGATTAGGATTGGAATTAACCATTGGATTAAAATGAATTGTGTGTGAATCAATGATCAAACGACTCTTTTAAAGTGGATTTGTTGAATGAACCTGTCTTTAGCACTCTGATTGATCTTGTGAAATTGTCGACTTGTCTTCTTGCTTTGGTGATTGAAACTCTCTCATTGAAATCCCCCCTTTGCTCTTAGTTGATATAAATATTAGACTAAATACCTTAAGTTCTCTAGGGTTCGATCCCATACTTGCTCACTATACTTACTTAGTGTGTTTGGGTGATCTTTGATTTTGGGTACAACGATTTTGCCTGAGTCAATCATCCAATATTCCTTAGTGTTAATTGATTGTCAAGTTTGTATTATGGAGTGCTAAATCCCTCTTGGGGGATTATTTATGAAGTGATGCATATTTGGTGAATTCGTGAAGTTTTGGTATAGTTTCTTACCTTGATTAATATCTCTTCTCTTTGTGCTTAATTCCATGAACTTTGCATGAGTCTTTGAGCCTGCTCACCTAATTGAATTATCATTGTTCTATCGTCTGATTGATTTGTTTCATTGTTTGTGTGAGTATCTCTTTTCTAGAAGACAACCTGATTCTAGGACCATAGACTAGGATTAAGAGAGAGAATTAATTGCTTTATCTTGCAATTGACTCGTAGGTTGGTTGCTTGATTTGATATCCTGCATATTCTTATTCTTCATGGTAGATCTAGGTTAAGCGTCTTTGCCTAGGTTTAAGTATTGCCTAGACTGTGGACATGTGATGGTTTATGATCGGAATTGGAAACAATCAAGGAATTCTAAGAAACTGAATAAACTCATGAACGAATGATTCTATATTGCTTATCTGATCAAATATCCTGTACTTCCCTCTTATTGATAAAACCTTCTTCAAACCCCTTGTTTGTCTTTTCTTTGATTTAACTGATTTTTCTTGAGATCACTTGATTCCCTGGTTGAGCACTCATGGGTGTACCATAAGGTATCGAGTTCAAGATTCTAGGACAACGGTTACTAGTTAGTAACCAGTTCTCATCCCTTGCGGATGCTTAAGGTGAGCCCAAGTAGTACTTGTGACGACCCTAATTTCTTACCTTATCAAAAAAAAACTTTAGCAAATAGTCCGTCTACTGGATAGAGCGAAGAGAGCTCGTTAGGGGAGCTCTTTTCTAATCGAGGGTTTTACTTACAATTTAGCTACTTTTTTTTATTGGTTCAAATAAGGACTACTCTTACAATAAGAACAACTTCTTGTGATAAGGAGTAATCTCATCCATTAGATTTACCTTCTTACATTGTAATAGATGGTCTAATTTTTTTCCCTGCTTCGAGGAAAAGTTATTTTTTTTACGTTTTCGATATTGTTTTTCTTTTCTACCGAACACTTAAGTACGACAGTTCAATTTTTATACAATAGAAGTTCAAATTGATATACTAAAAGTTCATTTTATAAATACTATGAGTTCAATTTTCAATAGTATATGGGTTCATTTTCTTACTATCAGTTCAGTTTTTTGTTCTACCAATTCAATCTTTCTATCTTTCAAGTTCATTATTTTTTATATAATTCTATTTTCACAAAAATTAAATTATTTTAATTTAATATTTTATTAAATCAAATATTGTTTGGTACAAAATAATGATTATAATACAGAAATAAAAACAAAAAAAGTTAAAAGTTAAAAAATAAAATAAATTTAAAAAGACAAAATATATCTTTTTTCACAAAAAAAAGAATATAACCATTAAATGCTGTAGTTCAAATTTTACAAACCAAAATTTCATTATTAATGTGTTAAAAGTTTAATTAACGTGTACTAAAAGATCGATTTTATAATTTGTACGGGTTTAATTTTTTGTACAATAAGTTCATTTTTTCCTATCGTTAGTTCATTTTTTTTGTTTATGATACGTTTAATTTATATATCATTCGACTTTTTTGAAAATGAAAAAAAAATAAAAAAATAAAAATTTGTAGGGGTTGAAAATGATGCACTGACTATAATTTAGATTAATGATTAATATTATATATACATGTCTAAGGTAAAATGAAAATGATCTATAATATTCAACGTGAAAAATGTTTTTTGAATACATTTGCATTACAACCTAGCTTACCAATAATTCAGGTTTGCTATGTGCATAAATTCGAAGTTTTTAATCGTGAAGGCTCCGTTCGGTACTTCCTTTTTTTGGAGCAGGTTCAGCTAGATGGAGTGAAATCGACCAAAAAACTGCACCCTTGTACCCCCAATGGGGCTGGCTTTCCGCTGAAGTCTCGGTCGTTCCGCTCTCCGCTAACTATAGTGCCAAACGAAACCTAAGCTACACATAAATTTATAATTTTTTTTAATAATACGTATCTACAAAAATTTGTGACTAAAAGCATAATATTGATTACTTTTCAATTCTCATTATTTTTCTATGTTTTATGTTCTTATACAAAAATTGTTTTCTTTATTATGTAATACTACTAATAAGATAAATGTGTCATAATGACATTTAGAATAAAAACAATCTATCATGTTCAACTTGAAAATAATATTTGACTACCTTTGCATTACAAGTTTACAACCTAGCTTACCAACTAAAATTTTTAAATTATCTATAAAATAATTAAAAGGTGAAAACATAATTCTCATGTATGATAGGTTCACAAATTAGAAGCTTTTTAACCATTAAGTTATACATAAATATATAAATAATTTTTAATTATAAGCCTATATAAAAATTTGAGACCACATACATCATATTCATTGCTTTTTTCATTCTCGATATTTTTCTATGTTTTATGTTCTCATTATAAAAATCGTTTTCTTTATTAAGTAATATTAATATTAACATTAGTGTATCATGAAGACATTTAATATCCCCTCACGTATACAACTTTATATATGTAGTATACATAAATATAGTTTTCAAATGATCACTTCTATTCACTTTTTAGTTTTCCATAGGAAACAAAATACTAATTTATACAATTCTAATACAATAGTTTGTTTTTTAAAACAATTACCTTTTTCTATATATTTCTTTATACTCATTAATGTGTCATGATGATATTAAATACCCCATATTAGCACAAAATTATAAATACTAGTTTTCTGGCCCGTGCCTACGGCAGTGGGCAACGATATTTTTATTCGGACTTCATGTAATTTGATTTAACAATAGGAACGTATTTGATAGAGTTATTGAGTCGTATTGGTTCGTTACATAATTTATACTCCCAATTGAAATATTAGTCTATCTTAATTAGTAGTGATAATTTAAGCACCCAAACGTTAGAAAAAATACCTTATGATCGTTACATAAGAGAAAATCATATCATTTAAGAGTGAAATCAGGCGATGCACGGGCCTGTATTTTTATTCCATATAATTGATGTGTATTAAGTGAAATTTCAGAGTATCTTATTTATATAGACTTCACTAATACATTTTTATATAGACTTTTAGAAATAAATTATGTATATCTATATATTAGTAAGAGAACAATCTTTAAAATATTTACTTTGAACGTATTATATTCTATATTATTAACAAAATATTTGATTTTCATGTGTTAGATACTATTTTTTATACATACTATGGGTGTGTGAATATCAATATAATAGAAGACTAATAATTAATTTTGTGATATATCGAAACAAATTTGAACACAAATTGTATCAAATAATTTTGAAGAGTTTAGTAACATCTGTACGAAGAAAGAGTATTTTGAATTAGTTTTATCTTTTATCTATTATGTTTAGACTTTAGTATTGGATTTAATTTATTTAGTTCCCCACCCTAAATATTAGTTTATAAAAACAAATGGTCAACGAAAGATAATCAGCGACAAACTAAGAATTATCGTTATTACCGTAACAACATATAGAGAAAATGTAAGCTTTGAAGAAAATGAAGTTAGGAAAAAAAAAACCCTTATGCATGGATCATTTGTTATGATTGATCTCTTAAGATAAATTATGTGTAGTAACATGGTATGTATAAAATCTTATGGAAATGAAATTATGTATATGCATTTTATAATAGAATCATCTTAATTAAAATGAATGTGGTATTGCACAATGTTTATTCTGTATCATAAAATGTACTTAACTATAGGATAGAGATATGCGTCAACTATGACATGTGGTTTTCTTTTAATAGGAATAGAAAAATCTCTCAATAAACATGGAACATTTTTTAAAGGATGTTACACTAAATTTTATTTAGTACATGTATTTTTTACAAATAATTTTGTAAGTCCACACGGGGCAAGATTTTATTTAGTACATGATTATAAACTCGGATAATTAAATAAATCACAACATTCTTGAGAGGTCTAAAGTAGTGAATCAGTGTCTTCAAGGATCTTAAATATCCTGCTATGATATACATTTATTAATTATGTAAAGCTTATCCAATAAGAAATATTAGATTACAAAGTGACGGGAAAATACGAATTTTGCTAATTAATATACATATCAGGTACAACAAACAACACCAACTTGAGAAAGGGGGAGTGAAATATTGTGAAAACATCAATATATGCATTCACTGTATTCATTTTGTCCTACAATGGAGTAATATTTACAGTTGGAAGAGACTACATATTCCAGTATTTCAAACTGGTAGACCACATTGCCCTCAAAGGCCGAGCATGGCCCAGATCATGTGCAATCGAAGTACTTGAGCAGACCAGAGTCATGATCACCAACAACAGTGACGGTTTCCCCTGCAGAAAAGCCAATGTGTCAATAGGTATTCACAGAACACATTAATTAATAAACATTGGTAAAGGGGGGCACCAAATTGAAAGTGTATCTCATGCCAACAACAAACATAAGTTTTGAGATAACAAACCATACAAATTTACTCAAAGACTGCAAGGAAAAGAACTAATTTATAGAATGTATAAGCTACGTAGCCATATTTCAAATTTCAAGAGATCAACCTTTATTTTACAAAACCCTGAAAAGGGTCCATTTGAAGAGACAAATGCACCATGCATGTTAAGACTGAACAATGCACTATCTCCCTCTCTACAGGCACATAACATGAAGACCAAAATCTCAAATCACAGCTCAGTTCAAGCTAAGGAAAACTGTGCAAATTAAGCATATTAATCATATTAACAGTGTTTGGGTCGCCTATCTAAGCAATTAAGGAAAACTGTGCAAATTAAGCATATTAATCATATTAACAGTGTTTGGGTCGCCTATCTAAGCAATATTACGAATGAGACCTAAAGAAAGCAAGTAGTGTCTATATGTGTTCATGAAGAAAGCAGGCAGTGATGTCCAAAGCAAGTAGTATCCTTATTATTAATTTCTGGATGAATTTGATGTTTAATTATAAGAATGATTAAACCTGTTATTGACAAAATCATACACCAGAAATTACCAATTGCTTATACATGGAGATGAGATTCAATTTCATTCATATGGAGTAAATAATTAATTAATTAGAAAGAATGAATAAGTCTCAAACTTACAGTGTAGAGAGAAAAATGAACAAATGTTTGATATTTCTTGTCCCAAAATGCTAGAGATAAAACACAAAGTTACATTGCCCTTGTACACAGAATACTCCATCACATAGTGGTACAGTATAATTTTGCGAGATTGAAGGAACTCGAGCTGTTCTTCTGATTAAGGTTCAGGATACAAATAACTGCACTTAAAACGCCAAATAATTAGGGAAAACGGCGATATCAGCCTTCATTTCAAAAACAACTTGTAAGAACAAAAATTGTAGAGATAAATTACCCGTTTTGAAGAAAACCCGTTCTCGAATTGCTCTGAAACACCTGTTTGACAAGCTAAAACCAAAAAGGTTCAAGCATACTTGAAAGTTGAAACATCCTCCTAGGGTAGGAACAACATTATGAAAAGAGTAAGAGGCGTATAGAAATCTGCACAAACCTCTCAGAGATGAGCAAAAAACCATATCCTAGCCTGATCACCGGCTTCAGCAAAGCAAGCAACCTTGTACAGCTTCCTGTCGTCTCCGTCTACAGCAATCCCGACCTAATTGGAGACGACACCGTCGACGACGTCCAACACCGATCCATCAACTAAAACCTCACCGGCCGTCAACTGAAGAAAACCCCGTCCAGCTTCCCGTCGCCTCCATACCTACCAAATTCAACCAATTGATCTAGAATCGGGACGAATTAAGCAAATATCAACCAAATCGAAGCACAAATCAGCAGGTTAAGTCGCGTATCAGTCCAATCTTTGCTTACTCTAGTTGTTTTTGGCGTCTCGGTCACCGTTCAGCCTAGATTCGGTGAGGACCATCCAAGCGGAGCTGGCCCAGTTCGAACACCCCGACCATCACCCGGAAAGCCGCCGCCGGCTACGCCACCACTCTCCTCGATGCCGCTCAGTTCGGCGAATCATCCGCCTTATCAGTCGTCATTAGGCACGTCAGGCGGCTCTCTAAGCTTCTCAAGAGTCAAGAGGGACGAAATTAGGGATTTTGTTCATGGAAGCAAATTAGGAACGAATGGTTTGGAGATTGGATTTGTTTCTGCGGAGATCAGGCCGGATTTTGGGGGTTTTTATGGGAGAAGGGGGGCGTGAAAAGAGCAACGGAGGCAATAACGCCCTAGCATCGTAACCGACGACACTTACTCTTTATGAATTATTAGATTGGAGGGTCAGGATAAATTGAATTCAACACATAACTGCAAATGGGATTTGGGGAATGGAAGAGATGGAAAACATAGAGACGGGAGGGGGTTAAGAGGCTTGAACAGAACACTGTAATTTGGGGTTAATTAACATAAATTGGGGTTAATTAACAACATTTAAGTCTTATGGATGTGTTGCATTTTTAAAGTTGTAAAGATAGGTTTATATTTTATATGAGACATAACACACTAACTGTTATACATTTCTAATACAATAGTTTTTTCTAAGACAAAATTTATAGTTTTCAATATCAGTATAGTTTTCAAATGATAACTTTTTGTATGCACTTTTTAGTTTTCTATGTGAAACATAATACTAATTCTTATACATTTCTAATACAATAATGTGTTCCTTCAAATGATAGCTTTTTGACAAAAAATATAGTTTTTAATATAAATATAGTTTTCAAATAATAAGTTTTTGTATTTACTTTTTACCAAGCTTCTTTCTTTTACCTTACATCACTACTTTCACTTTAAATTATTAATAAAATATTTTTATATAATTAGTTTTATGTAATAGAGTATAATTTGACTTATTTTAGACATCTCTAATTAATGTAGAATTATTGTTACATGAACACATAAGAATAATACTATAACTTTTTTTATAACAAAGGTATAAATTTGAATTCTATATGGTTAATATAACAAAAGTATAATTTTTTTATAATATGAAATTATTATTTGAATTCTATATGGACATAAAACACTAATTATTATACATTTCTAATACAAATATACAATAATTTTTTCTAAGAAAAAATAATATATTTTTCAATATAAATATAGTTTTCAAATGATCATTTTTTGTATTCACTTTTTTGTTTTCTATAGAAAACAAAATAATAAGTTTTATACATTTCTAATACTATAATTTATTCTTCAAATGATCACTTTTTTGACAAAAACCACAGTTTTCAATTAAAATATAATTTTTAAATGATCATGTTTTGTATTCACCTTTTAGTTTTATATGGGAAACAAAATACCAAGTTTTATACATTTCTAATACTATAATTTATTCTTCAAATGATCACTTTTTTGACAAAAACCACAGTTTTCAATTAAAATATAATTTTTAAATGATCATGTTTTGTATTCACCTTTTAGTTTTATATGGGAAACAAAATACAAAGTGTTATGCATTGTTAATAAAATAATTTCTTCTTTCAAATGATCACTTTTTGACAAAAAAATATAGTTCTCAATATAAATATAATTTCTAAATGATTATTTTTTTGTATTCACCTTTTAGTTTTATATGGAAAACAAACTACCAAGTGTTATACATTGCTAATACAATAATTTCTTCTTTCAAATGATCACTTTTTGACAAAAAAATATAGTTTTCAATATAAATATAATTTTTAAATGATCACTTTTTGTGTTTACTTTTTAGTATTCTATAGGAAAAAAAAATACTACTCCCTCCGTCCCATAATGTTTGTCCAAAAGGACGGTTTTTGCGGTTTTTAATGAGAGGTGTAAAGTGGTATTAGAAAGTGAAAAAGTAGAATAAAGTGGGTAAAAGATATGATTGAATAGGGGTACTTTTGGAAATTTATAGGGGATAAAAGTTGAAAAGAGATAAAGTAGGTGGAAAAGTTAGATAATGGGGGTAATTGTAGAGATTGGATAGGGGTAAAATTGGAAAAAGTTATTGATATAAAAGGAAAGTGGACAAACATTTTGGGACGACGGAAAAGGAAAGTGGACAAACATTATGGGACGGAGGGAGTAATTGTTAGTATATATTTCTAATACATTAGTTTATTCTTTCAAATAATTATTTTTTTTACTCATAAATGTGTCATGAGGGTATTAAATATCCCTCATGTACACAAAATTATATAGATAGTATAGATATATATATAGTATATATATATAGATATATATAGAAAATACATTTGTCATGACAATGCCGGTAAGTGTAACAAATTTCCACTGTTAAGTGTTATAATCATTTTTTTTTCTTAAAACTAGATAATTGTTAACCTTTGAAGGGTAATTTAAAGGGAAATTGTGGAATCGAGTGCCGGCAGCACCAGTAGAATGAATGACGACGACACGCAATATGAGCCACAAGATTGGAGGATTCAACCCGCAATGCCCAAATCCGATTATACGATAGAGGGGCCCACGTCTACCTAAACTAATTTTCCTAATTAAAATTCATAATCCCCCTATTTCCCACCATTAACCACCGTTCTCGAATCCCACTCTCTTGATGAGCTCTGCAAACTCCAACAACCCATGTTATCCACACCAACCTCCTCGCCGGCGCCACCGCTCTTCTTTCCGGCGAGCTACCTCCGCCCTCCGCCATGTCCGATAGCACCATCCTTCTCCGGCCGCGGCCACTTGTCCTTGCTCCCGATCGCCGTCCAGATCTCCAAGAGAGTAGCCTGTTTCGCCAAACCTGAAACATTCGAGGATCAATTTCGCAATTCCGGAGCCAAATCCGTCGAATTTAGCGATGAAGGCGCGTCCCTGGGCGACGGCGACGCCGATTCTCCGCCTCGCGTTTCCGCTGATTTGACGGCCTCTACCTCCTCAGCGTCTTCGTCTTCGGACTTGCTTTCCCTTGGAATTCCTGAACCTGTTTACGAGGTCCTCCGATTTCAAATTTCTAGGCACTTCCACACTTCTCTGTGTCTTCCTATATCTCTTATTGTTTGATGCTTAGTTACTGATGATCTGTCATTCTTTTTTTGTGAAAAAGGTTGTGGAGGTGAAGTCGAACGGGCATGTTTCAACCAGAAAGATCCATCGAAAGAGTCTGTTGAAATCTAGCGGTATGTCTCAAGTAGAATTGTGCTAAACTAACCTTGCTTTAAGCGCTTGCTACTATTCCTCTAGTTGTTTGCCTAGTTGTTTTACATACATTCCAATATGGAGGGAAAGGGGTAAAAGACTTGCTTGTTTTGTGGCTTATTCCTTTACTTGTTTGAGTATGGTTTGTGTCACACACCTATGGAATTCATATCCACATTGTATGGTGTTCTTTCTTATGATACTGAATTGAGTACGTTTTAATTAGGCCTTCGTCCGCGTGATATCCGCAGTGTGGATCCATCCTTGTGGTTGACAAATTCAATGCCCTCTCTACTGGTATCAATTCTGCTTTTAGATTGTTCCTTTTTAAGATTTGAACTGTTGTCATTCATGCTTATTTTAAATGTTATTTTAATTATATGCCAGGGATTTAAATCTGTCAATTGATCTATATCATTCACCTTTTAACATCTAAGATGATAGATGCTCCTTTGTAGATGAAGGGTTATTCAAGATAAAAGATGCAAAAAGCTAATTTGGACGTATAGTACTTTAGCTCTTGCCCCTTCTGAATGAGTAGTTGTATTCCATATTACCTCACATTAGGAGATAATCTTTTGCCTGCCTTTGCCTGTTCTGTTTGATAGGTTCGTGAGCATGCAATTCTCTTAAACCTGGGCTCACTCAGGGCAATTGTTATGCAAGAGCGTGTCCTCATATTCAACTACAACCGGTACTTTTTGCAATGTCCATAACTGTTTGGTTTACGTTCAGTTTCTTGTCAGCAATGGCCAACAATTCAGCTGTTCATGCACACTATTTGCAGAAGAGGGGGTAAAGCTTTCATTGACTCATTGCTGCCTCGGTTGAACCCGAAAAACACAAGTGGAGGGCCATGCACGGTTTTTGTGCTGGAGGTATGCATATAGCTTGCTTTTTCCTATTTTGCGTTATTACTGTGATACTTTATTGCCTAACTGAGCTCAATTCTGGAGTAATATTCTTGACTGTTGAGCTCTATCATACTGTATGTCCTGTATTCCTTGACAACGCGTCCACAGCTCATACATTATTGCATCCCTGAAAAACACAGTCCATTCATCTTCCCATTCTATTCTATTAAAATTATTTGCATCAGCTTCTATCCTTTTCTGCAAGCTCATGTAACTACTTATTTGTACTCATCTCTGGCTATATAGACAGTAAAAATATTGGCCTCTAAGATATAATACCTTGTAGGTCGTTGAAGCTGCATTGGTGTCAAGAATACAGAGGTTGGAGCAGAGGATGATGGACTTAGAACCTCGAGTGAGTATGGCAATGTAGTTCTTACTAATTTTATTGTGCATGTAAAATTTGTTGATGAGAAACTTTTCTGTAGCCAACTTTCAGTAAAAGTGCTTTCCTCATTTCTACCTTTGTGGTTTCTTTTGATGTCTCTAGTTATTAGATAATAGTAATTCCTCTAGCAGCACTCGTATTTAACAATAATCCACTAGACTACTAGTGATTTTGGGGATCGTAATCTTTCTCTATATATATTAGTATATGATTACATACTGAACTGTCTATCTCCCCTTCAAATATTTAATCTATAAGATTCTTGAAAAAAAAATTGAAGAGAACTTTTTAGACGATGCTGACTTGCTCTTTAAACAGCTAGGGATATGTCGGTGCACATAGTGAAATATTGTCTTGGTCTTTTGCCATTGTCAATGAAAAGCTCCAGCTAACTGGTAATGAGTCTTGCATGTATGGGCATTGACATTTATATTTGACAGGATGGATTACAAATTTACTAGTATAGAATAAAGTCTTTATGTTATTCACTATTAATCCATGTACGGGATGGTTCAGGTCCAAGATCTGCTTGAGGTTCTTCCCAACCGTTTGACAGCTGATGTACTAGAGCAACTTCGTACAAGCAAGCAAACCTTGGTAGATTTTTCTGCAATATTTATCAATTCTATCAAGACCCAAAAGGCATGGAATATAGATTCAAATTGAACAACGTAATAAAACATTTTTGGTTTCTCATTTTGTATTTGGAAGGTTGAACTGGGTTCAAGGGCTGGAGCTCTTAGACAAATGTTGCTTGATCTTCTTGAAGATACTCATGAAATTCGCCGCATATGCATAATGGGAAGAAACTGCAAACTCAATAGGATGAGCGATGCCATGGAATGCGCTCTTCCCTTAGAAAAAGAAATTGCAGAGGGTAATTTATCTGATGCTTCTTCATTCCTGTTGTGACCTCATGCTGTAGTTAGTGGATGACTCGATGTTGTGCTTATATATAATGCAGAGGAGGAGGAAGAAATTGAGATGCTCTTGGAAAATTATCTTCAAAGGTACGCTACCCCTTGATTTATAACTTGCTATATAACCTTAGTTCAAGACTACATATTTGATATTACAAATAGTTGTAGATGCAGTGCTGATTTCCTTACCAACTTGTTTGCAGATGTGAATCATGCCATGGTCAAGCTGAAAGACTACTTGATTCTGCAAAGGAAATGGAAGATTCAATTGCTGTCAATTTGAGGTTGGTCATATATTCTGTTTACTATTAATAGCTCGGTTAACCATTGTAGACAACTCATCTCATTATAACTTAACCTTTGAAAGGCATCTCCTCCTGACAAAACGATTTTTCTTCTCTTTCCAGTTCTCGGAGACTAGAAGTGAGCAAAGTAGAATTACTTCTTCAAGTAGGAACATTTTGTGTTGCAATTGGTGCACTGATTGCAGGTAAAATACTACTCAATTTCACATTCACCTTCTGATGCCCGTCTCTTCCATTTTTAGTTTCTTAAAACCACCATTGATGCAGGTATATTCGGCATGAACCTAAAGTCCTATCTTGAAGAGCATGTGGTACACCTCTAAACCACTATCAATCATCAAAACAGTCGTTGAATTCCCGATCTTAATTCATACTTGCCCAGTAACATGCTTTTGTTTACTTACATTTTGTCACTTTTGTTCCTCGCCTGTGTGTGCAGTTCGCGTTTTGGCTGACAACAGCAGGGATCTTTGTTGGTGTCATAATCGGCTTCTTTCTCATGTATTGGTACCTTAGAAAGAGAAAAGTATTGTAGGCTACCTGACACTCACGTATATGATTATCGATTGTCTTATAACGGCCTACATGGTGTGATCTTAGTTGCTCATTATTGTGACATATTATAACCAGGCGGATCTGACCTGGAAGGATATGATGGATAGATACATGGATAGATTGTGCTACAAAATGATATTTGATTCTCAATCGTAAACATAAAACTTGTTGCCTTGCACGATCATTTGATTGCCATTTGTGTAACCATGGTTTATATAATGCCAACTTTCTTGTGAAATGTCATGTATTAACGTAGCGTGTGTTTATCAAATAGGGAAAAACAGTTGTTTTCGTAAGGTTTATAATGCCCGCCCCATACTCGAGTCACTCGATCCAGAAAAGACTTTTTTGGAAAAATTAAGAAAAGACTTTGGAAAAAATAAGATTTTTTGGAAAAAATAAGATATTGTGAAAGATATGCTTCAGATTTTAATCCAATAATAATGTGAAACATATATGTATGTGTATCGTTATTATCGTCGTTTTCATATATATGTATGATTTATGAAGCTAGGGTTTATCACAAAGTTAGGGTTTTCGAAGATTGCTTGAGTTTTGTGCTATGGGTAAGATACACATTGAATGATGCATATATGAGTTTTCCTTCTTCCCAAGCTATCCCATTGTTGGAAGGCAATGGTCCCAAGTAGTGATTCAAAAAAATTGTATGTTTTTTCTACATGACCCTTGCTAATTGCTATCTAGATTCTAGAAAGTGTTTATATGGGTACTCAATGAACACCTAAAATGACCACATTCTTGCAACTATCGGTGGTTTCATGTAGAAAGTTTTGCAACAAGATTAAAACTTGCACCATATGCTACAAAATAAAAGGATAGAAGTTTGAATTTAATGAGATGATGATGGTTATCAAAGACAATTAATTATCCAAGTAAAAAGAAAATCATACCTCAAAGTTCAACCGCTTATGTGGTTCAAGTAGAATCAAGAAGAAATCCTTGTCCAGCGCATCACCACTCAACCCCACATGTTCATTCGTACTATAACATGAACACACAACAATCATATGATATAAAGTGATTTTTAATTAAGATTGAATCTCATCAATGCAAACAACTTACCTATCACACTCAAGACAACTTAACAATTTAGTTGTTTTTCTGGGTTTCCAACATCTTTGATTCTTTTAGGCCCCGTTTGGTAACACTATCGGAATCGGATTGGAATCAGGAATCGGAATGGAATCAGGAATCGGAATGAACCATTCCAAAGACATGATGTTTGGTATGTTGTCGGAATGAACCATTTATAATAATTTTGGTTTAAAATTCTTAAGATTTAGAGTTCTTTACTATTACTTAAAGGTTTTATGACTTTTAGAAATTGTAATTTAAGGTTGTGGAGTTTTAGGATTCAAGATGACAATTATAATTTTTGGAATGGATGATACCTCCCATTTTCAGCTGGAATCAAATTAGCCAGCAGCATTGGAATGAGTCATTCCAGGGAATGAAATCGATTCCATAATTTTCTGTACCAAACAGCATACTGGAATCATTCATTCCTGATTCCCATTCCTCATTCCCAGCATTGGAATGAGTCATTCCAGGGAATGAAATCGATTCCATAATTTTCTGTACCAAACAGCATACTTTTTTTGGCTTTTCGTTTCTTTACACTTCGTGGTCTTTAACTTCATGGTTTTTAATATGTGATGACAAGTCCCATCAAAATTAAGAATTCAACATTAGACTTGTATAAATCAGAATTATCTCACTACAATCAAAATTCAAAAAATAGGTTTCATACCTCAAATGTTTGTTCAGCATCTTCTCCCACATTTGATGGTTGTATATCATCACTACCATCTTTTAAAAATCTTTGTTTTAATCTCCTGAAACACAAAGCGCGTATATTAATCATGTATAAACCAAATGGATAGCTTATTTCATTAAAAAAAATTTAATTTCATACCTCATCCATCTTATTATCATCTTTCTCCTGAGCTGAATTTCCAATTACAACTTCAAATCTCTCTTCCAACCGTTCCAACTTCTTCTCCGTATTTGAATCTTTGTTTCAATCCTACCCATGGTCTCAGCTAACTCGTGAAAGCACACATCACTTGTCGAGGATCAAGGACATCTTTCTTCTAGCCAATACCTACATTTTGATTTTTGCTTTTTTCCACAGTTCGCCCATTCTTTTTACTAATTGTTGGGCCTCTCAAAATTAAGCCCAAACCAACCAGGGAAAAAGCCCATCCAAATGCGCAACGTTACATTCGAACGAGCACCGGTAAACCATGAAGAGCGACATTCTCAAACGTTTTCCCATGATCATTTCGAAATGATTACTCCATTAAACTGAAGGCTAGATTTTCGGGATTCGCCTAGCACTCGTCAATGGTCTGGCTAAGGAGAGAACGTTGTTATAAAAGGAAGGAGAGACACTAAGAGAAGACATAATTTGCGCAATTCGAAACACTCCCAAATTCATACGTTCTAGATACTTTCATTGTTCTTAGAGAAAGACACTCTTTTGTATCAATCCAAGCATTCACATAACATTCACATGAGCAATACAAACAATCCAGAGCATTCTTTGGATCTCTTTATTTTTATTCAATTTATGCTTGATATCTCTTTTCGATTTACATCTTATTTATAACTAGCTTGTAACGCGTTGTGATAACTTTGTGGTTAGGATTCCCTCAATATAGCAGGTAACATGTTTACACGGTTAATCTGCCCAAAACAATCCACCATGGGTCTCTAGCCAGAAAAGAAGTCACACCAAAACAGGTTACGAGATTTCCACCAAAATGGACGCAACTCTCAACCATGTAGGAGATCATGAAAATCCTAACAACCAGGTCAACGGGAATGACGATATCAACAACCACAATGCTGCAAATAGTGGTGTGAATGCTGAGGGGCTCGAGAACACAGATGGAAATCGGGGAACTTTGAGCAACAAGGAGGAGGCGAAACTAGTGCCATCGCGGAACTCCGAGCGACTATGTTGGCTCTTCAAAAAGACTTGGAAAGCCAAAAAGAGGTTAACGCCAAGTTCACCGAGGTATATGAAAAGCAAATTGAAACTTTAACTAATGAATGCAATTTGCTTCGATCTCAGGTAACCAGGTAACGTCAAAAAGAGGTTAACGCCAGCCTATCATCGGAGAACTGACGTGTTAGACGGAGTCGCTAGACGCTTAGGCATGGATGACCCAAGCCTTGTAACTCCTAATGACATCGGACCGTCAACAGGTAACCAGGTAAATGGTAATTCCTCAAGGGCCACTCGAGAAGATACTGAGGTTTCCCAATTACGGGAACACCTTAGAGCCTTGGAAGATCGGATCACTCAGGTCCCAAGGGCACCTTAACCGATAGCAGTAGAAAGGAGGGATGGTGACACTGATTCACCCTTTTTACCCACTATCGCGAGAGTTGACATTTCTCGAAAGTATCACATCTTGGATGTGCCTAAGTATGAAGGGATCACAGATCCCGACCAACATATAGCTGCTTTTAAACAAGCAATGAACATTAGCACCGTTCCTTTGCATATGAAAGAAATTGTCATGTGTCGATGGTTAGGGAACACGTTATCTGGTCCCGCACTTAATTGGCACTCACCTTCCACTTGTAAGTATCTCATCTTTTGCTGACAAGTTCAGGATCAGGTTTGCGAGTAGTCGACTGCCAAGAAGCGGTCAAGTGACCTATACCGACTTATCCAAAAGCCGTGGGAGTCTTTGAAGGCCTTCCTCAACCGCTACAACGAGGAACTTGTAACGATCGAAGGATGCGACGCCGCCACAGCTGTCGAAGCCTTCCAAAGGGGTATATCAGCACGTAATCCGGAATTATATCGTGAACTAACCAAATATCCTTGTTCGAACTTTAATGAAATACATGTAAAGGCGTTAGCACACGTTCGATTGGAGGAGGACGACCACTTTGCAGATAAGACAACCAGTCCTCACCGAACTGATCATAGGCAAGGAAGGCGAGAGACGAGATACATCCCCTACCCTCATGCCGTGCATACTTCACCACATGCCAAGCCAACCATTAACACGACTTATGCAAGACAGGACAAGAAGTATGAGAACGCCCGGTTGCCTCCCGAGTTATCCCATTATAGCTTCCGTGTGTACGTGACCGAGATAGTCCGGACCCTTAACACCATGGGAGATGCCGTCAAGTGGCCTCGAAAGAAAGACATACCTGCACATCAAAAAGACAAATCGTGATGGTGTGATTTTCACTTCGATCATGGCCACCGAACCGATGAATGCATCGCATTACGAAAGGAAATGAGCGAGTTGTTGCGAAGAGGGCATCTCAAGGAGCTGATATTGGAGCGAGCAAGGGAGTAACTAGATCGCAACAAGGAGAAAGCTAATCCACCGTCACCTCCCAAACATGCTGGAGTAATCAACGTCATTACGGGGGGGGGGGGGGTCGAGGTTTGTGGCATAACCTACTCTGTAGCCAAGAGGATCGTGAGGGAAGCCAAAAGGGAATGCCCTAAGGCTCCTTCACAAGCCAGCCATACCATCATGCCAATCACCTTCGACAATGTCGAAGAAGAG
Organism: Polygonum aviculare; assembly: GCA_934048045.1. NCBI lineage: Eukaryota > Viridiplantae > Streptophyta > Magnoliopsida > Caryophyllales > Polygonaceae > Polygonum > Polygonum aviculare. The sequence continues at coordinate 13,956,914 of OW204030.1, read as the reverse complement.
GAAGTTCATCATGATTGCTTGATAATTTCATTAACCGTAGCTAATTTCCTTGTTAAGCGTGTATAAATTGATAACAGAAGCTCTACTAACTTGCTTATGTTAGACGCTTTATACAGCTTAGGTTTTGGATTGGACGACATTGTCAAAAAGTCGACAACTTTGGTGGGTTTCAGTGGAGAGTCACGCAACACGTTAGGAGAAATATCTCTACCAACTATCACTGGAGGAGTAAACTACCAGGTAAAGTTTCAAGTCCTCGATTGTCCATCATCTTTTAACGTCATTCTTGGCAGGGCATGGATACATGGAATGAGGGCGATTCCATCCACCTATCATTAATGTGTGAAGTTCCCGTCTCCCCGGGGGTGCAAGAGATCAAGGGGGAATAGAAATTAGCAAGAGAGTGCTACTCAGTAACCATGAAGGCAACAACTTCCAAAAACATGAAACCAGAAACAGGTAAGAAGACGTCAGATTAGCAATTAAAGGAATGTAGAACACCCATGTACTAAGTGAAGCCATAGGCGCCGGAACTCGAAGCAGTCACTCTTCACCCGTTGGAGCCATCCAAGAAAGTCAGGATAGGAGAAGACCTAGAACCGACTTTGCGCAAACAAATGGTGGATTTTCTACGGTCTTACAGTGATTGTTTCGCCTGGGCAAATGAAGACATGGTGGGGATAGATCATACTATAATCACGCACGCCTTGAACGTCAACCCTAGGATGCCGCCTATGAAACAAAAAAGGTGTAAGTTTGCACCCGAGCGTAATCAGGTAATCAACGACAAGATAAAATCCCTACTTGAATCTGGTAAAATACGCGAAGATAAGTATCCTGATTGGCTTGTGAATGTGTTGGTGGTAAAAAATAAAATTGGAGAAGGACGCATTTGTGTGGATTTTACAAACTTAAAAAAGGCGTGCCCTAAGGACTCGTTCTCATTGCCTCACATCGATGCAATGGTGGACGCAACAGTAGGGCATGAATTGTTAACTTGTATGGTTGCATTTAGCGGATACCACCAAATCATGATGCATCTTGAGGATCAAGAAAAAACCGCATTCGTAACTAATCAGGGAACTTATTGTTACAAAGTTATGACTTTCGGGTTAAAAAATGCAGGTGCTACTTATCAGAGATTGGTTAATAAGATGTTTCAGGAAAAACTAAGGGATACGATGGAGGTGTACATCGACGACATGCTTGTTAAATCATTAGAGGCGGAGGACCACATTGCCCACTTACAAGACGCCTTCCAGATCCTACAGAGTTACAGGATGAAGTTGAACCTGACCAAATGCTCTTTCGGTGTTACCTCGCGAAAATTCTTTGGGTACATCGTAACTCAGAGGGACATTGAAGCAACTCCAAAACAGGTCAAAGCTATAATGGAGTTACAATCTCCAAAGTGTGTCAAAGACGTTCAGAAGTTGACCGGACGAGTAGCAGCATTGAACCAATTCATATCTTGCTCCTTAGATCGAAATAAGCTGTTCTACGACATACTGAAGAAGAACAAGTCATTTGAATGGACGGAGGCACACGAAAAAGCTTTTTGTGAGTTGAAACAATATTTGTCTAACCCGCAAGTGTTATCAAAGCCACAACATGGAGAAAAGTTATACATACATTTAGGTGTAACCGAGAGAGCTGTAAACGCCGTCCTGATCCGAGAAGAGAATGGAGATCAATTACCCATATACTAAGTAAGCGAGACTTTACTTAATGCAGAAACCAGGTATTCACCCGTAGAAAAATATGTCTTATCGATGGTAATGGCTTCAATAAAGTTACATCCTTATTTTGAAAGTCATTCTATCATTGTGAGAACTAACTATCCAATGAAGAGTATCATGTCAAAGCCAGAATTATCAGGTCGGTTGACGAGATGGTTGATTCACTTGAATGGGTACGACATTACATACGAGCCAAGAACGACAATGAAGTCGCAAATGTTAGTAGATTTTGTGATCGACTTCACCCCTACCCCTCCCGAAATAGAGGTATAGAGCGTGTTACATGTGTCAGGTGCTGGCAATTAAGTGACTAATGTAGATTTTTTAAGCCAATAACTTCCACTCATGTAAGCCAATAATTGCTCTACCTATGGCTCAGCACAAGCATATTCTACAATCTGGCGTCACCATTAGTTTCGCCCTAGGTGGTAGTGCAACCCCAGTCTCTTTGGGTAAAAAATCTACATACCAAAAGGTTTCACATGAACTTTCACATTAATATCTTTTTATGCAAGATTTTTAATTTATTTTATTCTAATGTTATAACTTGCATTTGTTTGATTGAGCATATTATACTACGCAAGAGTTAAAATAGGGACTCCTCCACAAGAATTTCACATTCAAGTTGTCAGTGGAAGTGACATCTTGTGGGTTAATTGCAACGGTTGTTCCGGTTGTCCCACCACTAGCGGATCAATTGAAGTAAGTTAGTCAATTTGATCTTCTTCATTCCGATTTAGCGGGTTTTACTTATTTGTATAATGGAAATGATAATATATTTCTTTGTTTAATATTGATAGTATAGGAGTTTGACCTTAACTTTTTCGACCCATCAAGGTCGAGCATGGTTAAGGTCGTCCAATGTTCCGATGAGAAATGCAAAGTGGAAGCTCGGACGACATCAGAGTCTCATTGTGACAAGTTGACTAATTAGTGCAGTTACGAGCTCAAGTACGAGGACGAAAGTCACACAACGAGTCATTATTTCAAGGATCTGATGCAATAGAACACGATTTCTAGTGGTTCCGCGATCCAAAACGCCAGCTACGCCGCCGCAGTTGTATTTGGGTGAGAATTTTCAACATATCATATGCAATCTTTAGAATAATCTTAACCAAACAATTGGGCTCAAAGTTCAAATTCAATTAAAAAAACCGAAAAGTTGGGCCCTTGGTCCACTTTAGTTTATAAAAGAAACGACCCACACTAAATTTTGAAAGAAACGGCCCACACCGGTTTATGAAAGCAACGAACGGTCGATTGAATGAGATGTTGTGTTGTGATTTATGAATGTTTTGTTTGCAAGTGTAGCACGATGTAGACGGGTAACTTGGCCTTGAGGGGTCGACCGGTTGATGGTGTTCTTGGGTTGGGACGACAACCAATGTCATTTTTCTCTCAACTTTCTTTGTAAAGGACGCTGCTGCCAATGTTCTCTTCTTGTTTGAGGGGAGATTTTAGCGGCGCAGTCTTGTTGTTTGGCGAGATCCTTGATCCAAGCATGGTCTACACGCCTCTAGTCCGTAATCGGTAAGTTCTCCTTGATATAAATCAAGGTTGTTTATGCCATAGTTACACATGTTTTACTCATACCCAAGTGTAAGTCCTTTTTGACATTATCTAAGAAAGTTTAATTATGACTCCACCGGACGTACAGACCATATTACAATGTACGTGTACATGGAGAGTATTTCGATGAACGGCCAAGTTCTATAGATAGACCCTTCTACTTTCGCAGCATCAAGAAACACGGTCGGGACTATTTTCGACTCCGGAACGACCTTGTCTTATCTTCCTGAAGCGGCTTATACTCTGTTCCTCGATGCCTGTGAGATCCAAATTATATATTTCTATTTATAATACCTTGTCTTATCTTCCTTGGTACCGACCTTGTCCACCAAGATACCTCGGTACCGATCTTGTCCACCTCGTTACTAAGCCTGCTTGTCCATAACACACTCTCAGTTACGTTCCCTCCAGGGTCGTCTCTCTTCATATTAACGGTGCCGTTTCAAAGTCAGTATGCCTTGTGTCTACAAAGGAAAACCAATGCTATCATACAACATCTAGATGAGGTCTTCTTTCATGTCCTGTTTTGTTTCAACTTATCATTAATTGCTTTCGTTAGATGGATATTATATAGTGTTTCCTTTTGTTTACCCCAAGTTCTAAGTTCTTTTTTTTTTGCAGCATTGACCAATCCTTTTCAAGAGTGAATCTTGGGTTTAAGGGCGGTGTATCAATGGTGCTTGAACCCATGACTACTTATACTTCCAAGCTGCTATCATAAGTCTTTCGGCCGAATCAATTAGTTATTATATCTTTTTAACTTGTATGTTGTCTAAGTTGATCTTGATCGAGAGGGTAAATTATTTTGTCGTAGGGGGGTGATGCAACATAATGGTGAATGGGTTTTCGCAAACTAGAGTTTCAAGGCCGGTTAGTTACCATTCTAGGAGGTAAATTAAACATACTTATTAGTTTCGAAGATCGACTGTTGCTATATATATGCATTGAAAGATATTTTTGAATAAAACATCCTTGTTTTTATTTTATTTGATTAAATAACAGATCTTGTGTTGAAAAATATGGCAATTGTCTATGATGTATCCGGTCAAAGGATCGAATGGGCTAATCATGATTGTAAGTTCTTATTTCTTTATTAAGTAAATTCAATAAATAATTTTTTTTCAAATCTTAATCTCCTTTGAATTGTGCTATGTGCTAGGTTCGAGATCAGTAAATATGAGGATAGACATGAACGCAACGAACACGTTCATCAACAACGGGCAACTTCTCTCGTCTAGAGTTTCAACCTTACATTGTACCTCGAGATAGGAAATTTAGTTCCCATTCTTCTTCTTCTTCTTCTTCTTCTTCTTCTTCTTCTTCTTCTTCTTCTAATGCAGAACATATGGCCCCAACTTTTTTGTCATTGTTAGATCTCTAAATGTGTCTACGATAACTAGTAGTGTTAGTGTGTTAATTGTTAGGTCAAATCCCGAAATTCGTCTTAATTGGATATGTTTGGTCAAAATTTTGCTGCTTTAGTCGAGTATAAAGTGAAGCACATTGTGCACAATTTATTTCCCTCCAAGGTCGGTACTGTTCTCTAGACACCTCGGTACCGACCTTGTCCACCTAGATACCTCGGTACCGATCTTGTCCACTTCGTTACTGAGCTTGCTTGTCCATAACACACTCTCAGTTACGTTCCCTCCAGGGTCGTCTCTGTTCATATTAACGGTGCCATTTTAGAGTCAATATGCCTTGTGTCTACAAAGAAAAACCAATGCTATCATACAACATCCAGGTGAGGTCTTATTTCATGTCCTGTTTAGTTTCAACTTGTAATTAACTGCTTTTCGTTAGATGGATATATATAGTGTTTTCTTTTGTTTACCCCAAGTTCTAAGTTCTTTTTGTGTGCAATATTGACCAATCTTTTCCAAGAGTAAATCTTAGCTTCAAGGACGGTGCATCAATGGTGCTTGAACCCCAAGATTATTTATACTAGCAACCTTTCCATACCGTAAGCCTTCCAACCCAATCAACTTAATTATTATATTTTATTAACTTGTATGTTGTCCGAGTTGATCTTCATCAATAATTAGTACATTTGTTGGACCTGATATTATCATGAAAGGCAAGTGCTAACTTTGCTCTACATAGACGTTTTTAGAAATATATACTTATAAGTGCTCCTAAACAATAATGTTTTTTGGCATTGCTTTGTGCTTTGTGATTTGTTGGGCCTATTCACTCCTCATTTTCATTAGCGTGTTGTATCATACACGTAATTACCTAATTTAGAAGGTGAAACCATTTGAAACCCCTAATGCCTCTATGACTTCGACCAAAAAAAGTTAATGCCTCTATGACCATCCAAGTGAAATAAAGTTGAACATATACTAGAGTAATCAACGTCATTACGGGGGGTTAGAGATTTGTGGCATAACCTACTCCGTAGTCAAGAGGATCACGAGGGAAGCCAAAAGGGAAAGCCCTAAGGCTCCTTCACGAGCCAGCTAATTTCATTAACCATAGCTAATTTCATTAAACATATACTAGAGTAATCAACGTTCATCATGATTGCTTGATAATTTCATTAACCATAGCTAATTTCCTTGTTAAGCGTGTGTTAATTGATAACGGAAGCTCCACTAACATGGTTAGGTTTTGGTTTGGACGACATTGTCAAAAAGTCAACAACGTTAGTGGGTTTCAGTGGAGAGTCATGCAACACGTCAGGAGAAATATCTCTACCAACTATCACTGGAGGAGTAAACTACCAGGTAAAATTTCAAGTCCTCGATTGTCCATCACCTTTTAACTTTGTTGGATCGTTAGTCTAACAAAGAGGGCGTCCTTAACTGAGTTAAGGGCGTCTTTGGGTTGAGAAGTCTTTAATAGGGATTAAGGACGTTCATCAATTGCAGCAGAAAGTAAAAGATTAAACAGGTAGATGAAATAAGTAAGGAACGCTTTCGGTTTATAGAGGAACCATTCAAGTCCAAACTAGTCCTTGAGTGTAAACCTCTATATCCTTGGAGGATTTTGTAATAACTTGTTTCCTTTCTTATTAAGTTCTCTTACAATTACACTGGCGAGTGATACACTTCTCTGGCACTTAGAAGGCGTCCCTAAGTTCACTAGTAACACTCCTTTAAGCTTGTAATCGTAACCTCACTTAATTAACTAAAGGACGCTATCACCTCTTCCTTACAGTTCGTCGTAAGGACTCTCTCTCTCTCTCTCTTTGTTCTTTTCTATTACAGACAATTTGTGGTTTTGTTGAACACTTCTCGCTCGATCTAACACCTAAGTCTCACTTGTTCTTGAGCTGTTCTTAGTGTTCATGAGCGACTGACAAATTCTCTGAGTATTCTCTGGAAGCGTGAAATCACAATAAATGCTCTGGAAGAGTATTTATAGTGACCTAGGGAAGGACGTCATTCTCTGATGATCATGCCCTTGGGGTCGACGTTGCTACAGGGATCGGCTTCCACGTGTCTCTAGGACGATGAGGGAAGCTTCTTGCCAATTACCGTTGGACTTGTCTACAGGATAGGTCTCCATGTGGTGATGGACTAGTGTACAAGATCTTCTTCCACGTGATGATCATGATCAAAGCTTGTATGGTGATGTCACCTTGTCAGCCAGCCTTGAGAGGACTCATGTATCATGATGAAGGACGGCGTCCTTTGTGAGATCATGCCAAGCCGCTTATTCAGAGATGTAGCGTCCTTACACCTTAAAGACAGCTACACAAACTTGTTGTCCTTTTCATAACATGCTTCATGAAACACTCGGACAACTTATTAGATCAAGGCGAGTTTGTCATATCAAAACTAAGGGACGCCAGTCACAATGTTAAGTACTAAGAGTGTCCTTAACATTGTCCCAACAAACGTCATTCTTGGCAGGCCATGGATACATGGAATGAGGGCAATTCCATCCACCTATCATCAATGTGTGAAGTTCCCATCTCCTTGGAGGTTGCAAGAGATCAAGGGGGAAGAGAAATTAGCAAGAGAGTGCTACTTGGTAACCATGAAGGCAACAACTTCCAAACACTTGAAGAGAATGGAGATAGTTGTAAGCACCGTCCTGATCCGAGAAGGGAATGCAGATCAATTACCCATATACTATGTAAGCAAGAGTTAACGTGATGTAAAAACGAGGTATTCACCCGTAGAAAAATTGGTCTTATCTTTGGTAATGGCTTCAATAAAGTTACGTCCTTATTTTGAAAGTCATTCTATCATTGTGAGAAATAACTATCCAATGAAGAGTATCATGTCAAAGCCAGAATTATCAGGTCGGTTGACGAGATAGTTGATTCACTTGAATGGGTACGACGTTACATACGATCCAAGAACAACAATGAAGTCCCAAGTGTTAGTAGATTTTGTGGTCGACTTTACCCCTGCCCCTCCCGAAATAGAGGCACGATGACACGTAAAACCAAGTCAGGTGTAGGTCTCGGGGCAGTCCTGAAGTCACCACATGGGGACAGGATAGCCTAGGCTATTTGTTGCACGTTCAAAGCCACCAACAATGAAGCAGAATACGAAGCACTCATAGTTGGGTTACTTGTTGCCAAAGAGTTAAATGTGTAGGAGATTAAGGTCATTTGTGATTCATTACTTATTGTGAACCAAGTATCAAACTCATACGTTGCCAAGGGTTCAAAGATGAAAGCCTATTTGAAGAAAGTTCGGGAAATTGTCAAAGATTCCAAACATTTCAAGATAAAACAAGTTCCCCGAGACACCAACGCACAAGCTGACGCCTTCGCCAATCTTGGGTCCGTTGTTGACCCAAGGGAATATAGCAAAATACCCTTCGTGTATCTTGACGTTCCATCCATAGTCAAAGAAGCCGACATGTTTAGAGTAAGGGAATCTGACGAAAACACTTCATGGGTAACACCTTACCTAAAGTGGCTGCAAGAAGGAATTCTACCAAAGACAAAGAAGAAGCTCGACGGCAACAAACACTAGATGTGCCTTTTGTTGCGTAATTGATGAATCTCCAAAGCACCTTTTTCACGATTGTGTGCAAGTAAGGAACATTTGAATTATTGTTAAGGGCACTGATTTTTTTCCATTTTTTTTTCTAAGATAGCTTCGCCTTTTGGCTAAGATCGAACATATTGTTAAAATACGAGTACGAAGGGCTAGTGCAACCTACGATTTTTATGATGACCCTTTGGTGGACGCGGAATGTAGAAATGAGAGAGTTTTCGATGGTACATCGCCACGGCTTTACAAGGAGGCATTTGCTCTAGGAAAGGCAGAGGAGTCATTATGGGTTGTAGGTAAATTAACGGACAATAGTAGGTCGGACAACAGTACGGCCCATTATATCGCTTGGATTAAGTCGATTGATAAAGTGGTCAAGATAAATATAGACGGTGCGGTTTGAGGAAGCTTAGCCATGACGGTAGATTTTTTAAGAAATAGTAGTGATGACTAGGTCGGTGGCTTCATACAAAATATTGGATCGTGTACAATCTCAATGGCGGAGCTTTTGGGAGCGTTCTATGGGATGAAATTGGTGTGGGAGGGAGGATATTGAAAGATTAATCTCGAGTTGAACTCTTAACAAACTATTCACTTCTTGACTCCGATGTGAGACAAAGTCACCCCCTTTGTAGCTTGGTGTGTAGATCCCACAACTTTATCACTAGGAATTAATCTATTTAGTTCTGTCATGCGTATCAGGAGGTGAATACCGTTGCGGATCGCATCGCATCTAGTGCTTTTAGTTATCCATTGGGTTTTCATGTTTTGAGTGCTCTGTCTGAGGGGATTAATTTATAGTTGCTTAATGATGTAAGGAGTCGGGCTATCCCGAGAAGCGAACTACTTAACCTTTTTTCTAGATATTAATAAAATGCCCCCTCGATGGGGACAGATTGTATCGTCACTCATTCGACCAAAAAAATAATAATCCTATGTTAGAGTACGTAAAAGAAGTGGTAAAGATAAGAACATCTATATTATCTAATTATATATGGTAATTTGTTTAACTCCGGTAACATGTACGAGCAATTATAATAAATTGTTTATGAACCTTAGTATGAAAAAGATTATATCTCCCACTTATTTGAATAAAGATTTAATTAATAAAATATTATAAAGATATTTATGGATATGATTTAAATTCTAAAGTATCAAAAAAACTACACAAGATTTCCAATAATTAAATATTATTAGATAAGGTCAAATCTTTTAAATAATTTGAAATTTACATACTATAATTTAAAAGATCATGTTTAATTTAATTAATATAGATATACATAGATAGAAATTCCTATATATATTAAAAAATAATTTTTGGATTATATATTAGAAATTACTTTCCGATTTTATCTTGATTTTTTGTTTAAATAGCGAGTCGGGAGATACCCTCCCCGTCCCCATACCCATCTAAAACTTTATTCCCCATATCCTTCCCAATACCCATCGGGTAATAAAATTTGTACCTATGTTTGTACCCGTCGGGTCCCCGTCTCCATCGTGTATTCTCCATACTCATTTAATTTTTCCCATTTAAAATCTCCATTGGCTTCCCCGCATAATTTGTACATGATTTTTCATTTAAAATCATATAAATTCTACACTTAGTCACGATTTAACTTATATAACCTGTTTCGACCAAAAAAAACGTATATAACCTGTAACAAAACTTCCAACAATAAATAAAACAAAATAATATTCAAATTAACTAGTTATATGTGACAATAAACTAATAAAAAATAGACATAATAACATTAATTGTGAATCATCATCAACAACAACAACAACAACAACAACAACAACAACATATACCCAGTGCCTCCCACAAAAGCAGGATCTGGGGGGTCAGAGCGGGGGCATTCCAAACCTAGATGAAATGCGCCCAAAAACGACCCAAAAGACAAAGACCGGCCCACTCAACAACCTACTACAAAGAGTTTAGAAACCAACAACTAACCAAAACTACCACTAACACTAGAAGAAAGAGGAAAGAAAACTAATCAAGAAAAGAAAGACTAAGCTAAAAAATGCTATACATAAGCAAGCCTATAGAGCGAGAAACTGACAGCCAACAAAAAACGGACGACTCCACTTGGCTTCACCAGCAAGCTGACTAGCTGTCTACCACACTGATCTTCTCCCTCCAACTCTTTCTGCATTGTGCCAACTCCTCTGAGATCCCTAAAAGCCTGAACTAAAAACAATCAAATTACAACAAAATAGACAAACTTACAACAAAGTCCCCATCGGGGACTCCGTGGGGATTTCGCCATACCCGTACCCATACCCATACCCATACCCATGTGGGTATCTATTTCGCACCCCATTGCATCCCCATCCCCACTAGAATCTCCCCGTCCCCATCCCATGACGGGGATTCCCCACGAAGAATAAGGAATCCCCGCCCCATTGACATCCCAAAGAAAGCCACAAAGAAGCTTTTCAATGTCACGACAAAGCTCCTTTGGGAGTAAAAAACAGGACATTGTATATGTTGGAATTGCCTGGAGAACTGCTTTTACAAGGACTTCCTTTCTATCTCTTGATAAAGATCTTACCTTCCAACTAGAAATCTTCCGCAGACTCTTTCTTTGAGCTGCTTAAAGACCACTTTTTTTGACCTCCCCACCATCGTTGGCAAATGGCAACTCTAAGTACTTGTAATGTTTGTCAACTTCCTGAACATTGAGAATTGCCTGAAGAGATGCACGTTGCTCATCCTTGATGTTTTTGTTGAATGATAACTCAGACTTTGTAAAATTAACCAATTGGTCAGGCGCTGCTCCATATTGATAAAGGATTTGAACAATTTCGGTCGCTTGTTGATAGGTGGCTCTTGCAAACATCATACTATCATCAGCAAAGAAAAGGTGAGAAACCGAGGGAGCTGATCTAACAATCTTCACCCCTCAAAATGTGCCCTTTTGACTCACATTTCTTGATAAGAGCAGATAAACTATCAGCACATAAAAGGAATAAGTAAGGTGATAAAGGTTCACCTTGACGAAGTCCTCGGCTCGGAACAAACTTTTCTGAAGGTAATCCATCAATAAGAACCGAAAAAGAAACGCTGGAAACACACTTCATGATCTAAGAAATCCATCTTTCCTCAAAACCCAACTGTCTCATGCATTGTTCAAGAAAACTCCATTCAACTTTGTCGTACGCCTTTGCCATGTCGAGTTTCAAAGCCAAATAACCTTTCTTGCCCTTCTGCTTATTCTTCATGAAGTGAAAGATCTCGAAAGCAGCAAGAACATTGTTAGTGATCAACCTTCCGGAAACAAAAGAGCTTTGAGCTGGAGCCAGCACCTTTGGAAGAACCTCTTTTAACCTGTTAGCAATGACTTTGGAAACAATCTTGTATAGGACGTTACACAAGCTTATTCTCAAATCTCTCATTTTGTAAGGGTCATGAACTTTCAGGATCAAGGAGATAAAAGTATAATTAAGACTTTGAGGGATATTGGCACCATTAAGAATGTTTAAAACAAAACAAATAATGTCCGATCCGACAATACGCCAATGTTGTTGATAAAACAACGCCGACATACCATCAGGACCGGGAGACTTTGTGGGATGCATAGAAAAAAGCGTATTGTACACCACTTCACCGGAGAATGGACGTGACAGCCTAGCGTTATTCTCAATCGTCATCTTAGGCGAGAGTCCTTGAGGAGCCAAGTTCGAAAGTGTACTTAGATCGGTTTGAAAAAGCCCCTTAAAATACTCCACCGCCACACGGGACTTATTTTCACTTCTCCTCCACTCCATACCATCATCATCCACAAGCCTTCAAATCCTATTTTGCTTTCGTCTCCCATTCACCTTGTTATGAAAGAAAGCCGAGTTTCGATCCCCGCATCTCAATTCATGTTCTTTCGCTCTTTGGTACCAAATGAGCTCCTCCTTTCCCATGAGCTTGTCCTCTTCCCTCTTTAAAGCCCTTCTATGATTAATCATAGAGCCCACCATCCCTCTCTTTTGAACCTCACGTAATCCTTCTATCACAGCCTTGAGTTTCATGCAAATGTTGTCCTATGCAAATCTTCAACTTCTCTACACACATTACCCACTACCACTTGACAACCTTCATTATGGACTCACAATGCCTCGAACCTAGAGGTCGGCGTCCCTTTGTTTCTTCCTCGTCCTCCTCTTCGCATCTAAAAAGTTCCAACAAGATGGGCACATGGTCCGATCCCAGCCTCTCCAAATGTCGGATCGAAACATTCGGGTAGTCTTCACACCACTTCTCATTAGCGAATCCGAAGTCCAAACGTTCTTGGATGAAATCTTCACCCACTTTCCCATTATCCCATGTGAACCTCGGTTCTGAGAAAGAGATCTCCGACAATTCACACCATTCCATCGCCTATCGGAAATCCACCATGTCACTCCAATCCGGATTGTTTCCACCCTCCTTATCCTCACAACTCAGAATTTGATCAAAGTCCCCCATGCAAACGCATTTATCATAATGCTCATCTTATCAAAGCCTATTTATGCTTCTTATCCTCCTTACGTGGCCACCCATAGATTCCTGTGAATCTCCATCTCTCACTCGACTTGTTTACACGGACTTCCGCATAAATGTGATGTTGATTATAACTCCTCACAACTCAGAATTTGATTAAAGTCCCCCATGCAAAACCATTTATCATAATGCTCATCTTTCAATCATCTTATCAAAGCCTATGTATGCTTCTTATCCTCCTTACATGGCCTCCCATAGATTCCTGTGAACCTCCAACTCTCACCCGACTTGTTTACACGGACTTCCGCATCAATGTGATGTTGAGTATAACTCTTCACCACCACCGTCACATTACCATCCCACTGGTAAACATAGCCCGCCAGCTGTCCTCAACGAGTTTACTAAGAAGCATCCTAAAAAGCCAATCTTTTCCTTAACCCCTTCCATTCTCTTATTTTCACACTTTGTTTCCATGAGAAACACCACCATCGAGGCCTCCCGTCTCACAAAATTAGTGAGTCTTCCAATTGATAGGGCCGTCCCCAATCCCCGACAATTGTAAGCTAAGGAACTCATAATGACCGACAAGAGAGGTTTGTCACCTCTCTTGTCGATACTAATCTGTGAGGCTTCTTTTCACTTCCTAGCTCCACCATATCAACATCAGTTCCATCTAACAACCTCTTCTGCCTAAGTTGCGCAATTTTGTCCACACCCTTAGCCTTTTGAATGTCTTTGGCCCTCCTTTTCCAAGAACCTTGCTTAGTTCTTTTCTGCTTATTAAGTTTTTGTAAGTCCATACTTCCAGCAACCTCCTTGCCTTTCACTGACTTCTGGTTGCATTCCGTTTGCCCCTCACTTTCCAAGCCCTCTTTCCTTGACTTCCGAACCACAACATCATCACTAATAGCAATAGTTTGCAGCCTAGCTTGAACCTCCTTTACCCCTAGATCTTGCACTTTTGCTACCTCCTTTTGATTGTCCTTCATCATCTGCTCCAGTTTCAATGGCCCTACTACTCCCCATTAGAGGTGGCGAATTCTGACCCGATCCGAACTAACCGACCGAATTGTCCGTTTCGAGAACCGACCGAGACCCGAAATTTTGTTTTATCAAATAAAATCCGAAACCGACTCAATCCGACCGAATTTGACCCGGAGGTATAAGCAACCCGATTCAGAATGACCCGAAACCCGATTACGTCCGAAAATCTCAATCCGGTTTCAAACCGAAACCTGAATAACCCGATCCGAAAATACCCGACCGAGTTATATCCGAAACCCGAAACAATCCGAACCTGATTCTACCCGACATCCGAAACAACCCGAACCTGATTATACCCGATAATTATATATGATATCCGAAACATCCGAACTGAGTATGATATTCTATATAATAGAATATAAAACATAATATACTATTAGTAGAAAGTGTAATACAAAATTGCAAATGTAAGAGATTGTATAATCATGTTTATCTGAAATGTGATCTCTTTTTTATGTTATTTTAAGACTATTGATCATAATTTGACAAATATTTATAATTTAATATTATCATTCATTACTAAAGATATATTTGTTTGACAAAATATAAGATCTTCTTTATTGGTATATGAATTTGATCATGAGAATGAATATGATTTTGAGAATGTACAAGATCTGGTAGATATTAATATCATTAGATTGGTATATGCTTATGTTTTACACTTGAAATATAGAAAAAGAAAATACTTTATATAAAATATGATTAAATCAAAGTTAGATCGATTCACTATTCCAACTATCAAAACCTAATTATACAAACACATTTCTACTGAGACCCAATTCAATCAAAAATTGATTAACAAAAATTGATTCAACCGAATCTGATTCATCCGAAACCGATTCAACCGAAAACCGCTTCAACCGAAATCCGATTCAATCGAAAGTTGAAAAAACCGACTCAACCCGAAACCGACTCAACCGAAACCCGAATTAAATTAACCGGTTATAACCCGCTAACCCGACTTATCCAACAATTTGAATATCCGACCCGATCTGACCCGACCCGAATGCACCCGATTTTCCATTTATATCCGATACTGTTCATATCCGAATAACCCGAAACCGAATTATCCGACCGAAACCCGACCGATTATCCGAATTGCCACCCCTACTCCCCATCACTGAGTGCTCATCACCCTGCTCATTGTTTGGAGAAGCCTCCACAACACCTTCACTTTTTGACAACTGAAACAGCGATCCCCTAATACCTTCTTGCCCGTCGGTTACTTTTTGCTTCCCCACCTCTTTCCTTTGCAACCCTTGAAGAACTGATTTTTCTTGCTCTTTTTCATAGTCTGATCTTGCTTGATGAAGCTTAAGTGGAGATGAACTCATCCAATCACCTTATTCTCCTTGTCAGTCCCTTCCATCCTAGTCTTCACAATCAACCTCCACATGACCAAGTCTTCCACAACAATAGCAAAAGTTGGGGAGTTTTTTGTACTTCACTTCTACCCACATTCTCCTTCCATTTAGATTCATGAGAATACCCCACCTGAGTGGCTTCGAGATACCCACCGAGACTCTAACACTCAGAAATTTGGCACACGTACATAAGGGTTTCTTCTTCATCAAACCCTTCTATCCCCCAAAAAACAACTACCACCATTGTAGTTTCCATCGTCAAAGCATTTATAGGCAAATCATACACCCTTACCCACATCGGAATACGGTCGATCTTAATCTTTGAAGGCTGATCCATGCCCGGTTCCATCAAAGCCAAAAGGGCTCTGTCAAACGTCCAAGGACCATCCTTCAAGACTCGCTCTTTCTCCGCCACATCCGAGAATTGAAATTAGTAAAGGTTTGAACGTAACTCACGAAACACAAAACCGCTGATCGCCGATATAGTTCTCTCGCTCTAGGTTTTTTTTTACACTAACAAGTTGCTTTTTTGTCAAACAATGTTGGCAACATGTATCAATCGAGTAGAAATTTTCTAACCATTGATTGGTCATACATTACAGCATCATCCATAATGGAGAAATCTTCAACATTTCTTAGCTAGAAAATAAAAAGATAAAATTAACAAAATTTGACAAATATCAATTTACAAATGAAAATTTCTTTCTCTTTCCTCTTCCTATTCTACTGCATGAAATTTCCTCTAAGATGTGAGAATTTTTTCTGACAAAATTCTAACTTTATTAATTTTAATTTTTTTTTTTTTAATTAAGAAAATTTTAAGATTATTCCATTGTGGATGCTCTTATACACTATGGAATGGAGTATATACTCATGACATTATATTGCATGTGCAATATGTACTTATTGGCATTATATTAAAAATTTCTCAATAATTTTCTTCCATAATACAGCAAAAATATATAGGCGACATAAAAAGCATCAAATAAATTTTAAATACATGCATAAAAAACATCAAATAAATTATAGATTCTGCATCAATCGCATATTATAACACGCATATGTGTGCTGTGCAACTACGTATCTGAGCACGTTATACTTTGGCCGGTGCGGTTCAAATTAAAGCTCAAATCATAACCTTCCAGCCGGCGAAGAAAAATTGTTCACAAATTAATATAGGTAGAATAAATTGATTTCCCCTTACATTACATGGATTAGAAAATAAACTTATAATTAAATGATAAAAAAACTATTTAAAGAAGGTGCAATAAAAAAAATGTTATCGTATGATTACTAAATCATATCAGGGGCGGTTAACGGTTTTTAAAACCTCCGTTTCAAAATTATAAAAGGACCCTAATAAAAGATAAAATATACAATTAGAAATGTATATTTTCTAAAATAACAATGTAAACTACATTATAAAAAGAATCATTAAACTATACCTATTTAAATAGTAAAAACAATTATGAACATTTAAAAAAAAAATAGAAACCATTATTCTTGGGCCCTGTACGTGTCCAAGGCCGCCCCGTATCATGTGCATATACGCGCATTTAGTCACAAAATGACATATATATATATATATATATTTGATCGAGACAAAAATGACATGTATATATATAGGATAAATCTACAAGATTAAATACATTCTTAAAAGGAGGCCCTGGAAAAAGGAGATTGGCCAGGTAAGTATACACAAGGGCAATCTTAATTAGACAGCGTACATATACGTACCAATTTTATTTATTTTTAATTATATAATTTTCAACCTAGTCTATGGTGTAGCAAACCTCCTTGAACGTGGCCAGGTGCTTTTCAAATAGGTACAAGAAAACTTCAATGCTTCCATCTCCAATGTAGGTCGGCAACAAGAACATGGATCCCTCGTATGGCAAGTAAGATGGCATGAATATGTATGGCGATCCTCCTCCAAAATCGAGATCGTAGAACGGAATTTTTAACCAACAATCTACCTCCAGATTTGGACACAAGCTCGCGTCGCTATCATAAGACTTCGGAACAAGCTTCTCTTGACGCGCCTTGTAGTTAGCATAATCAATGAATGAACGGAAGTAATTGGTATTTACCCTGGATATGGCGTCATGAATGACCTTGGCACCATGGGAGGTTGGCTGGCTTAGTAGATCCTTAACTGTGGCACTAGGGTATGCCCACAAGACTAGATTCCCAAAGTAATTATTTGCGATGGATGGGCTAAACAACCTTGATCTACCATTGATGGAGATTCGGATGCGAGTGCTCTCAGACCCTCTAAGATCACGAGATTTTGTTATAGACCTCCATAGGTGGGCCATCAAGCACTCAAAGGTGCTATAGGGCTTGTCAAAGGGTCCATTGTTGCTAGAAGAGGAAGCCCTAGCCTTTAGTTTCCCTAGGAATTCTTTGGTGAAATGAACCTTGTGAAGGACAACCCTAGAAGGATCATCATTACTCACATTTTCATCATCACTACTAGTATCACTAGACTCACTTCCATTCTCGCCTCTTGATGCGAACTCGACATCCTTGTGATTGAACTCATACAATGGAGGGTCCCTAGGCTTTAGATCAATTTGACCGCGAAAAGGGAGGGATGTGATCTCCAATCCGCGACAAGCCTTTCCCCATGCAACTAAGAAGTTGCTAGCTGACTGACCATCACCCACTAGGTGATGAGCAGTGAACCCTATCACCATGGACCCGCATGTAAACCTCGTGATTTGAACTTGTAGTAGCTCCTCCACCCCTATCAAACCAGGGTGCAGCTTCAAAACATCCGGGGTAGGCTTCAAAGGCATGACCAAATCGAGTCTTGCATCGACAGAGGCCTCAACGAATCGGACCCCATGATCATTCAAAAGGACGCCGAGGTTTCCTTCATCGTCCTTGCCTAAGTGGCCAGCCCATTCGCGATATATGGCCAAAGCCTTTTGGAGCCCTAATCTTAGGGTTTGAGTTGATGGGGTTGGAGGTCTATAGGCATAGATCACAGCCATGTGGCTTTTAAAGCTAATCATATCAAACACACTTAATGGTGTGCATTGTGTGGTTGTGGGCGAGGTGTTGGCATTGATTGAGGGCTTGATGATTGTGGAGCTTTCTATTTTGATCTTCATGGTCTCTTCCTTGGGGGAGGAAGACAAGGTTAATTAAGCAGGAAGAGATTGAAAAAGGAATTGAAACTACGGGTTTCCACTTTTCTTGGTGGTGTGTTGATGAAGTCTCGGCTGATTGGTACATGGCATTATATAGCTACCAAAATGCATTTTTTTAAACACATAATTTGTGCGGTTAGCTTATCATTTTGTCCTGGTTCAACTAATTTGGAAAATTATTGAAGCTCAAAATTCGTGGTTGGCAGTATAATTATTAATTACATGCACTGATGCATAATACGTATGTACGACCGATTATTCCTTAATTCTCTCTTTATGTCTTAATATTTTTCAGCGGTATATAATAAACAATCGTTACCAACACGTTAGAGGTACACACATCTATGGATACATATAAATCATATAGTTTCATGTAGGATTTTTCACGTCTCGTTCTTATATATTACCATATAGAATTTTGACACGCGTCGATCTATCGTTGCTTTATGCTACATATTATAGTGTCAGTATCCGTGCCTTCAAGGCACGACTTTTTTGTATATCTAAAATCTAGTATTCTTTTCATCTATATGTTAAAATTTATTATATTTATTATATGTTGAAATCTAGTGTAATCTAGTATTTTTTTCATCACAATGTGCTATGTGGTTTGACAAAGAAACTCAATTAGCTCCGAAATTTTATATGGATCTATGATCCATTCTCGGAATAAAGTTCATAGTATGCAAATCGTGAATAGGACCCTTACCGGCAATAGCCAATAAGTCATTAGTTTTTAGTTAACACAAGGGGAATATTTTTAAAAAGAATTTGGCTAGATATGTGTACTACTCCTAATAGATTTGGTAAGTTAGGATTTGTTTTTTTTTGATAAATTCTATAGCATAAGTTTCAAACCACATAGCACATTAGTAGATAAAATGAAAATTAGTAGATAAAAAGAAATCTAATGTGGGGTCTATAATGAAATTTCAACCAATCAAACATATGGAATTGTTTTAATAAAGATGGGTGACACGGTCCAATGAAGACGTAACACGTTTCGGGCCAAATATCATTTTTAACCTCTGCTTTAGTATATAGTTATGATTGTTTAATTTTGTATTAAGCCACACTATATCTAGTTATCCATGTCATATATAATTTTGTCCACATAAGATCAAATTAAGCCACGTCATATTTACTTAGGTAAATGAGATTTTTTCCTACCAAAAAGATAAATATAAATATTTTTTTATAAAATATTTTATTTTATTTGGATAGTTGTACAAATCTTATTAAGATATTATTTAAGATACAAATCAAGAAAAGAAAGATTGTGGTAATTATATATCGGTCAATAGATATTATTATCAAATAGTTAAAATTTCTCATTTTTTAATTAATATGTTGATTAGTTTTTTCTTTATTAATTAACAATTTGATTGTATATGGATTATCCCTTTAATTCCTATCAACTAGTCGAAAAAATTATTTTTTAATTAATATGTTAATTAATCTTTTATTTCATAATGAAATATTTGATTGTATATAGTTTATCCTTTTAATTCTTTATATGATCATAATCCTTATTTTAAAAAAGGAAAAATGACTTAAAATAACCTCAAGTATCAACTTTCAACCAAAAAAAATATCAAGTTTGAAAATCTGCACTAACGATACAAACTATCATGAAATTAACCTAAAACGATTCAGAAGCGTTTTTCAATGAGTTTTTTGGTGAAATTGATGGTGCGGGGATCGAAAAGTAGACATAATAACTTGATATATTTACACTTGGTTGAAATACTTTCAATCGCCACATTAGCGACTCAACTGGAAAACACGTAGGAAAAGGCTTCTGAATCGTTTTTGGTTAATTTCGTGATAGTTCGTATCCTTGTTCATCAGTTTCAAACTTGGGATTATGTTTGATTGAAATTTGATACTTGAGATTATTTTAAGTCATTTTTCCATTAAAAACTATATAAATAAATATGTTCATATTTTCTCAAAAAATCCTAATTAAGTATTGTATAAAATTATTAGTTATATATAAGTAATGTTTAAATATGAGATCAATATACTATTTATACTTAAAACCAATTAAAATTAAATTTTGGGAAATTCTTGATGGTGCCCCTGAGTTTTGGGCTTTTCCGGATGGTGCCCACAAAAAAAACATATTCCGCAAAATGCCCCCGAGATTTTTAAAAAGTTCAGAACGTACCCCTCTTTTAATTTTATTCACAAATTCTGTCAACCTTCTTTAAAAAAAAAAGCAAACCATCAAAGTTTAAGCAAAAACAAAAATAATTTAAACAAAGGCGGGTGGAGTGGGACGAAGAAAACTTAGAACAAGGGGAGCCAAGAGGAGAGTGCCATGGACAATCTCTCAACCAACGGCGGCTTCCACTGCGGGCTAGTTGCGAATGGTGGTCGGGGCCATCGGACGCGGGCTGCGGAAGGTTGTCAGGAGTAGTTGCTCGATTTAGGTTTTTTTTAATTGTTGCAATCGATCTTGAATAAGTTGAATTTGTTGAAATTAATTAGAGCTATTTGTAGTGTTTTTTAGCTGTTTTTAAGCTTCAAACTTGTAGTTAGGTGAGGTCAATTGCTTCGATCGATCTTAATTTTAAGCTTCAAGATTCATACTTGAATTTGAGAAGTACGTGAGCACAGTAATGTTTTGTGCCCTTTGTAGTTGCAGGTGAAGTAATGTTTTGATACGGGGAGCTGAGGCGCACCGGTCAGAGATTCTTCGCGCACCGCTTTACCAATCGCGGCCAACCCTACCGCGATCATATCCTAGATACATATGAGTCATCGCGGCAGTTAAGGGCGCGATCAGGGTCAATTAATTTTTACCGCTCCAACCACCCAATTCATTCAATAGGAGGAGACGGTAGGTAGGTGAATCACATTTAAATGTCGTTGTATATATGTATAGGAGGAGACGGTAAAAAATTTTGAACCAACAACTCTCTTCTCTTCCTCTCCATTCCATCTTCTTCCTCTCCAAAACTTTCAATTTCACCTTCTTGGTCTCTAAAAAATTTACCGCTAATGGGGGATTGGCTACCAAGTTGGGTCACGGTAAGTTATATTATTGTTTCGTGGTACTATTGTTTAATATTGAGGTCAGTGGGTTATATAAGTTTTAATACTATGTATATGAATTTTGGCCTTTTTATAGAATATTTGGATAATTTAGATATTGAGAATAGCTAGTAAATTTCGGATGTTTTAGTGAACTTCGGATTTTTAGAATATTTAGAAAATTTAGACATTTAATATCTAATATTCGAAATATTAGAATGTTTAGATACTTTGAATGGTTAGATATTCCAAATATTTCATAATTTTTAGAATATTTAGAAAATTTAGGAAATGAAGATTTAGAATACTTAAATATTGAGAATAGTTAGATATTTATAATACTTTCCTAGTTTTTAGAATATCTCGTAAGTTTTAGAATATTTAGAAAATGAATATATCTAATATTTAAAAATTTGGAATATTTAGAATATTTAGATATCTAGAATAGTTAGATTACTTAGATATGTAGAATATTTCGGAATTTTTAGAATATTTAGAAAAGTGAAGATGTATATTATTTAGATAGTTTTAAAGATATTTAGAAATTTAGGATATTTAATATTTAATATTTGGAATAGTTAGAATATGTTGAATATTCAAATATGTATAATAGGTACATATTTAGGTTATTTCGTAATTTTAATATTTAGAAAATTTTTAAAAATAAAATATTTAGAATATGTTTTTTAGTATGGAATTACGGTTTATAACTTATGACGAAATTGAGTACAAATTATTCAGATTACGGTTACATTATGGTTATAGAGTATTGTTAAATTATTTATAGAATTTAGAATATTTAAAAAAAAACTTAGAATATTCAAAGACTTTTGAATATTTAGAAATTTTGGAATATGATTTTTATATTGAATATGTTTTGTATTATGTAATTACGATTATAATGTATGATGAAATTGTGTAGAAACTTTTTAGTACTTAATTAGTTTTTTTAGTCGTACAAATTAATTTGAAAGTATATATAATAATTCTTTCATCCTACAAGGAAAATCCCAATTTGCATTATAATATTGTTTGACATGTCTATATTTTGTATCCAGTCTTTTTTCGGCGATACAACTTTCATTCCGTATGTGGAGAACAATGAATTCATGGACCAAGAAGCGTATCATGAACCACATTACGATAACGTAAATCAATATACATATAGAAATGATCCCGTCTCTGACAATGTGTATCAGTATGAAGGAAGTCATGAAAATTTATATCAGAACCAAGCAGAGCAAGAGCCGGTATGTCATATGTAATTTCTTTTTAACCAAATTGTTTTAATTTATGCACTTTATATTTGTAGATTTGAAATATTCGTGCTTAAAATCATGTCTTTTTGCAGAATGTGTAGTTTCCAGATTTTTCCAGTCACTTTGAAAACGATCATGAGTGGTTGGACAAGAGAAGTGCAGAGCGATGGGAAAAGGATTTAGGACGGAGTTTGAACATGGCGTTGACGATTGAAAAGTCATGGACTACAAAGTTCCTATTAGGGTGTGCGCTCTCAGGAACATACCATCCACAAAAGAAGGGCAAATCTGGTCCTATTGTGCCAAACTTGCAAGCAAGTGACAATCTGAGAGAAAAGCCACGCTCTAGAAAGATCGAGTGCCCGTTCCAGCTAATTGGAAGACGGAGTAATGGGGTTTGGCGTGTAACAGTGAAATGTGGTCACCATAATCACGCACTGGAAACCCTAGAGGGGTATATGCATATATGGGTCATATGACGGAGGAGCAAAATGAGCATCCAAAAGAATTAACTCTTGCTCATGTGGAGCCGAAGTTTCTTATGACATAATTACGCAACAAGTTTCCAGGGATTACAACATCGATGAAGCAACTATACAGTGAAGTGTTTAAGCAAGAGATGGGCGTGATGACAGTAACCCAATTTGCGCTGAGTTATTTGCAGAATAATGATTACTATCTAGATTACCGTACTGTAGAGGGAAGTGATGAAATTGCTGATTTTTTCTTTGTCAATCCGAAATCTCCGAAGTTGTTACGCTTGTTTCCATACGTCGTGATCATGGATTGCACCTACAAAACCAACATGTAAGTGAACATTTCCTAAAATTTATTCTTCATAGATTTTATATGTTTTGCTCACATTAAGTTTGTCTAATTTTTTACAGATATAACATGCCCTTGTGTGAGATGGTGGGATTCACTTGCACCGGACATACATTCAACATTGCTTTTGCGTTTATGTCAAAAGAGATACAGAACCACTACAAGTGGGTGTTGTGCTAGTTGTGCGTTCTCTTCAACAAGGTTGGAAAAATGTCAAAGGTTATAGTCATGAACATAGTTGTGGCCGAGATAAACGTTGTAAATAAAATTTTCCCCGAGGTAACCCATTTGTTGTGTTGGGTTCATATTCTGCGTAATTGTGAAGCTTTTGCTCTCTTAATCGGGTCTTCTTCCAAGACATTGTTGTGGTTCGCCAGTAGAGCAAGAGACTTGTTCGACTGCACCACCGTGGCGAAGTATGAGACAAACAAAAAGCAATTGGAAAAAGAGTTGAAGACTTTTTTTTCAATTATTTTAAGAATAACTGGTTGTGCGATAGATTCACATTCCGCATTGTGAGAGCGTTTACGGACCACCGTCTAAATCTATTGACGAGGAAAACCAACAGGTACCATCTTAAATATTCTTCATTTGTGTACAATACATTTATAAAAAATGATAATAAACTAATCGAAACGGTGGATTGATGACACATTGCAAGGTCGAGTCACAACACTCTGTTCTGAAAGACTACCTAGAAACATCAGTTGGAGGGTTCAGTGTAGTGTTAAGAAAGATACATGCCCAAATAAACATCTAGATCAACACCATTCGGGGAGAGATGGAACGAGACCGAACCTCAATTCATGTGGACATATTGTACTTCACTAAACCGTTGAAGACAGTCTTCTAACAACTTCCAAAGAAAGTTTCCAACAAGTGCATTGGAGAGCTGTTTGATCACGTCAAGTTTATTACTCAGGGTACTGGATTTGGCCCGCTATGCGACAATACATGGTGGACATTTGCTCGTGGACTGCCATACCCTCACTATGTGTGGTACTGCATTACAAATTGCGTGCCCATTGAGCTTTCAACAATCCATGATTTTTGGAAGCAATAGACGACGACTAGGACGCCAGTGGGGTTCAGCTGGAGGAACAGGGCCGGTCAATCCCCTCTCAACATCCCTCATAAACTCGCATCCCCATCCACCTAGGCGCGCGAACTCTTGGTAGTGACGTACCACTCCTTGTAAATAATTCATGCACTACGTAAACACAAATTATGTTAACAGTCAGTATTTAGGGTTTAGGGTTTAGTAGTTAGGGTTTAGGACAATGAAAACGTTCTAAATCTACTCGAGTCTCTTCGCCTTCGCAGGAAAGCGGGAAAAATTAGCTCAATTGAAGGGGCCCACCTAACCACTCACCCTTCCCCCCACCTCTCGGGGCGGCCTCGCCTTTGAAGGCTACATTCGATCCCACAATTCAGAATCGAAAAAAAGTCCAATGAAGGGGCCAGTCCCCTTATCACTAAAGCAACCAAAGCACGGTTGGTTTACTCACCATGAGAAGGGTCTGCTCTTTCACTGCGTGACGGCTGAAAAGAGGGTCCCCGAAGAAAGGGGAAAATAAGGCTATAAGTAGGCTTGCTTGCTATACGAGCTGTTCGCCTTTAGACGGCTTGGCTTCGGCTTCGCTATGGCTCCTATTGTAGTAGTCGGTCTTCTAGAATAGAAGCTTCGCCAGAAACAAGATGAGGTCGCTTTCCTTCGTAGACAAGGCTCGTTCCTTAGGGTAAAATTCATATAAATAAAAAAAATTAAACGAATAAATATTAAGTTAATTAACGCATATATATCGGTGTCCGATGGCTGTGGTGGCGGCTGGTTTTCAACTGCCTCAGCGAAATTCGGCAATATGAACGGATGGGAATGCACCCTAAACCAAGACTCATAACTTGGATCCACTACATATGGGAACGTTGCTGGTGACCCTTGGGGCAGGCCCGATCGGCCCATAGGGGCGTGCCCCCCCCCCCCTTCTCCTATCCCCTTCCTCTATAAATACACATGTATTCGCCATGTGCCTTGTAAGTTCTAAGCTATCGCTTTACCTGGCGCCTTTAATCGACATTGCACTTATTGACTTAAGCATCGGAGGTGGATTAGGGGTCGCTCGCCCCTAGGTCCATTATTTTGCAGGTCATTGATCGTAGAGAGGAACCAAGAGGTCAAGATCATTGAAGAAAGAGTTGAAACTTGTACACGACATATTTTGTGTACTAACAGCAATCAAAGGTATCACCACAAAAATACATACATTCTACTAAACTGAAACAAAACAATCAATGGCGACACTGTTCTCCTTGGCAGATCTCCGTCCTCTATGTCTATCTCTATCACCTTTCCTTTGTCTGACTTGTCGTAATAATTTGGTGAAGAACGGCCTGCTTTTGCTTCTCCTCTGTCTTCTCTCCCTCCCTCATTTTCTCTCGTCGTCTGAGAAGCTCCTAGACCTACTTCTTCTACCCCTTTTCCCCTATCAAATTGTTCACTACGGTGCTAGAGCGGAGCCCCTCGGTGGAGGATCGGCAGCCGAGTCGACGACTCCGGAGGAGGAAGAGGGGAAGCCAAGGCCTTGCTTGAATCGGGTGGCTCCACTGCCTTTCCGTGATAGCTCGTCGTAGTACGCTGCTCTTCGTCCCACTCCATCCACCCTTATTCTTTTTTTTTCTTTTAATTTTTGCCGGTTAATCTTTTTTTTTTTTAACGAAGGCTAACAGAATCTGTGAATAAATTTAAAAGAGGGGTACGGTCCCAACTTTTCGAAACACCGGAGGCATTTGACGGAATAAGTTTTTTTAGGACACCATCCGGAAAAGCCCAAAACTCAAGAGTACCATCCGGAATTACTCTTAAATTGTTTTTATTCAAATCTAGCTCTCATACAGGGTATAGGGAATACTTCAGCAAACAAGGTGTTTAATAGGCCTTATTAGGTATAGTCAGACATTCTATAGGTAAAAATTAAAGATGAGAGGTTAAAGTGACCATTTTGTAAGAGGTCTGGTCATATATATATATATATATATATATATATATATATATTTTGATGTTACACTATATATATATACATACATATATATATGTAGGGGAGGGCTCAAGTAAAACACCTCTTATAGTGAAACGAGTGAATTAATAGTGGGCGTTGGATTACAATAAAATCAAGGGTCAAGATTAGGCTATATTTTTGAAAATAATGGTTGAATTATAGAAAAATCACCATTAATTGTATTTTCAATCAAACTCGCATAACAATAGGGAGAAGTTGCCATATAAAATCGTACCAGATTTTCTCAAAATGGAACTTCCTAAATTTAAGGGTTGTGAAATTTTAATTTTTTTTTTCAAAATTCGAACCATATTTAAGGAAAAATCACACAAAATCCCATATATGCGTCCGCCGGTCATTACAAATTCGACCGTGCTACTTCAATATTTGATAATATTCATTCAATATTTGACTAAACAAGTACTTGAATTTTACAAGTACATAGTTGAATATGCTTTAACATTTTTTGAAT
This sequence comes from Polygonum aviculare, assembly GCA_934048045.1. Taxonomy (NCBI): domain Eukaryota; kingdom Viridiplantae; phylum Streptophyta; class Magnoliopsida; order Caryophyllales; family Polygonaceae; genus Polygonum; species Polygonum aviculare. The sequence goes on along the minus strand of OW204030.1, from coordinate 13,929,954 downwards.
ACTTATTCAACGATTATTGTAATTTGGTCTGGTTTGAATATGCAGTCGACTTTGTCGAATTCGAATCATATTGTCTTTTTTGAGGTGAAACTATGATGAATATAAATACACTAAAAATTGAATATGTATTGTAATACATTGAATTTGACAAAAACAGATAATTTTATATTCTCACTATAATTTAATGAAAGAATACAATTGAACTGAATTTGAATACATCAAAAAGATGAATAATAGTTCCTTCTTTGTTGTCTTCAATCGTCACGATATATTCCAACTTTCAAGACTGCATATTCCGCAAACAACACATAAATATTCAAAGTGAAATGACTATCATTCAATTTTTTATTAGATTCAAATCATACTTCGTAATACACTATATTCACATAACTATTAAGAATATTCATGTGATTATCTTACAAATTCAGATGACTACATACATTTGAAAACCATATATTCACAATTCAAAATATACATTGCGACATTCAAGTTACTACAACACCGATTCAAATCATATTGCATAATATACTATATTCAAATAATTCATAAGAATATTCATTTGATTATCTTAAAAACTGAGATTATGCTACCCAAAATTCAGGTTGCTACGTTAATTCAAAACATATATACACAAACCATTGCATTTGAAAACCATATATTCACAATTCAAAACATAAATAGCAACATTCGGGTTACTACATCATCAATTCAAATAATATCGTCCATTATAAATTCAACATATATGATCATATATTCAAAATAATTACCTCAAGATTCAAGATACTATCCCTTCGAATCTAGGTCTAACACACACGAATTAAAACCGATTCAAACCCTTAAATTTGTTTCAAAGACAAATACTTACCCTTCTTCTAATTCAATAATATATTAAGTATAAAACTCCAAAGTATAAAAACGTTAATTCTCTCAAATGTAAAGAATTTGGACATATTAGAATATTGAATCACATCAACTCTCAAAATCACTTGTGAAAATAGATTCTTGACACAAAAAAAAAACAAATTGGAAGACATTCAAGAATACAAAGTCAATATTTTTTATTGGAGAATGCAAAGAAAAAAAATTGAAACTAACATTCTTGTTTCAAAATTTTCTCATGTAATACCTACAATGTATTAAGGTTGGAGCGGTGGTGACGATAGGGAAGTGGCGGAGATGGGGTTGGTGGCAAAATCGGATCTTCCGTCTTCAAGTATGGTGGTTTTCCATTGTGATGTGCAAGTAGCTAGGAGGGTAGAAAATACTACGATGAGTATAGGTAGAAGAGGATGAAAAGGAAAATTCTTATTTTAGGATATTAAAATTTGTTAACCGTATATATGGAGAGAGAAGATCAGATTTTAATTCCTAAAATCAAGCATGAAAATTGATTCCATAAAATATGCCCACATAAACATCCTACACCTCATTTGCTTTTAATCTTGTCCATTTATTTTTTTCAATCTGACGTCCCATATTATTTCATCCGTTCTACCATAAGAGAGGGTTCTACTAGATACTAATTCTATATATATATATATATGGTAATGTTGGTTTAATTTGTTTTGCACTTCGATCTCAATATTTTGGCTTTAACATTAATATAGTATAAAGCGGAACTCAAGTCTTTGTTAAAATTTGCGCCACGTCATCAATCCTGAATAAAATAATGATTTTATTTTTTGCATTGATTTTCAATAAATAACTTATATATCTTCTTGATATCTTATCCAATTTCCTTATGTATACTTAATATCTTATTCAATTATATATCCTTATACGAATAAGGAAATTGAAGTGATTTTATTTTATATTCCATACAATTTTTTCTTATTAATTAGTATACATTTTTTTCATCATTGAATATTGAAGAGTAGTGACAGAATTTCACATGTGTCAATAGTACATTAATAATACAATAAATTTGAATAGAGCTATTTTAGAATTAAAATTGTATGAATAAAAGTACATATATAGGTCAATAGGTTCGGACTTTGGTCTATCGGATTTGGATTATATGTTCCCGCGTTAAAAGCGTATTCGTATCAAAACTCGATCTTAAATCGATTAATTCGGTTTTATATTTACATTACCCGTACATGGTACGGGGTTTGTACTAGTTTGGTTTAAAAACCTTACGTACGTGCCTATGAAGTTCACGAGAGATAAAAGTTGGTATGCCACTGTTTAACTAGCTGCATTAGATAATTCATAGTATATATTGACCGACAACACCAACATATCCTACATTATCAGCTTTAATATAATGCTTCATTATTGATGAATTATTCCAAATTAAAAATCAAACCAACCCGTTAACGCATTGCATTATTCAGGGCATTTGTATTTTGATCGTCTAAAGTGAACACAAATTGTATGATTTGACTTTCTTCGAACATGTGTCGGCCGGTGTCGGTGATATATAATGCATATATATAATTGTAGAAATAAAAAGAAGCATATTCGGTTTTGTTTGATTGTTTCATATGATTTTTAGTTATTTTGACTTGTGAGAAAATAGTATATTATAGTTATTATTTTAATAAATTAAGAACAAAATATGTATATATATATAACAAATAAGATTAACTTTTGAGAGAATAAAAATGGCACAAATAGTTTTTTATAAGACAACTTTTCCTTCCTTTAGTGCTTTTGTTATGGGACGCCTTATCATGGACAATGTTCACTCAACATGTCGCTCTATGAGGAAGAAGGCATCACAAATGGTATATATGGTGTCTAAGCTTGACATGGCTAAGGAGTACAATAGGGGGTACGTGGAATGAGATCTCCTCTGCATCTTGGCTAAGGAGAAGTATGTGTTACAATTTTGCTTTGCATATATGGTGGACTAATTAAATGAATACACACAAAGCTATATAATACCAGTCTACTTAATTTTGGGGTTTAACTTTGGAATAATAAATCGTATTTTATGTAGTTAGCTATTTAGTAATCCTATAGTAATTTGGGGTTAGACTTTCAAGTAATTAAAATTTGACTTTCAAGTACATAAACTTTGAGATGTAAAATGAGTTTAATTTCAAATTTGAGATGAAATAAAACTTATTTCATAAATGCAAGTTAAGTATATTAAATGTTTTTGAGCAAGAGTTTATTAACTAGTCGAGCTCTAATGTTAAATATCCATATCATTAGAATCCTACTATATTAAAAAATATCAGTGACTTATGGTAAAAAGACAAAATTAAATCAAACTACGGTACCATAAAATCTTGATTTAGCAACTATATATATCCTAATATGCACCAAACAAATTAAATAAACTGGAATCTCTAAGACTTTTATTTTTCTCTCTATTGTCAAATAAATGCACAATTTTATATTTTTTCCTTTTTTTGTATTATCCTTTTATTTGTAATTGCTCATGCATTCTTGATGTGCCTTATTCTTTACATACATATATCATATTATAATATTACTTCATATTATAGTTATTCGTCACTTTACATACATATATCATGTTATATATAAAATTATGGTTTGAATCCAAAGCGTTATCTTCTTCTTCTTTTTTTAGCGAGAATGCAAAGCCTTAAGCGCTAATTATATGTTTTTGTATGCGGGTATTGAATCCGCTATCAACTAGGTAGTTGTATCTTATTAGTTTACATATCTTATTTATTATGCATAATCCTTATTTATTTTGTCTCTATCCTTTTATTTATTTAGGGAGATGCTATACATCACACACTTTTACTAAACATCACACTACAAATCATCAATATATATTATAAAAACCGACCGTTTTCGAACCATCATGGTGATTCTGGCCCCACCACATATTTGATAGAAAACATTTACTTAAATCACTTAAGATTTTCTTATTAATTATGATAAAGATAATTGAAAAAATCTAGATAATTAAACCGCATATATTTCCTTTCGTATATACGGTATCTATTTCCTATTTCCTATTTCCTTATCTTTTGTTAGGATTTTGTCTCTAATTCTATATCCTTTGTTGACCTCATTCTATATCCTACAACTACAATACATTCACGTAATACATACAACAAAATTTTGATTTTTTTAAGTCTTCTACGTAAGTACAATACATTCAGGTATGTTATATTGATTTTGTGCTCATTCATTCACGTACAATATTGTATTCTTAAAAAATTTCACTAAACTATATTATAATATTGTATTCACGTACAATATTTTATTCTTAAAAAATTCCACTAAACTGTATTATAATATTGTCTTCGTTCGTTCATTAATACTCAGTTCGTTCGTTTTCAAACGTGAGTCTCCATGGTTGTTTTATAATACTGATTACTTATTAACCTTACTTGATTAGCCTTATTTTTTGGTTTTGGGTTTTGTAAGTTTGTATTTATGGTTATTTGCTTTATAATATTATTGATTCTGATCCCATTTTATTAACAATTTTATATGTTTTATTTTTCTTAATTATCTAATCTTTAATTTTCTATGTTTTAATTAACAGTTTTAATTTTATATTTATCTTTTTTCTTACTCATCTAATATCTATCTTTAACAATATTATCTATCTTTAAAAATTCCTTCTATAAAAGATGCATATTAATGAACTTATCTTTTTAATTACCATTTTAATCTATTTATGTAAGATGTAATATTAGAAATTTGAATTTTCAAAAGAATTCTAAAATGGAAGCCCCTTTTTCTAAATAAATGTATTACTCTTATTTTTTAAACTAAATCAATTTATATTTATTAACTTTTGCTTAAAGTATATATTATCATGTTCTTAATAACTTAGCTTTTATCTCTCATAACTAAACAATTAAAATTTGTTTAGGTTATTTTAGTTAATCTAATTACATTATGCATTATCAATTTATGTAAAAAGATATATTTTAATTTTGATAAGATATTCTATCATTTTTTATATATTAGTTATCTTTTTAATTTCTTTATATAAGAAGTAATTTAAAAATTTTGATTCAAAATGGAAGCCCTTTTTTATAATTAAATTATTATTCTTATCTTTAATACTAAATAAATTTATATTTACTATTTTTTACTTAAGTAATATTTTATCATTTTCATTATAACATGGCTTTTGTCTTTCATAATAAAATAACTATTAATTAATATATTTTATATTTTCAATATATATAGTTATTAGAATCATGTTGCTCTCATTTTATATTTTTAAATTTTGATATTATATTTTAATATTTTTATCTAAATAACAATTCATAGTATTTATATATCATACTAATAAATTATTGTATTAAAAAAATAAGATCAAACCAAAATAATCAACTGAAACGTCTCATTTTATATTATATTGACTTAAAATGTCTCAAACGTCGCATATATGTCTTATATTTATATAATCCCATACGTGTTGTACTACGAATCTGAAAAATAAACTTTTTTGTCTAGAAACAATTAACATTTTCGTATGCTAAAATTTTCATTATATTATATGTTTTCACTTATTAATATACTATTTATAATAAAAATAATTTTAAAATTGAGGGATTGGGGTGGGGAGGGTGAATTGGGGGTGGTTTTGTGTAGGTTAGGCTTTGTTAAAAAAAAAATGAAGTAACTAGGCTAACCTCTCCCTATAAACCCCCCCCCCCACTCTCTCTTTTTCTCTCTCCTCCTCATTTTTTTTTCTATCCTTCCTCTCTCCTTCCCCTCACTCTCTCCCTCTCCTACACTCCCTCCCTCTCCTTCCTCCCTCTCATCTCCGTCGCCCGCCCGCCCTCCCTCTCCATCGCCCGCCCTCAGGTTCGTCTGCCATCTCTCTCTCTCTCTCTCTCCATTCTCTCCCTCTCTTCCCTCTCTCCTAGATCCGGGCTCCTACGAGCCAGATCCGGGCTCCTACGAGCTAGATCTAGGCTCGAACGAGCCGGATCTAGCCGGATCTGGGCTCGTACGAGCCGGATCCAACCGGTTGGATTTTTGGGATTTTTGGGTTTTTGGATTTTTGAGGGTTTTCGATTTTTTGGATGACAAGTTTGTTTTTCGGATTTAAGTGATGACAAGTTTTTTTGTGGGTTTAGGGTTTTTGAGTTTGTGTTTTTTTGGATGACAAGTTGAGTTTAGGGTTTTTGAAACGATTTTATGTTTTGGGGTGTTGACAAGTGATTTTTTATGAGTTTTGAGCAATTTAAAACAAACTGATGACAAGTGCGTTTTAAGGTTCTGGGTGATGACAAGTTGTGTTATATGGTTCTGGGTGATGACAAGTTTGTTTTTATGGGTTTTGGCGATGACAAGTCCGTTTTTAATGTGTTTTGGCGGTTACAAGTTGTTTTACGGTTCTGGGGGTGATGATAGGTTTGTTTTAAGGTTTTTTGGATGATTTTATGGGTTTGGATATGTTTTTGGATTTTTTGGATGACAACTTTGTGTTGCGGATTTAAGTGATGACAAGTTTTGCTGTGGGTATAGGGGTTTTGAGTATGGGGTTTTTTTGGATGACAAGTTCATTTTAGTGTTTTTGGGACGATTTTATGATTTAGGGTGATGACAAGTGATTTTTTATGAGTTTTGAGCAATTTAAGTTTGTTCTACGGATCTGACTGATGACAACTGCGTTTTAAGGTTTTGGGTGATGACAAGTTGTTTTTATGGTTCTGGCTGATGACAAGTCCGTTTTATGGGTTTTGGCGATGACAAGTCCTTTTTTAATGTGTTTTGGTGATGACAAGTTGTTTTACGGATCTGGGGGTGATGACAAGTCTGTTTTTATGTTTTTTGGATGATTTTATGGGTTTGGGTATGTTAGATTTGCTATATATTACTTATAATTATGGATCATTAGCTCAAATGGTAGAGCAACGTGCTTGATGCACAATAATGTGGGTTTAAATCCCACATAGGTCAATTTCGTAACTGGTCATCACTGATGACAAGTTTTTTGTGTGAATGATGGGTTTTACCTCGACTTGTCATCAGATGACAAGTTGAGTACGTGAACAAAATGACAAGTTTTCTGTGCGTGGACTGATGACAAGTAACTTGTCATCTGATGACAAGTTACTTGCCATCACTAATGACAAGGTGGTCAACGCCGGTCAACGCCGGTCAACGCCGATAGTGGTAAGGGGTACTGACGTCATCATATGCCATTGGTGACGTCATCTTGTAAATTTTAAAAAAAGGTAGGGGCAAAATTGGAAAAAAGCCTATGAGGGCTCATTTTTTTTCCTTGTAGCCTATTTGCTTCAATATTTGTCCCCCATGAGTTAGAAACCCAATTCCGTCTTTAAAATTTGAAGCGTAAGTAATTGTCGTGCATGGCACGACGGGTACAACTAGTTTACCTTAATAGCCTTTGTAAAAAAAGTTGTAAAAAAACATATTAAAATTTTGTAGGATGCCTTAATTAACCTCATTCTATGTAACCCTCCTTTTATATCTATTTGATTTAAATATATCGATTATATATATATATATAGGTAGGTTCTATAGTGAACAATCTTCTATAGAGAATAGGTGAACAAATCTCATCCGTAGGATGAGATTTGTAATGGATGGTGAGATATTAATCTACAATATCCAATAATAAGAAAATCATAAAAAATCTAAAATATGAGAGATTTTCTCCATCATCTACCAATTATAACTACCATAAATACAATTCTGTAAAATCAGAATTTACGCTCCATTGTAGATCCAGAAGAGACGCTCCCAAAAATCATCGGCCTCCATTGCAGCCTCCACCACGTCGTCGTCCTCCATTGTTGTTTGCCGTCCGTTGCGCAATTGCCCATTCGTAGTCCCCCATTTGCCGTCGTCGTGGCGGTTCGCCGGCTTGTATTGCGGTAGTTCGCCGTCCATTACGCAGAACCGATCGTGGTGATCTTCGGCATGTGGTGAGCCGTCCATTGCGCAGGCGCCCATTCGCAATCCCCATTCGCCGTCGTCGTGGTGGTTCGCCGGCTTGTATTCCGGTGGCTCGCTGTCCATTGCGCAAAACCCCCTATCGGAACCACCGCATCGAACCACCATGTCGCCAAAGCCACCACGAACCACCACGATGCGCATTATAAATATGGCATAAGGTAATTTTGTATATAATTTTTTCATTATGTATATGATTGATTTGATTTAGTATATGACGTGATTTTCTGTGTAAATTGTTTACCCGACTTATTTCTACAGATCAAGATGTATATAGGTACAATAATAATGTCTATGACAACCCTAGGAATGTATATACGAAATTTGTCTCCACTTGATTGTTTCTGTGACCTAATTCTACGGATTAAGATGTATATAGGTACAATAATATTGTACATGATAACCCGATGAATGTATATAATTTTTCATTATGTATATGATTGATTTGATTTAGTATATGTCCACCGTATTTCGCCGGTCACCACCATTGCGTCGACCACATCGAACCACCATTGTGCCGGCCGTCAGAACCACCAATTCGCTAGAAGGCCTCGTCGGAACCACCACATTGAACCACCACGTCGCCAAAGCCACCACCAACCATCATGTTGCCAATTATTGTATATATGTACAGTTATATTGTATATGACAACCTGAGGGGTGTATAAACGAAATTTGTTATGGTTGAATTGTTTATGTGACCTATTTCTTCAGATCAAGATGTATATGTGTATAGAAATATTGTATATGACAACGTAAGACATGTATATACGGAATTTCTTGTGGTTAGATTGTTTATGTGACCTATTTCTACAGATAGGATGTATATATGTACAGTAATACTGTATATAATAACCTGAGAAATGTATAGATAAAATCTATTGTATTCATATGTTTAATCGTACATTAATCAATTCTGCAAGAATATTGTAAATATAGCGTATATAATAATCTCATGATGTATATACAAAACTATAACATGTATATATAGTTAATAATTCGTACAAGACATATGGATATCCAATATGTAATTAACGCTTGCTATAATTACGAGATTGAGTTGCAATTTGAAAAATAATTAACAATTGCTATAATTAAGGGATTCCTTTTGTGATTTTTTTATAAATCCGAAAATTAATTAACACTTGCTATAATTAAGGAATTTCTTTTGTGATTTTCACCGATTCAAAATTTAATTTTTTTTCTAAAACTCTACATTTAATCATCCCATCCTACAATTAAGGGATTTTTTAAATTTTGAAATATCACTCATTTTCTAAGGCTGATCTCAACCATCAGTTTCATTCTCATCCAATGGCTCACAAGTGTTCACTTGTTCACCAATATTTGTGTGTTCACTATTGAACTTTAATATATATATATATATATATATGTGTGTGTATGTGTGACTTGTTCACTTGTTCACTATTGTGTGTTCACTTGTTAACTATTGAACTTTAACCCTATTGGTCCGTGAACCAAAAAAGTCATTAACATTCAATTGCACTTTCATGATGTATACGCAAACTCATGAAGGACTGAGGCACCCCTAACTACTTGATTAGTAGTTTTGTTGGATCGTAAGTCAGTTAATGAAGGCGTCCTTAACTGGGTTAAGGGCGTCCTTAGGTGCAGCAGAAATTAGACTTAACAGGAAACAAGATAAGATAATGGACACGAGTATTTATAGAGGAACCCCACTAAGACCAACTAGTCTTATGGGTAAACCTCTACCTCCGCTTGGAGGATTTTCAATAGCCGTCCTCATCTTATTAAGAGAGAGTCCTTACAACTTAGGCGAGTCGTTACACTTCACTGAGCTAAGCGTCCGTCCTTAGCCTCACTAGTAACACTCCTTTCCACCTAACAAAGTAACCTAACTCTCTTAGCTATAAGGAAGCTATCACTCATGTCTTTCACGATTTGTTGTGAAAGACAAACTACAACTCTAACTATTTTGTAGTTTGTTTTGGAATTGATGTGGTTGGACTTCCTTTCTCTTGGTTCAATCTCACTTGATCTTCTTGATCTTCGTTCGTGTTCTTGAATGCTTCGGGAGAGCTTGAGAGAAAGTCTTCAAAGTCCACACCGCTATGCATACCCCTTGGGGGGTATTTATAGCGGAAGTGGTTCTTGTCCTCTAGCGTCCTCTGAGGCTTTGCAGGATCCTTGATCTTCTATCAATGGTGCGATGAGCCTCTTGAGGAAGTCAACTCTGTTGACGCTTGGGAATCCTCCGCGTGGATAGGGAACCATCGCTGGGAAAGCGACATCTTTGGAATTGTCTACACGTGCCCAGACAAGGGAAGCTTCCTTTTGAGGACTACGGCCGAACGTGATGTAATCATGTTGGGGCGGCCTTGATTTGAATTTGAACTTCGTCCGTATTTTGGCGCGCGTCCCTTCTTGATGAGGATGCCGTCCTATCTGCGCAGGGACTTCGCCTAATTACGTTTAGCTCTGGAGGTTCTGATGATGTGCGTCCCTACAGAGTTAGGGACTGCCGTTCACTTGTTGTCCTTTTCGCTCATTTGCGTCCGTTGGACTTTCCTGAGATCAATACTTGGACAACTTATTAAATACGTACATTTGAGTTTGTCATTATCAAAACAAGGGACGATCATTATTGGTTTAGATATTAATGACTGGCGTTCTTAATATTGTCCCAACAATTTCCCCCTTTTTGATGATGACAAACTCTTTCGAAAAATACGCACAGAAGTAAAGCTTTCAGCATGAGAGACTACACTTGATTTCCTTTTTAGCTTAGGTTGGCATGCAACACATTCATTTAAGTGCGTTCTATCTTATTTTTAACTAGCGTCCTTTGGACTTGGCCGAAATTCCCCCTAAACATATGCTTTCTATGACAACTTAAAGACAATCGCATCTCTGCAAAACTATTCTTCCCCCTTTTGGCATCATCGAAAAGGAGAACAAGTTGAAAAGCATGCATGCACAAAGTCATAACTAAAGAAAGGAACACTTAGACAGAATGAATCACAAATGTAATGAACTCATTCATAAGAAGAGAAGAGTACGATCATTATAGACATTCATAAAGATGGTTCAAAACGTGGACAGCGTCCCAATGTCTTAACAAAAACAAAAGAAACAGATAAACTTTTTCAGAATTATAGAGGGGGGAGGTGATCATTTGCGGGGACGCTTGCCAAGGGCCTTGAGATGTTGCTCCTAAAGGTAGTTGTTCTACGCAAGGAGCTCGTTGTTGCGTTCCAAGAGTTCTGTGTGGGTGTGGAGGGTGTCGTGAACCTGTTGAATTAGATCAATCATCATACACTAGTTCTCGATCATCATACCCATCAGATACTTCGAGGAGTGCTTCTCAGCCTCATCAGGGATGCTCATACCATCGAGCTCGTCCTCTTCTTAAGCAGCTTCCTCAACTGGCGTCCCAACGACTTGAAGAGTTTCTGCCGTTTGATGACCCTGAGCATTTTTAGCAACAGCAGCGGCCTTAGCTCGACGTTCTGCTTCCTTCTTCTCTTTGTCCATTTGTCTCTTCACAGAAGGTAGCGGCTCATCACACCTCAATTTGCCAACTGGGGGGAGGGAGATTTGCCTAACGTCCCAATGGATCCCAAAAGACTTCTCGGTTTTGGGGACGTAGAGGCCTTGCTACTGCATGATCTGTTTAACCAGACCTGGGAAGGGAAGAGAGTGACGGCGTCCTGTGCACTTGCCCATATGCTCCAAGATTACCCGCGGCAAGTTGATGGGCTTGCGTTGTAAGAAGGCGTCCAGTAGGATACAGTCAGTGATCTGGACTATGAACTTCTTCTCTTGGCGAGGGACGACCATGCGCACAATGAAGTGATGCGCAAGGACGCCCGTCTTGGTGAGACAATGGGCGACTCTGTCCTTAGCTGCCGGCTGTCTCCCACTGAAGATGTTGGAGAAGATTTCCTCTTGGGAGAAGCGGCCAAAATTTTTGTTGGGCAGATCATGAAGGGCATTAGGAGGGGAAGGACGCAGGCCAAGCATATTGCGGACGGTACCCTCAGCAATTGAGTACTCGTCCCCATCTATTTCGAACGTCCCTTGAGGTTTCCCTTTTACTTCAGATACTTCAAATTTTGAGTAAAAGCGGAGAACCTGTTCGGGGTCGACTTCTGCGGCCTCTACACCAAGATGCGTCCACCCCTGAACCTCGAGCAGTTCCAAAAACTCTGTACGTCCATTCTCCTCCAAGAATTGAGCATTGAAGAGGAGCGGCGACAGAATCTTCTTGAGGTGTTTCTGCTTGGAGCCGTTGCTTATGATAACCTCGTCACCAGCATCTTATTCATCGCCCTCCTCGTCCTCGTGGTCCTCGTCCTGAGGAGGAGCCTCTTCCTCATCAGAGGCCTCGTCCTCTTGGTCTTGGGACTCGGCCATTTCTGTGTCCTCTGCAGGGGACGCTTGTTTTGGACGAGGAGCGTCCTCAGCTGGAGTCCTTGCCAGGGACTCTATCGGTACTACCTCAGAAGCCGTCCCTTGAACTTTGACATTTTGCTCGATGGTTGGAGCAGGCGGAGGAGGAGGAGTAGAAGCTCTAGAAGGAGAGGGAGTTGGAGTTCTGATCTTAGCTTTTTGTGCGGGGGCAGAGGAAGAGCTGGGGGGCACCACTGAGAGGGGCTTGACTTTGAGTGGCGCAGGAGGAGGAGGCATTTGCTATGCAGGGGAGTCCTCCACAGAAATAACAGTTGGCACAGCGTCCTTGGCCGGGACCTGTGTTGGAGGGACTCCCTGGTGGACCTTTGGCATTGGCTTCGCCAAGTCCGCCTCAATTTCCGCATCCAGCGGATCCGCAACCTCCTTTGGTGCGGGAGTCACGTCCTCTACCCTTGGTGGTGGTGGAGGGAGGAGAGGGACTTCTTGGAGACTCTTTTGGACCGCCACAGCAATGACGTCCTTTTCAGCTTGCTCCTGGCGCGCCTTCTCTTCTTTCTCAATTTGCAGCTCAGAGAGGCGGATAGCTGCCATCTGCTCTTCAGTGACGCCCTCAAGCTGAGCAGAAGTCTTCAACCTTCGCTTAGGAGCAGGAGGCGGGGAGGAGGGGACTGGTTTGGCTTGAGAGGAGAAGGGAGGGCCTTTAACTTGAAGTTTAGAAGGAGAAGGGGAGGAGGGCCTCTTACGCTTCTGGGCTGGGAAGGGACGGAACCCGCAGGAGCGACTAAGAACTCCAAGATATCGGGGAGTAACTTAGCGAGCTCCTCCACGGTTCCACCGAAGGAGTCGGAGATGATCCCAGGGCCCATGAAGGGTGGGTTGGTGTGATTGGTTTCCCGAAGGCGGGGCTGGACATATGTGACCATAAAGTAGTGGAGGAGGCGTTGGATTTTGGGAGGGTAGTCGCTTATGGACGCCCGTAGGCATATGTTGGCGAGCGTCCTCGGCTCCTTTTCTAGCCAGTCCTCAACGAGTGGGTCGAGAGGAGGACGGCGCTTTGGTTGGGCAGGGAAGCCTTGAGTGGGGCCTTTGGCAATGTTTTCCGACCCGGGCTCTGGTTTGAAAGGCTTCTCAAGGAACTGGAAGCATTTGGGAGCGGGTTTGGATTGGAAACGGGAAGGTTGCGCTCTTTGTGGAGGAGGTTGGGAGCGTTGTTGCTGGGGAGGGGTGGTGGAGTGGCGGTGTTGGGTGGCTTGAGAGGAGGGATGGTGGCGAGTGGGTTCATGGCGCCCAGCAGGTCGCCCTCTTGAGTCCATTAGAGACCGGCCTCTTACCGGAGGAGACCTCGAGGAGCTAGGGTTTTTCGCCGCCGAGGAGGGAGAAGGGTTCTTTGATGCTCTTGTGTTGGCCATTTTATAGAGGAAGATTAGGGTTGGAGAAGGTGATTCGGGATCTGGTTGAGAGATTTTGAGAGTTTGCTAAAATGGTGTAAGATGCAGAGGAGCGAAGAAGGTTTTTCAGGGTTGTGCAGGGGCATATTTATAGGAAGAAGACGAAGATCGACGGTCAAGGGTAAAAGGGTATTTTTCTTTGGCTTCTTCCACCCGCAATCCCGCACGTGGCTTACTTCTTTGCTAAGAAACACAGCTGTTACGCACCCGGTACACGTATCCCGAGATCCGCGTTCGACTTCTCCATGACGTTTCAACTTCCCAATTTCAAAATTCAAACTTCTCACAACTGCAAAGAACTCTGACCTGGCGTCCTTTCAACACACAACACTGGTTTATTTAGAACTGAACCACTGCGTCCCAACCACTGGTCTCAACCTCTGAACTTAAAACTCTGTACGGATAACTCTCAGCTCTTAACATGCGTCCCGTTGATCACTTAGAACCATTTTTGAAAATCAAACAAGTAGGTCCCGTAAAGGTAAAACAAAGAACGCTCATAGGACACGTTTGCAAGATTCTCGGCTTGGGTAAGCTTAGAGTTCCCATCATTTCGGCTCATAATGAGGGCAGTTTGATCAGGGATACTCTTGAGATGAAAAGCGAAATGAATGACATTTAAAAACACAAGCAAAACATATGTCTTAGACTAGCGTCCTTTAAGGATGACTTTAAATGAATAACACATTTTAAAAACAAGCTCTCAACAAAACATAGTCAATCATGGAGGGAATAATAGAACGGGACTTGATCATTTAAAAGTTATCATCCCTAAAAGGAACCTGAGGTGCTCGAAGGGACGTCTATCAAGTGCTTTCGTGAAAATATCGGCCACTTGGTCCTCAGTCCTAACATGATCTACTTTGATTAATCCAAGTTCAACATTATCACGAAGAAAGTGATGTCTTATGTGAATATGCTTCGTTCTAGAATGATGAACAGGATTCTTGGCAATACTTATAGCACTGGTGTTATCACACAAGATAGGGACTGTGTTAAGGAACGTACCATAATCTTCAAGTTGGTACTTGATCCAAAGGACTTGTGAGCAGCATGAAGCAACAACAACGTACTCATCTTCCGCGGTAGAGAGCGCCACGGAGTTTTGCTTTTTAGATCCCCAAGATACAAGGCACGACCCAAGGAATTGCGCCATGCCAGATGTGCTTTTCCTATCCACCACATGGCCAGCGTAGTCTGCGTCAGAGTACGCTACCAGGTTTAGGGATGTCCTTCTGGGATACCATAGGCATAGGTCATCACGTCCCTTGAGGTATCTGAAGATTCTCTTGACCTCTTGCATGTGGAACTCCTTTGGATTTGCTTGGAAACGAGCGCACAAGCATACAGCGAACATGATATCGGGACGACTTGCCGTTAGGTATAACAAGGACCCTATCATTCCTCTGTAGAGCTTTTGATCTACACTCTTGCCTTCTTCATTAGCGTAAAGGCGAGTGTTGGGGGAGATGGGAGTATCAATGGATTTTGAAGAGTTCATCCCATACTTCTCGAGCATTTCACGAATATATTTCTGTTGGTGAATGCGCGTCCCATCTTTGAGTTGGGTGATTTGGAGTCCCAAGAAGAAGTTGAGTTTTCCTATGAGGGACATCTCAAACTCACTACTCATCAAGTTCTTGAATTCCTCTACAAGTTTCATGTTAGTGCTTCCAAAGACTATGTCATCGACATAGACTTGGACAATCAAAACATCTTTAAGGACTTTCTTTAAGAATAATGTTTTATCAATGTTACCTCGTGTGTACCCGTTGGACAGGAGAAAGGACGCAAACCTATCGTACCATGCACGAGGGGCTTGCTTGAGTCCATAGAGAGCCTTGTCCAAGAAGTACACATGATCAGGGTGATCAGCGTCCTCAAATCCTGGAGGTTGAGCGACGTACACCTCTTCCTTAAGCTTGCCATTGAGGAACGTTGTCTTGACATCCATTTGAAACAGCTTGAACCCCTTGTGAGCGGCGTAGGCAATGAGGAGGCGAATGGCTTCAATTCTAGCGACAGGCGCGAAGGTCTCATCATAATCGATCCCTTCCTCTTGTCTATAGCCTTGAGCCACAAGCCTTGCTTTGTTCCTCGATACGCGGCCACTCTCATCAAGCTTGTTTCTATAGACCCATCTCGTCACTATTATGTTTTTGTTTCTCGGACGAGGGACGAGGGTCCAGACTTTGTTTCTCTCAAATTGATTGAGTTCTTCTTGCATGGCTTGAATCCAATCAGCGTCCTGGAGTGCTTCCTTTATGTTCTTAGGTTCAACTAAGGATACGAAGGCATTGAAGGCACAAAACACTATATTGGAGTTGAGGGACTGATTCACAGCTGATCTTGTTTGAACTCCTTTTGACATATCTGAGATGATTTGATCTGTGGAATGAAGTCTTGAGAGGTTGGATCCCCTATGAGTAGCGTCCCTTGAGGGAGTACACCTAGGGTCCGTCCAATCAGATTCATCGGAGTCAAAGCCGTCGTCTTCATTGGTTGGCTCAGTGTGTTCCCCCTGAGCTGGAGCGTCCACACTGTGCATTTCTCCTTGTTGACTTGATTCGCCGGCTTCTACTTGATTTAGTGACCAAGTTTGAGAAGGCTCTTGTTGTTCACTAGGGATGCCCATTGAAACCTCATCGCGAGACTCAGGGGCGTTCCTAGGAACATAATATTTGTCGGAGGAGCTTCTTGGTTCTTCTTCATCATCTTCCTCATCGTCCCTTGGAGAGGAGCGACGTTCCTTCTTACTTGGTTCTTTCTTGAGAGAAGCATTTTCCTTGAACACCACATGGATACTTTCCTCAAGCTTAAGAGTCCGTTTGTTGAAGACTCTATAGGCTTTGCTTGTGAGGGAGTATCCAAGGAATATTCCTTCATCACTTCTGGCATCAAATTTGCCGACGTTGTCTTTGCCGTTGTTATGAATGAAACATTTACATCCAAAGACTTTGAGGTGAGAAATGTTTGGCTTTCTTCCATTTAGGAGCTCATAGGACGTCTTTTTTAGCAATGGACGAATCATAGCTCGATTGACAATGTAGGTTGCGGTGGCAACGGCTTCTGCCCAAAAGTGTTTGGGGACGCCGCTGGCCAAGAGCATCGTCCTTGCCATGTCTTCCAGCGTCCTATTCTTTCTTTCAACAACACTATTTTGTTGGGGAGTTCGAGGAGAAGAGAAGTTGTGGGAGACCCCTTGTTGGTCACAGAAGTCAAGAAACTCTGAGTTTTTAAACTCCGTTCCATGATCTGACCTTAAGGCTTTCAAGCTCGTCCCAAGGGCAACTTCTACTTGCTTGATGAAAATTTTGAACATCCCGAAGGCATTTTCTTTTGACACCAAGAAAAGAACCCAAGTGAATTTGGAAAAATCATCTACAATGACATACATGTACCTTTTTCCACCATAGCTTTGGGTTTGCATGGGTTCACACAAATCCATGTGAAGAAGTTCCAATGGCTTCTTTGTGCTTACTTCATTCTTGGATTTGAAGGACGATCTTGTCTGCTTCCCTTTGATGCATGCTTCACGTTGCTCGATTTGCTCAGGATCAATTCGGGGAAGACCTCTTACAAGATCCTTTTGATGAAGCTTGAAGATTGTGCTAGGTCCCGCATGTCCAAGACGTCGATGCCAGAGATCGGCATCCACAGAAGAGACAGATAAGCACAACTTGGATGCAGGCTTGAACCTTTGATTAAAGACGTAGACGTTGTTTTCGCGAATCCCTTTGAGAATGACTTGTTTTGTTTTCTTGTTGATGACCAGGCACTCCTTAGAGTCAAATGTGACTAGGTTTTCACCTTGATCACAAATTTGAGAGACACTAAGGAGGTTGAAACCCAGTCCTTCGATAAGACTGACTTTGGACGCACTGATGGATTGGTTTAACTTTGCAGTGCCCGTCCCTTTGATTTTTCCTTTGCCCTTGTTGCCAAACGAGACAGTTCCTCCCGTGGCATTTGCTTGGATAGAAGTTGAGATGGATCTGGCTTCCAGTCATATGATTTGAAGCGCCACTATCGATGATCCATTGGCTTCCCTTCACTTCCACCTGAAAAGAAGAGTTAGTTCTTTGCGACCCAGGCAAGGTGACCCCTACCTGGTTCGTTACATGGGTAAAACTTCTTCATAGACAAATGATCATAAACATTCACATCATTTGATCTTCTAGCATGCGTCCTATCAATAATTTTAGGCTTAGCATTCTCACGACCATCTTTAGCTTTCCTTCCATTCTCAAGATCCTGTTTCAGCTTAAGACACTCGTACTGGTAGTGACCACCTTTGCCACAATGCAAGCACGTCCTATAGTAATTTCCAAGGTAGTACTTTTTGCAAGGACGTTGAATTCTATTTTCTTTCATTTTCTCAAGGTCCACTACCTTAGATCCTTTTCCCTTGGCAATTTTCTTGTAAATTTTGTGGCTGACAGAATTTGTGTAGTAGTCCTTTTGTCCTTTCTCTCCACTCTCAAGAACTCTTATGCGTTCTTCCAAGTTCTTTGTCTTTTCCCTCTCAAGTTCTAGTTCAGTTGTTTTGCTAGCTTCGAAATCACTTGGGAGAGAGTTCTTTGATCCTGATTCATACCCTAGTCCCTTCCTGGCTGGAACAAAGACTATCGGATTTACAGTTTCAGTCATAGGACTCTTTCCTAGAACTTTGACCTCATCCCTAAGACTTGCGTTTTCGAGTTTTAAGCACATAAGCTGACTTTTGAGGGACTTGACTTCTTCCTAAGAGGACTCTAGTTGAAAAGACATGGTATTGCAATTTTCACACTCCACAACAATATTCTTAGATTCAACTTCTTCAAAGCTTTGTTTCATGGCATAGCTTTCTTGCATGATTTGAGTTATCAATTTAATAAGCTTTGGTTTTGAACATCTTTCAAGAGAGTTTAGCATGGTTTCATGGGTTACCTCTTGCTCAGTTTCAGAGACGTCCTCTGGGGCGTCTTCCATGGCCATGTAAGCTACTTGATTTTCTGGCTCTTCATCACTTGAGTCGAGATCGTCCCATGCACTCTCAAATGCACCAACCAGCGCCTTTTCCTTCATTTCCTTTGATGTAAGCCCTGTAGTACATTTCTTGGCCATGTGTCCCTTTCTGTTGCACTTGTAGCAAACTATCTCCTTCATTTCTGCATCTGTAGGCTTGCGAGTTTCCTTTTTGTAGGGCATCTTCATTCTTCGGACTTTGCCTCTTTTGTACATTGCACGAAGAGTTTTGTGCAACAGGGCCAACTCATCTTCCTCGGAAATTTGTTCTTCCGTTTTTCCTTTGCGTTCTATTGAAGCTTGAAGACGGAGATTCTCTTGGTGCTCTTGAGTTTTGGCTTCTAGCATTGAGTTCAGCTCTCTTTGCCTTTGGTAGTATTGCTCATACTCTGGCGTCCTAGCCGCAAGAGTTAGAGCCAGCTCACTTGGGGAACTCTTTCCCATTTCTGCCAAATCTTGGTTCCTTCTTGCTTCATACCCTTTGAGTTTTCCATAGATTTCCTCCATGGATAGTCCCTTGTTGGCCTGGTTTTCTTTGAACGTCATCTTATCGAAGTTCCATGGTCCCGTGAGTCCATTAATCAAGACTTGAACCTTCATCCTCTGAGTGATCTCCGTTTCTTTGACACCCAAGTTTTTCAACTTAGTCAGAAGGGCCTCAAAGCGGAAGGAGTAGTCGGTGATGGTCTCATTTGTGAACATCCTGAATTTGTAGAAGTCCCTTTTGGCTTCAAGTTGGACGTCTTCTTTCATCTCAGGTGTCCCAACATGATACTTCTCCAAGGCTTCCCATTGAAGCATAGCAGTTGGAAGATTGCTAACACGGGTGGCGTCCCTTTCACAGAGGGACTTCTGTAAGAAACAAATAGCCTTTGCATTTGCCTCCATAAGCTTGAACTCATTAGGGCCCCACTCTGCTTCCTTGTCCTTCTTAGCAGCAGGGACTTCGAGATCACCGTTCTTTATCACCAGCCAGCATTGGTAGTTTTGACTACGCACGAAGCATTCGAACCTTGTCTTCCACCGATTGAAGTTGCCGTCCGTCAGGCGAGGTGGTTTCGCACTTGAGATACCTATAGGTTCCATGTCCATGTTTCCTGCAACTCAAACTTAATCTAGAGCGCCCGCTCTGATACCAATTGTTGGATCGTAAGTCAGTTAGTGAAGGCGTCCTTAACTGGGTTAAGGGCGTCCTTAGGTGCAGCGGAAATTAGACTTAACAAGAAACAAGATAAGATAATGGACACGAGTATTTATAGAGGAACCCCACTAAGACCAACTAGTCTTTTGGGTAAACCTCTACCTCCGCTTGGAGGATTTTCAATAGCCGTCCTCATCTTATTAAGAGAGAGTCCTTACAACTTAGGCGAGTCGTTACACTTCACTGAGCTAAGCGTCCGTCCTTAGCCTCACTAGTAACACTCCTTTCCACCTAACAAAGTAACCTAACTCTCTTAGCTATAAGGAAGCTATCACTCACGTCTTTCACGATTTGTTGTGAAAGACAAACTACAACTCTAACTATTTTGTGGTTTGTTTTGGATTTGATGTGGTTGGACTTCCTTTCTCTTGGTTCAAGCTCACTTGATCTTCTTGATCTTCGTTCGTGTTCTTGAATGCTTCGGGAGAGCTTGAGAGAAAGTCTTCAAAGTCCACACCGCTATGCATACCCCTTGGGGGGTATTTATAGCGGAAGTGGTTCTTGTCCTCAAGCGTCCTCTGAGGCTTTGCAGGATCCTTGATCTTCTATCAACGGTGCGATGAGCCTCTTGAGGAAGTCAACTCTATTGATGCTTGGGAAGCCTCCGCGTGGATAGGGGATCATCGATGGGAAAGCGACATCTTTGGAATTGTCTACACGTGCCCAAACAAGGGAAGCTTCCTTCTGAGGACTACGGCCAAACGTGATGTAATCATGTTGGGGCGGCCTTGATTTGAATTTGAACTTCGTCCGTATTTTTTCGTGCGTCCCTTCTTTATGAGGATGCCGTCCTATCTGCGCAGGGACTTCGCCTAATTACGTTTAGCTCTGGAAGTTCTGATGATGTGCGTCCCTACAGAGTTAGGGACTGCCGTTTACTTGTTGTCCTTTTCGCTCATTTGCGTCCGTTGGACTTTCCTGAGATCAATACTTGAACAACTTATTAAATACATTTGAGTTTGTCATTATCAAAACAAGGGACGATCATTATTGGTTTAGATATTAATGACTAGCGTCCTTAATATTGTCCCAACAAGTTTCAGTAATGCTTATAAAAGCCATTACCACCAAGCAGTGATTAATTTGATGTTAAAGATAAAACAGTACTGTGTAATAATTTTACACCTTTTTTTAAGAAATTCTTATTCTTAAAGAGTATTTGATAAAATATTTGTCTGAAATTGTTTAACTTAAAATTTATAATTTTGGATCATGATTATTTATAAGACACTTTTCTCAATAAAAATGATACCCACTAATGGCTATGTAAAAGTGACAATTTTCTCAATGTATTTCTTCAAAACATATTCTTAAAGTTTATTAGAGTTGTTAAAATAGGAAAAACAAATCTCGCTATATAAAGGAAGTTATTTTAGTGTGAAGATTTTGTTTAACTATACAAATAATTTGGTTATTTAGGTAAATAATTTTCCATAATTAATTTAAGGGCTTTATTGTCAAAAAAATAATACAGTGTGAAGGATTTAAAATTTTGGTGTGATGTTTAGTAGTTGTGTTTATTAGTTTAGTTATTTTAGTTAAGGGTAATTTATTGTGGAAAATCTTATCTTTAGATAAGACAAGATATCGGATGGATTGGTGGGCAAGTAATCGCCTTGCCCTAGCCCCCAGTCCAACCGATCGGCCCATAGGGGGAAGTCAATGCCTTACGCCTCCCCCCTTCGCTATAAATTCACATGTAGTTGCAATGTGCCGGGTAAGTCTAGCCTACATCACTCTACCTCGAACGCCTTTCTCGACATTGCCCTTCTTGACTTGAGCATCGTAGGTGGATTAGGGTCGCTCGCCCGTAGGTCCATTATTTTGCAGGTCATTGAAGACGAAGAGGCGTTTCAGGGTGGATTCATTGAAGAATGAGCAGAAACTTGTACACAGGCAGATTTTGTGTACCAACATCTTTCAGCTTAAATTTACTCCAAAATGTCTAAGTTAAAAAAAAAACCTACACATGTTTATTTGGTTAAAAATGTTAATTGTAATAGAAAAGCCATACTATAAAAATAATTCTCATAAAAAGTTAATAAAATATTTTCATATTTTATATTTACTTTATCTATTTTTTGGACAATTTAATACAAAATATCTACCTAATTTATTAATCAAAACAAAAGCGTGTCATGACGAAGATTATTATTTTCACCTTCCAAAAAATACGACGAAACAAATTGTCCGTCCATCGGACATGCCAAGCTTTCTTGATGCGATCGCCTTCTCGGGACTCCCGATAAGGACTCGCTTTGGCCAAGGAATTAGGTTGCGAGTTGTGCCTTTATCCTACTATTGAAGGGACTATAGTGGAAACGGGTGCGGAAGTTGAGTAAGGGACGGGTGAATAGTTTCAACGGACGGAAGAACTCGCCGAAGGTTGGCGTTGGCCGGACAAAATGAGGGCGTCGGAGAAGAGGGTTAGAAGGGTTGACGTTGGCGGTTTTTGGGAAGAGACAATCTCGATTCAGCAAAACATCTTTAAATGCAAACGTAAGGATTAGACCTGTCCAAACGCGGGTCAGCCCGCCCGGCCCACCCAGCCCGCCCGCAAATATGGGCGGGCTTGGACAAGGGTTCAGGCCCTACGGGCCAGGCCCGGCCCGCCCATATTTCATCCGGGCCGGGTATGGACTGAATGTTTAGCCCATCCGGGCCGCTAGGCCCAGCCCGGCCCGTATATTTTTATAAAAAGAATCTATTAATAAATACTTGTTTATATCAATGTCATCAAAAATTCCAAACCCTATCCTTTCATTTATGTAAGTTTTACAGATTTACGTCGCTCATTCAAGCCCTTTCTGTCATCATGCATCTCTCACTCACTTTCCCTCCCCATCTCTCTCTCTAGTCTCTTCCCGATCTCCCTCTCTGTCATACCGGTAGGCCACGACGGTCGCCATTCCTGATCTCTCTCGTCCGATCTATTAGATTCTTTTACGGGCCGGGTTGTCCATGGGCCAGCCCGGCCCGCAATGGCGGGCGGGCTTGGGCAACATTTTCAGCCCATATTCGTGGGCCGGGCCTGGCCCAGCCCGCACGTGCGGGCAAAAAAAAAGTTTTAGCCCGGCCCAAGCCCGCGTTTGGACAGGTCTAGTAAGGATTACAAAAGAGGAGATCTTTTTATATAATGGAGACTCCTAACAAAAACGAGGAAAACTTAGCACTTATGGGTTGGGCCTAAAAACATGCAAGTCTTGGCCCAAATCCCTAAACATACTATAAATGGCCAAACAACTAATCTGACCTAACATTCTTGTCCTTACTACAACAGGTAATACTTATCCATAAGCTAGCTAGGAAAAAGGAAAGACAAGGACTAAAAATAGCAAAGGAGTCCTGGGGACTTTATTGAGAACTCTGCTTAAGGACGTTGGTTGAGAGCTAAGGACGCTAGTTGAGAGCTAAGGACGCTGGTGGAGAGCTAAGGACGCTGGTTAAGGACGCTGGTGGGGGGACGCCTAGCACAGTCCTTAGGTTTGGCGTTGAGGACTCTCTTGTATCGTACCTAGAGTTGGCAAATGGAAGCCTTCCACGGATGGGGACGCCAAGGCCTCTTTATCAGGACTGGCCTTAAGCACTCTCAGCACCCAAGTAGTTGGTTCTTCAGGGACTATGCTAATGGACTGAGAGGCTCGCCATACAAATGACGTCGTTGCTCGGGCGATGACCTTAGCACGAGCTCGAGTAATGGGTCTGTCCGAATGCATTGTCATGGCGTCTTCCTCTTCTTTGGCAGTAAGGGAAGGGATCGCATCATTTCTAGTATCCATTAAAATTTGTTTATTTGGGTTTAAATGTTACGTGACACATAGGAATATACAATACATCTACACTACTTTTTTCAGATAAATAGTAATTAGTTATGATTAAATTCCGATAATGATTAAAATATACACTCAAATCATAATTCAGTTCGACCAAAATCGACATAGGTCAAAATCCGATTCAACCTGAAACCCAACATAGAGGAA
The DNA here is from genome assembly GCA_934048045.1 of Polygonum aviculare. Classification (NCBI taxonomy): domain Eukaryota; kingdom Viridiplantae; phylum Streptophyta; class Magnoliopsida; order Caryophyllales; family Polygonaceae; genus Polygonum; species Polygonum aviculare. The sequence continues at coordinate 13,906,045 of OW204030.1, read as the reverse complement.
ATGAAAAAAAAGTCAAAACCCAAACGAGCCAAAATAGGATACAACCGCAATCCGAAATAATCAATCTAATTTAACTCATTAATCCGATTTAGTCCGAGAAAATATATATACCACCCAACCCGATCCGAATCGATTATATTTTTGTCAAAATATCATAACTATATACTAAAGCGAGGGTTATAAATAATATTTTGCCCAACACGTGTCACCTTTTCATTGGGTCGCATCACATATCTTCATTAAAACAGTTTAATTGGTTAATTTCGATTGTACACTCCACATGTATGTAAAATATGAAATAGTATATATCATTGGAATTGTATTTATAAACTTTCTTAAATTTATAATTAATTTATCTTACTCTATACTAAATTTGAGTTTAAAATAATAATACAAAAAAATATATGTCAACTCTAATTAAATATATAATTAAAATTATAATTCATAAACATTAAAATAAATCCTACAAGAATTATAATTCTGTAAATTTTTATTCGATTAAAAGAATATGTTTTATTCAATATATTGTATCAATAAAATAGAACCCATACGAAACGAATTAAATAAAACGATAAAAGATTTATATAAAACTATTTCTTTAATAACTTTATATAAAATTTAAAATAAGTATTTAGTTAAATCAAATTCGTGCCTTCGAGACACGGGACTAATACTAGTTTGACTTAAAGAGAATCCGAAACAATCCGAAACCCGACCCAAACTTGACCCGATCTAACAGAAAATGGTAATGGAAGGGTACCTTTCAAAAGAAAATCTAAAATTGAACGGCAAGACTGAAAGAGTAATTTCTACACAAAATACAGCATAATTGCCTGCAGAGCAAATCGCAAGTCGTAATTCCAACCGAAACCAATTGGAAGGAATGATGACAAAACAATTTCCCGATATTTTTGTCTCTGCTTTCTGATTCTTCGTTCTTGTCAGATTCAGGTCGACCTGAACTTAGGGTTTGGATCTGGTCCCTGTGCCTTCCCTTGGCTCCCCATCTCCACATCGTCGTTCGTCGCAGATCCAGCTCTCGATTGCATCTTCGACCATTGGGATCTGCGAATTCTGGAACTATTAGCTCCAATCGGCCCTGGCAATGGCGGCGGCCTCAGCAGCTGTCGAGGCTCACAAGTTCGCGCAATGCATCACTTGTCACGCCTGGAGTCCCGATCAATCAAGTTAGTCTCTATCTCCTAACTCTTTTCACTTCGTTTCATTTCGATTAGTTAATGGAAACAGAAACCGTTGGTTTCCATTTGAGTCCTTTGGATCTTGATTGGTGGTGTAGTGAATTTCTGATAGTCTGTGACACCTTCACTTTCCTTGTGAAGAAAGCGTTGCTCTAACTTTTGGTGTCAATTGTTTTGCACATGTTGTGATTATTGCCAATGAGTGCTTTCAGGCATGGTAAGGAAATTTGCTGTTTTGTTGTTATGGTTTCTCTCATGCGTTTAAGCATTGCTGGCCTTAAGTGGAATGTGTGTATGAGAGTCTTCTTATATGCTCATTTTAGATCTTGTGAGGTGAGTTACGCCTGATAAAACTATGTGATATCGATTGCTCTAAATTCCATAGTTGTCTAGGCTTTCGGCCAGATTCAAAGGTGGAGTGATTCACAACTATTTGCTATGTAAATTTTGCCAATGGCAATTTTTAAAGGGAGCATTTGATAGCGATCGGGGTAGCTGAGGACATTGTCTTATGATGTTTTTTCGATATATTTCTTGTTCTTCTTGGAAGGTGGAGCCAATCACTATTCATTTAACTGAATTCAATATCATAGATCATGAGCTCTTTTCCTTTAATTCTATTTCCTTCAACGGAAAAGGAAACTAATCATTCCGTTTGAGTTTTTTCACTCATGTCATCACATTTAATTCTAACAACTGTCCTCAACTGACGTATTTGTCTTTGTTTCATAGTGATTGCATTTTGTCCAAACAACGAAGAAGTTCATATATATGGAAAACTAGAAGGCAAGTGGGAGAAGATACATGTTCTTCAAAAGGTAAAGAGCCTGTCTAGTTTATGTGTATCAGTTGTTGTTTTCTTTTATATTAAGATATGTGATCGAGAGCTTTATATTGGTGCAAGTAAATTCAGTTTTTTGTTCCCCTTTTCTCCCCTACTTGTGCTCTAGCTGAAGTTTCAGTGATTATCACTTGTGTTTTGTCCACAGCATGACCAAATCGTATCTGGTATAGATTGGAGTGCAAAATCAAACCGAATTGTGACTGTATCCCATGATCGAAACTCGTAAGTCACTTGTTCTGGGAGTTTCTTTTAAAAGAATTATCAGTGCATACACATATCACATTGCCTCTCTTTTCAATAAACATGTAAAGTAAAATATGCTTATGGATATCTGTCTCAATTGGGCTTGCATATACTTAGATAAGTTCGTGCTTTTCTTTGTCAGATATGTTTGGAACCTAGAATCATCAGAATGGGTGCCTACTCTTGTTATCCTCCGACTTAACCGTGCAGCCCTCTGCGTCCAGTGGAGCCCACTAGGTGCTAATAACATCTTATCCTTATCTTTATTGATTATTTTTTAAATTTTGATGAAGACTGGATATGTATCTGATTTTCACCCCTGCTTGTTATCCTATTGCTGCATTAAATAAGACCACTGAGGATACGTTTTCTGTCTGTAATTGGACTGCTACAATGTTCCTGTGAAATTGTTACGGAAGTTTCTATAACATATTTTGCTTCATGCCTTTCTTTGGCTTATGGTAGCCTGCTTATAATAATAAAATTTAACAGACATTCTGAAATTATTTCATAATCCTGTCAGAAAACAAGTTTGCTGTTGGGAGTGGTGCAAAGACCGTTTGCATATGCTACTACGAGCAAGATAACAACTGGTAACTAAAAAATATTCCGTTTTCTTGTTAGAAAACATTTTGCACTTCTGGCCCATGTTTTTGACAAGTATGATGTATGCTCTCAGGTGGGTGAGTAAACTTATCCGCAAGAGACATAATTCTTCTGTGACAGGGGTAGCATGGCATCCAAACAATGTAAGCGTCTCCTTTTTATTTCTGTTTATGCTATTCTATTGTGTTGTTCTATGTAAATGCACTTAAAAATATTTGACTGCACCTGATTTCTGATAATGTTGCCTCTGTTGACACATAAGGCATGGTGCAACATATGATGAACTATCTGACCACAAAAAGGGAAAAATATGTGATCAACTAATGAATGTACATCAAGATTCAAAGAGAGAATATTTAAAAGTTAATATCAGTTGGCCAAACATAATATAATTCAAAGTGCAGTAGCTGCTGGCGGTCTCAACATTATGTGAACCTATGCATACATTTTGTGTACCTTTTTCATGCATATATCAGACTTTATAGGCAATACAGGAATGGTGGTTTTATTTATTCATCATCATACGTGATTTTTCATACCCTGCAGATACTGCTGGCTACAACATCTACTGATGGAAAATGTCGTGTTTTTTCTACTTTCATTAAAGGTGTTGATCCCAAGTATGTCATTGGTCCATCTCTGTAGTCTTGATTTCTTTGGGCGTATTTCAAAACACCCCTTACTAACTCACAAATTTTTTGATTATTGTTTTTATCAGGGAATTGGAGACGAATTCTTCAGATTCTAAATTTGGAGAGGTTTTTGTTCTATATCTTGCCTTCTGCTACACTGATTTTTAGTTCTATCTCTTATAAAAGTGAATTAAGCATAAATCTGACAAGTTTGTTGGAGAGCAAATTCTTTTTTCAGTATCTTGCAATACATTAATTGATTAGGAGACCATGACTGTGCAATTGATATGAACATACTTTATACCTTCTAAAATCTTGCTGAACAAATAGGCCTTCTCTAATAGAAGTTGAAAGTCGTAAACAGTTGATTATCAAGGATATTACTAAAAAGTTAAGCCTGAAGGGAAGAAACCCGAAACCAACCACTGGACTAAATTTTAATCACAAATTCTGGTCGAAGTCAATTTCTGAACCCATGGCTTCATCCAAAACTTTAAGCTTCCCTTGACAGCTGAATTAGAGAAACCCTTAATAATGTACTGCTCGGGTATGAACAAATGACACAGCCACCAATTTTGCTAAGATATAGCCTGTTTAAACATGCTTATAAATACTCTCCCTCCGTGAATGATCACTCCATCTCACTGAAAGGGTGGACTAGAGATTAGTTTTCAGTAATCAGATTTAATTTCACCAAAGCCACCCTTTCTTTGCTCCTGTTTGGTTTATGCAATTCTTGTTTCTTTTGGGTATCTCCTGTAATTTAAGCTCTCTCATTTGAAGACAATTAATGGCTCCGACGATATTTCTCTTCTTGAGCCAGGATTATTGAATTTATAAGTTGTATATATGCATTATGATGGGTTTTTTTGGAAGACACTACTAACTTCTTCCACCATCCCAACAGCAAATTATTCAGCTAGATCTTTCATATTCCTGGGCATTCGGTGTCAAGTGGTCTCCAAGTGGAAACACCTTAGCTTATGTAGGTCAGATATTTTTCTGAACAGTTTATAACTGCATTTTGGCTATAATTGAAGATTCTTTGTCATCATCTTTTGTTAACACATCGAATTTATTTTGTTGTCTCTCATCTTATTAAGTTGTTTTCTGAGAGATACTCTGCTAATTATGAGACCTTAAAGTTGTTTTCTGCATTCCTCAGGACACAACTCAATGATCTATTTTGTTGACGATGTCGGTCCCTCTCCTTTGGCACAGAATGTTGCACTTCATGATCTGCCTCTTCGTGATGTGGGTCAGCGTCCATTCTTGTTAACATAAAAATTGTAGATTGCGCTTTTAGTATGAATATGAGTTAATCTGACATTTCATGTTACTTCTAGGTCTTATTTGTCTCAGAGAAAATTGTGATAGGTGTGGGCTTTGACTGCAATCCGATGGTCTTTGCAGCAGATGAAAGTGGATTATGGTATGATATACTTCACTCTTGCACTGCTTTATTCATTTACGATGCGGACTGAATTTGCCAGTTCCCCTCTAAATAAAATTTGAGACCACTTTTATGCTTTTGAAGCATGTTATGTTCTCTGAAAATTAAAAACATTTCTGTGCTAAAGATTTTGATTGTTATGAATACATTACGTCCCCTTTCACCACATATGCAGGAATTTCGTTAAGTTTCTTGATGAGAGGAGGACGGCAACTCCTTCAAGTGCAAGACAAGGCTCACAGGTATGATTCCATATCCTAGTTGTAGTTCATTTTTACCAGCATATCCATAACCATTTGAGAACCTTTTCCCTTTGTCTGGAACTCTTCTCTGATTAGTAAGCTGCTGTTGCACAGCGTCTGCATTTGGTCTTTCATATACATTTTTCTGATGCTAGCCTCTTTCGTTCTTTTGTTGTTTTCTATTTGTTGCTTGTATCAGAATCCTGTTATCTTGTCAATTTTTACATCTTCACCTATCCAAAAACGAGATCACCTAACCTGCTGATTTCAATCTTCATGTCTTTAATCTAGACTTGTTCACTCAAATTGAAATCTCTGCAGATATCTGAAGCATTTGGAAAACTGTATGGGCAATCAAGATACAGCTTGAACAATGACAGTTTTGACAACACCAAACGGCACGGAAGCATTCATGAGAACTGCATCAAGTCAGTCTTTTTTCCTCCCTTCATCTTTAAACTTGTTAATCCAACATAAATATATTATTAACATATTGCGCTTGAAATCAGTTGCATTGTGCCCTTGAAGAAGTCCGGAGATACAATAATCAAACACTTCACCACTTCAGGTCACTTAACAACTTATTCTACCTATATCTGTTCATATGTATGACCATCAAATTCAGGCCTGTAAACTTATTCCCGTCTGCTTTGCTCCTTGATGATTCAGGACTTGATGGCAAAGTAGTTACCTGGGACGTGAGCAATGATGAAGATTTGGCGGAGTACATGTGAAGCTGCAAAAACTGCATAAGATAAAGAACTTCATGTATTTCGATGCTTAGTCCTGGGTATTCATATACTTGAAGCTTCAAAAGGATTTGGATCCAAATTTTGATGTATGTCACCAAATGATGTGAGTAAAGATACAATTTTTCTGCAACGTGTATGTAGATCAGCTTATAAACCCAATTTGGGCACTTAATCTTAACCTTCGAATTTGATTCTGTGGACGGTATAATGCAAAACCTGAAAGGCATATTACTGTTTTGTTAAATCCGAGTTTGGAGCTATTAGGCTAAATTGCTGAGGTACATATGAACAAAATCCGGTGAAGATCATATACATGTTTGTATGCCTATAATGTTATGCGGGGCATACATGATATGATCAGTTTAATATGATAGGGAACTGTATCTTGCCAATTTTAGGCTTGGGTATAATCTTACAAGTCGCTTCATTGGCTCAGTAGTACATGGTTGATGATATACGGTGGATGTTATTAATTGTCATAATCAAAACCACTCAAGTCACCCAACCTAAAAAGTAAAAAGAAGAGGTCATATATGGGAATTCATGGTTTACATATCAAAATCTATTTTTATCTTAGTAAAATATATTTTGATATATATCAAAATTAGACCTGTCAAAAGCTGACCCGACCCGAAATTTCTAGGTTTCAACCCGAAAATTTGAACCCGAAACCCAGTTTGAACCCGAACCCGGTAAACCCGATAATTTCTGGGTTAGGGTCGGGTCAAACCCGCTTGGTCAAGAAATCTATTAGGCGGAAAACTTATTTTAGAATACACTCTAATATAATGAAATGACAGATTGACGAGTAATTGTGCACCCAAAGGTTTTAATTATATTACAATATATAAAATTTATTTTAGAAAATTATGATATATTTATTAATAAAATATTTAAAAATAATATTTTGTTATTATATTTTATTATTTAAATAATATTTTATTTAAATTTTGGTAAAAAGTTGATACTCTTGACCCGTTGGATTGACCCGACCCGACCCGACCCAAAAACCCGAAGCGATCCGACCCAGTTTGACCCGTAACCCGATTGATCCGAACTCGAACTCAACCCGAACCCGGAATGACCCGACCCGAACCCACCCGACCTGACCCGATTGACAAGTCTAATCAAAATCTTGTTAGGAAAAAAAACAAAATGATTTTTAATAGAAAAAGATCATATATGGGAATTCATGGTTTACATCATATCAAATTATCAATTTTGTAATGGAATTCAGTTTTCTAGGAATATGATTATATGCTGTTTTTCATAGATATATTTAATAGCTAGATAGAGAGATTTATGTAATAATCTAATTAGATATCTTTACAATTTTCAATCTAGTGGGTTTAAGCTATTATTTTAATAAAGAGGTGATTAGGGATGCACATTTACCCTATGAGGATGGGGATCTGCAGGGACCCGTCCCTAATGGGCTGGGGATTTCCCGACTTGGTGGTGAGCGGGGCGGGTATGGGGATTGGCTTTTAATTCTCCGATGGGGATGGGGCGGGCACGGGGATTCTATACTCTGTCCCGTTTAGTCCCCGACTCCGCTATTATTACTTTATTATCCACATACAACTATTTAATTTATACTAAAAGTCTAAAACTATAGGTAAAATATTATAAATTTGTTTTATATGGGGAGTAAGTAATTATAACTATTATTATTAATAATTTTGCATGGATAGATGATTTGTAGGTAAAATGATATAATTAATTTTGTTTTTGGATGGATGATTTTTTAGTTTTAATAATTTCGCATGGATGATTTCTAATATAGTTATGGTATTTAATTTTTGAGCTTATCCATATATATATATATATAAAGTAGAGATATAACTTAATTTTGATTGGAATTTGAAGTAATTTTTAGGAATGTCAAAAGTAAATAAGAGCCTTAAGTAAAAAAAAACTTGATAAATGGGGCCCCGTTAGTATACTCAAACCCAATGGGTATTCCCCGCCCTAATCCCCGCTGGAGATTAAATGGGAATGGGGCGGGGACGGGGTAGATTAATACGAGTGGGGATGGGGACGGGGAATGCATTATCCGCACCGACCCGCCCCATGTGCATCCCTACAGGTTATGTGGATCATGTACGTAGTATATAGTAATAAATAGGGTCAAAACATATATAACCCCCCGAACTTACGCAAATTTGCCACTTAGACACCTCACCTTTGATTCGGACCTATTGGGTACCTGAACTTATATTTTTTAACCTATTGAACACCTGTTTGCTGACTTGTAAAAAAAAAATCGCCACCATGACGCCACATGTATGCCACGTGTACACCACCTCATTACTTGTAATTAAAAAAACAATAAAAACAATAAAAAAACATATTTATCAAATTAACAATTGTTTTACAATTGAAATGGCCGCCTGAAGGTATTCACCGTCACCTTGATTTGGAGTCTTCCTCCTCAGGCCGGACCAGGAAGCTCCAAAGGCCTCATCGGAGCGGCAATGGCGGGAAGGCATCGTGGTGTTGCTCCTTCAACAGCCCTCCCAAAAGCCCCGAATCTCTCTCCGCATCGAAGACCCCTCACCCGCCTCGCAAATTCCCAAATTCATCGGAAACCCTAGCCACCAACACCAGCAATTCCTTCCCCAACTCCCCCTCCAGCTCCAAATCCGGGCTCAGTATAGTCGGCCGGATGGACCCCCGTCGGATCCTTTCCCCGGGCCGGGTTTCCCCCATTGACTCCGACCCCTGCGCCCACTTCAGCCAGCCTCGAGCCGGCCCCGATCAGCAATCTGGGCCCCGCCCCAACTACCCCCAGCGCCCTCGATCCGTCTCAGAGCCTCAATTTGGGCCGGGCCACGGCCGCCGCTGAGGGGCCCTCTACTCGTGGCCATGGTGTCGGTGTCGGTGTTGCTGGCTGAGTGAAGGCGTTTGACCAAAGGCTGAATTCGACGGTGTTCACAATTGTTAATTTGATAAATATATTTTTTTATTGTTTTTTTTTTTTATAATTAAAAGTAATGAGGTGGTGTACACGTGGCATACATGTGGCGCCATGGTGGCGGTTTTTTTTTACAAGTCAGCAAATAAGTGCTCAATAGGTTAAAAAATATAAGTTCAGGTACCCAATAGATCCGAATCAAATGTGAGGTGTCTAAGTGGCAAATTTGCGTAAGTTCGGGGGGCTATATATGTTTTAAGCCGTAATAAATATATAGATAATATGTGCACTATTACTCAATTATTGGCATCGGTAGTTTCTGGGTGTACACGAGGAAGATTAAGCCTAGAAATCGAGCTAAGAGAATCCGTATATTGACAATTGAAGTCCATAGCCGTTTCAAGCAGGTTACTTGGAATATTTCCTTTCACTCTCATAAATATTCCAAAAAAAGAAGGTCTCAGAGCAAGTTCCATTGACTTTTCAACTGCAAATCTTTTAGATACATCATAATAACTTAATACTCCACCAATTTTCAACGGTTTTCCAGTTTTAACTGGTTACGTAACAAAGAACGAAAACAAAGAAATCAATATCAATGCCAAGTTGTCATGACCTGCAACCGATTTTCAACCAAAAAACGAAAACAAAGAAATTAATATCAATGCCAAGTTGTCATGACCAACAGCCTCCAGACCTGACTAACAATCAATCACCTTGAAAAATGACAATATTTAGTACTGAGCAAACGGTCTGAAGCTTCAAACTTTTAAGCCTGCATATCAATGGCTGCCCATTCACCTCAAAAAACAACAACAACAACAACAATGTCTAAACCTTGTCCAGATTTCACCCTTTACTCGTTCCTCATTCTCTTGCTCTCACTCTCCAACGTCCCACCCTCAGCCTCCAAACCCACAAACTACCTTTCAAGAGGCAGCCACCTTAACGTGGAGCGCGCCACACAGGATTACCTCACCTCCCCCGACAACACCTTCACCTTCGGCTTCTACGGCGGCGCCACCATCTCCTCCAACGCATACTGGCTCGCCATCTGGTTCACCGCAGCCCCCGACCGAAACGGCGTCGTTTGGATGGCCAACCGCGACAATCCCGTTAACGGCCATGGTTCCCGCCTAACTCTCGAAAAGGATGGCGCCCTCGTCTTATCCGATATCGATGGCTCCGTCACCTGGCAGAGCAACACTAGCGCCACAGCCGTTGAAAAGCTGGAGCTTCTCGACTCCGGCAATCTCGTGATCCGAGCTCCCACCGGGAAGATCATATGGCAAAGCTTCGACTTCCCGACCGACACTTTGGTGCCCGGCCAGCTCTTAAGCAAGGGCACGGGGCTGGTTTCCAGGTTAGGCGAGGGCAACTTCGGATCAGGCTACTTCAGCCTCTTCTTTGATAATGACAATGTGCTGAGGTTGATATACAACGGGCCTCAGGTCACCAGCATCTATTGGCCTTTTCCTCTTTCTCAGACGCCGTTTCAGCAAGGTAGAACCACCTACAATAGTAGCAGGCTTGCCGTTCTTGATGATCAGGGCGTGTTTTCCTCCAGCGATCAGTTCCGAGCAAGCGCCTCCGATGCGGGTTCTCCTGGGATTAAGAGGATTCTGAAGATGGATTACGACGGGAATCTGAGAATGTACAGCTTGGGCAATGCATCTAGGAGTTCTTGGTCTGTGACTTACGCGGCTGTTGGCGCGCAATGTCTTGTTCATGGCCTGTGTGGTGTGAATGGGATATGCGCCTACCGACCTGAACACGGTTGCTCTTGCCCTCCCGGGTACGAGCAAAAGAACTCGACTGATTGGAGCCAAGGATGCAAGCCCAAGTTCAAGAGCAGTTGCTCTGACTCTATGTTTGTGGAGATCAAGAACACGGACTACTATGGTTTCGATCTCAACTACTCCACTGGAGTTAACAGCTTCGAGGAGTGCAAGCAGATTTGCTTGGGGGATTGCCGATGTCTCACCTTCAGCTACAGGGGTACTGGTGAGGCATTTTGTTTCACAAAGGGCGTATTGTTCAACGGGTATTCCTCTCCGGATTTCCCAGCCAGCATCTACATGAGGCTCCCTATGAACTCGAGCTTTGGTTCATCAGCCCAACCAGCTCTTCTCAATGTGTCGGATGATAAATGTAGTGGGAAGATAGTGATGTTGGAAGCATCTTCTTTACACACTCCCAGCCAACACAGCAGGTGGGTGTATCTCTACTCATTCGCCGGTTCGTTGGGAGTGATTGAAGTCATGGTATTAGCCTGTGGATGGATCCTTCTGTTTGGGAAGCACGGGATACCCACTTCCTTGGAGGATGGGTACCGTGCCCTTTCAAGCCAATTTAGGAGCTTTTACTATGGAGAACTCAAGAGAGCTACGAATAACTTCAAGGAGGTTCTAGGAAGAGGAGGCTTCGGCATCGTTTACAGAGGCTGCTTGGAAGATGGAAGAGCGGTGGCTGTGAAGAGACTGGGAGACGTGCTCGGAGAAGATGAATTCTGGGCGGAAGTGAGCACGATTGGGAAGATCAACCACATGAATTTAGTGAGGATGTGGGGATTCTGCTCAGAAAAGAAACACAGACTGTTGGTATATGAGTACATCGAAAACAGGTCCTTAGACAAGCACTTGTTCTCCCCAAACAACCTATTTGGTTGGAAGGAGAGGTTCAAGGTGGCAACCGGGACAGCAAGAGGATTAGCATACCTTCACCACGAGTGCCTTGAGTGGATCATCCACTGTGACGTGAAGCCCGGAAACATACTCTTAGACGCTGATTTCGACCCAAAGATCGCCGACTTCGGGCTTGCAAAGCTCAGCCAGAGAGGAGGTCCTGTAGGAGGATCCTCCCAAGTCACCAAAATCCGGGGGACGAAAGGGTACATGGCTCCAGAGTGGGCAATCAACCTTCCCATTACGGCCAAGGTTGATGTGTACAGCTACGGTGTCGTCATCTTAGAGCTGGTCAAAGGGATTAGGCTGTCCTACTTGGTGGAGGACCAAGAATCGGAGCTCGCGAAGCTTGAAAGGCTGGCAAGAGCGAGGAGAACACAAGCGGACGATGGCATGGACTTGTCATGGGTAGACGACATTGTGGATCCTAGATTGGAAGGGCGGTTCAGCAAGAGGCAAGCTGCTGTTATGATTAAAATCGGGCTTTCTTGCCTAGATGAAGATAGAAACAGGAGACCCACAATGGAATCAGTGGCACAACTCTTGCAAGAATGCGAAGACTCTGAATCTGAGGTTGCAAGTAGTTAGTACGCTACTTTTGAGCTCCACTAAGGCTTCCTAAATAACCCCATTAATCCTCCAGTGGCCCGTTGCCATCATACATCCAATGACTTCTTTTTCGTTCTAGCCTCAAGTTTTCTATCCCTTTCATCTGCAAGAGAACAATTTTACTGCCTATATCAAAGCTGTACATGAAATGTAAATTATGTATTTGAGGTTGGTAGAACGATATGAACATTTACAATTCAATGAAAAGTTGCTGAAGTCCAAATACAAGCAAGATATCCATGTATGTAAGCTAGCTAGTGTTGCCTTAAACCCATAAATTTACATACCACTATTATCCCATTCAATAATGGGAAATCACAATGAAAGCATGAACCTATATTCAGCACATCTCACCGCCACACAAAACAAATAATAGCATAGAAACTCATGCCTCCTGTGTTTGAAAGAAGCAATCACTGACTAAATATAAGCGAAAGATGAAAAGAGCATGCAAAGGGGTAATGCCAAATTGATAGGTGGGACCCAACAACAAGTATCAAATATTAAGTTGAGACCAATTATAACCTGATATGGAACTGTATGTTGCCAATTTTAAGACCAATTTACACTTGTGAGTTTTTTTACTTTTCATTCTAATTTAACCGCTTTTCTGTGCCACTAGTTCAGTTTAACCTGATATGGAACTGTATGTTGCCAATTTTAAGACTTCAAGAATTACCTCAACTCAAGAACTGGGTGTATAATCTTACAAGTCGCCGGTTTGTAAGAAATTTTCATTTGTTCAGTAGTGCAATGATATACGGTGGAGTTGTTAATTGTCATAATCAAAACCACTCAAATCACCCAATCTAAAAAGAAAAAAGAACAGGTGGGCAAGCAACCAGGACTATAACTTATTATCGAATACAATAGATAAAACGGGCATGCTAACAATATTACACAAGATCTCTAAGAGTTATTATCTGCAATTTAGCTGAACATATATAATAACAGGTTGTAATCTATCACTAATCATTACAACATAACTATAGCATATTACATTTGGCCTTTTCATCAAACAACCAGGACAAGAAAATTTCACAACAATACTGAGTTATATTCTGAAACAACTATGTTTCAAAGTTTGGCAACTATAAAGCCTTCAAGCAGAGCTATCCTTAACTACTAAACCTGCTACTGGGAAGAACTTAACCATGCCTTCTCCTCAATATTACAATTCTGGATTTAGAATCTTACATGAAACTCTTTGGAATGCCCTTCTTCCTTTTCAAAGCGATTTGATTGTTGAGTTCCTTGCTCCCAATTCTGAATCCTATGAAAGATAATCAAAACCAAGTCCTTTAGGATGAACGCATTAAACTGATGAACAAAGAGAATCATTGCAGAGAACTTATAGCCGATACAGAACAAAGAAAGACACGCGGAGTACCTTCATGGATGCAGTGCTTCTTTCCTGAAGTAGGGCGCTTTGCGCAAATCTGAATCTGCATACTTCGTCTACCTATATTGGATGGACGAGATTAGAAACAAAAAGAAACAATTGCTAAATACAACACAGTTTCATAGAAAAGATGATGGATAATAAAACTCAGTGACATAACACGAAGAACTGCAGCTTTCCCACTCCCTTTGATTATCATATACAAAAAAATGTAGCTTCCACTTTCCATTGTAACTGCTATGTAGGCTTTTGTTTACTAACAGTTGCTCATTCAGTATCTTGAAGAAAGTAGGCCTGCCTAGTTTTCGGTTATAGGGGGCAAGTCGAAGGCAGAAAGCGATTCAACATTGTGGTTTTTGTGACCTTTCCAAAGTACGGCAGCTAGGCTGTTGGGTTTGGTTTCCTCCTTTGATAAGGATTGGCTCTAAGTGGAAGGGGATGTGATTGGAATTCATCTTGATTTTGATTGAGGCTAACTCTCTTACCACTGAAGAAGCACCACCTTCTTCTTCCACAAAAGATCTACTAGGAGATGAAAGAACTAGTGGTGTTTTGTTGACCTGCTTTGAAAATTAAACTGACAACTACAAAAATATACTTTGAAAAGTATAAGAAGATAAAAAAACAATTCAAAACTAACAGCTGGAAATTTAAAGCTGAGCCAAATGAGACCCAGAGCTATAATTTTAGTTTCTGATCCCAACAACATAGCACAGGAATGACACTTACGTTCATCTTCTTTCATGCACGACTGTTTAAGCAAATCAAGAGATCGATTTGGGTATTTCCGTTCGACCATCAGTTTTGCCTGCATGCAGATAATTCCACAATAAGAAAAGAAAAGTAACCGACAGCACTACAGATAGAGAAGCGGATGAAAATGGCTGCCTGATATAGTTGCCTCCAAAGGAACTTTCCCTTGCACACTTCCATCCTCTCTACTACATTATTAGTATGCTGAGTGCCAAAAACCGCCTCATAAATCTTCTTCCATAGCTTATCAGTTACTTGACTTAAATCCCTTCCCTGTATTATTATAGAAAACCATTAGGAAGCATATCAAGCGCCTTAAACCCTAAAAAGATATATTTTGTTCCTCAAGAGACTATGAAGCTGCGATCATACCACCGTTTCATTTTCTACATGCATCAGCTGTTCAATTGTGCAATACGGCAAAATGCGCTCAAGAAGATGAACATCCAAGTCACCTACATTCCCAAGATACCTAATATTTTCTCTAACAGTCTGAATACATAAATCAACTAAAGACGGAGGATTTCTTTGCATCAGCTCGCTTCTGCCAGATTCATGTAAATATTCTGGTTTCATGACTGCTTCCTGCCCAACAGAGAAGCATTTATCATGATGTTAGTTGCAATTTTCAAAGTAAGGTCCAATGATATTACAATATGCTCATGTGTATATCATAATTCGACCAATTGCTGAAAAACCCGTCCGTTGGGAGAAAAGGCATTCGACAAAGGGAAAAAGATTAGAAAACCTATCAAAAGAAAAACAGAGATTCATGCTGCAAAATTTAATTTGCTGACTGAATCATTTACTCACATAAAACACTTGAACCTAAATAATTTGCTACTGACAATGAATGCAAAATGTCCAAGTATAGGAACATAATACAAGGTACAAAGCACGTCTAAATACAGAAAACCACTATTGAAAGAATGCATACTACGAGGAAATCAGGATTCAGGTAATAAGATCAAAAAATACAGCAATACATCAGCAAGAAAACACATCAACATCATCTCACGTCCTCAAACCATTGTGAGTAATGGCAAGAATTTACATATGCAAGGATGATCACATGTTCATTTACTGGCCTATGAATTGCAAGTAAAATCCAAAACTAAAGAATTAGCCTTCCAATCATCTAACATGTTTAGGAGGGCAAAACAACTCTAGTTAACGGCTTATTGTGGTTCATCATTCAAGCATAAAGTGGATAACGTTTGCTATGAGCAAGCTCAGCCTCAAGCTCTCAATAAAGACCAAATCTCAAGCAACACACTCAAAGATTTAGCTTCACGTATATAAGAGGGCTGAGTAAGGGCAGCTTACTCCCAAACATCTCTTACAAAACAGTTGCTATGATACAAATACAAGGAGATCATAAGCATGCAAGGAATATTTCAATTTTACACTTGGAAACCAAAGAATGTGACAACCCTTTATAACAACAACAACAACAAAAAGAGAATAGGAAATGAAATTTACAGTCAATTAGAATTCAGCAGAGCTCGCCCTCTTAAATATCAGAACTTTAATCACGGATTCACAATCCAGAATACAATCAAGTTAAGCGGCAATCAGTAAATTAACCATACAACAGATAAAGAACACTGAAATCAGAATCAGAGATCAAAATTCATTGATAAACGGAGCAACGTATGAAGAAGAAGAAACAAGGAATTAGGGTTTCTGGGGGAGCTCACGATTCAGGACCAGTGGCCGCCAGGATGTAGAACCTGGAATTGCATTGAATGAATTCTGATCAACTCCGAGTAAGTGATCATCGGGTCTTCCAGATTTCAACGATTATAAATCTTCGGAGGAATTATAAAAGGGGGAAAAAACACCTCAGGGTACTCTATATTTCAGAGCGTCCTCTACTCCTCTTCCATCTCACTATATATTATTTCGACATCAATCGATATATCTATCTATCTATCGAGGGACGCTCAGGTACAATAGATTTTATGGTGCAACGTGCGGATTAAGGAAAGACGTTGGATCAAAGGTAATCAAGGGTGATTAAGTAGGCAACATGATAAAAAAAATAGGGAGAGAGAGATTGAATTAATCGAAAATTAATTTTAAAATGGAAGGTAGCATATTTTTAGGAGGGGGGTTGATTGAACATCCACATTAAAAAGCCACATTTTTTTAAAGGAAATTCCATGATTTTAGGGATCTTAATTGAGAAGATTGTTTTTAAATAAATATTTTATCGTAAAATTAAACAACCGTTACTGCATCTTTAAAAATCTATTAATCAACGTTTGAATAACTCTGTACGATGGTTTGAATAATATCACAGTTGAACGTGTTTTATTGCTTTGTGAATCTTTTTCTAATTTGATGTGCTCATATATTACTAAAGTTGAATAAGTACTTGTAAACACATGAAAATCAATTCATTATAAGTGGAATCATTACATATTAAAATGAAAATGAAAATAAGAACGTTATGTGACCATTGAATATGTAAATGTATGCATTGAATAAGATGAAAATAAGAACTGTTACAACTCGAACACATACTACAATAAGTTTGAAAAAGTACACATATTTTTCAATATACACTGGTATGATAAAAAAAATTGTCTTTGTCTTCAAACTTCATCCATTACTATTTCATCCTCCTAGCTTCTTGAATAACTGCATTACAAAACACACATATATGAATAACAATTTATGCATAAGTGCATATTTTGTGTAGAATAATAATACATGCATTAGTGAAAGAGTTAATTTGAATAATGAATATGTGCTAACATTGTTGAACAAGTGTTTATCATATAATGCATAAATATCAAAATGAAAAATACTATTGTAAAAGTTGTCTTGTAATTGTTGAAAAACACTATTCTACAACATGAAAAATACAGAATAACTAATATCTGGTATTTGAAAAATTATTATCACTATGTAGAAAAACACAATAGACACACATGAAACATAAATGAAAAGCACTCATTTCATCTTATAATGAATAAGTTCGTGTAAATATTTGAAAAAGATTCAAAGAGAGAAATCGTTACATACTTAAATCTAATATGTGAAAAAAGTTGTCTTAGCTTATAATCATTGAAAAACACTATTGTACAACATGCAAAAGACAGAACAATCTATTTGCTATCTGAAAAACACATTAGACATACGTAAACAGAAATGAAAAACATTCATTTTACCTCGTAATGAATAAGTTTATGTAAACAGTTGAAAAAGATTCCAAGAGAGAAATCATACATGTGTTCCCGACGATCTCTTCCCGTCGATCTTTTTCAAGTTGCATTGATACCCAAATTCAGATCCTAACGAATGTAATCAAACCCTAAAACCAAGCACAATCGTCACTATAAATCACAATTTTTATAGAACGTAATCAACTGAACCCTAATAAACACTATAAACACTATAAATCACAATCGTCACTATAAATCACAATTTTTATAGAACGTAATCAACTGAACCCTAACAAACACTATAAACAAGAATATTGTCGATTCAATCCCAAATAATCACTCACTTGAGCAAGATCTATCCCCAAAATGACTAATCGATTCAATATAAAATTACAACTTGCTAGTATGAATCAAACCGAAATTACAAACAACGCAACTAAAATCGAAGCTTCACCTACTTGGAATGCCGGAGACGAAATGGTGTGAATTTGGGAGAAGACGAGTACGAGTATAGCATCCGGATATGAGATATGAACGAAGATGAGGAGGGGTGACTCGGGCAAAGTCGTTGTTCCCTTATCAAAAATAAATCCCAAACATGCAAACACAAGTATAGTAGGCAAGCAAGGGGTCGAACCCAAAGGAATCAGTTTTATTCAGATTTTAATGGTTTTCATGCAAATAATCAAAAGGGGTTTTGAAAGTTGTTTTCAATCAAAGTTATCAAGCAGAGTTCATTCAATCAATTCCACTTTATTAATCCGTTGATCATGAATTCATCCACCTCTTTATATGCTTAGGTCAATTCCAATCCCAATCATTAGAAATCGCAAGTCCACGGTCCAAGCAATTCTATAACCCTAGGCAAGGACGCTTATCCTAGAATTAGCATAGAGCACAGGGATAATAGGAAATCAAATCATGCAATCAAGCTACGAGTCTCATGCACAACTTAACCATTGAATACTCTTCCCTAAACTAGTTCACGGTCCTAGAATAGAGTTGTTTCGAGAATAGGAAAAATGCATAGACAACAACCAATCCTAATTTAAACAATAGATCTAAGTCAATCAAACAAGTTGATCAGGCTCATAAAATCAAACATAGATCATGGGATGAAGCACAAGAGTATCAATAAAGACCTAAGGATAAAGAGATTACCAGAATTTCACAACTTCATAATAAAGCTTCCTTGATTGAATAAACTCCAGAGGAGAGTTAGTTCTCCATTACAAAGAAAACTCTAATCTTTATTTGAAAGACAATTGATTGACAAGTATTGGATATTCTAAAAGCCTAGAAAGGTTCCCCTTATATAGCCCCAAAGATCAACCTTTTCGGACTAAATAAGATGGGAAACCGAAAGATAAGAAAGGAAACAAGATAAAAACGCCAAGATTTCGTCAGCTCCAAAGTCGGCTACCACCGCGACCGCGGCACCAGAACCGTGCCCGCGGCGGCCTTCAAATGGTCAAACCCGGTTCAGCTTCTACCGCGACCGCGCTGGAAGCAACGCGTCCGCGGCCTTCACGGTTTAGGTTGGTTCGCTCCTCCACGCCACCGCGCCCGCGTCATAAGTAACGCGTCCGCGGTATCCATGCAGTGGTGATTCTTCGTCTTTAAGCTCTTTAACTCTTGATTCTTCATGTCTTGTGTCTTCGGTCTTGATATTACAATAACGCTCAAAACTAACCTAAACACTCTCAATATAGCTCTAAAATACACGAGTTATCCTATACAAAGTAGATCGAATCAAATTCCCCCATACTTAGATCTTGCTCGTCCTCGAGTAAGCTTAAAACGAATATGACAAATAAGCACATCTAAGATCTCAGGAAATATACAAGGGAAGATAAAAACACTCAACTCACAACCCGGAACCCAAAAATATAGAGAAATCATGAGCATAAAACAATGAAGCTCAAACACACACCTCACAACATAATATATCACTCAAGCTCTAAAAACATGAAATAGAGCAACCTAGGATCTACCCAAATCTAACATAAAAGCCCCAAAGTCCCCAAGCAAGAATGATCCTAAACACTCAAATTTTACCGCTCAATTCTGCTTAGGCGCCCTTTCGGGTTTTCACCTAACCGCTCTTTTTATTTTTCAAAAGGTGTGCTCACAAAAACTCACAAATCACTCATGAACCTCATATTACCCCAGCCTAATGCTGGTCCGGGTTACCTGCTTATTACCTGAGCCGCCCTTTCGGGTTTTCGACTCATCCCAGGATTTATATGCCGTTTTTCAATTTTTATGGCTTTTTCTATCTTTTTCTTTTCTTTTCTTTCTTTCTTTATTATGCAAAAACATATGGTGCAAGTGCTCCATGAAAAGAAGAAAATCAAAAAACTGAAGCAAATATCTAACTAAGCTAACTAGGATAAGCGAATGCGAGTACTCCTTCCCCCATACTTAAATCCTTCATTGTTCTCAATGCAGCAGAGAGAAAGGATAGAAGCAAGGAGAAAGGTATATCAGAAGACTCACAAACGATGAAGAGGGGTGGAATGGAAGAACTCTTCATATGCGGTAAAATAGAAAGCTTCGTACTTCCAATCGGGTGGCAAACCGCGGGCGCGGCACTAGGGGCGCGGGTGCGGAATCGGTGCAGAGATCGGAGTCATCATCGGGGGTCACCACGGGCGCGGCTGATAAAGCGCGGGCGCGGTTCTCGTGCAGAAACAATGTCCTGACTTCGTCTCGAAAAACGTGCTGTGTAAGCGACCTTCGCATCTTGGCTCGTCTTCTTGGAAGATGTATCAATACTCGAACTCAAGCCGTGGAGAAGAAAACTCTCGGGGAAACAAAGCTCCCCCATACTTAGGCTTTACACATAGCCAAAGAATGGAAAATACAAAGATGGATGGAAAGAAGAAATAGAAAGATGGAAAGATAGAAGATGGAATAGAATGGATATAGATGGATGGAAAATATAGAGGTAGAATGTGACCAAGAAGTCATCTTTTTGTCTTTTTTTTTTCACAAAGAAAACGAGCTAAAACCGAGAAGCAGTATGGTTGCCGCGAGCACGGGCTAGTACCTGTTCGTAGGGATGCGCTGACGATTCACTACGGACGCGACCAAGGGGGCGCGGGCGCGGTTTCACGCCAGGCGTGTCCTTTCGGACCTAGTACCTGCATGTTAGCTAAAAACACAAGGAAATCCTAAGCTAGGAATGGAAAAACAATCTATCTAATCTTTGGGTTGCCTCCCAAGCAGCGCTTTTGTTTAACGTCGTTGGCTCGACGTGGATACGATCAATACGGGTCCTCATCAACATCAATCCGGACTGTGTTGCCACCATGAGATATGGAAAGAGATCCTTTGGCAACGTCAATGACCGTGTTGGCGGTTTTCATGAATGGACAACCAAGTAAGAGAACTGGGTCGTACCGCCCTTCGCCTATCTCCATCACATAAAAATCTGCAGGAAAGATCAAACCCTGCACCTGCACTAAAACATCCTCAACTAACCCTTTCGGGTGCACATTAGAATGGTCAGCCAACTCAATAACAATATCAGATTCCTTCAAAGGACCAAGGCCTAACCTATCATACATGCAAGCTGGGAGAACATTAATGGAATCACCTAAATCTAGCATAGCACGCTCAATTTTAGTTTCTCCAATAGTGACAGGGACAGTGAATCTTCTTGGGTTTGAGCATTTTTTAGGCAGTTGCTTTTGGAGTAGGGAATTACAAGTCTCAATTTTGCTATCCTGAGTTTTTTCAACTAGAGCTACCTTTTTAATCTTAGGACTAGTCCTATTCTTTCTTTTTATGGTGCATAGCTCTTTCATGAATTTAGCAAAACGAGGGACACTTTGGATGAGATTAAGAAGCGGAACATTTACCCGACAATTGGCGAAGGTCTCGAAGAGTTCCTTGTCATGTGCCGGCTTCCTTGTGTCCTTGAGAGCATCGGGGAATGGAGGAGAAGGATTGAAAGAATCCAATGGTGGAAGGGGTTGAGCCACATAGCCATCGTCCTCTTCTACTGCTGGAGCTCGGTTCCGTCTAGGAGAGCTTGGGCGAGGAGGTGAGTAGTTCTTGAAAGCATAGTCGAGCAAAGCCTCGAAATTTCGCTCGGTCTCCTTGCCGCGGGCGCGGTCCGGACTCCGCGGGCGCGGGTCGCTACGACTCTCGTGCTCCATGTGCTCTACTGAGATTTCGCGGGCGCAGAGGGGGGAGTGCGGGCGCGGAATCTCTACAGAGGCTTCGTCCTCCTGTGCCGTCGTCCCGGCGCGGTCGCGGCCAGAGGAGCGCGGGCGCGCTACGTCACCAGTGGGTGATGGCCGGCTCGCCAGTGTTCTACCGCTCCTCAAATTCATGGCACTCACATTCTCCTTGTGATTGAGCGGTTGAGAGGGAAGTTTCCCGGAATCCTTAGACTCGAGCCTATTGATCATGGTAGCGAGTTGGCTCAGCTGAGTCTCAAGATTCTTTACAGCGGCTCTCGTCTCTTGGTTCTCCTTCAAGAGGGCAGTAATAGCGTCGTTCTGAGACGGAGCAGGCGCTCTCGGGGCATAGTTGTTGGACCGGAATTGTTATTGTTGGCCCTGAGGAGCGTACCGCTGCTGCTGTTGTGGTGGATCTTGCTGCTGCTGGTTGTTCCACCTCAAGTTAGGATGGTTCGCTCACCCCGGATTATAGGTGTTAGAGTAAGGATCATTTCGGGGCCGGGGCGCACCATAATTGCCAATAGCATTGACCGACTCTTCGGTCTCTTGAATAGTAGGGCATTGATCCGTGTGGTGGCTAGCATCATAACATAGACCGCAAGCGTTGACTTGCTGGGCCGTTCTCTTCGTGAGCAGCTGCTTCATAAGATCCTTGAGCTCCCTTACTTCAACATTCAGGGACTCATTCACCACACTAACGGACCTCACATTGGTCCTGGACCTTTGATTGCGGGCTTGTTGCGCCAAGATCTCCACCTTCTGAAAAGCTGCAGCGGGGGTCAAGTTCTCGTAACTACCCCCACAAGATGCATTCACGAGCCTCTTGTCATTGTCGCAGAGTCCCTCAATTATGTAGCAAATAAGATCCTTGGCTTGGTAGCCATGGTAGGGACAACTCGCGATGAGCCTCTTGTAACGCTCGTAATAGTCATAGAGGTTCTCGTCTTCCCCTTGCTCCAAACTGCTGAGCTGCTTCTTAATGGATGTTTGTTTGGAAGCGGGGAAGTACTTCTCAAGAAACGCCTTCTTCATGGCCGCCCAAGTAGTGATAGAGCCCGGCACCAAATAAAGGAGCCAGTCTTTGGCGGTGTCTTCAAGAGAGAAGGGAAAAGCTCGGAGCTTGATTTGATCCTCCGTCACATCAGTGAGCTTCATACTCACGCATACCGCGTGGAATTCAGTGAGATGCTTGTTCGGGTCCTCACCGCTCAACCCATGAAATTTGGGCAAGTGGTGGATGAGGTCGGATTTGAGCTCGAACTTCACACCCTCCCCGAGCTCGGGGAATTGAACAGCGAGCTGGTGTTGCTGGAGATCGGGCGCCGTGAGTTGGCGAATAGTTTTGCTCCGCCATGGCGTCTTCTGGTTCAGAGTCAAAGAGAGAGAAAGATTCAAGAAGGTTGTAGGATGTAGAGGGTTTGGGGGCACTCCTTATCTTCCGAAGAGTCCTGTCAATTTCTGGATCAAAACGAACAGGAGAAGTATTAGTAGACCGGGTACGGACCATGTGTTAGGTCCGCACCCCAAAGAGTGGTTCTGCGTACGAACCGCGGGCGCGCCGAGGGGGCCGCGGGCGCGGTTTGGGCGCAGAGCCCGAAAAACACACAAAAATCCAAACAAGAAAAAGATTCCCCGGCAACGGCGCCAAAATTTGACTCGGGCAAAGTAGTTGTTCCCTTATCAAAAATAAATCCCAAACAGGCAAACACAAGTATAGTAGGCAAGCAAGGGGTCGAACCCAAAGGAATCAGTTTTATTCAGATTTTAATGGTTTTCATGCAAATAATCAAAAGGGGTTTTGAAAGTTGTTTTCAATCAAAGTTATCAAGCAGAGTTCATTCAATCAATTCCACTTTATTAATCCGTTGATCATGAATTCATCCACCTCTTTATATGCTTAGGTCAATTCCAATCCCAATCATTAGAAATCACAAGTCCACGGTCCAAGCAATTCTATAACCCTAGGCAAGGACGCTTAACCTAGAATTAGCATAGAGCACAGGGATAATAGGAAATCAAATCATGCAATCAAGCTACGAGTCTCATGCACAACTTAACCATTGAATACTCTTCCCTAAACTAGTCCACGGTCCTAGAATAGAGTTGTTTCGAGAATAGGAAAGATGCAAAGACAACAACCAATCCTAATTCAAACAATAGATCTAAGTCAATCAAACAAGTTGATCAGGCTCATAAAATCAAACATAGATCATGGGATGAAGCACAAGAGTATCAATAAAGACCTAAGGATAAAGAGATTACCAGAATTTCACAACTTCATAATAAAGCTTCCTTGATTGAATAAACTCCAGAGGAGAGTTAGTTCTCCATTACAAAGAAAAATCTAATCTTTATTTGAAAGACAATTGATTGACAAGTATTGGATATTCTAAAAGCCTAGAAAGGTTCCCCTTATATAGCCCCAAAGATCAACCTTTTCGGACTAAATAAGATGGGAAACCGAAAGATAAGAAAGGAAACAAGATAAAAACGCCAAGATTTCGTCAGCTCCAAAGTCGGCTACCACCGCGACCGCGGCGGCCTTCAAATGGTCAAACCCGGTTCAGCTTCTACCGCGACCGCGCCGGAAGCAACGCGTCCGCGACCGCGCCGGAAGCAACGCGTCCGCGGCCTTCACGGTTTAGGTTGGTTCGCTCCTCCACGCCACCGCGCCCGCGTCATAAGTAACGCGTCCGCGGTATCCATGCAGTGGCGATTCTTCGTCTTTAAGCTCTTTAACTCTTGATTCTTCATGTCTTGTGTCTTCGGTCTTGATATTACAATAACGCTCAAAACTAACCTAAACACTCTCAATATAGCTCTAAAATACAAGAGTTATCCTATACAAAGTAGAGCGAATCAAGGGGCTGAAAGAGACGTTA
This sequence comes from Polygonum aviculare, assembly GCA_934048045.1. NCBI lineage: Eukaryota > Viridiplantae > Streptophyta > Magnoliopsida > Caryophyllales > Polygonaceae > Polygonum > Polygonum aviculare. Next base: position 13,881,461 of record OW204030.1, on the reverse strand, counting down.
ATGCTCTAAAAATTAGATATGGAGGAAGATGAAAAATTGTGATTTAGAGAGAGAGTGTGTCAATAATTGTGGAGAAAATCATGGGATATTTTTCAAGATATGGAAAGGGTGATTTTGTAGTAGGATTTAAGATATAATTGTGTGTTTCTCACCCATTTAGAAATCATGCACCTTTTTCATTCCAATATCCACCATTAATTAACCTCCATCTAATGGTTGTAATTGTATTGCATGTTTTACTCTAATTGTGTGTTTTACAAGAGCATTATTCCTATCTATCTATCTATCTATTATCTTCTATTACTATACACTAAAATGGAAGCAAATTCTGCCACCATATTGCACCACATCACCACTTTTTTTAAAATCTGTTTTATTAAATCTTGATTTTATCATAATCTTATAGATACTTAATTAAAATATTTGTTTGCGGCAAAATTTTCTCAAATTTATTACAACCGAAATTTTAAGAAAATTAACCGAAATAATAAATTTGGTTAATTTAATAAAAATTAAATACAAATTAATCTCTCAAATTAAAATTGGCCTATATGCATTTCATTTGGGACAAAATTGAGATTAATGTGGTGGGTACAGTTTTGGCCCATTAAACCATAAAAGGTGAAAAAAAAATCAAAATTAAAAGAAGTTATTTAGTGGTGGACCGGTGGTTAATTGGTAGTTACCAATTTAACTTCCCACCCAAATATGTATATAAAACGTAAAAGAAAGAATGGGGAAGACGGTTGGATTTTGGTCCCGTCCATCCATGGTGATCATCTCTCCACTCTTGCCTCTTGGTACTAATTGCAAAATTAAAAAAATGCAAAGCCAATGAGTGCATGTCCTTTTTGCAAATTCAAGTGCATGAAGGTTTGCTCCCTTACTATCTATGCAAGCGGAAATGACGAAGTGGGTGGATAAAAAAGATAATCACACAATATCAAACATATACGTGGAGGGGAGTTCAACAGGGGGAGATCAAAAAGCTTCTTCTTCTCCAATGGTTATCTTCCATTTGCTGCATAAAGCCAACAAGGCAAATCAAATTGCAGTAAAAAAATAGAAGAGGAATTGAAAATAAAGTTGAGTGGCGAAGGGGCCCTCCTAGTGTACTTAATCTCGACGTGGTGCATACGGGAGGGGCAAAATTCCGCTCGGACTCTTATCTTCTTCTTGTTCGTATAGTTTGTGCAGGGATTATCAAGACGGGGTGAAATCGAAAGTAGTTACTTTTGCGCCCTTATATCATGTGAATGATCATAGTTGATTCAGAGTAATTACTTTTGGATCTCTATGCTATCTTTGGAGTTGTGGTTGACTTGGAAGTAATCACTTTCGAGTCTCCATATGGGACAATTAACAGATTTGGAGTAGTTACTCCTGAGTCCTCGCACCATAAGAATCATGCGGGATTTTTTTCAAACCGTTATAATGTGAAAAACTACTTCAAGGTTTTCTCACATATATAAAGTTGGAGTATGATCATTGGAAATTACTTGTTAATATTCGGATCATCATACGAAAATATATATAAGAGGCTAATTAATCACACGTCCGATCGAGACCAAAAATCAGATTATTTGAACATGTATGAACACGTGAGAGTATGTGCTTGTTGATCCATGTATGATAGTTATAAGCGTATATGGATACGTATGATCACATGTGTATATACTTTTATTGGTCATGTACGTTCATACATGTCTGAAAATTGAAGCCTTTAGTCAATGTATAAATTTGATCTGGCATGAATTCAAACAGTTTCACTTTGCCAGATTAATATAGAAGGTCCTATATAAACCAAACTAAGAATGGTTAAAGGCCAGTTAAGGGGTATGTGTACTTGAATTCTTTGGCTTAAAGTTCACGTACCAAGCCCCGTAGGCCAATTCATAAAGATTTGGCTTCTTAAGCGATTATTAATTATCATGTACAATCCAATTGTATAAGTTTAAAAAATAATGGTTGATTACAAGTGCTGGCTGGCTGACATTAAAAATATATATATAATTTATATCAATGTGGTCATCTATTGTTATTCGGTATTGATATATACCATTTTTGATGATCAGTGTGTAAAATTTCCCTACAAAAATTAATTAATGAAATCAATTATTAATTAATTGGGGAGAATATATAATATAATACGAGCATTTTATCATGTAGAAAGAGTACATATAATATGCCTTTTCAAGAACTACGTATGATTTGATCCCGTTACATACGGGTACGTAGGAAATTTAACGTGAAATTCATACGCGTTAAATTCAATCACAACCCTAAATTGAAGTTTATGTATCATAAAGAACTACGTAAAGACTTGATGTTCTTTATGAACTACGTAGGAAACTTGATACAAATTCAATATATCAAGTTCAGTCGCAAATCTTAAATGAAATAAAATTAAGATTAACTTAGAACTACGTATGATTTGATCCCGTTACATACGGGTACGTAGGAAATTTAACGTAAATTCGTATGCGTTAAATTCAATCACGACCTTAAATTAAATTTTAATGGGTCCTAAAGAACTACGTGTTGATTTGATGCCTAATAAAGGCTACGTAGGAAACTCAATATATGACAATGTGTCATCGAGTTCAATCACACCCCAGTGTAAATTAACGTTGCCTAAAGAACTACGTAAAGACTTGATGTTCTTTTATGAGCTACGTAGGAAACTTGATATTGATCATATAGATATCAAGTTCAGTGGCAAATCTCAAATACAATAAGTTATATATCATCCTAGAACTACGTTTGACTTGATTCCATATCATATAAATGGATACGTAGGAAATTCGACATGAAATATAAATCTGTCGTATTCAGTCACAAATTAATTTCATTAAATCAAATTAAAAAAACATAGACATAAACTCTTAAGCTTTATGTTTGATTGTGGAGAGATTATACAACCCTTCCTAGAAGTTGGGTTTAATCTTATTCACATCGCACAAATGATAGTTGGTTTGAGCCCGAGCAACCCTTCCTAGAAGGTGGGTTTGGGTGCATTCCACTGATGTGTGGATACAAAACATATAACACACATCAAATCAAACAAAATAAAATTAATCACTCTGAACTACGTAAGGCCTGATTCTCTAGAAAAGAGATACGTAGGCAACCCATAAAATTGGGTGCAACCCAAATCATAAAAACCATTAAATATTTTGTATCGATATTACTTTTAATCAAAAGAGTCAAAAGAGAGGGTCGAACTAAAATAAAAATAATTATTATATGTTTTGCAATTTTGTGTACATTTTTGCCCAACAATATTAGTTCAATGTTAGATCTATCATAAACCTTTTATTTAAAGAAGTATTTTTTTCGCAACCTATAAATCATAATCATAATATTTTACTCATTTAATTAAATATCATATTAAATTTAAATTATTTTTCGTAGTTTATTATGGTATTTTTTTAAATCATCAATGGTAGCAAATTCTACCACTATATTTAGGACAAATACTCATTCTATTAAAATAATATATTAAATACATTTTTACTATCATATCATATTAAAATATCAATAAAAAAAAGTATATGTTATATTTAACTCATATATCACTAATATTGAATATTGATTACACTTTTGAAAAAAAAAGATAGATTTCTTAATTAAGATATAATTCGTTCACATTTTCATTATATTTTTATATATTTATTATTTAATTATTTGGCTCTCAAAAGATTGCGCCACGTGGTGCACTCTGGAATCGCTATGTGGTATATATTATTTAGAGGGTGATACTCTTACACACTTGTCATGCCAAGTTTAATTAAAATAATATTAAGTGTAATTAAGTGGAGTAGAGTCCCAATAAAGTGGTGTTTGTTTTATCTTTTATTACTTAAATACAAATCCGAACTAATTACGAACCTATAGGTTCGGATCGGTCCCACATGTTAGCTTTGTGTTGAAATTGGGTTGGGCCTTCAAATCGGGCCGATTTTTGAGCGGGCTTTTAATTTTTTTTTGGTCTTCCGATTGGGCTAATTTTTTTTACATCATATGTTTCAATTTAAATAACACTTTAGCCCAATACTTACTAAATAATGGTCCATATAAATCTGAATTTCCTTTAAATAAGCCACATTAACTCCATTTCAACGTTCCTCCCTAAATCAATTTGACCGACCATTGTCTCTAAGCTCCCAAATACCCTGTTGTATTCTCTGAGCAAAAGGACTCAAAACTGAGCTAAGTGCAGGTAAGTACTTCGATTTTCTTTGTGTATGAATAAAAAGTGCCGATTTTCTTACCCTAATTGTAATGATTCTGGGTTTTTTTAGGTTTAGTTCGAATGGATTCCGAAAAACCCTTGATGTTTAATTTGAATTCAGATTTGAATGAGGATAGTGGTTATAATGAGGATGAAGGTGGTGGTTATAATGAGGATGTATTTGAGGTGATGGCCTTAGGTGATGAGAATGATGGTTTAGAAGTTGATGAGGTCAATAATGATTCAGTTGAAAACGTTGATGATGTTGAGGAAAATGTGAACGACCAAACCCTTGAAGCACCGGTTTAGATTGATGAAGTTGAAATGGAAGAGGTGCATGAGCCAAGTGTCGATATGGTGTTCGAATCGGCTGGAGATTTGTTCGGATTTCTTCACGAGTGTGGTCAGTCCAATGGATTCCAACTCCGGTTTCAAACCTCACAAAGGAAAAAGGAAAAGGAAACCGAGGCAGATTCTTCTCAACAAGATCCTTATAATGGGCTAGTCAGCTTCCGGCTTATTTGTTCAAAAGAAGGTCAACGCCAATCACAAGCTAAGAACCCTTCGAAGACACCATCAACTGTTCGATGTAATTGCTGGTTTGTGTGTGGCGACGGTATCTCGTGGTATATCAAGTCACTAAAACTCAATCACAAGCATGATCTTAGGCCGGAAAACTCAAAGTTTTTGTCTAGCTATAGACAAATCAGTGGAGGCAATCGGATCATATTATTGGACAACGATAGGGCTGGTATTCCGGTGGCAAAGAATTTCAACTCTTTCGTAGCTCGGTACGGAGGCCACGACAAAGTCCTATTCTCCGAGAGGGATTGTCGCAATGCAATCAGCTTGGACAAAAGATTGAAACTCCGGAAGGGAGAGTTTGCAGCGATGAGGGAGTACTTCGAAACAATGATGACAAAGTCCTCAGACTTCTTCTACAGTTTCGATACTATGGACAAAGGTGCATTGAAGAATGTATTTTGGTCCGATGGACGTGCTAGGGTTGCATACAAGGACTTTGGTGACATTATATCCTTCGACGCCACATATGTCAAAAACCGATATAGAATGCCGTTTTCTCCGTTCATCGGAGTGAACCATCACAGGCAATCAATAGTAGTCGGGACTGCATTATTGGGAAGTGAAGATGTCGTTAACTACATATGGTTGTTCAAAACGTGGCTCACGTGTATGGATAACAAAGCACCAAAGGGCATTATAGCGGATCAATGCAAAGCAATGGGTAAGTTGTCTAACCATATTCTGTTTATAAGCTATCTTTTCTTATGTTTTTATCAATAGCCTGTTACAAATCGGTTTTTACCGATATCCGGTTACAAAGTTATTGTTAGATAGAATCTATTAACATAGAATATCTTAGGTTGTTATTCATAGGATCTCTTGTGTAATCTTATTAATGTATGGATCGGAAGAGAGTATTTATAAACGAATACATTAGCTCAAGATAACCCTAGTACATATCTCTAAGATAATTACACATACGGAAAAGATAAAACCTATCCTATAATAAGATAATAACATATCTTTGGCCAAATTGATTTATATCTTACCTAGGGTGAGATTATTATATCCTAAATATATAAATAATGAAAATCTCACACGTATGTTAATTATCTTTATGTTTGTATTCAGAGAACGTTATCATTGAGGTGTTTCCAAACACAACACACAGGTGGTGCTTATGGCACGTTATGAGGAATGCAAAGAAACACATGGAGAAACTCAATGACGTTGCACCATGGGATGACATCGCAAGTGGAATGCACAAGGTGTTGCATTTCTCATACTCAGTGGCCGAATTTGAGACGAAATGGGAGCAATGGATATCTGAGTGTGGACTTGAAAGGAGCACATGGTGTAGATTCATGTACGAATCAAGAACAAAATGGGTGCCAATCTACTTCAAAAGTTCTTTCTAGGCTGGAATGTCTACTACGCAAAGGAGTGAGGGCATGAATATTATTTCTTCAAAGGGTTTGTTAATGGCAACACATCCCTGCAGGAGTTTGTCAAGCAATATGGAACTGCAATGGCCAAGCGTGCAATGGCCGAGGATAAGGACCAATTTGATTCGGTAAACAAGCCTTATCTATGTGCCACAAAGCATGCGTTTGAGTCTCCCTTCCAAATGCTCTAGACAACCAAGAAGTTCAGACAATTCCAAGCAAAAGTCAAGAATTTGACACATACTAATTCAGACAAGGTGGAAGTGATTGGCAAAATCAGAGTTCATGATATTGTCGTGAGGTGGTGGTCTGGTGAGGTACATAAAAGCAGGACATTTAAGGTGTATTATGATCTAGACAATCACGACGTTAGTTGCACTTGTCAAATGTTTGAGTTCATTGGAATTATGTGTTGCCACACACTGGCTGTATACAATATGGAGGCAGTGAGACTAGTCCCTCAAAAGTACATACTCGATCGTTGGAGGAAGGACTTGCCAAGAGAGCACATGAAGATTAGGGTTCCATACTACACTCTGGACTCCTTTAAGCCGAAAGAGATGGAAAGGTATGAGTCAATTAAGGCAGACTTTGAGGCCATTGCTACTCTCTCGATGACAAACAAGGAGTTGTTTTCTGTGGTCAAGGGAGCATTGAAAGATTTGAGCACAAAGGTCCAGGCCATATCTGAACGTCGTGGCCTACCTTATCACTCGCTAGCCAACACAGGGAGAGTTTATGTAAAGCGTTGAAGTTCCGATACAAATGTTGTGAACGACACTGGCAATGCATCCAACAGTGGTGAGCCCGTGCATGATCCAACCGATAAAAGGGGCAAGGGTCGACTTTCTGCTCGTCGAAAAGGATATGGAAATGATAAACCTGGCTACTAGAATAATCGCAAAGGTCCTCAGTCACAACAAGTGCCAAGCTCATACCACCAAACACCACCACCACAAGTGCCCTTCCCATACATATTACCACCATTTCAAGTTGTCCATCATGGAGGACCAAGTAATCCGGCCACGTCCACCTTTTTACTTCACGTATCCACAAAACTAATGTAATGTTTTGTTCGACTTTTATTGTGAGTCGTACGCTTTTTGGACAAGTACACTTCTTTTGTGTTTTCATTGTGTCGATCATTGTTCCGCAAAGTATAAGTCAGCTCAACTATTTGCTAAGTGAATTGTTGCGGATTTAGTTTGCTTTGGAATTGTAGCCTAAGTTGTTTTGGAGGATAAGTTGATCACATAATGTAGTACATTATGACTTTTTTTTAATGGACTTATAATGAAGTTTAGGCCTAAGTAATAAGTAATGCTTAATGTGGCTCATCATGTGTTGCAAGCCCATTAGGAATTGTTGTAGAGCTAGATGGAAAAAGAGCTCTAAAGCTTTTAGTAAGTTCTTGGAGAGAAGAGAGATTGGAGATGATGTATATAGCTATCTTTGCTAGCATTTTTTTGGGTAGATATCTTTGCTAGCATTTTTTTGTAACAAAGATGACAGGAGTAATGCTTAAAGGGTGGGTATTACCATATAGTGTATATCAGTCACGATTAGGGTTAGGGTTATGGTTAGGATTTAACTTAGAAAGAGATTGTATCGTATGTTAAATTCATTTGTGCAAATTACTAAGTTAAGATTTATTAATTCGACCAAAACAAAGATGACAGGAGTTTAAGTAAAAAAAAATCGGATATTCTATAGGATTAGGGTTAGGGTTAGGATTTAACTTCAAAGAGATTTATAAACATTTTTTAAAGTGATATGTCAAAAAAAATATAATACGTAATATTGTTGAGCAAGTGTTGTGAAATAATGATAATCAACTTAAAAGCAATTTTTGAGCAACTACGTAATTGTTTGTTATTGTTGAACAAGTCTTAAGCAAGTATTGTTGAGCAAATCTTCATCCATATCTTTTCCTTTTTATTTTTATTGAGAGTAATTGAGAGTGGTACTTGATTATAGAAGTTTGGCTGATTAATTAGGTTTAGGGGATTTATTGTGTGGATACATCATATATTAATCAACTTTCAACCATTTACATATTACATCATTTAATTAATTAATTAGGCTGCTCGATTTATAGTAAGTATTACTCGTATATGTGTGCATAAATATTGCAACCCAAAACAAATGCATGAATAAATATTAGATCCATGGTTAGGGAAAGTTGTAATTAATTAGTAGTAGTAGAATAGGATTACAAAAGATTATAGATTTGTAATCTGTAAAAGTAGTAGAATAGAAGTACAAAGGATTACAGATTTATAATCTGTAATTAGCCAGCCGAAAAAAAGAAAAACAAGAACATGAAGAACAAGAAAGTGCATGCACTGAAACTACAAAAACACAAACACAAAAGCATAAATATTAAGATTAAGCTTTCCCATGCGCCAGTGTCGTGCATGACCTAGTAGTGTCGTGCATGAAATGTAAACATAATTAATATAGTTAGAGTGATCAATTTATTTTAAGTGATACATTGTAAATGCAAGTGAACATACATTTTTTGAATATTTTGCCGGAAATGCAAGTTAACAATGAAAAATGAATTTTGAGTGATCAACCCATAAAATCTAATCTAACAAATCAATAAAGTTTGAACTGTGGCATTAATTGTCCACTGTAATTCATTCTTATATGTTATTATGTTTCTAGACCGACCGAATAATCCGTTTCGAGAACCGACCGAAACCGACTCAATCGAAACACGAATTAAAGGGTTGAGATGTGAGATAAATTTTAACAAAGACTTGGGTTTCGATTTATACTGTATTATAGTAGATAAGTCGATATTATCATCAACCGAAAACCATTTCAACCAAAATCAGATTCAATCGGAAATTAAAAAAATCGACTCAACCCAAAACCGACTCAATCGAAACACGAATTAAAGTAACCGATTATAATGTCACTACATATAATAGATTTTTTCACAATTTCTTGTATGATATAGTTTTGATTAAAAATATATATAATGACACTAGCATAATATTCTTAATTTTCACAATTTAGGGTTTTAGGGTCTAGGGCTTAGGGTTAATTTATGTCGTGCACATGATTTTTTTTTGTTGAAGATGGCTTGGAAGAAGTTTGATTTCCTTTTACTATAAAATGAAAGATAATCACAAATGAAATAATTGGCCTGACAAGCATTTATTAGCGCAGGTTCCCAATTTCCTAAATATTGGGAGGGTGATCATTGGAGAATCATAGTGTCTTTTTTTAAGAGGAAATAGTACCAAATATTTTGTAAAAAATCGAAATATTACATATGTTGGTTATCATATGTTGTCATTGGATTTATGTTGTTGTAAAGTCTAAACCCTAAAGTTTATCATATATTCTTTAGTTATAATGTGAGACCCTACGATTTTAACGACTCGATTCTACGATCCGATCTATCTTGGTTATCATCATATGTTGATTCGATTCAACGATCCAATCTATGTTGATTATCATATGTTGATTCGTTTCTACGATCCGATCTATGTCGGTTCTCATATGTTGGTTACGATTCTAACAATTCGATCAATGTTGGTTATCATAAGTTGGTTACCCAAAAACCAATTCAACCGAAAACCGATTCAACCAAAACCTGATTCATTCGAACATTGAAAAAGTCTAGTTCACAAATATTTGTAATTTTGTATTAGGCTATCATATGTTGTAACTTGATATATGTTGTTGTAAAGTCTAAACCCTAAAGTTTATCATATATTTTTTAGTTATAATGTGGGATCCTACGATTCTAACGACTCGAGTCGACGATCTAATTTATCTTGGTTATCATCATATGTTGATTCGATTCAACGATCCAATCTATGTTGGTTATCATATGTTGATTCGTTTCTACGATCCAATCTATGTCGGTTCTCATATGTTGGTTACGATTCTAACAATTTGATCTATGTTGGTTATCATAAGTTGGTTACCCAAAAACCAATTCAACCGAAAACTGATTCAACCAAAACCCGATTCATTCGAACATTGAAAAAGTCTAGTTCACAAATATTTGTAATTTCGTATCTTTGTATAGAAGGAAAGATGTTTTATTTGCTTTTGTTAATAATTTGAAAATATAAAGACAAATAAAATGAATTACATTGGGCGGCTGACAATCTTTAATTAACTAGCGCAGGTTTCCAAGAGTTTAATCATCATATCAGTGCAATGATTAACTTTTTTTTTCCAATGAAGGCAAATGAAGTTGACCATTTAAATAATTAAATAAACAACGGATGGATGTACATTCTAGCCTTTTAGTGTCCGCTTCAATTTTATCATATACTCGAAGTTTAGCTTGTTTTAAGTTAATGAATGTATTTGTTTGATCATAAAAAAAATAAAACAAATATCGACCTCATATAGTCCTAAAATACAATTCCTTATGCAATATATCTATGTACAAATGTTGTAGCCTTATTCTAAGTTGTAACCATATATGAATGGAGGAGTAATCTTATTAATTACTATTTTCAAATTAATTAGTCATTCATCCTTGTATACAATAATTCATGAAGCCATATTTTATAATGCACAAATGACTCAATCTCACTTAGTTTGAGTGATCATTTCATATTTCCATAATGCACAAATGACTTCAATACTCATTCGAGTTTGTAATGTTCTAGTGATTAAACTCATACGGTGTACTACCATATGGAATCACAATATTGCTTACAAGGGTACCTTACAAGTGTACATAAGTTTCTATATACTTTAACATATAGGGTTTTACATTACACATGTAGTGTTTAGGGCCTAGGGTTTAGGGTTTAGGGCTTATGGCTTATGGCTTATGGCTTAGGGTTTACGGTTTAGGTTAAATGGCTTAAGACGATTATACAATACTTTAGGTAAAAGTTTGTTTCAAGTTATACTTATATATTGATATTGTCATCTTTAATCACTAGAAAGCTTACTCTAATACGTAAAATATGTACATATATATGTCACGTGTCCTTGTAAACGATGTTATCCAAATCCCGACTCGATCCTCCGATTCCAACGATTCTACGACCCTAAAGTCATAAATCGATTGTACATTCCGATCTATGTTTGTTACGATTCTAACGATTCGATCTATGTTGGTTTGTAAGTAATTTACCTTTTAATTAGGGCTTATAGGGCATATGGCTTAGTCCTTGTAAACGATGTTATCCAAATCCCGACTCGATCCTCCGATTCCAACGATTCTACGACCCTAAATTCATAAATCGATTCTAACGATTCTACGACCCTAAAACCATTATAACGATTCAAACCTTAAAATCGATTATACGATCCGATCTATCATTTATGTTGGTTACGATTCTAACGATTCAATCTATGTTGATTTGTAAGTAATTTACCTTTTAAGTAGGGCTTATAGGGCTTATGGCTTAGTCCTTGTAAACGATGTTATCTGAATCCCCACTCGATCCTCCGATTCCAACGATTCCACGACCCTAAAGTCATAAATCGATTGTAAGATCCGATCTATATATGTTGGTTATCAAATAAAATGATCTAAAACCTAAAACGAAATCATAAATACAATATTGTTTATAAATAATCCTCAAAAAGGCTGAAATACTAATTTTTTGCATATAGAATGTAAAAAATAAATAATAGAATGTAAAATACTAATACTAATGTAGTGTTTTATATGATCCCAAAACCCCAATATTTTTAATAGAATGTAAAATAAAACGTTGTTTTATTATCTTTGATAAAATATTGATAATAAAATTAAAATATACTCCGTAGTTTTTTTTGTGGTCATACCTCCATAGTTTATTTGATTTCGCAATCAAACATTAGTTCAATATTGTTTATAAATGGATTTATGCAGGTTTTAAGCTCTCTAAAGCCTAAAACGAAATCATAAATTTCAACCAAAAAAAAAAAACGAAATCATAAATAAAAATATTGTTTGTAAATAATCCTGGTGCATTTAGAATAACACTTTATGTTGGGAAATGAAGTCATGCATTGGCGGGACACATGCATTGGCGGGACACATGCATTGGCGGGAGACACAATAAGCAAGACAAATCAATTCCTTCTAAAACACTCAAAGAGATTTCGAGTATTCATCAAATCAATCCTTCAGCTATAAAATTTTCAAAAATTTTCAAAATTTTCACTTCTCTCTCAAGCCAAAGTTTCAAACTTTCAATTGCCTCTCAAGCCAAAATTCAAACTTTCAATTGCCTCTCAAGCCAAAAATCGATTCTTCAATCCATTTTGTTTATAAGGTATCTTTCATTTCATTGAATGTGTAAATCCTTCCTCAAATAAATCTGTAATTTCTTCAATCCCTCTTTCTTTTTCCTTCATCAATGTTCTAATCATTCCAATTTGTGTAGATTTTGCTCAAGCTATTTCAGGGATGAATCATCAAGGATCATCATCAAGTACCAGATCGCCATTTAGGCCAAGGAATGCGAATTGTTTCTGCAATCCACCTACTAAAGCTACAATTCGGATATCCGAGTCCTAGAAACCCGAATCGTGTGTTCTTCAAATGTGACCATTGTGGGTTCTTCAAATGGTTAGATGGCTCAAACGATATAGACGAGGCCCAACACTTTGGTGCTTATCGAGATGATATCCAAGCTCTTAAGCGTGATCTGAAGGAGCTAACCTCCTTTGTGCATAGAATAGTTCAAGTAGCATTTGTCTTGTATTTTATTTTATTAATCATTATGCTAAGTTAAATGAAGAAGCTCATGTAATCCATAATGGATCGTTTTGTATTTCAAGTTTCATTTTATCTAAGTTTAATGTATGTTATCCATAATGGATCTTTTTATCTAACTTTAGTGTATGTTATCCTATGCTTCAGTTTATCTAATTTTAGTGTATGATATCCTAAGCTTTACTATGCTTATTTCTAGGTTATACTTATTTCAATGTGTGTTATAATCTATAAATTAAAATAAAATTCAGCCAAGACATATCTATAAAATGAAATAAGATCTTCATCGAAACAAAAAATGAAATAAGATACAAAAACCCATCCAAATAAAAAAACAAGTGCCATTTGATTAACGAGGTAAAGATACAATCAATGCTTGATAAAAAAAATACAATGAATTAATGATATCAAAAAACGAAGCCATTGGTAAACATAAAGGCTTCTGATTATGTATTGGGCCATGCCATAGCCTAGCCCACGATAAATATAAAGCCCACATGTAGCACTATGATAACATATGCTGTAATTTAGGATTTAACTTAGCAATTTATACTCACTTTGCCCTAAATCAATATACGATATATCCACACAACAAATCATGCATTTCAACTGAAAACATCAAATATACAAAGACTAAATATCCAAACACAGCATTCAACCAAAAAAAAAATCCAAACACAACAACAAACCGACCAAATGTTCAAACTACGAAAAAACAAAACTTGGAATTAATGGTGGTTATAATTCTAATTGCAGGGAGGCAAACAATCGGCCCAAATATAAGGCCCAACTACCAAGCCCATCTGCCCAAAGGATTAATTATGTACAAAGTATGATATATGAAGAATAAGTGACTAATATATGAAAAATATGCTACTTTAGATAAAATATATCATTTCATGAAAAATAAATGTCATATTATTACTTGCATTTTTTTTTGCATAATATTACGTATCATGCATAAATCGAGGGACCTAAACACTTATAAGGCTTAAAATCCGAGGGCAATATAAATCGTACGTACTTAAACCAATTATAATGGAGGTTAATAACTCAGTAGTTTTAAATTAACTTTTGCGAAAAAAAATTAAGTTATAAACCGCACTAAACCAGTTGTCTTCAATCAAGAGAGATCAATACTTATAATGGAGGTTAAATAATCTCTTAGTTCGTTGCCTTCAATCAGCAATCAAAATGCCCTAAGGGTGGAAAATTTGTTAAGTTAAAATCACACTTAAATTGGTCTAGGGCTTAAAACTATCAGGTTTGTTTATGAGCTAAAATAAATTAAAACCCAAAGTTAACAAAAAAAACGTGAAGTTGATCCATAAATTTTGGCCCAAATGAAAGGCCCATAAAGTCTCATGTACACAATCCTAAGTGGGACCCGCCCGACCCTATAGGCTTGGTAATCTACCAGAATTATGAATTATTGGGATAAAGATAAATTCAAAAGCACTTTATTGATGCTATCACCCACTATCTACACTTTAATATCATTCTATTAAAGTTGGCATGACAAGTGTGTGACACAAGAGTTCTCCATACTAGGGGTAAAGCCCGTGCGTACCACACGGGGGTTATCAGGTTTGAGCACAAAATAATTGGGAACAAAAGTTTGTGTCGTGTGTGTTTACTATGAATATTGTATATTGGTCTTGATCGGAATTTAAAATAGAATATTGTATATTGGTACTACTCTATAGTTTGGGTGTTGGGAATTCTATAGTAATAAGGTAATAAAAATCTTAGGCAGAACTTCTGCAAGTACAAATTTGATTGTGTGTATCCGCCGTGTTTTTATTAATAGCGAATATGTGGTCGGTTATATGTAAGTAAATTGCGGGCCTTGCCCATCATGTATACTAGTACAAACCCCGTACCATGTACGGGTAACGTAAATATAAAATCGAATCAATCGATTTGAGATCGAATTTTGATACGAATATGCTTTTAACTCGGAAACTTATAAGTCCGAACCTATTGACCTATATATGTACTTTTATTCATACAATTTTAATTCTAAAATAGTTCTAATCAAAATTCCAAATTTATATTATTAATGAATATACTATTGACAAATGTGAATTTTTTTTCACTATTCTTCAAGATTCAATAATGACAAAAATGTATACTAATTAATAAGAATTTTTTTTAAAGAATATAAAAGAAAATCACTTGAATTTCCTTATTCATATAAGGATATATAATTGAGTAAGATGTTAAGTATACATAAGGAAATTGAATAAGATATCAAGAAGATATATAAGTTATTTTTTAAAAATCAATGCAAAAAATCATTATTTTATACAGGGTTGATGACGTGGCGTAAATTTTAACAAAGACTTGGGTTCCGCTTTATATTGTATTATAGTAGATTTGCGCAAAATGTAACGCCAAAGTGATCCTGATAGAATTTGTTCGGTTCCTTGTACTTTTTAAAAGATATTTTCGATGTCTATCAAATATTTATAGTTATATTATATATATCGCTTGTGTTGATCTAGGATTAAAGTTGTAATTTTTATGATTGCATGGAAGATGATCATAATATAATGTAATAATGTGTCAGATTTGAAGAGAGCAGTATGGCTGTGATTATATAGACATAAATTTGAAAAGATTAGATGAATCAATGTTTTGATCGCGTTTAATGTTAACTTAATTAAATACCATAGTGTAACAGATGTTTAAAATCCCGCACACATGCTCGTATATATTGGTTATAGTGTGAACATCGGAACAAAGGTGTGCCATTATAATATAATTCGGCCCGATCGGCCGTGGGTGCTATTTAACTGGCCCTTATTGTGTTTCTTGTTTAGGGTTTTTGGCGACTTCTTTGAGAGGTACGTAAACAGTTCAGTTTCTCTGATCGTTTTCTTGTTCTTCGTTCTCTTTCTGTGCCTGTCTTCTCATTTTACATGTTTCTTCTTCCTATTGTAGTGTTCGTGAACTCGTCCTTGAAGTTCTTTACCGGAATCAGTGTGTCCGTTGTCTCCTCTGCGTTGATAATCACCGATTTAATTGCCCAGGTATTCGTCCATTGAACTGTTTATTCGACGATTGGTGCTTCTTATATGGTGCTTAGGTGATTGTATTTGTTTATTTTTGGGTATAAAGGTGCATTTGTATTGTTTCTGAGTAACTGACTGTGTTGATAAATCTCAGATGGATAACATGGTTGCATGTCTTTATTGTTGTTTAGAATTTCGTTTTAGATCTTCTGTCGCAATTTGCTTTGTTGTTGTTGTATTTTTTAGGCCTGTTTTAGTATATAATTTCGACTGCTACTTGATGTCCACAATCTTTGAAATTGCGATGTTTTTGGATGTTTAAGTCTGCTTGTTGTTAACTGTCTAGTTCAGGCTGTACTGTGACTTTTAGACGCATTGTGTCATTCCTTGTATTGTTACTGTTATTGCTCATTTCAGGATGTTTTACCTATGAGTTCTTTGTTGTTGCTCTTGTTTTGCTTGGATTGTTTTCCCTGGATTAACTTATTATTCCTTAGGAAATGTGTTGTACATGGATTTGCACTGTTGCAACTGCTGCCCTTTACTAATTTAGTTGTTCCATGTTGTGATTGGTATTTGCAGGCAAAATGACATCGAGTTCATCCGACTCTGATATTAGTGGTGATGAGCTCCATGAGTTCCATGACAAAATATACGCTAAGATAGTCAATCGCCGCATCAGGGTTCGGCGTCCAATTGGCACCCTCATGTGCCCTTTCTGTCCGAACAGAAAGAGGCAGGTTTGGGACATTGTATCGCTGAGGCAACATGTTAATGGCATCAGTCGCACCTTTTCGGTGAAGAGGTCACCAAGAATGAAGGCAAGGCATTGGGCACTAGTCAAGTACATTGACACCATCCTGTCCAACGAAGCATAGTTGCGGAGTTCTCGATCGGCCTCGCCTACTTTATGTCATATATTTATCTCTTTAATCTGAGTATTATTATGTGTTTGAACGTGTGCTGTTGGACACTGTTTTACCCTTTGGAAGATTTCGGTTCCTTTTGGCTTTTTTTGGGTTTGGATTTGTGATGCTATGTACACAATCCACTCTAAAACTGAATGATGCATACTATGCTAGTATTATATATGAATGGCGTATTTACCACTTTTTAAGCTGTTTAATGTATAGTTTTTATCATTTGTTTATTTAATGCGTGTTTTTTTGTAGCAGGTGGCTGTATAAAATGGTTTAATTTGATAAGCAAGAGGGTTAACAAAGTGAAATGTAAGTGGTTGTGCTTCACTGTAGGCCAAATGTAGTATTAAATATGTGGATCGTAACATTTAAAAACGCGGCAATGTTATCTGAAAATGAAATATTTGCCTACCGAGGCAAATTAATATGGGCGGCAATCTTATCTTCGAATGAAATATTTGCCTATCGAGGCAAATTAATATGAGCTTTTTCAACCTGGGCTCTTTCGCTTTTGTTGGGTTGGGCTCACAAATCTATTTGTTCTCCCCCTTTCTTCATCAATCTCAATTTCAATCGTACATATGGGTGAAGTGTTTGGTCTCGAAATGGACACCTGTTTGTTGTTGTTGTCCTCATGCTCGCCATTGCCTTCTTGGTAAGCTGAAATTTGACCGATCTTCGTTTTTTCCTGATCTAGGATTATAGTAAGCTTTGCTTTGTTGCGCTCGTTTGGTTAATGCCTTGGCGAATTTAGGTGTTCTTTGTTCTATGGAACTATAATTCTGGGTGCCTTTGCTGATTCCCACGTCTAGGGTTAATTTGGTTTGTTTAATTAGGAGGATTTCGGCCTTTTTTGGGTTGTGTGTTAGTTGCATTATTTGCGCTGTCGAGTTATCTATTTAGGGATTTGAGTTGATTGAGTGGATTTCGATGTAATAGGATATCACTTTTTTAAGGGATATTGCTCTAATCTAGGTCATCTGTGGTCTTGTAGTTTGTTTTGAAGGGGTGTTAATCCAATTCCTCATAGTTTTTGGCAAATGCTATTTAAGTATTCAATGTTTGATTTGATTAAACGTGTGGACGTGTATATTATTAACTGAACAACAAACAGAGGTTGAAATTGGTCTTGGGAAAAAGGCATTTTGCAAATAGTAGTTTGATCCATATATTGAAAACCGCCTATAAGGTAGGATAATCAGGTTACTGTGGGGTTGTAATAGGTAGTAATTAAACGTTTAAGTCTGCATTTGCTGGCTTGATTTTAAGCCACAGTATTATTATTTTAAAGTATAGATTTCACAGGCCTGATTCTGAGTACATCATTGTTTAAACAGGGGAATAAAATTTCAAGGGTTGTTCGATTCAAGCTATGTCATAAGCTGCCGCTAACGTAGGATCAGGTAGGTAATTATATGGTTATTTAATTTTGTCTAGGTGTTGCCTTTTTCTTGGAAATTAGATTTTCTTACAGTCCAGCGGGCTGTCATAGGAGAATCTTTAAGCCGAGTAAACTAAATTGGATTTCTTGGTGATTAATTTTGAAACCAAAAGGATGGTGTATAAATGTTGGTGAGTTAATCATTACTGGTAAAATGTCATGGAGCGGTACATTACACCAATAATGGTAAAGTTTCAGAATAGTAAACTAAGATAGGAATATAAGTATAGTTGTCACATCACTAGCTAGCAAAGCCCCAGTAAAGGTTGTTACTCTTCGTGCGGGTTAAGGGCAGTCAATTCGTCATTTAGCTTGCCACAGTCCTGAATATCCGTTACGTTATAAATTCTTGTATCCATGGTTGCACTCAGATAGATAAGACCTGATAACCCAGTGATAGCATAGTCAAAATGAGTGAGTCTAGAAGGTCAAATTAGGGATTTGTATAGGATAAATTACCCTTAAGCTCATCGACGGTCATAGCAGCAAAGATAATAGCAGTGTTTTCTGATGCATGAGCTCGGCTTGCAAGTAATTGTGCACAAAATCTGCCCCAAAGGGTGATTTCCAAAGTCGCTCCACTGAAACAAAACATGTCCGCAAAAATTAGGGCAACATTGTTAATAGGATAAGAGTTAATTTAAACTGTGATTCTAGGATGTGTCACCTTCCATTGATCAGCTTACAATCCAAATAGATGTAGTTTTCTGGGCCTTCTCTAGGCTTTCCCACACTGAGAATGTTTCCCACGACGTCTACACATACATAATCTAATAGTTAATATTCAGGGGCTGGGCCTATATTCTGCAGTGGTTAAAACTATGACTGTTAATAACCCACCAATCAAGTATTTGTTGTCGATATATTTTATGTCTTCAAAAGGAACAAATTCGAATGGATGGCGTGTGAAACCTTCTATTTCCATCTCAAACTTTAATACTGTCGTGTTGGGGAGGAATATGAGAGCATAATTATTGTCTTTGCAGATCCTATAACTGTCTTTATTTGCTATAACCAAAACACAGTTGAGTTGATAGATATTTCCTTCGTTTAAGCATAGCACTGAAAGAGGGGAAAACTTCTGGAGTGTTGTACATTGTACAATTTTTCCCTGACATGGCAACATAATTATAATTATGATAGGTCATTAAGGATTAGCAGGGAGTATTTGCTAGATTCATACCTTGTGGTCGGATAGGAGGTATTCTGTTGCCATGTAATTCCCATCTGGTGTCTCACTATCCCACCTTCGGCTAGCCATAACTAACAGATTGCATACTGTTTTCTCTCTTAAACTATCAAGAGCTGTAATTTGATTTTTACTAGCAATGGTTTCTGGCATGGCCTGTAAGAGATGAACACGTATTTAACTAAATAATTGTAATCTACGGTAATAGAAACATGGATTATTTATGAGAAGAATAATATCAGAGCTGGGTTTTGTGTCTCCATTGTTGGCAGATATTTAGCTTTTCTTGTTGTTACAGTTTGTAGTGTGGATAATGTATGGTTTCCATTTGGGCGTTTTTAAAACATATATATACACATGATAATTGGTCTCTTGGGCTGCCAGTATTCTGAATTGCCTGTAAATATTCCCCCTAATGAATTAGAATGGTCATTCAAGTGAGTGCTGTTAATCTGTTATACCTTTAATATTTCAGTTACATACCAACATCAATGTAATTTAAGTTTGAGCCATTTATTGGCATTCTAAACATAAAAAGTAATGATGCATGAAACTAATTTGGAATGTAACAATATATATGACATGTTAAAGACACGGGTTGTATCTCATGTTGTGATCTCAACAAATTTTAAAGGGAAATAGGTTATCTTGTTTAAAGGTTTTGATATTGTTTGTATTTGTTTCTTAAAAACAGAGTATGCTAGATTCAAAATGTATGGAATTTAAATCTGCAGTTGCATGATATAATATGTAAATGTAATGGTGTTCATGGAAAACCCAAAGTGACATTTTATTGGAAATTAATGAATATACAAACCTAATTTCCTGTCTTCTATTTATAATGGAAACATACATCGTGGGTGTTTGTTTTTAAATGCATAATATCAACTCAGCAACAGATCATACATTGTTGTGAATATATTCCCAGCTTTGTTTTCCAGGTACATTGTTTTCAATATCTGGGATGGGTATTCCTCCAAGGTTGCCGAGTAAATTGGAATTGGTTTGAACTGCATTGTTGCGTGCGCCATTTGGATTGTGAATTAGATGCTAGGTATAAAATGTGGTAACTTGTTCTTTGTGTGATGCTATTATATTCAAAAACATTTTACCATGCCGTATCTTTTTCCATCGTTACCGTTTTATATGACGCTAACTATGTAGAATCTAATTATTATAGCTGTTGTAGATATGTAGGAAAACATTAAACAAACGACATGTATAAGAGAATATATACATTGCCTTGCTAAATTTGGTGGTAAGGAAGGATAAACATTGTTATCAAAACCTTTAGTGGAATGATTGTAGATACAATATATTGATCCATAGTAAATTAGCAAACATAACAGTGAATTATAAAACATAATAGAGATAGTATTGAGGCTGATATCCAAGCTCTTTTTAGAAAGTCTTCAAATATTGTGATGTGATTATGCCAATGCATTCCTGAGCTCATTGCATTCCTTAAAGTCTGCTGCACTGTAGATATTTGAGTCCATAGTGGTGCTCAGATAAATCTCACCTAACAATAAAGTAATGCAAATAATGTTTGAGTGAATAGGATCTGTGCTGGAGCAATGCAAAATGTAGCAGACATAAATCTAAAACAATAAGTTGTGTAGAGTGACATACCATCAAGTTGTTTGACTGCCATGGAAGTAAATACTATTGGAGTGTTTGCTGGTGCATAGGACTCTGTTGCTAGGAAATCTTCACTGGATCTTTCCCACAGTATAATTGGCAAAATTATTCCTTTGGAACACAATAAATTAGAATGGAGAGGGAATAACAATCAGAGTTTGAGTAGTAGGGTTTGTATGGTATTTTTTACCTTTTATTGATCACCTTACATTCTAAGTAGATGCATCCTCCTGATTTTTTTCTTGCATCTGTGATTGTATGGAAGTGGCCAACAATATCTGTGTATATATATGTGAAAAGTTTTTGTTGTGGTTTGATAAGTATATTTCTGGAAACAGTAAACTTCAACGAGTGGTAATTTACCTATCAGATATTCATCATGCACATACTTGATTTCTTCAAAATGTATGAATTTAAAAGGGTGGGGAATAAAGCCTGTACTACCGATGTCTAGTTCTGCTGCGGTCGTGTCATGTGCAAATATAAGCATGCATTTGTTGTCTTTGCATATCCTATATGTGTCTTGGCTGGGTATGGCTAAGAGATTCATAAGCCGATAGATTTTTCCTTCTCTTAATAAAGGCCCCTTAATACCGAACAGATCTTCGATTGCAGAGCATTGTATTATATTACCCTGTTATGATAAAGTAATTATTAGTTTTATAAATTCTAAGTAAATAATAGGGGCCTTGTTAGTTACACCCCAGACGGTATGATAGAAGGTATTCTGTGCTTATGTATTCTCCCTCTGATGTATCGTTTTGCCACACTCGACTAATCATTACTTCAATCTCGCTGACCGGTCCCTGCTGTAAACTATCTAATGTTGTTTGTGCATGTCTATTGGTGGTAGTTCCTAGAGTAGGCTGTATGTGGAGTGTAAATCAAGTAAGACTCCAATTGGTAATATAGAAACAGAGAAGGAAAGGAATGCATTCATACCAATTCTGGATTATTTTGTGCCATACTTGTATTGGTTGTTGATTGTCTGCTCTCTTTTTGTTTGCACCGAGAATTAGTCACTTTTGTAATATCAAAGTCTTCTCTGTTTTTTATAGTAGGTGATGATAAGGGATATAAACGGTTATTGAATGAATTTTGTAACTGTTATCTGCATTTAATGGGGCTGTGACAGTTTCCAACCCTTTTGTGATCTGAACATTGCAAACTTTATTGTTTCTATATATAGGTGTTGTGTTTATGTGAATGGACAGTGGTAACTGTGATATCTCATTTGGCTTAACATTAAATTAAATTCAGTATAAAGATGGTGGTCTCCAACAAATTATACCAACACACGCACTTTTTTTTATAATTTTGATTAAGCTTTTACTGAACAAAGGATCATTGTATGTACATGTGAACAAATGTCCTGAAGTGATTAGAGGTCTGTAAATTGGTTTCCATTCATGTGAATAAATGCAGACCTTGCATATAGTCAGTGCATAATTCAAATGCCAACACTGTTGCTCCAGAAAGTCTTTGGTATCTATCTTGTAGTGTTGCAATTAGAAAGTGAATAGGTGGAAAATAAGAAATATACTTAGATAGACCAACACTTGTAAAACTGTGGGTAATGTGTGAGAAGATTAAAATATGTCTGTATGTAAAGCTGAACCAAACAACTATTTGACATAGTAGACTATTGGTCTTGCATATCTTGAGCAATTTGTCAATCGCCCCTGATTTGTTGAACCTGTTGAATATAGTGTAAAATCTGTCAGGTCCCTTGTTCAAGTTGTTATTCATTTCCAAATAAAGTGCTTTTATAAAACGTAAAATAACAATTTAATTTGCCGGGTTACCTGGGAACTTTAGGGTGTTTAGGAATTCGGTAGGGTACATATTTTCCTGCTCCATTGAATCAGCTGACGCCTTGCATATTTCATCCGCACTCCAATATGTCTTTGCAGCTCCTTGTAATCCCATGCACATATAATCATTGATTGCATCGGCATCGTCATTGAGAGGCGTAAGGATTGCTCTTTCTCGTAGATATTGTGCATCTTCTTGTCTGGCTGAAAAGGCTGGAAATATTTCCTCCACAATTTTTTCCATAGGATGATCACCAAGCTCAATAATAAACTGTTCAGGAATACTAATCCATGTTTCTTCATCTTCAGAATCCTTTGCATGCGCCTTGATCTTTCCTTCACCAATACTCAAAATCCATTCGTTGAATTCCCTCTTTGTTTGTTCAATCTGGCCACTTGTACCAATTTCATTGACCCTCATACTTTTTGTCAGAGTCAATAGCTGACAATCTTTCCATAGTTCTGAGGTATTAATACATGGTTGCACTATCTCTTGCCTCTTTCCCTTTGTAATAACTGGCAAAATTCGCCGGAAATCTCCTCCGAGTAGCATTGTAATGCCCCCAAACAATCTGTTTCTATTAGTTTCATCACTTGTTGATCGTATATCCCTCAGTGTTCTATCAAGCGCTTCATATGCATACCTCTGTGTCATTGGTGCTTCATCCCATATAATCAATTTTGCTTCGTTCATTAATTGTGCAAGATGAGTATTCTGTTTTATCCCACACGTGCTATTTTCCATCAATTCTAATGGGATGACAAACATACTGTGTGTTGTCCTACCATTTGGGAGCAACAATGAAGCAATTCCTGCAAAGATGGAAATGTTTCAGGAATATATTATAGTGAAATTATTAAGCCTTATTCGATTTACATAATAATAGATTAATTTAATGGTCTTGAACAAAATTACCAGATGAGGCGACTGCTAGAACTATATGCTTTTCTGATCTCAGTCTTGCGATTATTGTTTGATATAAGAATGTCTTCCCTATCCCTCCTGCACCATAAACAAAAAACAATTCTCCTGTTTTCTGGTGGACCGAAGAAATGACCCGGTTATAAATGTTTAACTGTTCTGTATTCAATGCCGAGTGCAGACTTTCATGTTCCATGGATAACTGAACAACATTGTAATTCATCTCTTCTAGTAGTAATCTGTTTTCAGTCATGGATAGCAAAGATGGATCTGGTGTAGGCATATCTGTGTAATCCGTTAAGGAATTCCCATTTCTATTGAGCGTTTCTTCTATTTCAAGCAAACAATAATTTTGCAATTGTTCATCAGATAACATCAAATCTAGTATTAAAAACCAGAATTGTTTGCGCTTTTCATATAGAATCCCATCTGCCAAAAGATGGCAAGTCTTGTCCCATAATTGTTTTGGCCAGCTGACTTCACAAAACAATAGTATTGTCACAAAGAGCTCACGGATTTGCTTGCCTGTTGCAAAAGCATGAGCCTCTTCAATAGCTGAGATCCATTCTTTATAATCGTTTACTATCCCCAGGGCACAACATGTTTCCCGGAATGAATTGTACACCCTCCCAGACACAGTCCTGATTTCTTCAAAACTTCTTGGGCCCTTGACAATATTAAGTAAGAGACGCAAGTCGTATCGCTCGCCAGATGTAGGATGAGAATATGTTATCCTCCCAATACTTTTTCCTTGCTTCATGCGTTTCCATAGTTTCTGATCCTCTCTCCAGACATATCTTTGCGTTATCTCTGGATATGTCAATTTTCTAGCAGCCTGGTCTTCTTGGTTTAAAATAAACCATTCTGTAAACATTGTATCTTTAACACGATCCCTTTGTAGAAGTGATTGTAAGCTTTGGGTATCATGAATTGTTACCGGTTGCTGATCTGGTAAGTGGAATGTTAATCTCATCACTGGTGGATTCGAATAGTGGATATCAAAGGTAAAGATACGCCAGCACGCCTCACATGGAGATAGATAGCGACAATCTAGGTAGTGTTTTATTTCATCGACTTCTACAATCCTTACTTTTGAAGCACTTCCATGCAGGAGATTTTCTTCAATTACAGCGGTTGTCCTGTCAGGGCCCTTGTGCACATACTTGAAAAGGTATTTGATTGCACTTGAACGATTACACCACTCAACATTAATATGAGCACGGTACTTTAGTAAGAGGTACCGGTTGTATGGGACAACAAATCTGTTGTCCAACCTTTTTCTAGCCTTTATTACACACAAACCATTATTTCTCCGCTTGTATAGAGGGAAACCTTCCTCATTGATGGTTGTCTAGTTTTGAAATGATCGTGGAAAATGTTTGCTGCATTTCCCATCCACCATGCAGGGTGAATGTGGATTGTGATTTCCACATGGTCCATGCATCATAAATTCTGTCACGGCTTTGAATCCAGCTGGGTCTGTTTCTCTGTCTGGCAGCTCGGTAGAAATAAACCTATCAATTTCACCTGAAGTTTCTGCGTTCCCTCTTTTTTTCAGCCAAACTAAAATATGTGCATGTGGTAGACCTCTTTTCTAGAATTCAATTGTATAGATGACTGAAAAGAGCAAAAAGTGTGTAGTCAAATAACAAATAGTGCCAAGTCTATTCAATTTATTGGTTCGCAGAAACAAATCCAGACCCATGTTTGGTGAATTGCTTTGAACAATCTGCATCTAGTAAGCTTTATCAATTACAAAACTGGTGTATGCTAATCAAGGTATATATGCTATGACAGGGGGGTGCGAAGCTGCAAATGATGATAGGGTTGTAGATTGATAGGCATGGTTAATTAGGTGAGTGTTTTTTTTATTGTCATCTTGTTGGCACACAGATATATTAATTAAACTATTATTGGTATAATAAAAGTAAGGGTTTGTTGACTATTGCTGTGTCATTAATAAATACATGGTAGTTTCTGAAGTTTCCATGTCAATGTCAAAAAACAAAACTTCAACCAATAATATTTTATAGCAGAATAACATGGTGAGAGAAGTAGGGGGCTAAAATAATGTACCCTACCTATAAAAGATATGAAACCATAAAAGGCATAACTATCATTAGGTCTAAAGTGTGCAAAAGTTTGTGACCAAAAGGCGGCAAACCCAATAAGCAATAAATAATATATTAGCAGTTGATATCCAGAAACATACCAGCCGTTGTCTTGGCAAAGAATTTTTTTTTTTGTTGGATGTCTTTTATCAGCTCATTAAGCTTGATCTTGAATAGCCTTGCCATAACATCGGGCCTGTGATTTGGTTCTTGCCCTGGTATGCCTGATAACATTTCTCCGACTTCTTCCCATTTTTGATTAGCCGTAAACGTGATAAAAAGTGTTGGGTTACCAAGAGAACGTGTGACCGCCATTGCATCATGGAAATTCTGCACATAATACCTTGGGCCACTAGTGAAACTTGATGGGAGGACGATTCTTTTCCCTACAGCGGTGGCATTGGTGTCTCCTCTTGTAATAGCATCATAGACGTTTTGGTATAAGTCTGATCTCAAACTTTTCTGATTAAGACGCATCCAGCGTAGCCGTTCCTCCTCAATTGCAGTAAAAGCATCAACTATAAATTGTTGGAACAATCGCCCGCCTCTTATTAGGGTAGTGCCTTCACATTCCCTTTGTTGTATCCTATAAGAATAATATTATCTCATTGTTACATATGACCGTTTTGTCTTGCGCTGGCCTATGTTGCTCTTGTATGAGATTTTTTCATGATACCCGTCCTCTCCATATGGAAACAGTAGTGGATATTGGAGTGGCATATAAAGAGGGTGAAGTTCTGTAATTCTCTGCAACCCTCCAACTCTAGACTGTACAATTACATCCCTTTGTCCGCCATTCATTCCAAAATCACCCACAATGAGGGCAGCAATTTCTGAAACTTGTGGTCTGTTGTATTGCCTGTTAACATGCTGTCTATCCCCAAGGAGGCGGATACTAACCTCTGTAGAATTATTCGTAGCGCACCAATCCCGAGCCATTCTAAAAGCCTTGGCCACAGAACAAATAGAATCTAACATAGTGCCCAAATCAGACAATAGATCTGGGTCAATATCCGTTGCATCCTGAGGTATGCATGCAATTCTGTTCTGCATTTCATGTTCCGTATCATAAAAATATAGTTGTGCAAAGGTTGGCCGTTGGCCTTCGGCAGAGCTATCGTTTTTTGTAAACATTGTGTTTGTTTTCACGTGTTAAAGCTAATTCACAAAACAAAAATTGAAACTTTCGGATACTGTGAGAAGTCATTGACATGTCAATCTGAACAAAGTGAAATATTACGGGTCCATTCATCTCCAAAGCTCCAAAAAACTCTTACCTGACAGACTCTTAATAAAAGATGTCAAAACTCACCTGCTACCTAATGCTTGCCACACAACAAACTCACCTGGTGGAGGTTCTATAGGCTCTGTGATTGTTAGACCACAATAGTTTCATGTAGGACCATGCGCTCCACCAAGAGATGTTGATGCAATATTTAATCTTGCATCTTCTAGAAATGAAGGTCTAGGTATACTTGCGGCACCGTGTAGATTATCTGCAGTTTTTTTTACAATTAAGAAATGTCACAAACATGAAGCACATTCAAATAAACTGAGAATCTTTCATACATGGATTCATTGTTTAGGATACTCCACACATGATTCGTTACTTCTATATGTCTCAATGATCTGCAAACAAAATGTGATCAACTATCCAATGGAACTGAAATAGCAGGTTGTTCCAAATTTATGCACCCTTCCAAATTCATGCAGCAACTATTCTATTATTAATATGGTATGAGTATTTACTGAGTCTTTACCAATGCAGCAGTTACTTTTCTTTGTGTTCAATGTAAACTAATCAGCTGTTTATTTTCCACATTAAGCAAATTGGATTTAAATGGTGTAAAATCCACTTTACAGGCACAATATCATTTCCTGCTATCTGTAACATGCCCACAATGATTTTAAGAATATTTAATCACATAAAAGTGCTCTATGTATATACCAACTCCTACAATAACAGAGTTTGCAATCTAGGCCTCTTTTCCATGGCATTTGTATCTTAATTGTTGTATCTGAATAAATCTTGGGGAAACCCATACACGATTTGAGCTTGTTGTGTATTTCTCAAAAGGCTCAGAATTTAATCATCTAATTATTTAGTCGCTTGGTCAATATTATCGTCTTCAAAGCATAATTAGTTTATACTGAGTTTGGGTTCTCATTCAATGGTGCTATTTTATACTTCTGTTTTGCCCCTGCAGAATTGATTGAACAATCTAGGTTGTTAGATTTGTCCAATTAACAAAGGTTAGTTGCTGTTGGTTTTCTTAGGGTTATAGTGTCAGTTAATCCTGTACACTTGATATCAATGAGGTTCAGCAATGATAAAATTTAGGTGTAGCCCCAATAAACTTTGTATGGGAAGGCCAACTCATATGGTTGGCTGAAACTTGTGCTATTAAAAGTACAACTATAGAAATGCATTCACAACCATTATTATTAATACTGGAGCTTCAAAGCTCAAATAAGCTAAGTGAAGCAAACAGGTTACAAGATTAATCTTGCTTATACTTGTATACATTTGTGATCTAGAAAAATAATATAAGCATGATATTTGGGTAGGCCTCTCTCCTTCATGTAAAGTCTTCCCTTGGCTCAGCCATGTGTGTAGTCTGGCTGCTCTCCTTAACACTGCCTCTTTGTCCATTTGCAGGCCAAGCTTGCTGGTGTTGTCTTGGTGCCTGGATTGAGATACAATATGGTTCGTGCCTGACTCTGTGGTTGAAGGTACCTATAAATTGCAATTGGTCTCTGTTAATGTTGGAGCCTAAAGCATAAAAAGTAACAGTGGGAACCAAAGTATTAGGCCAGAGACATACCGTTGGCTAATTGTGATGTACTGAGAGTATAGGGGGGAAAGTGTGCAAAACAGGTTCAATGAGCATATTAAACATGAAATAGTATAAAAACATAGCATGTAGATAGTGATAGATAGCAAAACATTGTGCATCTATAAGCACAAAAGTTCAGTATTGTCTCTGATCAAACATTTAAGAAACAAAGGTAACATAGTCTTCCTGGGCAAAACAACACCCCAAACATAGTAGGCTCATAGAGCAAGTTCAAATAACCAGCCTTATTGGTAATTATATATGGCTGGACCAGGGAAAAGAGATACTAATATGCTAGTTAGGTAGCCGGCCACGGCCTCTACTCGTCGTCGGATGAAACAACGAAATTTCTCCTCTTGCGTTTAGGTGAGCTGTAAATTAGTGGACAACACGAAGAAGTTAGCCTAAGTGGGGGGAGTGGATGTCAACACAATAGAATAAATTTGGGCAAAGCAGCAAAATGTATACCGCTCAGGTGTGTCTCCAGCCTTGTCATTTTCCAAGTCCCCAAGCTTGTCATTCTCGTCACCCTCATCTTTCTCAGCATAGTTGCTGTTTCCATTTGTGTCTGACCCGGAGTCTGTGCTCTGGTTCTCTGGGTGGTCAGAGGATGCCTATATATAAGAATCGATGTGTGGGAGGGTATTAGTAATGTACCAAGCCTATAAATGGGTAGTCATGTCAGCACCTGTTTTGGTCCTGTGTCTGCAGCCTGCATGCTGATACAGGTGTAGCCCTCTCCACCATGGGGGTAATAGCTTTGGGTTGGGATTTGAAACATGTACCAACGGTTTACCAAAATTTGCATAGCTTCCGGTATAGCAAAGGCATCCTC
The DNA here is from genome assembly GCA_934048045.1 of Polygonum aviculare. Classification (NCBI taxonomy): domain Eukaryota; kingdom Viridiplantae; phylum Streptophyta; class Magnoliopsida; order Caryophyllales; family Polygonaceae; genus Polygonum; species Polygonum aviculare. The sequence goes on along the minus strand of OW204030.1, from coordinate 13,851,833 downwards.
TTCCTGTTTGCAATGGGGGGTTGGGGGGAGAAGGGGAGCTTGCAGTTAGGTAGCTTAACATTTTATAGGTAAGGAACCAATTAAAAGGATTTGGGATGTACGTACAGTAACTCTTTTTAGCAAGGTCTCTACATTTGCCTTGAGCACGGTTTCAGCAACACCGTCAAATAGCGTAACAGCCGCAACATGGCTGCCGTCTGCAACATCCAACCGGATCTTGTACCTTGGTATTTCAGGAAATTAATAGGAATGGAATGCAATTGATGGGGGTACAATAAAAAGTGTACAACAGTAGAAAGGCGAGCGAAAGAGTGGGTACCTAGACCGGGGGAAGTCAATCTTCTTAGCGCATGAGTCACAGTAAAAACCACCATGCCTTCTAGTTACACTCTTCCTGCACTTTCCAACTGTGCAGGAAAAGTAGTACCAGGATGACCTTGTGTCAACACCCACTACTTGTAACACGCAGTAAAAATTGGTGTCATGAAATGTATCCAGTATTAGTATGGGAGTGGGATGGGATATGTCTAGCAAGAATGTTAAAAGGAAGTTGTCCATGGGACAGAGAAAATACCCTTTTCTTTGCTTGGCACCACTGAGATAACTCAAACAGTGTGACCTAGGCAGGTGGAACTTCAACAGACTCTGTTGGCATAGCTTCGCGCTAGAAAGATGCAAGGGGCTCAATCTGGTCTTCATCGTACAGCACGGTAGCAGAAGTGCTCGACAGGCATGTGTCTTGCATCCAGGCAAAAATTGAATTAGATGTAAACCAACATGGTAAAATATAGCTTTAAACTGGTAAAAGCGTGGGCCATTATTAAATTGTTTTAGACCAAGAGCATACCTTTATATGTCCTAATATTCATGCCAACTAAAATGATAGCATAGCCTGTGTGGTCGGTTGGCTTCCTTTGCATGAATTCTCCAACTAGATCCCCCCACAAAGTGACTCTGATCTTGTGACCTCTGCAACAGGGAACAGGAAGTTGCACATTACAAATACATGGCTGCAAGGGCAATGGAAAAGATGTGGAAGGTAGAGATGGATACCTCTTGCCAGTCAGGTAAATGTCTAAGGCCTGTGTGGTTTTCTTCAGCTTTTTCCCCTTGCGAACCTCCCTTAGCATTATTGTACCAACATCGGTCACATATCCTATAACATCTTGCAACAAACGACAATGACTTAATTTCCTTCAAGATGATGAGGAATAGTAATAAACATAGAATAACAGCCTGGGAAAATCATTAGACATACCTATCAAAGCATTTGTGCCATTGACATCAAAACGAATATCCCCAATATCAGTAAAGCAGAACACGTACTGTGTTGGGAACCCATCAACCTTGTTGACCACCTTTTTGACACTGCTAGATCCATGTAGTTCGATCATGTACCTCTTGTCCTTTAGTACCTGGTATTCTTTCAGATTCGGGATGATATGAAAATCCCTAAAGCTGAAGACAACCCCTTCAGTCAACTTGCCAACAAAACAGTGAGCAACACTGTTCTTAGTAGTACAATGTATAAGATCCCCCTGCAAATTCGGGAAAACAGTAAGTAAGCATAAAGCTGTACCTAAATAGCAACAACATAACATAGGGGAAAGTGTAAACATGATGCTAGCACAACACCTTTGAGTCAGCAAGCAGATAATCAGTGCCTTTGTACTGGTCATAGATATTGTAGATGTTCCATTTCCTACAAACCTTAACATGGACCTCACATTTCATGCCTTGGCGCAGTTCATTCAGGTATTTGAATGGGTAACTCATGGTGGAGAGCGAATATGAGAGGTAAGGGGGATAGGTGTGGAGGGATGAGCAGGATACATGAGACAATTTATAAGGCCACTCTTCTCTCAGCAGAAACCATTCAACTAGTTAGGAACCGAAAGGGCTGTCTATCATAACGGCAAAATTAACACACCAAGGTGGATGAAGAATACTTCAATTAGCCTATTAGACGTTTTAAGGTATAATTATGCTGGTGATTAAATTCATTGTCTGGAACAAGAGGGGGCGGACAATTACAGCAACGATGATCTGCAAGAAGGTATCCAAGGAAGTTGAAGCAAGCATCTCAACAAACATCAATGCAAGGATTCTAGACTGTTCCAGGCTTAGGGTTGAACACATAGACTGAGAGGGCGTTTTCAGTGTTCGATTGGCGCCTGTAATCCTTTCTAAATGGATTGGTTAACAACATAATGAATGTGCGTTAGCATGAATTAGTCAGCGCAACAGCACAAACAGAACCGATTCAGTAGACACGACATTAAAGAGCACAGGGGAAAAACAGATTTCACTGGTTAAATTGGCCACGGCATTAAACGCGATAGGAGAAAAACAAAATTCACCGGTGAAAACGAAGGGAATCCGCATAAAAACTATAGGATAGTGATAAAATGTCGAGCATTGATTGCGGATTCCGACAGTAGTTTATAGTATTATAGATTATTTCGATAGCAATGTCTATAGAAAAGATTGCGCCATGTGGTGCACTCTTGAATCGCTATGTGTCGCTCTCTAAGAGGATCATGCTCAACCAATTTGAGAGCGACATGTGGCACTAGCTTTTAAGATGTAAAAAATCAATTTTTTTACATTTTGGGAACTATTACATGTTAAAAAAAATTAAAAATTATACCATAATTCATTATTTGTTTTTCTCTACACATAGACACTCATATTAAATATATTTGGTTAAATATAAAATTAATTATACTTAATCGGATTCTACGTTACGGGAAAACGGACGTTTCAATTAACAAACGGACCTACACGAAAAGTATTTAACCCATTTTCGACTTTAGTAAATTAAATCCCGTACCTTAGTTATCTAAGTTATAAACGTATAGGGTACGAGGTCTACACTAGCTTCCCTTTGTTCCAATTTTACATATGTATGATGTATCATGTAATTCATGTTTCTTTACTAACTTTAGATTGATGATTAATTTATTTTTCTATTTTATTACTCTATATTTATCACACAAAAATAATAATTTTTTTTTTCTAATTTGTATGTACATATGTTAAAAAAAAAAATAAGCACAATCTATTCTATGTCAATCATATTAGATATAAATGAAAAATAAATATAATTCTGACATTTAGTAAATATTTTATCCTAATTATCTTTTATTATTTTATTTCTTTGATCAATTCTCTCCTCTTCCTTCTTAAAAACCTCAACAACATTTTTAAAATGGAAAATGACTCAAAATATTCCAAAGTATCAACTTTCAACCAAAAATAATCTCAAGTTTGAAAACCATCACCAAGAATACGAACTATCACCATATCAACCAAAAATGATCCGAAATCATTTTCCGACAAGTTTTCCGGTGGAATTGATGATATGACAATCGAAAACATTTCAACCAAGTGTAAAATTTTAAGTTGTTATGTCATATTTTGCTTTCCCGCGTCATCAATTCTACCAGAAAACTTGTCAAAAAAGGGTTCCGAATCATTTTTGGTTAATTCCGTGCTAGTTCGTATTATTGGTGATAATTTCCAAACTTGAGATTATTTTTGTTTGAAAGTCTATACTTGTGATTATGTTAAGTCATTTTTCCTTTTAAAATATGTTACTTTCCTTTCCATCCGAACAACATAGTAAAATCTAATTCTTTCCTTTGCTTTCTTTTCCCTCCCTCCATTGTCCTTTCCTCTCCTTTATCCCTTACAACCTCCTGCCAAATAGAAGAACTTTAACATTTACACGGTTGTCATGACAAAATGGATATTTAATTAATAAATTATGTATAGGGTTCACTTAATATTTTTTTGTTTTCCGTTATTATTAATCGTGGAAGGGTTCCAAGCCTCTAAGTTCAAATGGACCCACATTTCAGATTAGTATATAATGGATTTTGGACTTCCTAATGGGCCTAATTCTTTAAGTCCTATTGTTTATTTCATAATTTAATTTGTTGGTCCAAACCCGTTTTTATATTGCATATATATGTTAATTAGTCCAATTCACCCACTTATCACCGATTCAGATTTAGAAAGGGGATCAGGTGAGATCAACCCTTAAAATGTAAAATGAGATCAAATCTCATCCGTTAGATATCCAGAATTCAATGGCCCGGATTACTTCCACTTTTTTAAGCCTCTTTTATATGTAAGGGGCATTTTTTGTCTGAATCTACTTCCAATCCTTCTTTGATCGACTTTCTGCTTCGTTCGTTTCCAACTTTCTCAATCGTTCTCCTTCGGAAATCGTCATACATCCATTATTCTTCCCCCAAGTTCATCCATTGTTCTTCTCCAACATGATTCCCTTCAATTCCCTTCTCCAACAAAATTTAATCTGATTCCTTTGACCTCCAATTCCTTTCTTATGAATTTAGGTAGATAATTTAAAAATTTGAAACTTGTTATTTTTGTGAACTTTTATCAATTGTGCTTATAATTGTGAAACTCGTTAATCTATGAATGTTTTCGCTTTAATCTGCTCTCTTTTGTGTGAACTCGTTAAATTTGCATTGTCGAAAGGTTATGACAACTTGAACAACTCAATTTTGATGGTTTCGATTGAATAGCTATGGCGAAAGTTCATTCTTGTCTTGTTGCCCACCATGTGTTCGGCAAAATGCCTCAACACACATGCCTTAATTTAGATGAACCGTTTTATGGCTTTCAATGAACCTTTCCTTGAAAATTTATGAACCATAATGACATTCATTGTGAACCAAAAGAATAAACGTATTTGCCCATTTGTAGTACCCATTATGTGTTTCATGTTACTTCACACATAGCTTTTACATTTCTTTTGTAGATTGTTTATGTCTTTTACATTGCAAATTGACAATTTCGATTGAATAGAGAGGTTGAAAGCGTATGCTTGCCTAATTGGCCACCACATATTCGACAAAATGACTCAGCATATGTGCCTTAATTTACATGAACCATTTTATTGTTTTTAATGAACCTCTCCTTGAAAATTTATGAACCATAATGAGATTCTTTATGAACCAAAAGAAGAATCGTATTTGCACATTTGTAGTACTCATTATGTGTTTCATGTCGCTTTACACATAGCTTTACATTTTTTTGTTGATTGCTCCTCAAGCTCGGGTCATTCTAACATGTCTCATTAAAATGGTGATGCTAGTACTGATGGAGTTTCATCGAAGGATTTCATAATAATATGAGTATCATTGGGAAGCCCCATTGGATGATGATGAGAATGATACGATGCCTACATTCTTCACTTATCATAAAATTGTTCTTATTTCATTACTACTTGTACGGTTGAGTATAAATCTCAAACAATGTTTTGTTATGTGTGTTTGAGGATTAAGTTATTGTTTATGCACTTTAACATTAAATGAACTGTATAATTACACGACATGGACTTACAAGTGAAACACAATGAACCAAATTCATTTCTTTTACACAATTTACGCATTTTGTCATATATGAACCGAGTGATTCAAATTCATGAACAATTACGCCGAATCCACTGAACCAAATAAATAAACTTCATGAACTTAAAAACAATGAATTCAATATTTTTCTTTTATAAATTTTACGCATCTTGTCATATATGAACCGAGTGATTTAAATTTTTGAATCATCACGTTGAAGACAATGAACCGAACAATTAAACTTCATGAACCTATTTTCTATTGCACAATGAACCTACAAGTGCAACACAATGAACCTACAAGTGGAACACAATGAGCATTTTTGGGTCAAAATTTGTTTATTTACAAGTTTGCCACCGCTTTTTCTTTTTCCTTATTTCCTCCTTTAATCTCTACTATTAGATCTGAAAAATCTAACATTGTTTCTCATTTTACACTATAAGTGTTATTCTTACTAGAATCAAACTCTTCAGATTTATGTATATATATAAACCATAAGTATTGGAGTCACCACGTTGCGCAACATCAGATTTTTCCACATGTCGTCCCGAGGATGTGCCACATAGGATTTCGCTACATGTCATTCTATCGTTGATCCACATCATATATTATTTATATATTAATACCCACATAATATCCATGTCTTATATCTTTTTCATGAGCTATTTAGTAATTAGTCTTGATATTCTAACTATATGATTTGATATTCATGCAAATTAATTAGTCTTGATATTCCATTATACTTCTATTCTCATAGGGGTGGAAATATTGCATTTGCATTTTGTTATATTTTATATCTAAGGGATTAATTAATAGGTGTCACGTGACCGAAATTTGGGTGAAATGAAATTAATTTTTATCCTTTTCAATTTATTACGATTTTACATCTTAGTAAAATATTTTATTTCCAATTTAATAGGTGTAACCCCTTATTGTGCCACATTGAACTTTTCCACATGGCGAATCCACGTGTCTTTTTCTCCTTAATTCTTAAAAATCACACATCACTAATTTGATACCATGTCATATGCCACATATTATTATTTTTTTTACAATTTTCACATTTGATTAACATACAATATTAACCTCTTCTTTCGACCATTTTAGTTAACAAAATATGCTTTGCCAAATCTTTCGCTATTAGTTTTGGTAAAAATCTTGGTCTCAAACAAAAATATGTATACAAATCAAGATAATTTTGCATATTTTCCAATTTAATAATTTGATTTGTTTTTTATTTATAAATAGTGCCTATCCAATCAAACATGATCTACTTATAATTTTCCAAATCAATAAAGTTATATCTACAAAATTTTCTTTTCAAGTTTTGGCAAATCTTTCTAATTTCTTTCATTTTTCAAGTCAAACGTGATGGATTGATTGATACAAATTTCAAATACAAAGTGGCAATTTTTAAAAATTGTTTTATTCATCCAATATTTAAAATATTTTCAACCAATTCTTTTTTCTAATTTATGTCCAAATATGATTAATTTATATCCAAAAGTATGTGTGAAAAATCCATTTGATTGAGTCTTTAAACTTCTAACCATATAATAATTTTGAGCTTATGTACTATATATATTTTTGTATAAACAAATTAAATCTTTTTACAAACTTCTTTCCTTTTCAAATTTTGTCTGCATCAATATAGTCAGATTCATGCTTAGAATTATCAATTACCAAAATCATAATTTAACTTAACCTCTTCCTAATTTTACAAGATTAGTTATTAAACAACTTACATGATGTTTTATCTATTAGGTTCAACTTTTAAAATAGTTATGTAACTAATCAGTGTATTTATGAACTGTTAAAGTGGAAAATATACAAAAAAAGTGTTGAAATATGATTTTTACTTACCAAATTCAAATTTCAAAATATGTACGTAATGATTTAGTGTATTTATATACAAAAGTTGTTAGGGTAAATTGAAAAGATGCACTAAATCAATTTTCTTTATATATTTGGAAGCATGTTAAATATAAAATCCCTAAGATATTTTGGAAACATGTAATTGTGTATACTATTGTGGTGAATTATTTTATTTCTTTCAATGTTATTATTTTTATAATTTTTTAGGGTTTTAGTTTCCTAAATCGGGAAACATATCATATGCCCTAAGGCTATAGATTAGAAAGACCAATTATAAAATGTAGATCTATTCAATGGGATTTAATAACATGTAGTATATGTTTATAGCATAGATATATTATTTCGAGTCTCCATGTACAAGGAGTTCATGTAATTCGTATGTGGAAGTCTAAGAATAAAGATAACTCAAACATCCCTTTTACATGTACAAAATTCATTCCATTTTACTATTCAAAGCATTAATGTATCATATTTTCAAAGAAAAAACAAATTTATAAAATATTATATAATTTTTGAAGAAAAATGATCCAAAAAATTACTTAAATCAAAACTAATATAGTTCAGAAAAATTAATTAAAATTTTAATAAAGTCCGCGCGGGAAACATTTTATACGGTGAAATGGATAAACATTATGACCGGATAACGTTCTACACGATGAAAGGGATCAACATTTGTTTCATAATTACTTTATCCTTTCCATAAAATAATCAATTAAGATTTGAATTGAGTTGGTTTGAATGCCAGTGAGAAATTAGGTTTCTAGTGATTTGAATTGTGATTTGGATTGTTATTGATCTATCTTTCTTCTTCGGAGCTCTTTCAGTAATTTCTGGCCGACCCTTTCTTGTTCGTTCTCCTTCTTCGTTGTTTTTCGTTTCTCTCGGGCCAAAATCTGAAATCTGTATTGATGAAAGAAAGTGTTTTAATTTTTTAATTTTTTATTTTTCATTTAGGTAGATTGAAATTAAATGGGTGAAATAATAGGATTATAGTTTAGTTTTTTTTAACGAAAATCAGATTTTTTGGATGGAAAAGATGTAAACATTAACTTTTGGTTACGGTGAGGACTATTTGTAAACCTCAGGGGTACCAAAAGGAAAAAAAAAGTTCTTGGGACACCAAGAGGAAAAGTCGAAACCTCAGGGGTACCAAGAGGAATTTCCCTTTATAATACTACAAAAAGGGAAATTTTGGATGACATCTTGACATTTTACTATACATCATTATATATATAGGACCGTGATTTATTAATATAAATACTTTTCTCCATTGTTTCATCTCTTAGTTCTCAGTTTCTCGTACTTATTTTGCTTAGTTAGACCACCTCTTATTTATTTATAAATTTGTTTTACATAAATTAATACATTTTGTTGAAAAAAATAGGATCATAAAATACATTAAAGAATCTTTCATTATGATGTTTTGGTTATATCAATTTCATATCGATTTATTGCTAATTGTAAAATTCTTCTTTATTGTACATTTTTATATTTTAATAGTGAACTAAATTTAATCCTCATAATTATTTTGAATGAATTAATTATATAGCATTGGGAAAATGTCATATAGCAACAAAATACCACAAGATGTCATATTTGCACATATGACATAACCTACTAACAACTTTCTCTCTCCATTATTTGACCAACTATTGACAAGTGTTGACTGACCGTTCACCGGCATTGACCAACCGTTGACCGACATAAACCGTCATTAATTGTCATAACAAGTGACAATATTCCCACCTAATTGTCATCACAAGTGACAATATTCACACCTAGTTATCATCACAAGTGACAAAATTCAGCAATTATTCACACCTAATTATCATCACAAGTGACAATATTCACACCTAATTGTAATCACAAGTGACAATATTTACACCTGATTGTCATCACAAGTGACAATATTCACACCTAACTATCATCATAAGTGTGACAAAATTCAGCAATTATTCACACCTAACTATCATCATAAGTGACAATGCTTACACTTAATTGTCATCACAAGTGACAATATTCAACAATTATTCAGGCCTAATTGTCATCACAAGTGATAATATTCACACCTAATTGTCATCACAAGTGACAATATTTGAATAATTAACCAGAAGATTATAGTAATCACACCAAATAAGTATAGCTAAAACAAGACTTATGCACATATCATCACAAGTGACAATATGTATCATCACCAATGTTATCAAAAGATATTCTTGATAACACCTAATTGTCATCATAAGTGACAATATTCATCAAATAAGTAGAAGATTATAGTGATCAAACCGAATAAGTATAACTAAAACAAGAATTGTGCACACAACTCCAAATTATTATCACAAGTGACAATAGACAATATATGTCAAATGTATAATCAAGAAAAACCATTCAATAAAAAAAATGTGATCCAAAATTAATTATTCTGTCATCACAAGTGACAATTAGTTATTCTGTCCACTCAAGTGACAATTAATTATTGTGTCCACCTAAAAAAAAGTGTGATCCAAAATTATAAATAAGTGACGATTAAAACAAGTGACAATTAAAACAAGAAGCCATACATAATAAACCAGAAACTTGCTTGAAATAACATGAAATTTACCACGCATTTCATAGCCCAAGCCAAGTGAAACCGACTATTAGCATTCGTCCCACTTTTGTTCATTCTTAACAAGTACTTGATAGCTTCACATACAACCGACTGTCATCGCTGATTGTCGATCCACCATCATCCTGCCATCTACGTCCTAATCTCGACATCAATCCGGTCGGTGCTCGACCGTCTGCTGAACTACGCTAGCTCATACTTCTCGAGCCTCCTCCCACTCTACGTATCCATAGTCGTGTACCTCGACTCCAATGTCATCGTCATCAACGACATCGCTAGACTGACCGCCACCGACCTCGGATTGGATACAGTCGACGACATCGCCGGCCTGACCTCCACCGGCCAGGTCTTCCCGATCTCTCATTCGTTTGCTTCCTTCTCCATTCTCCGACACCGATCGATCAAAATCGGCGGTGATTGCGGGATAGTGGATTTCCAACCCTATGATTTGTCTCTTCTTGGCGGAAACCGCCTCCTTCGCCTTCCTCTAGTCCTCGGACCGGGCCTGCTTGGTTGCGTCGCCACCAGATTCAGTCGCGGCCTCGGATTCCTCTTGATCGGAGCGATGGATGCCTAGACTTCTGGAGTAGGTTTAGATTGTCAAAGGAGAGAGGAGGACGAACACGACCATCAAAGAGTCCTAATGAGGGCGAGAGAAGAGACGTTTGAGGAGAGAGAGGAAGGCAGACGGATTTGGGTTTTATATTTTATTTTCTTTATGCTATATATGTAAAAAGCTAATATGATAGCTATCCGGACAAATCTCATCTCCTTCCTACCGCTTCCCCCAAATCTCTCAATTATTTTTTATGCGTTTAAAAATTAAATTCAAACCCCGTACAGGGCTTGGGAATTACACTAGTATTACGATTGTATTCATTAAGCCCGTTTTGGTAGCATAGTTATTAACGTTTCTCCTCATATGCCAAATTGTTCACCTTTCTTGAGCAGACTCCAAATTTTCAAGTATCTCACGGTCGAATTGTTAAATATATTGGTGATATTGATTTTGCTTTGCTTCAAAAGGTGGTTCTTTGATTTCTAAGTAGTCACGTATATTGTGGGTTTGATATAATTCTTTGGCTCTTGATATCTCTTTATAATTAAAACAAAATTAGCATATGCCATGGTTGTAGAAAGTAATTCAAGCTTTCAGGAAAGACCATGAATATATATTCTTCTATCAATTCTACCATTTGACAATAATTATGTTTTTTTCAAAGTTTACCAACCAGTACAGAACACACACCCTAGGCCACATCTACCTAAATGGAAATAGCTTACAACAGCTCTGTTCAAGTGAAACACCTAGAATATCTTTGATTTAGAAGCCATAAGCAGCATCAACACAATTTCTAGACCAATTAGATGCATAGTTGATTACTTTGAATCATTCCACACTTGTATCCGCTTCCTTATTTAAATGCAGGAATAACCAAATCAACATGATACTGATGCAATATAATAACAACACGTAGAGCAATATCAATAGGACATCATTCACTTCTCCAATCCCTAGCAAAATCAACATCTAAAACTATGGACATACAACACCACTTAAAGATAGCAAACACGAAGCGTACCTTCTCTAATTCCGCACTCTTCTTCATCGGTTACTGATTTCGAAATTGCGGTCGAGCAACCGAGCGTGTTCATAGCGGAGTGTTCGATGGAGGATAGGCAGTGGGAGACAGAGTAGCGGCGGCCAAGGCACTCAACGGACGAACTGACATCGAAGAGAAGCTGCTCGAAGCCGTCGTTGGCGCCACACCATACGTCCTTCCAAGCGTATCCGGAGGTGACTCTGTCGAAGTCGTACTGGCGGATCGCTATCATTGAGCTCCTTGACGAATCCACTTCCACAATCTGGACAAATCGTTATGTGGCTAGACCGGGAGGCGATAGATCGCTCGCACCTGTACCACTAGTACGTAGATTTGCTATTAGCCATTGTTGGAAGAGCTTCCGAAGGCTTCTGCGATTGTGAGAGAAATCAGGGAACAACGAGACGTGTAATGACTCGGAGATGAGGAATGGAGGTGACGGGGAAGAAGAAAGGACGTTGAATTTTCAACGGCAAGGAAACGCGTTCTTTGTGTGGTTTGGTGTTGACTGTTAACGGTCATTTGTTTATATATGTTTTAAATAATTAATTTGTGCTATTTCCGCAAATAAGGCCTATGATGGTCAAGCGGGTAAAAGCTACCCTCAACCCTGCCGCTCCATTTAAATTCCTCCTTTTTTATTCAAAAAAATGTTGTATTTTCTTGTGTTTTAATATCACGAATATATCATTTAAATTAAAGATGATACTAATTGCACCTTGTAAGCACTTATAATTTGATAGTATTTGAAAAACCTAACTCTTTCATATAAGTAGTTAAGTACACAATTTAGACCAATCATATATGAATATCTAGTGCACAATTTTTAAAATAAAGTATGAATGGTTTAGAATGATGTATTAAGGTACCCTATAAAAGTAACGCGGCTGCAATTTTGCATCCATGGCATGAACGTGTGATATAAAAACCCGCGCGCCTCCATTTTATCCCAACCGATTCCGGCAATTTTCCGCATGCGTCCCGGCGCCAGAAAACCAGGCGATTTCCGGCAAATTTACGGCGTATTCCTGCGTGATTTTAAAGCTGCAAATACGAGCCACAATTGTCACCTGCGATTTCGTGCGCGTGATCGATCGAGAGCGACTGTCACCTACGATTTCCTGCGCGTGATCGAGCTCCAAATCCACGCGTTTTGTCACTATCGACTGCAATTTTGTCGACTGCGCGTGATCGAGCAGAGGATTGTCACTGCAAAGTCCTTGTGCACGATCGAGCCTCCATCCTCCAAATTGTCACTTTCGATTTCGAGCAAAAGGTGACACTTTTTCCTTCAAAATCTAATAGTCACTACAGATTGCGATAGTAAATGACAATTAAAGTGAGAATTTTCGTAATTACAGTGAGCAAAATCCCTACGCGAGATCGAGCCACAATCCTCCAAGTTGTCACTTGTGATTAATTTCTACCGACGAGTAGAGGATTTGAGCAAAAGGTGACAGTTTTTCCTTAAAAAGTCTAATAGTCACTGCAAATTGTGATGGTAGATGACAATTACAATGAGAATTTTCGTAATTACTGGAAGTTCTCAATGAGAAGAGACAATCTAGTATTGTCAGATGATGATAGTTGATGATATTGATCAGAATTATTGATAATTGTTCATAGGAAAGAGAGAATTGATGATTATTGTTGATAGAGATGACAATTGATAATAAATGTTCATAGAGAAGACATAAATGAATATCTAGTGTTGATAGAGATGACAATTCATGATAACTGCTCATAGGGAAGACATAATTGAGAATCTAGTGACAATATCTACATGATAATTTCGACAGAATTGAGAATCTAGTGACAATATTTACATGTTAGTGATAGTGTAGAGCCAAATTCAATTTCCAATGACAATATTTACATGAAAATTATGGCTTTTCTCTCTGATCAATGGCAGTATGGACCTTGTAATTGTACCAATTTGCTTTGGAGGGGGTTGGAAGACAGAAAATGACAAATGCAAGTATGTTGGAGATGTCACTACAAAGGCATTCGTGTTGGAAGAGAGGTTCAATCTTGAGAGCCTAAAGGAGAAGATTGTTGAAAGGTTTAAACTGTCAACACAACCAACTGATATTTACCTTTCACATCTACATCCTTCAAAGAAGCTGCCTACTCTATTCACTATTGAAAGTGATGACGATCTTGAATCATTCTACCTAATTAGCAACACACCTAAGGTTGATTGGGGGTTGCCTTTATATATCACTACATATAGTAGGAGAAAGGGGAAAGAGCCAACAATCTCTAGTACTTGAAATGTGAAACCATCATCAACTTTCACCAATAGCTACCTAATACCTTCAAATGACAGTACCTCAAACCAATCTCTGGTGATTTTTGAAATCCATGATGCACCTCCATCTCATCAGATGAAGACAATGCACCTACAATTGAGTATCCACCAGATCAACAATGTTGAGTATGGAGCCTGATTCGGATTGGGCGGAAGGAGACGGAACGAGCTAAGGACCGAAGAGGAGTCGCAGAAAGGCGAACCGGGTCGCAAAACAGGAGAACCAGGCGATTGCGAAGAGGATACGCGGAGTCGCCAGGACCCGCGACTGCGGGTTAGGAAGACTCCTTGGCTGATTTCGTTTTTTGGCGGCAGAAACGCGGGTAGAGAGCCATAAAGCGCGGGCGCATTTTTGGAAGGTTTTGCCCGAGTTTTGGGACGTCCGCGGGATTCGACTAGGGTTTCCATATCTTTTCGGGAGATATTTTTTTCTTGGGGAAAAAGATATCTTATAGCTCTAGTTTTCCTATTTATACTCAGCTTGATTATTGTAATTGGTGTGCTTTACCATTGAGAGAAAATCCTGAAAAGAGAGATTGAGAGGTTAGGAAGATCTTGATTACAGTAGATCTGAAGACCAGTGTCCTTGTAATCCTTGAGTCCTCAAAGTTTCTAGTGGAGATTCCCTGGCTTGGTAGTGCCCCCAAACGTAGTCCTTGTGACGAACTGGGTCAACAATTGCTCATGTCTTTGTCTTGGTTTCCTTACTATCCATCGATTTGCAGGAACGATATGGGGCTTCTGTAGAAATTTCCCCAACAACTGGTATAAGAGCACAGGGTTCTTGAAGTTGAAAGATGGATGTCCGTAAGTTCTCCATTGAGAAGTTCAAAGATGCGAACTTCAGGTTCTGGAGAGAAGAAGACATGGAGGACAACGAGTAGAGGACGTTGGACAGAGTAACGATGAGCGCATCATTGTCCGGAGACATCGTACCCCTTACGATCAGAGAGGAGACGGAGGATGAGTAAGAGGATACAATCGCAGAGTATGTGATGTGGAGGTTTGATGATCATCCAGGTGTCTTGAGATCCGGTGGGAGCAAGAGAGTGGTTCCTATTAGGCAGACGGCCTTGGAGGAAAACCCACGGACTGATGATTAGGAGATCATTAAAGAACGAGATAGGTATTCATCTTCAAATTCCTATCTAACGTTGAGTAAGCCGGAGAGTTATGTCGGAGTGTCTCAAAGTCTGGAGATGTGCAAGAGAAGAGTTGCCATAGGCAGGGAGACGAGCTCGGTTACGCATGACAAGGATGCATACAAGGTGAAGGAGAAGGCTTGCAAGGACAAGATCGTACGACAGGTATCGAGTATGGTTGGAGAAAACCTTGCTGATAGGCTGGAAAAATGGAAGCCGGGCGGGGGTTTTGGTGGCCTGAGTACGTAAGCTTGAAGGCCGGCACTACCACTACCAGAAGGGAGGATCGTCAGGCAGATGATCCTCCCTTCTTCAGATGGGAGCATTCTTCAAATTGGAGTTTGTTGAGCGTTTGGAAGATTCAATTACAGTTGGAATCAGTCTCCAGGTGGGAGATTGTTGAGTATGGAGCCTGATTCGGATTGGGCGGAAGGAGACGGAACGAGCTAAGGACCGAATAGGAGTCGAAGAAAGGCGAATCGGGTCGCAAAACAGGAGAACCAGGCGATCGCGAAGAGGATTCGCGGAGTCGTCAGGACCCGCGACCGCGGCTCAGGAAGACTCCTTGGCTAATTTCGTTTTTTGGCGGCAGAAACGCGGGTAGAGAGCCATAAAGCGCGGGTGCATTTTTGGAAGGTGTTGCCCGAGTTTCGGGACGTCCGTGGAATTCGACTAGGGTTTCCATATCTTTTCGGAAGATATTCGTTTCTTGGGGAAAAAGATATCTTGTAGCTATAGTTTTCCTATTTATACTCAGCTTGATTATTGTAATTGGTGTGCTTTACCAGTGAGAGAAAATCTTGAAAAGAGAGATTGAAAGGTTAGGTTAGGAAGATCTTGATCAGAGTAGATATGAAGACCAGTGTCCTTGTAATCCTTGAGTCCTCAAAGTTTTTAATGGAGATTCCCTGGCTTGGTAGTGCCCCCTGACGTAGTCCTTGTGACGAACTGGGTCAACAATTGCTCGTCTCTTTGTCTTGGTTTCCTTACTATCCATCGATTTGCAGGAACGATCTAGGGCTTCCGCAGAAATTACCCCAACAAACAATACATACAAGTTGGGCAAATGTACCAAAGCAAAGAAGAACTTAAGACTGCAATGTATAATCATGCAATGAAAGAGAGTTATTGCTTCAAGGTCAACAACTCAAGGCCAGACTTACTCACCGAAATGTGTAGATGACAATTGTGAGTGGAAAATGGTAGCTACAAGGTTGAAAGGGCTCACTTATTTTGAGGTTAAGAAATTCAATGACACACATACATGCCCCTTTGAAGTGAGATGTACAAGACATATTCAACCATCATATCAACATATAGTAGAGAAAATAAAACTGAGGTAATGTGACTACTTATTTTCCATCTCATTTCATTATGAATTGTCATCAATACTGTTTTTATATGTTAACACCAACATTTCTGTACAAACTGTCATCTCAGGTTTGAAGGAGTGGCCAAAGGCCCAAATCCAAAAATGATCCGGAATGATGTTAGGAATGAATTGTTGCAGTCCATTAGTTATTGGAAAGCTTGGAGAGCTCAGCAGTGGGCACATGCATTAAATAGAGGCACACCTGAACAAAATTATGCAAATCTTCCATCTTATTGCCATGTGCTCAGGCAAGCTAACCCTGGTACATACACATTTCTACAAACTGATGCCAACAACAAATTCAAATATGTCTTTGTTGCACTTGGACCATCAATCAGAGGATATCAGCATATATATGAGAATGGTAATTACATATTGTCACTTTTATCACTTTTTGCATTGTCAACTGTAGAAATGTCTCTTGTTTACTTGTAACCTTAAAAGAAAGTAATATTGTCACTTTTTGACATTGTCACTTTTGTTATTGTAACCTTAACAAAAACTTAATATTGTCACTTTTGACATTGTCACTTTTTGCATTTGACTGTTGAATTGTAACCTTAATATAAACTTAATATTGTCACTTAGGGATGCCACTACTTTTATTATCACTTGTTAAATTGTCACCTTTTTAACAGAACAATACAATTTTGTAATTAGTTTATATATTGTCACGTTTTTAACAGGTCATACAAGTAGATGGTACTCATCTACATAATAGGTATATGGGTGTTTTAATCACTACTTCAGCACAAGATGCAAACCATTAAATCTATCATCCTTGCGTATGTTGTTGTAGACTCTGAAAATGACAGATCATGGAAATATTTTTTTGAGCAACTACTTGTTGTCATTCTATGCTCTAGTGATTTAGTATTTGTCTCAGACCGTTACTTGAGCATAGGAAAATCTGTTGAGTCTGTCTTTTCCTATGCAAAAACATGTAATTTGCACAAGACATTTGAAGGGAAATTTGAAGAATAGATTCAAGCAAAAAGGAATTGTGAGGTTGTTTAGCCAAGCTGCAGACTCCTACACAATTTCATATTTCAACAAGTACTTCCAAGACATTTGTACATCAAATGCACAGATGGGTGAATATCTAAGAGAACTGTCATTTGAAAAGTGATCAAGAGCATGCTTCAGTGGTGACAGATATAACATCATGACAACAAACAACTCAGAAAGCGTGAATGGTGTTTTGAAGGAAGCAAGACAATTCCCCATTGCTGCTCTATTGGAGTTCAGAAGAAGTATGTTGTCCAAATGGTTTGCTGAGAGAAAAGCAGTGATAGAAGAATACCTAAATCAGATACCACCTAGCATCAATAGCATTTTGAAGGAAAGGTGCAACAAAATCCAAAGCTTATGGTGTTAGAGTGTTAAACAAAACTGAGTATGAGGTGTTTAGTGGTGGGTTTTGTGCTGTGGTTGATCTAGCACAAAGGAAATGCACTTGCAGAATGTTTGATCTGGACAAGATGCCATGTGTTCATGCAATGGCTGCAATCCAAGAAATGAAGTACCCTGTGAGAAGCTTCATCAGTAACTACTACCAATTCCAGGTTTGGTGCTTAGCTTATGAAGAGACAATTTATCCATTACCAAACAAATATGAGTGGAATAGGCTAGAAAATATAAACATGATAGTGGGTAATCCACTAAATGTGAGAAGGAAGGTTGGAAGACCAAAGAGGAATAGAATTCCCTCCATAGGCGAGTTCAAAGGGAAAAAGAAGAAGAAGCTGAAAATGTTAGAAGGAGCATCAAGCAGCACTGCAATCATCATGAACATATATCATCATTGTCACTTGTTGCACTTGATTGTCAAAACTGTCAAACATTGTCGCTTGTTGAACTTGATTGTTAAAGCTGTCACTTTTTGGTTTATTGCTATGTCAATGTCAGTTTTCTTATGTCACTTGTTGAACATATATCATCAATTGCAGCACTATCATTGATTATTGATATATCATAACTTAAACGTATTGCTATATCAATGTCACCACTTAGTTCGAAATATATGAAAGCTGTCACTTCTAAGAACAATGTCACTTCAAAATAGCAACTTTGATTGTTTGTTAAGAGATATGCCATCACTTTTTGTTATATTTTGTACAACGTATGTCATTTATTGGGACTGTGTTCACTTGATCACTTTTTGGATAAATCGTCACTTGATCATGTTGTTTCCAAACTATCACTACAATTGGGACTGCATGTGTTCACTTAATTGTTTGTTGATTGATATATCAATTGGAACACACCATAGTTTTAACATAATGCCTTAAACTGTCAACATTGTTATCCACCAATTGTCGCCAAATCAAATCAGTTGGACATTTTGTTTAACGTAATTCCTTAAACTGTCACTACTTAAACTGTCACTACAAAATACATCCATACGGTTTGATGAGTCGCGACCCGGGTTAACGGGTCTCGGACTCAAAGGATCATTTCTTCTCTGGTCGAAGGAGCTCTCTTACACTCGATTGGAACAATAAGGCTCGATTGGGTTTGATGGGACTATTTTTGGGCGTGTATTTGAATAAACAAAGACACAATTTTTGTGGATAAAGTCAACATGTAATAAAAGGATAAGTAGTCGAGCCCTCCTGGGAGAGAGATCGACTAAGGGATACAAGGATCGGACAACCCAAGAACCCCAAAGTACAAATATTTGAGAGATGAATCGAACAAGTCAGCCGATCACGCCATGGGACTCTCACCCATACGCGCCGGACTAGGACCCTGTTGTTATCAAACAAGGCCGACCTCCTATCCCTCCCTTGGGTCTAAGACGCGCCAAGGGAGAAGGAGAAAAAGCCCAGAACCCGAAAGAGACAAAAGTCTTTCAAGTTCAAGTTCTAAGCCTATCTAACAAATGAGCACCTAGCGTGCTATTTATAGGCGAGGCTAGGAGAGGCAAGCTTGGAGCCCAAGGAAGAGTTAATGAGGCGGTGGGATGCCTTGCTCTCCAAGGAAGAAGCTTGCCGCCCAAGTTACTTACCTATAACCTTATTTAGCTTCTAGAAATTACATTAGAAATTAAATACACTGAAAATACTATTTCTATTACAAAATTGGTCCTTCATGGGCCAAAACGTTGAGCCATCATGCTAGACTTTGGTCTTGGCTCGAACCCACTTTGGATTTGGCGGGCTTCTTCACTTAGGCCCAAAAAGGGCCTTTTCCCCTCACTTGGTGTGTAGGCGTGTGGGCTCCGGGGATGGCTCAGGCATGGGGCCATGGAACGCGGCACCGAAGGCTTGGAGCGAGGCCATGGGCACCGTGGAGCATGGCATAAGGCAGGCGCCGGGCGCCGAGAGCCGTGGCATGAGGCGGGCACCGGGCACGGGGCGCGGCACAAGATAGGCACCGGGCGTCGCGGGACGGGGCCGAACAGGTGTGGAGACGCCAAAAGATAATGCCCCGGTCCGTGACGTATCATCCTCCCCTTCTTGTGGAGGATTCGACCACGAATCCTTGCGCTTGAAGTCGTAGTTGGCTCGGGCGTGGTGACTCAGCCGGGCGGGTCCACACCTTAAGAGTGGCTCCACTTCATTTGGGTGCATGGGTCGGAGGGTAATAAGTTGGTCGTCGTGGGTGAAATGATGTGTGTTCCAACGACCGTTGTGTAGCACATCAAGGTCCCATTGCCATGGTCGCCCGAGTAGAATATCCGTGGACTGCATAGGGACAACATCACAATTTATTAAGTCATGGTATTGGCCGATGATGAGTGGCACGGACACGTAGTGCGTGACCGCCACGGATTCCCCTTCGTGCAACCACTCGAGTGAGTATGGCTTGGCGAGGCACATAGGACGCAGCCCCACTCGGTCGACTACAAGCGTAAACACCAAGTTCGAGCCACATCCACCATCAATGTTGACTATGCACTCGATTCCGAGCACCATGCCTCGGTTGTAAAAGAGGCTCCGCCTTTGGATAATGCAAGGAATTGGCGGCTCCTCGGGAACCTCGAGCCTAGCCGGCTCTTCTTGTGTGACTCCTTGGGCCACCAACGCTTCTCCCACCTCCACGGGAAGGTGGTGCTCCACATACGGCTCCATATCCCACCCGTCGTTAAGAGCTTGAGCCGCAGCCTCATGGAGGACAGCCGCATCTATGTCCTCGCCCCAAAGATCCGCTAAGTCCAAATAGTCATCCAAGACATTCACGGGACCCTCGGACCCATGGGGGTTCGGATCTTCGCCCTCAATGTCCACCATCTCACTAGACCCCTCACTCGCGGTGTCCATAGTGGGCTCACTCTCGCTTCCCTCCCCACTCTCCTCGTCCATGTCTTCCTCATCACTCTTGTACCCCTCGGTGCTCTCCTCACTTTCATTTTCACCACTCGGGTGCTCATCCTCGTTATTTTTGTTGGGACAATGTTAAGGACGCCTTCAGTAATTAACATTGTGCCTAGCGTCCCTTAGTTTTGATATGACAAACTCGTCTTGATCTAATAAAGTTGTCCAAGTGTTTCAGGAACGCACGTTGAAAAGGACAACAAGTTGAGGATTAGGTAGCCGTCCTCAGGAAGTGAGGACGCTACATCCTTCAGTGAACGGCTTGGTAAAATACAAACAAGGACACCGTCCTTAATCATTACACTGGAGTCCTTCAAAGCTGGCCGACAAAGTGACATCACCAGACAAGCTTTGATCATGATCTCCACGTGGAAGAAGATCCCGCATCCAAGCCTAACGGAATTGCCAGTAGGCTTCCTTGATCATCAGAACAACACGTGGAAGCCGATTACTGTTGCAACGTCCCCAAGGGCATGATTGTCAGAGATAAAGTTGCCCTTTCCCAATGTCATTATAAATACTCCCCAGAGTATTTATTGTGATGTGACGCTTGAGAGAATATTCAGAGAATTTATCAAGTCGCTCAAGAACACCAAGAACACCAAGAACAAACTCAAGAACAAGTGAGACTTAGGTGTTAGATCGAGCGAGAAGCGTTCAACAAAACCACAAACTGTTTGTAATAGAAAAGAACAAAAAGAGTGAGAGAGTCCTTACGACGAACTGTAAGGACGAGGTGATAGTTTCCTTTAGAGATTAAGTTAGGTTACTCTACCGGCTTAAAGGAGTTGTTACTAGTGGACTTAGGGACGCCAGTCTAAGTGCCAGAGAAGTGTAACCACTCGCCAGCGTATTGTAAGGAAACTTAATAAGAAAGGAAAAAGCTATTACAAAATCCTCCAAGGAGGTAGAGGTTTACACTCAAGGACTAGTTGGTACTTGAGTGGTTCCTCTATAAATCAAAAGCGTCCTTTACTTATTTCCTTAACCTGTTTAGTCTTTTGATTTCCGCTGCGAACCAAGGAAGTCCTTGATTTTTATTAAGGACATCCTGGTGAAGGACGACCTTAACTCTGTTAAGGACGCCCTTGTATTTCTGACTAACGATCCAACAATTGGTATCAGAGCAGGCGCTCTAGATTCTTACTGAGTTGCAGGTTAAGATGGTGGACATGGAACCTATTGGAATCTCGTTCGTAAAGCCTCCACGCCTGACGGACGGCCATTTCAACCGCTGGAAAATTAGATTTGAGAATTTCTGCAGAAGCACAAATTATCAATGCTGGAAGGTAATTATGAAGGGTGATCTCAAAGTTCCTGAAGACAAGAAAGACAAGGAGGATGAATGGGGTCCTGATGAATTCAAGCTTATGGAAACGAACGCTAAGGCCATATGTTTCCTTCAAGCATCTCTCTGTGAAAGGGACGCCATCAGAGTCAGCAACTTGACTACAGCAAAAGAACAGTGGGAAGCTCTCGAAAAGTACCACATAGGAACAGCTGAGATGAAGGAAGATGTCAAGCTTGAAATTAAAAAGGAGTTCTATGCCTTCAGAATGCTGCCTAATGAATCTGTAAAGGACTACTCAAGTCGCTTTGAAGCCCTTGTGACCAAAATGCGAAACTTGGGTATCCCAGAAGCTGAAGTCTCAATGAGGAACAGAGTTGGAATAGTCATTGATGGACTCACAGGAAAGTGGAACTTTGATAGAACCACGTTCAAAGAAAACACCGCTAACAAGACCCTGGATATGGAAGAGATCTATGGGAAGCTTAGGGGTTATGAAGCAAGAAGGGAAGCCGATTTGGCTGAATTGGCAAGAAATCCTCAAACAGATATTGCATTGATGACCTCAACACCAGAGTACGCTGAGTATCTTCGTCGTCAACAAGAACTTGCTATGATGGTGGAAGCCAACAAGAATGAGAACCGTGAAAAGATGCGAGTTCAAGCTATGAAAGAAAGAGAAAGCAAGTCTAAGGAACAGCTTGAAGAAGAGGAAGGAATTGCTCTTTTTAACAAAGTTCTGCGTTCTTTTGGAAAAAGAAGCAAATATTTCAACAAGCACAAAATGCCCAAGAAGGAAAGTCCCAAGTACACAGAGGCAGAGATGAAGGAACTTACTTGTTATAAATGTAACAAGAAAGGACATTTTGCTAAAAGGTGTACAACAGGAATGTCTTCAAAGGATATGAAGACAAAGGCACTCATTGGAGCGTTTGCTTCTGCATGGGATAACGTGAGTTCTGATGATGAAGAACCCGATGAAGAAGAGGCCTACATTGCTCTTGAGGACGCCTTCGAAAATGATCAAGTGGCTTTCATGGCGATGGAGGACGCCACAGTTGATGAGGAGGACGCTCCTAAATCTGAAAATGAGGTAACCCGTGAGTCTATGATGAAATCCTTAGAAAGTTGTTCTAAAACTAAACTCATAAAACTCATTGGAAAAATCATGGAAGAAAGTGTGTGTATGCAAAAAAGAATGGATGAACTGGAACTTGAAAATGAAAACATTGTTGTTGAATGTGAAAATTACAGTACTATGTCTATTCAACTAGAGTCCTCATGTGAAGAAGTTAAATCTCTGAAAACTGAAGTAATGTGTCTCAAGCTAGAGAACGCTAATCTTAGGGATGAAATCAAAGTGCTAGGAAAGAGTCCTGTAGTTGAAGAAGTTAGACCTATGATGTTTGTCCCAGCCAAAAGGGGACTAGGATATGAGTCTGATTCTAAGAACTCTCTTCCAAGTGACTTTGAGGCTAGTAAATCCACAGAACTTGAGCAAGAGAGGGAGAAAACTAGGAATCTTCTGGATAGAATTAGAGTCCTAGAGAGTGGAGAGAAAGGAGAAGAGGACTACTATACTAACTCCACTGGTCATAGGATTTACAAGAAAATTGCTAAAGAGAAAGGTTCTAAAGTCTGCAACCCTCCAAAGATGAAACAAAACAGGATCCAACGTCCCAATAAGAAGTACTACCTCGGTACTTACTATAGGACGTGTTGGTATTGTGGTCAAGGAGATCACTACAAGTATGAGTGTTTGAAACTGAAGGACGACATTGAAAAGGGAAAAGCTGCTAGGACTAACATTGAAAATGATAAGTCCGTCCCTAATAATAAGTCTAGGCGTTCTAGACGTTCTAAGAGTACTTTCCGCAGATATACTACTTCAAATGATGTGAACATAAATGACTACATGCCAGAACCAGAGTTTTATTTCTGTAACGAACCAGGTAAGGGACACCTTGCCTGGGTCGCCAAAAACTAACTTTGTTTTGGCAGGTGGAAGTGAGGGGACGCCCATGGATCATTGATAGTGGCGCCTCAAATCATATGACAGGAAGCCAGATCCATCTCACTTCTATCCAGAGTAGTGCCACGGGAGGAACGGTCTCGTTTGGCAATAAGGGCAAGGGAAAGATCAAAGGGACGGGGACTGCTATTCTCAATCCGTCCATCAAAGCAACAAATGTCAGTCTTGTTGAAGGACTTGGTTTCAATCTCCTGAGTGTTTCCCAAATGTGTGACCAAGGTGAAAATTTAGTCACATTTGACTCAAAGGAGTGTCTCGTGATCAACAAGAAGTCAAACAAAGTGGTTCTCAAAGGAGTTCGCCAGAACAATGTCTACATCTTCAATCAAGAGTTCAAGCCAAAATCTGAGTTGTGCCTATCTGTTTCAAAGGAGGACGCTGACCTCTGGCATCGTCGTCTTGGACATGCTGGATTAAGCACAATCCTCAAACTGCATCAAAGAAATCTTGTGAAAGGACTTCCTCAAATTGATCCTGAGAAGATTGAACAATGTGAAGCATGTATTAAAGGGAAGCAAACAAGAACGTCCTTCAAATCTAAGAACGAAGTCAGCACAAAGAAACCTTTGGAACTCCTTCATATGGATCTTTGTGGGCCAATGAAGACGTTGAGCCATGGTGGAAAGAGGTACATTTACGTTCTTGTAGATGATTTTTCTCGTTTCACTTGGGTTCTTTTCTTGGCTTCCAAAACAGATTGCTTCAATGCGTTTAAAGTCTTCATCAAACAAGTGGAAGTTGCCTTGGAGACGTCTCTTAAAGCCATAAGATCAGACCATGGAACGGAGTTTCAGAATTCAGAGTTCCTGGCCTTCTGTGATCAACATGGAGTCTCGCACAATTTTTCAGCTCCAAGGACTCCTCAACAAAATGGTGTTGTGGAAAGAAAGAACAGGACGCTGGAGGATATGGCACGGACTATGCTTTTAGCCAATAGCGTCCCTATGTACTTCTGGGCGGAAGCTATTGCTACAGCTTGTTATATCATCAATCGTGCCATGATCCGTCCGCTGCTCAAAAAGACGTCCTATGAATTGTTGAATGGAAGGAAGCCTCGCATTGATTATCTCAGAGTATTCGGATGCAAGTGCTTTGTTCACAACAATGACAAAGAACGACTTGGAAAGTTTGATGCAAGGAGTGATGAAGCTATATTTCTTGGATACTCTCTAACCAGCAAAGCATATAGAGTTTTCAACAAAAGGACTCTAAAGCTTGAGGAGAGCATTCATGTTGTGTTCAAGGAGAGCGTTTCTCATAAAGAAAAACCAAATAAGAAAGAGCGCTCTTCCTCACAACAGCAGGACGATTCTGAAGACGAAGCTGATTTTGGGTCCTCTGGAAAATATTATGTTCCCAAGGACGCCACTCCAAATCCTGAAGAAGTCTCAGTGGACGTTCCTAGTATTATTGAAGGAGTTCTCTCTCAAAGTGAATCTCCATTTCAACAAGATGTGGCTGAATCAAGTATGCAAGGTCAAGGTGTGGACGCTCTCTCTGAGGGGGAACACACCGAGGACGCCTCTTCAGAAGATGAAGTTGATCCTAGGTTTGCTCAACTATTTCAAAGAGAGTCCCGTTTCTCAAGATATCATCCAACTTCTCAGATTGTCTCCGATCCAGCTCAAGGAGTTCAAACCAGATCAGCTGCAAGCAAGTCCCAAAGTGCAAATTTAGCCTTCTGTGCGTTCAACGCCTTTGTGTCTATGATAGAACCAAAGAATATCAAAGAAGCACTTCAGGACGCTGATTGGATCCAAGCAATGCAAGAAGAACTTAACCAGTTTGAAAGGAACAAAGTTTGGACACTCGTCCCTCGTCCCAAAGGGAAAAATATCATAGGGACGCGCTGGGTGTTTCGAAATAAGCTCGATGAAAGTGGTCGTGTGTCAAGAAACAAGGCAAGACTTGTGGCTCAAGGATTCAAGCAAGAGGAAGGCATTGACTATGATGAAACCTTTGCTCCCGTTGCTAGAATTGAGGCCGTTCGTCTTCTCATTGCCTTTGCCGCACACAAAGGATTCAAGCTATTTCAGATGGACGTCAAAACTGCTTTTCTAAATGGAAAACTCAAGGAAGAGGTGTATGTTGCTCAACCGCCTGGTTTCGAGGACGCCTCTCATCCAGATTATGTGTATTACTTAGACAAAGCTCTCTATGGACTCAAGCAAGCTCCTCGTGCATGGTACGACAGGTTTGCGTCCTTTCTTCTGTCTAACGGCTACACAAGAGGTTCAATTGATAAAACTTTGTTCATTAAGAAAGTTCATAAGGACATTTTAATTGCCCAAGTCTATGTTGATGATATAGTCTTTGGTAGCACTAACATGAAACTTGTAGATGAGTTCAAGTCCTTAATGAGTAGTGAATTTGAAATGTCTCTAATTGGAGAACTCACCTTCTTCCTGGGACTTCAAATCAACCAACTCAAAGATGGGACGCGCATTCATCAACAAAAATATGTCCGCGAAATGCTGGAGAAATTTGGGATGAATACGTCCAAGCCAATGGCAACACCTTGTTCCCCAAATTCACGTCTTTATGCAGATGAACAAGGGAAGGACGTTGATCAGAAACTATACAGAGGAATGATCGGCTCTTTGCTCTATCTGACCGCAAGCCGTCCAGACATCATGTTTGCAGTTTGCTTATGTGCACGTTTCCAGGCAAATCCAAAGGAGTCCCACATGCAAGAAGTCAAGAGGATCTTTCGCTACCTCAAAGGACGGGACGATCTTTGCCTTTGGTATCCCAGGAAGACGTCCTTCAAACTAGTTGGCTACTCTGACGCTGACTATGCTGGACATGTCATTGATAGAAAAAGTACTTCAGGAATGGCACAGTTTCTTGGTTCATGCCTAGTCTCATGGGGATCTAAGAAACAAAACTCTGTGGCGCTTTCAACTGCGGAAGCTGAGTACGTTGCTGCTGCCTCGTGCTGCTCACAAGTTATTTGGATCAAGTATCAACTTGAGGACTATGGTATATCTCTTGAAACTATTCCTATTTTGTGTGATAATACCAGTGCCATAGAAATTGCTAAGAATCCTGTTTTTCATTCTCGCACAAAGCACATTCATATAAGACATCATTTCTTGCGTGATAATGTGGAACTAGGAATTATTAGCATGGGACATGTAAGGACTGAGGACCAAATAGCTGATATTTTTACGAAAGCACTTGATAGACGTCCTTTTGAGCATCTAAGACTGCTCTTAGGGATGATAACCTTTAAGTAGCAAGTCCCGTTCTGCTATTCCCTCAATGCTT
This sequence comes from Polygonum aviculare, assembly GCA_934048045.1. NCBI lineage: Eukaryota > Viridiplantae > Streptophyta > Magnoliopsida > Caryophyllales > Polygonaceae > Polygonum > Polygonum aviculare. The sequence goes on along the minus strand of OW204030.1, from coordinate 13,824,628 downwards.
GGCTATGTTTAGTTGATTACATAATTGCTAAGTACTTTATGCACTAATTTCACCTTTGCAAGAACGCTAGTCTAAAACTGCTGTGTGCATATCATGAGAACGCCTTTGAATTTCTCTATTTGTCTTGAAAAAGAGTTGCCCTGATCACCCAACCCTCATTATAAGCCGAAATGATGGGAACTCTAAGCTTTCCCTAGCCGAGAACTTTGCAAAAGCGTCCTATGATCTTCACTTTTCTTTACGGGACGTACTTGCATAGTTTTCAAATTGGTTCCTAAGGTGATCTCAGGAAGGATGTGTAAATTCTGTGAACGCCAGTTACAATCTGAGTTGAGGACGCCAGTACAGGTTCATTCGGAACGCGCCCTTTTTGGAAGTTGAACAGTTGCCGTTTGAATTTTGAAATGAGGAAGTTACCAGCGTGCCCCTCACCAACCTCCTATATATACATTGATTAAAACGGCTGTCAGAACTTTCGCACGCTAAAATCTCAAAGCTCCGTTTTGCTCTGACTTCTCTCTAGACTTCCGGCAACTTCTCTCTAGCTTTCCGATCAGTGTCCGACGAACTCTCTCCGATCAGATCAGAATGTCAAAGGTCATGAATTCTTCTGGTTCGTCCTTGAGTGGGAAGCGAAAACGTTTTGCTAAGAGGAGTTTTTACGTCGAAGGTCCTCCAGAAATTCAGATCGACGAAATCTTGAAGGACTTCATCGACACAAAGCCACGCACTCTCTATGTGGCAGTAGTAAACTACATGAAGGACTGCAAGGATCAAGTCCGTCTTCGCAATCTAAGGACGTTCTTGGATCGGTTTGTGGTGCCCGTTTTAAGGAAGACAGGGGGAATGGACGCCCCTTTCTGTGGAGGCACCAACATCTTCTTGGAGGCGTTCCAAGGTCAAGACTGGAGGATCCCCTTGATTGAATCCATCCCCGACCTTTCAAATGCCAGATTTGTGGATCTTCCCGTTACAACATCAAAGAAACGGTTAGTGAAACCTAAGTCCAATCCTTTTTCTCCTTCTTCCCTTCCCCGATCTACTCCCCCTCCATCTCGTCTTATCCACTCCTCTCTCCCACAAAAGGCTTCCTCCTCCCAACCCACAAAAATCTTTGACCGTTTTCCAACCAATGTGGAGGAGCGAACAAAGTTCAAACATGATCGTCCCCACTCTAAACCCCTCAAAAGGCGAAAGCTCGCCAAGGCCAAGCCAAATCCCATTCCTCTTGACACCCCTTCCTCCTCCCCTTCTCCAATCGATATTCTCGACCCGTCCATGCCTGACCCTACCCTTCTCCAACTACAACAGGCCTTTCCTGATGTGGACATCTCCCCTTCCCTATCTCCTCAAAATTCCCCTTCCCCTTCTGCCCCTCCTACTCCCATATCAAGGGGCCACTCAGCTGAAAGGGACGACTCTATAGAAGCGGAGTTTGGCTCTGCTCAATCTGAGGAGATCTCTACAACTGTCGTCCTGGATGAGCTCACACGACAACAGATTGCTGAGGACGAAGAGCTGTGTCGCAAAATCGCAAATCAACGCGACAATGTTGTACAAGAGGACGCTCTCTCTCTCGATGAGCAACTCTCTGCGGACGCTCTTGAGACTCCACCATGGGAAGCCGTCCCAATGGACGCGGGAGACAAGTCTGCTCCCAAAGGAAAAGGTGGAAAGCGTCCACGAAAAACAAAGGCGTCCAAGGATGCAGCTGGTCCATCTGAGGGACAAGCTGATGAAAATCTCCAGGAAGGAGATAATGATGGAGAAGAAGAAGAGGACGATGAAGAAGACAACGAGGACGGTACTTCAGGTCCGCCTAAAAAGAAAAGCAAGAAGTCTGAGCAGATTCTTCCTCCTCTTGTCTATGATGAAGCCTTCCTTAGCCAGTTTTCTGAGGCCAAGGATCTCGTTGACCTTCTCAAAGTTCAAGGGTGGCTCAAGCTTTCAGAAGAGAACGTCAAAGTTGATCCCAAACTTGTGCAGGATTTCTATGATTCTCTCAACATCAACATCGAGAATGGCACAGGGACGTTCTTGGCAAATGGAGAATCTGCTACTTTCTCTGAGAAGACAGTCCGCCAGCTGATGGGGCTTGACAAACAACGTCCTGGACCTGAGGCCTTGCACAGAGTCCCAGCAAGTGGTTTTGGCATAGAAGGCGAGGCACTAAATGACTTATTTCGGAGAATCTTCAATGGGAAGACTCCAGATGCAAATGACCGGGTTGCCTCCGTCCTGTCTCACACTGGTGCTATGGCACACTATCTGATCTGCAGGACTATCGTCCCCAGGCAGGAGAAGAAATCTATTGTTCAGACCATCGATTGCTTGCTGCTGGACGCCTTCCTTCAAGGCAGAAAGATCAACTTAGCCAGAATAATGATCGAGCACATGGCTAAGTGCACAAAGAAGAATCATGCTCTTCCCTACCCAGGTTTGGTGAAAGCCTTGCTGATTGAAAATGATGCTTACACACCTGGCGAGGAAATCTCCTTGGGATTGCCATGGGATCAAAAGTATGGCGTCCTGGAGATAAAGCACAGCCTTGAGCTTCCCTCCATCAGGAAGCAAATTGAGAAAGAAAGAAAAGAAGCTGAGAAGAAAAAGAAAGAAGAAGAGGCTGCGAAAAGAGCTGAAGAGAAAAGACTAAGGCAGGAAGCTGCTAAGAAAGCTGCTGAGGACGAGCGTGCTCGTCAAGAAGCCGCAAAGAAAGGGAAGACTGTTGCTCCTGAGCCTCCCCTAATAGTTGACACTGAGGAAGAACGTGCTGCTGAAGTTGATCAGTTGTCGTCCTTCTTTCACGCTGATCAGATGGACTTCAACTTTTCGCCTTCTCATCTTCCTCCTATTCAACAGCCGTCCTACTTTCAGTGCTCCCCTGCTCCGTCAAATACAGAAGCTTACTCTGAAAAGCAGCTGTACGCCCTCATCCTTAACAATCAGAATGTTCTAGCGCAACAAGGGAACGCCATCATTCAACAGAACAACGCTGCCATGCAACAGAACTACCACTATTTTCAAGCAGTTAAGACTCAGAACGACTTGATTAAGCTGCTAGTTCAGTCGATTCACAGGGATAGTACAGAGGGAGACACTCAAGAAGAAGAGGAACCTGCTGCGACGGACGCCAATGTCAATGATCAAAGCCGTCCTGCTGGATCACCTCCCACCTAACCCTTTATTCCCTCATTATTTTGCCTGTGCTTCTTTTGTTTCTCAAACACTTGTCTGATTGTCTGTAATGACTATATTTCGTTTCAATGGCAACTCTTGTGTTTGTGTGCATATGTGTGTTTAAGCGTATTCTTGCCTCTAATTGTGATTTTGTGCTATCGTCCTTAAGCTAACTTGTTATCCTTTTCGATGATGCCAAAAGGGGGAAGTGTAGTTTTGCAGAGATGCGCTCTTAATAGTTATCTAGAATAAACAAGTGTTAAGGAGAAATTTCAGTGAAAGGAACTAAGTTTAACAGGGACGCTATTTAAGAAAGAAATTTTTGATCTAGAAAGCCGTCCCTTCCCTAAAATCCAAAAGGAAGATTAGATCAAGTATTGAAAACTTGTGCCTATAGATTATTTCTAAGTGTTGAAAGGACGCTCTTTGAGTTTTCAAAGCATGCTAGAGCTTAAGTGCAAAATGTTTATTGCCCAGAGTTTGTCATCATCAAAAAGGGGGAAACTGTTGGGACAATGTTAAGGACGCCTTCAGTAATTAACATTGTGCCTAGCGTCCCTTAGTTTTGATATGACAAACTCGTCTTGATCTAATAAAGTTGTCCAAGTGTTTCAGGAACGCACGTTGAAAAGGACAACAAGTTGAGGATTAGGTAGCCGTCCTCAGGAAGTGAGGACGCTACATCCTTCAGTGAACGGCTTGGTAAAATACAAACAAGGACACCGTCCTTAATCATTACACTGGAGTCCTTCAAAGCTGGCCGACAAAGTGACATCACCAGACAAGCTTTGATCATGATCTCCACGTGGAAGAAGATCCCGCATCCAAGCCTAACGGAATTGCCAGTAGGCTTCCTTGATCATCAGAACAACACGTGGAAGCCGATTACTGTTGCAACGTCCCCAAGGGCATGATTGTCAGAGATAAAGTTGCCCTTTCCCAATGTCATTATAAATACTCCCCAGAGTATTTATTGTGATGTGACGCTTGAGAGAATATTCAGAGAATTTATCAAGTCGCTCAAGAACACCAAGAACACCAAGAACAAACTCAAGAACAAGTGAGACTTAGGTGTTAGATCGAGCGAGAAGCGTTCAACAAAACCACAAACTGTTTGTAATAGAAAAGAACAAAAAGAGTGAGAGAGTCCTTACGACGAACTGTAAGGACGAGGTGATAGTTTCCTTTAGAGATTAAGTTAGGTTACTCTACCGGCTTAAAGGAGTTGTTACTAGTGGACTTAGGGACGCCAGTCTAAGTGCCAGAGAAGTGTAACCACTCGCCAGCGTATTGTAAGGAAACTTAATAAGAAAGGAAAAAGCTATTACAAAATCCTCCAAGGAGGTAGAGGTTTACACTCAAGGACTAGTTGGTACTTGAGTGGTTCCTCTATAAATCAAAAGCGTCCTTTACTTATTTCCTTAACCTGTTTAGTCTTTTGATTTCCGCTGCGAACCAAGGAAGTCCTTGATTTTTATTAAGGACATCCTGGTGAAGGACGACCTTAACTCTGTTAAGGACGCCCTTGTATTTCTGACTAACGATCCAACAATTTTCATTCAAACAACCCCACACCTCTATTTCGAATTCCTCATCGTTCATCCACTCATCCGAATCCCCTAAGGACTCACTCTCACTCACAAGGTCCACAACCTCCACATTCTTCTCACTCTCTCCTTCCTCACCACTTGAGATGTCGATCACTTCCATGACTTCCACGCCTCCCTTCTCTTCATCACTTGACAACTCGACCACTTATACCCGTCGAGCCATGCCACAAGGACGTGAAAACCACATAGAAGGGGTGGCATTCGGCCTTGGCTGAACCACAAAGGGCTTGAAATCATGCTCTTGAACACGCCCCTTAGCCTTGATGGAAGTCGCACTCTTGATGGAAGTTCGGATCATCTTGTGGGCTTTGGATAAACACCAACCTACAACTTTCAAATCCTAGTTGCTCGGGAAAGGTTATGGAATCGGCTCACACTAGGAAGAAAGGCTCAAGGGTCGGTTTTCACGTTTTGGAAGGAATAAAGAATTTTGTGGACTAAGGCTTGAATTTATAGACCAATAGAAGACACAAAACAACCCTCTCTTTACTCTCTTTAATTGTGGGATGCCAAAAGCCTTACAATTTAGAGCAATTGGCGGTTTTGGTTTGCAAAGAAGAGTAATGTGTGTATGAATGATGAATTAAGAGGGTGGTACAGTTACTTGTGCCTTAACACACCTTATCAATGAAAAACGCCCCTCAAGAACTAAGTGTGACGTTTTAATTGGAGGGAGATGATGAATGGAATGGCAAAGGGTGTCTTGATTGATAAAATTTGGCCTTAAAGAATTATCTCTTAAAGCCAATTAATAATCTTGAATGGGTGAGAAATGAAAGGGCTTTTGGTAGAATTAAAAGATAAGCTTGGTGGATAAGCAATGATTTTAATGAGACTGAAATAAAATGAGGCTTTAAATGTAGTTAAGAAGGGTGAGTTTATGACGTTTTTCACTAGTGAAAAATGAGACAACTCGGCTGGCCTTTTGTGTAGGAAGTCGGCTCAATCAATGAGCTCGGAAGAGGATTTTGGCCGACTTTAGGAATTAATTGGTTGACAATGGCTTTCTTGTGAGGTTTAATGAAAACTTGGGGCCAAAGCAACAATTTATTTGGCTCGGTTTTAGGATGAGGTTTTATAAAAGAATTTAATGTAAAATAAGGACAACCTCAACTCGAGTTTCAAAGAGGATAATATGGATAGGATGGCTTTACTCGAGACTTGCGAGCCAAGCAAAGACTTTACTAAATGGGTTTAAAGGATATTATTCAAGGAATGGTTTAAACCCAAAATTTGGCTAAAAGAAGGGATTAAAAACGATTCTCTAACTCAAACTTGGAATCCAAGCAAGGATTAGAAAAATGGGTGTTCTTCTTCCCTTCGTTCTTGCACTCTTTTTTTTTCAGATATTTCACGTGGTAACCCCGAGGTATTGCTTAATTCACGAGGTGTACTAAAGATTGGTATATTTCATACGGTAACCCTAAACTTTATTCCATTTTTGTTTTGTACCCAAAACATTAAACTTAACGTTAACCGTGCTTCAAAATTTGAAAAAAAAAAGAATGGAAAAATCATATGTGATTCGATATGAGATCTCAAGTGAAATGTTTTATTAGCATATATATTTTTACGATTAATAAGATTATTATATGATGATAAAAATCAAATATTAAGTTAATTGTGACTTGTTTAAATAAATCTTTTAGAAAAATAGACTTCTATAATTAATAATATTTTTTGAAATAAAATGGATATTTTAATAGATCTTATAAAGTTATAATTAAATTAATAATGATAGATTTATAGATCAATAGAATTTATAAATGAATATTATAACACAAATTTAGTTCATATATTTTAAAGATATTTTTCAAAGATATTGTTAGATATCTGAAGCTTAAATTTTAAACTTATGGGACAAAAAAAGACAAACAAAGAAATATGACGAATGTATATAATTATAAAAATACAATAAAAACGAAAATGCAGAGTGACAAATAATTTTGACAATATAATTATAGCTTGGATTTATAAAAAAGAATGTCTAAGCAATAGTTGAAAAAGATAAAAATTAGGTGATAGAAATTAGGTGAAAAATGATAGAAATTAGAATGAGGAAAAGGTAGATGATAGACATTAATTAATAAAAATAAGAAAAAGCTTAAATTATTTTCCTATATTTTATTTTCTTAAATAGAGTGAGGTCAGAATTAACGTGGAAGCTCAAAAAGTCTTGACTTTAATATATAGTATAGATTATTTAATTCCACTTTTAATTCCAAAAAAGTTAACTATGAAAAGTTAGGTTTAACATTTTTGGATATAGGATGAAATTGGAATAAAGTTTAGGGTTACCATATGAAATATACCAATCTTTAGTACACCTTGTGAATTAAGCAATACCTCGAGGTTACCGTGTGAAATATCCGTTTTTTTTTATTGAACTTGCAAAAACCAATTCTTCGAGACCCCAAAGACGAAAAGAGATTTGGTTAGGTTCAAGGTCTAAAGGGTCAAGGCTGAAGGGTTAAAAGGTGAAGGCACGAGCAACTAAAGAATTGAAAATTGCAAGTAATCTATTCGAACCTTACACTTTGATCACTCCTTCGAATGGCTCTGATACCAAATGATGAGTCACGACCCGGGTTAACGGGTCTTGGACAAAAAAGGATCATTTCTTCTCTGGTCAAAGGAGCTCTCTTACACTCGATTGGAACAATAAGGCTCGATTGGGTTTGATGGGACTATTTTTGGGCGTGTATTTGAATAAACAAAGACACAATTTTTGTGGATAAAGTCAACGTGTATTAAAAGGATAAGTAGTCGAGCCCTCCCGGGAGAGAGATCGACTAAGGGATACAAGGATCGGACAACCCAAGAACCCCAAAGTACAAATATTTGAGAAATGACTCGAACAAGTCAACCGATCACGCCATGGGACTCTCACCCATACACGCCGGACTAGGACCCTGTTGTTATCGAACAAGGCTGACCTCCTATCCCTCCCTTGGGTCTAAGACGCGCCAAGGGAGAAGGAGAAAAAGCCCAGAATCCGAAAGAGACAAAAGTCTTTCAAGTTCAAGTTCTAAGCCTATCTAACAAATGAGCACCTAGCGTGCTATTTATAGGCGAGGCTAGGAGAGGCAAGCTTGGAGCCCAAGGAAGAGTTAATGAGGCGGTGGGATGCCTTGCTCTCCAAGGAAGAAGCTTGCCGCCCAAGTTACTCACCTATAACCTTATTTAGCTTCTAGAAATTACATTAGAAATTAAATACACTGAAAATACTATTTCTATTACAAAATTGGGCCTTCATGGGCCAAAACGTTGAGCCATCGTGCTAGACTTTGGGCTTGGCTCGAACCCACTTTGGATTTGGCGGACTTCTTCACTTAGGCCCAAAAAGGGCCTTTTCCCCTCACTTGGTGTGTAGGCGTGTGGGCTCCGGGGATGGCTCAGCCATGGGGCCATGGAACGCGGCACCGAAGGCTTGGAGCGAGGCCATGGGTGCCGTGGGGCACGGCATAAGGCAGGCGCCGGGCGCCGAGAGCCGTGGCATGAGGCGGGCACTGGGCGCGGGGCGCGGCACAAGATAGGCACCGGGCGTTGCGGGACGGGGCCGAACCGGTGTGGAGACGCCAAAAGATAATGCCCCGGTCCTTGACGTATCACGGTTCGCAACCAAATGTCACCAATTAGTTCAACATGTCATTACACTTTCATGACTAAAATGTTTAACAAGAAAAATCAAGAACATAACATTCATTTGGAATTAGGCAACGGCTCCTAGATCCAAGTGTCATTAAACAGATCAATTGTCATTTTCTCCCTATGTGCAACCTTGTCACCTAATGCAAAAGCCTCAATGTACTTGATAGCATACACACCACAATTACCACCTCTGCAAAACAAGTAAAAATCAAAAACTCAGGAGTGAAATCTGCATCTTGACAAAACAAAGCATAACAGTGTAACAATACATACCTCGTTCCTGTTTCATCTTGACTAATATTGCCATCCCTGAACCATGTGAAATCAGCATCTAAATTGCTCAATCTCTTAAACAATCCAGATGCCTTCATCCACAAGGGAAGCAGTTTGCAAAAAGGACTGACAATACTCTCAATTTTATCTTCATTATACAACTCTCGAAGACAGTCAAAGACAGTTATATGCTTCTCAACAAGGTCAATTTGCAATGCAATCCAGTGCGTAATATCAATGTTCACTGGAGTGAATACCTTCGTTACATTTGTACGGTACCACGACTTACCAAACCGCTTAGGATTATAACCATGGAAGTAATCAAACTTTGAGCTTGGCACTTCTTCTTTGTCCACAATGTAACGTTGGACATTTTCATCATCAAATTCCTTGTACCATACCCAATCCATGATAACTTCATCGTGGTACACATCCGACTTGTCATTTATAAGTATCCTCATGTGATACAATGCCTCACAAAGGTGATGCACAAAGTATATAAGAACACTGTCACTTATAAGAACAATGACACTTAAAAACATAAAACTGTCACTTAAATAAAACAGTTAATACGAAAACATTTGGAACACTGTCACTTACCTCATCCCCAAGCCAAATACTGGTTGTTTTAAGTAATCTAAAGAAATTCCTATTAAGCTGTTGATCAGACCCTTGAATACTGTCATCTGATTTGCTACAAAACTAGAAAAATTGTATAATTGTCACTTATAAGAACAATGACACTTATAAACATCAAACTGCCACTTGTATAGAATAGTTAATATCAAAGTGGAAACTAAAACAATTAATCAATTGACTGACCGTTTGTTGAACCATCGGTAGACGGGCATACGGTCTTCATCACTGTAAAAGGAGTACTTTGAACGAATAGGCATTTTGGGAGGCTTTAACTTCTTCTGCTTCTTCAACTTCTTCTGCTTCTTCTTCCCATCAGTGTATGGCGTGTGAGTCAAAGGGCCTCCCTTCTTCAGCCTACAGATTTCCTTAAACAACCGACATCTGGAACACCCATCTCCAAAGTACGGTTGTGCATGTCAAACTCCACAGTCTCTTCATCATTAGCTTCTCCTCCATCTTCTTCTTTTCCATCCTCTTCTTTGTCACCTCTATCACTTTCTTCAATGCCCTAAGTACCCTCCTCTGTTTCACCTTGTTCTGTCCCACCTTCTTCAGTTCCCTAGGTAGTAGCTTTTGTCCCACCTTCTTCATTGTCAACTTCATCTTCTTTTCCACCAGAATCATCCACAATCAAGTCTTCGGCTTCTTTGTCTCCCTCCTCAACAAGATCACCATCTTCCACACATCCAACATCATCATTTTGAACATCATCCAAATACGGAAATAAATGACCATGTTCAGTGATTTGAGAACAATTATCCCTAATGTCTCTTAAAACATCGCCAAACTCAAAATATAATTCAGCACGTAATAGAGCTAAAAAAGTGGAACCTAACTCACCTGAAGACACCTTTGGAGACACAATCAGAATCGTTTTCTGTCTCATCTTCCTTCATCCAAACTTCATTCACCTTTTCTGTTTCATCACCACCCTTCACAACAGCATCATCACTAGAGAGCTTCATCGACTCAATTCCTTTGCAATCACTCAAATGAATTGGAGCTGCTGGCTACACAATCACCACATCATCATCATCAGAATCTGAATTGGCCCCCACTCTCCTTTGAAATGAATCCACCTTAATCCATAACCTTGAAAGAGACATCTCATTCCGTGCAACCTCGTTCTCTATATTTTTCATTGACCTAAACATCTCATTGCACATGTCATTGACATTGGAAGCAAGCCTCTTATCCCAAGCTGGCTCTCCACCTTCATCACCCTTCGTAGCAGAAACATCCTTGACATGACTCAAAATCTCAGCAACTTCGACTTGATCATCACCATGAACATCATCTTGAACTAGTTCGTGAACTGGTTCTAGAGCAGATTTTGTCATTGGTTCTGTCACTGGAACTGGCCTCTTAAACTTTTCAAGAATACATGGCAGAGGAATGGCTGAAGACTTTGGTTTCTTAGGGCTCCTTGGCAGTTGCAATCTCTTACTCTGCCTCTTGGGAGATTCAACAACAGTTTTCTTCTTCTTCTTCTGATTCGGCCTATATTGTATAGGTTAACTCTTGTATTTTAGGGCTTTATTGAGTGTGTTTAGGTTAGAGTTTGTGCAAATTGTAATATCTAGGCCGAAGACACAAGGATTCAAGAATCAAGAGTTTTAAGACGTTTTGAGCTGTCTGCGCAATACCACTTGCTTTCGAAGGCTATATCTTGAGCTAAAAAGGTCGGATTGAGCTGATTCCAGTGCCATTGGAAAGATAACTTCAAGGGCTTCAATTCATCCTTTTACACCAAAGTCAGATTCTAAGCCGAAGTTGGTCAAAATAGCCTCCGAATTGATACCAGCGATTCTGTCGAGATTCCGCGACCGCGGCTTGTCCACCACGACCGCGGTGGCCGCCGAGACCGCGGTGGCCGCCGAGACGAGCTTTTCTCCTCTGTCGTAAAAGCGCGGGCACGGTGGGAGCGACGCGACCGCGGCGATGCCGAATCCGAAGCGGGCCGAAATGTTTCTATCTTGTTTCCTTTTTTATCTTTTGCCTCTTTCCTTATCTATCTCGTGGAGCTTGTTCCTTGGGCTATATAAGGAGGAGCCAGCCATCGGTTTTTAGTATCCTCTACTTCTAACTCATAATTCATAGTTAGGTTTTAATTCTTCTTTAGTTATGGAGAGCTAGTCTCCTTGGGTTTGTTCAAGGGAGAAGCTCTGATATATGAACTCGTGAGATTTTGGTAATTGATTTCTATCCTTTAGTTGATATTAATTCTCTTGTGCTTCATCTTATGAATGTTGATTGTTTCTCTAGGAGTAGCTAACCTATTGAATTGATTTATGTTCTACTGTTTGATTAGGTTTGGACCGTGGACAAAACTAATCTGTGAAAACAACTTAACCTAGACCTGTTGTCTATGCAACTACGATTAAGAAGAGAATTGATTGTTTTATCTTACAATTGACTCGTAGCTTGATTGTTTGATATTATATCATGCATATCCTTGTTCTTTATGTTAATTCTAGGTTAAGCGTCCTTGCCTAGGGTTATGGAATTGCTTGGACCGTGGACTTGCGATTGTTAATGATCGGGATAGGAATTAACCATAGGTGTGAATGAAATCAATGGATAAATCTATGATCGAGTGATTATTAAAGAGTGGATCTTTTGAATGAACTTATCTCCCATATTTGTTTGTTTGTTTGTTATTTGCTTTCTAGTTTAGCTTAGTTTAGATCTTTCTCCTAATCCCCCCTTTTCTGTAGTTGATAAATATATTAATACTAGAAGCCATAGTTCTCTTGGGTTCGACCCCTTACTTGCTTACTATACTTAGTTTGTAGTTTGGGTTATTTATCTTTGATCTTGGCACGACGACTTTAGCCGAGTCAAATTTTGGCGCCGTTGCCGGGGAACTTTGGTTTCTTTCTAGTATTAATATTTTTATTGGCTTTGTGTGGACCTATCTTACGGTCCGCACTTGTATATTCTGATGTCTTGCCCTAGATTTTTTCAGTTGCAGGAGGAACCCTTTCATGAGTACTTCACTTGGTGCCATCAAGAATTGCTCGACCTCCCTATAGACATAGGGGTTGGGGATGCTTTATGTCACATCTTACTTGGGATGAATCGTGAGACTGAACTAATAGTGTCTAACAAGACCCAAGGAGCTTGTCTCGCCTGGGGCTCGGACCCCGTACGCGTTTGGTGGTCCTTTTGTAAGATCCGAGACGAGGAGGTCGAGGTGCAAAGATTGGAGAACCAAATTGGGGATACACCCGAGGAGATGTCTATGTCTTCTGCCGTGGAGCCCTCTACTGTGATCAATGATGATCCCTGTATCCTTTATTCCACCTCTTCTCTCTCTCTTGATCCTTGTTTTGTTCTTTCATGTCAATCTTTTGTCAAGGATTCAATCTTTGAGCATGATAGGGTAGTTGATGAGTTCTCATACTTTTTATCTCATGATAGTGATAACTCAACTAGGGGATTTGCATGCTTTGCTAAATACTTTGAAAAATCACCTAAATCACCTAATTGGTTTCACTCTAGAAAATCTCACCCTAATTGCTCAAGCATGTTTGATAGGTTAAAAAAGAGTTTGAATTATTTCTTATTTCTTGATAATTTGTCAATATGCTACGTGTCCTGTTGTAAGATAGTTGTACAAGACTTTGATTTGATGCTCAGGGCATTGACGATGTCCGATAATGAAGACGTCGGGCCATCGACGTTAAACAAAGGCGCTGCTTGGGAGGCAACCCAAGGATTAGATAGATTGTTTTTCCATTCCTAGCTTAGGTTTATTTTCGTTTTCGGGCTAACGTGCAGATACTAGGTCCGAAAGGACATTCTGGTGCAAAACCGCGCTCGCGGCAGCCATACCGCGCCCGCGGTAGAGCACCAGAACCCATCCCGACGAACAGGTACTAGCGCCGCGGTCGCGGTACTCGTACCACGCCCGCAGTTATCATGCAGTGGGTTCCGAAAAAAAATTACCGTGCCCGCGCCTAGGGTACCGCGTCCGCGGTTAGGCCGGGTCTGGCAAAAAAAAATCGAAAAAAAAGAAAAGATTTCGGGCATGTATCTTCTACTTTCCATATATCTTTTCCATCCTTCTATCTTTACCATCATTCTTTCTATCCATCTATCTATCTTCTATTTTCCATATATCTTTCCACCACCTTCTATATTTCTTTTCATTCATCTTTGGAATTATTTTTGTATGGGCTATGTGCAAAAGCCGAAGTATGGGGGAGCTTGGTTCCTCCACATGTCATCACAGCTCGAGATCAAGTATTCGTCCAACTCCCGAGAGACGAGCCAAGATACAAAGGCTTTATTGCCCATCATCCGGTTCGAGAGAAGTCAAGTGCACGAGACTGCGCCAAGGCCGCGACCGCGCCACACCGGACGCGCCCGCGGTTTCCCTCCAGAAGTTGACGTTTTCTCTCGCTGTGTTGATTCCGCGCCTGCGGCCCGTACACCCGCATCCGTGGTTGGCCTGCAACAACGGTATTCCGAAGTTCCTTTTCATCCATTCTCTACTACCTATGAAGAGTTCTTCCATTCCACCTCTCTTCATCGATTGTGAGTCTTCTGATATACCTTTCTCCTTGCTTCTATCCTTTCTCTTTGCTTCATTGAGGACAATGAAGGATTTAAGTATGGGGGAGGGAGTACTCGCATTCCCTTATCCTAGTTAGCTTACTTAGATATTTGCTTCAGATTTTTGATTTTCTTCTTTTCATGGAGCACTTGCGCCATATTTTTTGCATAATAAAGAAAGAAAGAAAAAGAAAAAGATAGAAAAAGCCATAAAAAGTTGAAAAAAGGCATATGAAATCCTAGGATGAGTCAAAAACCCGAAAGGGCGGCTCAGGTAATAAGCAGGTAACCCGGACCAGCATTAGGCTGGGGTGATATGAGGTTCATGAGAGTTGTGAGTTTCTGTGAGCACACCTTTTAAAAATGAAAAGAGCGGTTAGGTGAAAACCCGAAAGGGCGCCTAAGCAGAATTGAGCAGTAAAACATGAGTGTTTTAGGATCATTCTTGCTTGGGGACTTTGGGGCTTACATGTTAGATTTGGGTAGATCTTAGGTTGCTATCTTTCATGTTTTTTAGAGCTTGAATGTTATATCTTGTTGTGAGGTGTGTGTATGAGCTTCATTGTTTTATTTTCATGATTTCTCTATATTTTTGGGTTCGGGTTGTGAGTTGAGTGTTTTTATCTTCCCTTGTATTTCCTGAGATCTTAGATGTGCTACCTTGTTATATTTGTTTTGAGCTTACTCGAGGACGAGCAAGATCTAAGTATAGGAGAATTTGATTCGGCCTATTTTGTATAGGTTAACTCTTGTATTTTAGGGCTTTATTGAGTGTGTTTAGGTTAGAGTTTGTGCAAATTGTAATATCTAGGCTGAAGACACAAGGATTCAAGACTCAAGAGTTTTAAGACGTTTTGAGCTGTCTGCGCAACACCACTTGCTTGCGAAGGCTATATCTTGAGCTACAGAGGTAGGATTGAGCTGATTCTAGTGCCATTGGAAAGCTAACCTCAAGGGCTTCAATTCATCTTTTTACACCGAAGTCAGATTCTAAGCCGAAGATGGTCAAAATAGCCTCCGAAGTGACACCAGCGATTCTGTCGAGATTCCGCGACCGCGGTGGCCGCCGAGACCGCGGTGGCCGCCGAGACGAGCCTCCTTTGTCGTAAAAGCGCAGGCGCGGTGGGAGCAACGCGACCGCGGCGATGCCGAATCCGAAGCAGGCCGAAATCTTTCTATCTTGTTTCCTTTTCTATCTTTTGCCTCTTTCCTTATCTATCTCGTGGAGCTTGTTCCTTGGGCTATATAAGGAGGAGCCAGCCATAGGTTTTTAGTATCCTCTACTTCTAACTCATAATTCATAGTTAGGTTTTAATTCTTCTTTAGTTATGGAGAGCTAGTCTCCTTGGGTTTGTTCAAGGGAGAAGCTCTGATATATGAACTCGTGAGATTTTGGTAATTGATTTCTATCCTTTTGTTGATATTAATTCTCTTGTGCTTCATCTTATGAATGTTGATTGTTTCTCTAGGAGTAGCTAACCTATTGAATTGATTTATGTTATACTGTTTGATTAGGTTTGGACCGTGGAAAAACTAATCTGTGAAAACAACTTAACCTAGACTTGTTGTCTATGCAACTAGGATTAAGAAGAGAATTGATTGTTTTATCTTACAATTGACTCGTAGCTTGATTTTTTGATATTATATCTTGCATATCCTTGTTATCTATGCTAATTCTAGGTTAAGCGGCCTTGCCAAGGATTATAGAATTGGACCGTGGACTTGCGATTGTTAATGATCAGGATAGGAATTAACCATAGGTGTGAATGAAATCAATGGATAAATCTATGATCGAGTGATTATTAAAGAGTGGATCTTTTGAATGAACTTATCTCCCATATTTGTTTGTTTGCTTGTTATTTGCTTTCTAGTTTAGTTTAGTTTAGATCTTTCTCCTAAACCCCCCTTTTCTGTAGTTGATAAATATATTAATACTATAAGCCATAGTTCTCTTGGGTTCGACCTCTTACTTGCTTACTATACTTAGTTTGTAGTTTGGGTTATTTATCTTTGATCTTGGAACGACGACTTTAGCCGAGTCATCTTCGAAGGAGTAGAAACTCTAACATCAGATTTAGAAGGCTGCACTTTCCTCTTGACACCATCCTTGACTTTGTCACTTTGCTTTGCCTTCCCTTTCTCAACAGTTGGAACCCGGGGAGCAATAACAAAGTCAGCCAGCTCATCCTCAGTGGTAGAATCTGAGTCATCTTGAGGAATGCCCTTCATTTTCTAGCTTGAGATGATCCTTCTAATGAGTTCATCAAAAACAGGATCTTTAGCCTCATTAGGGTAATCACAGTAGATAAACTCTAAAAACTGAGAGTATGATGGATGTATACACTCCTATAGAAAACACAAAACAAATAACAATAATTGTCACTTATAAGAAATTGTCACTTATTAGGAAACTGTCACTTATAAGAAAACTGTCACTTATAAGAAAATTGTCACTTGTTAAAGGTAAAAACAAGACTTGTATAACGATACAAAAGTGTCACTAGAGACACATAAATAATTGTCACTTGTATTAAGATAACTGTCACTTATATGCAAACTGTCACTTATCCAAACTAAAACAGAGCTTACTAGTTTCTTCCTTCCAAGTTCATAGATTGATTGATATCTCACAAGATGGATTCCATTGCTACGCCACCTTAGTACGAGGGACATGTTTTTCACCTTCAGCATAGAGAGCACACACATCTCTTAAACTTGGAAACCTCTCCACAATCCAAATCTGCACACACAAAAGCAAAGAAAAAATTAGACAAAACAACGTACAAACAAAGCAATTGGATTAAACAAATTTGTGAGAACATGTATTACCATAAATGCATAAGGGTATCCAAAGATAGTGCACCCAAATCTATAGTTTGGATCTATGATCTTTTCCGGGTCACGAGAAGTACGATTATGTTGTCTTAAACTTGAAATCAATTCATCATAAGCAACCCTTCCCCAAGAAAACTTGATGTCTCTTTATTTGGTGGTGTTTTATAGGTAATTTTCCATTGTAAATATGTTTCCTTTATCCCTTTTCTTGAGTATTTCGTTCCTTTTTAGCTTAGTTCCCGTATTTCTACGAGATTCGAAGACTATGCGCGTTCTATGTGTTTTGTAGGCGTTTTGGCATCAATCAAGGATCATTTCGAGGGTGAGTCGGGGCAAGGAGCAAGGCCCGAGCTTAAGGAGGGAAAGAAAGGAGCAAGATATGAAGAAGAGCAAGAGAAAGGCCAAGAAGAAGAGGTGGAACGAGGACCGGATCGAGGTGCAAGCAAAACCAGACCCGAGATGGAATTTCGACCTCGGACCGACTTGCCTAGGAAGTCGGGCCCGAGGTGCTCCATATCGGTCCGAGTCGGTCATTGGCTGGATTGGGCTCCAAGGCACGAAATTGTGAGCTACCACTTTTGCCCCTCTTCTATTAAGGCTCTCTTATCTTCTAATTGGGGGGAGGAGAAGGAGAAGAAAGAGGATCGGCCAAGGAGGAGGAATTTGGATAGGATTGGTTGTTGATCTAGCTTTGCTTTGTTTAGACCTTTTGGATTTGGAATTTGGATTGGGATTTGTGGATTGCTTTTGCTTTGTTAATGAGATTTGGCCTTGATTTGAGTATGATGATGATGATGATTTATTTGCTTTGTGATTTGTTTGCCAAATGGAGTCAATCTCCTTGATCTTGGGTTATGGGGGAGAACTCTAGATAGGTTGGGCTAGAAACCCCAATTCCATAAGCCTTGAGTGCTTGATCTAGGAACCCACTCTACATAGAGCTACAATTCCTTGTGAAAGGAAGGAATCAAGGGCTTGTACTTGGCAAAGGTGAACGAGGATCATCACTTATTGCTTGAATTGGGGAGGAAAAGCCTACATCTACTAGAAGAGGAACCCAAAAACCCAAGATCTACCTTTCAAACTTTGAGTTCGACTTCACCAGCTAAATCGGGCCAACTTATTCTACGTCGGTCCCGACTTCCTCTGCCTTAGCCAACCTCGGGCCCGAGTGACATAGTGTCGGACCCGAGAGATCCTTGCATTTTCCTATGTTTTAAGTTCTTTTTCCCACTTTTAAGTATTTCGGCACATCAAACGAATAGATTTCCCGAGCATTCGACACCCAACACGTGCTACAACGGGGTCGGGTTATAAATTGTATCTCTAGACCCTCGCATTTCTGAGTGATCAAAACTCATTAAACAGTTCCAAATCAGATGACATTGCAATGACAGTGGGATCTAGGTGAACTTTAGGAGGTCTAGGTATAAGCAGACCATACAGAATCAGCAAATGGGCAAGCCTAAGCTTGACATCTACATTCTGTGTACAAGCCAACTCAACACACAAGTCATCATATGCAAACCTCGGGCGTGCAAAAAAACCTTCATCATCACCGGGGCATCACACTCATGAACAATGTCACACTTCAAACCAGTAGTTGATGCAAAATCCATTAATGAAAACCTACAAACTTGTTCACCAATCTTTAACCACATCTCGTGAGTATATATCGTTTCCAGCTCATGCATCAACGCATAGTGAATGAGCTGGTAATGACGTGGCTGAACTGAATGATGTAACCAAAATAACCTCTGCATAAAAGCTCCCAATCCTCTTTTGATAGATGCTTCTTCACAAAATCAACAAAACGAAAATTTCGAAAGATATTTCTCTTGCATTGTACTGCTTTGATTCAGACATACTGTACTTTAGGTTCTTCTTTTCCATGACTTATACTGCGATTATCATTATAAACATTCAAATTGTCAACACAATAAGCAAATCGTCAACTCAAAACACAAAAATGACACATATCTAGAAAATTGTCACCAGAAAACACAGAGTAAGCACAAATGGCTACTTATTTGTCACCACAAACCTTAAACATCACAAAATTGTCACCACAAACCTCAAACATGCACGCAATTATAACAATGACACAACTTAACATGAACAACCACCAAAAAGTCACCACTTAACACAAACCGCAAATGGATACTTAATTGTCACCACTTAACATAAAATTGTCACCACTTAACATAAACATCATGAAATTGTCATCACACACCTCAAACATGCACACAATTATAACACTAGCACCACTTAACATGAACAATCACCAAATGTCACCAATTAACACTAAACAGTGTTATGAACATTGTCACCACAAAAACACATCATCACAAAAACCCTAGAACATGCACGAAAACTCAAACTCTGAGTATGTTAAGCCATCACTAAACCAGAAATGATTCACATTATGAAGAATCATCAACACAAAAACCTAAAAAAGAAAACATAGAACCAAAAATTCAAAAACAAAACTATGAACCTAACACATACCAAGAAAACGAGATCTACTAAAACAACAACAATAGAAGAGCAAAAGTATGCTTCAAACGACATAAACACAAAGCTAAAACAAAAATAAACAAACATTTACTCACGAGTTTCAGAAATCAAAAACCGAGCAGAGGTGACAGAACGAGACAATCAGCACACATGAACTCAAGAATCTTCAATGTCAACTCCAATGCATGCGACTTGGAGAAGATGATTGAGCGAGAGCACGATTTTGACTTCGTGTGAGGTGGATCGAGGGTTAATCGGCAGAGAAAGAGGAGAATTCGGGATTTCGTTTGAGGTCGTGGAAGTTGGAGTTGAGAGGGAAGAGAGAACGCGAAAGAGAAAGAATACGGGACGCGGGCCTTTAATTTTAATTTCAATATGCCATAGATGCAAAATAGGGGGAAACGGGCCAAGGCTGAAAAATGGGCCCAAAAACACGCCACCCGGCCCAAAAATCTTAATGGTTTAACCTTTATTATCAGCTGCAATCACTACAAGAGGCCAAGAAGGATCTAGATTGAACTTTGGAGTTTGGAAAAGGCAAAAGATTGGGGTTGAAAGAAACCTAATCCAAAAGGAACGTGGAGATTGTAGCAGAAGACACCATATCAAATTGAAATTTTAATATGTTACCGTCTAACATAGATGAAGAGTTAGATAAACTAAACATAAACTTCTTCTCGAACAAAGGTGAAAAGTACAAACCTCTAATAGGGTGGGGTAGAGTATCTAAACCAAAACCATATGGGGGCTTAGGTATAAGAAAAATAGAACACATGAACAAAGTGCACTTCAACTAAAACTGTTATGGAAAATCATTGCAAAACCCTACAATATTTGGGTTCAATTAATCAAGGAAAAATATCTTAAAAAAGACAATCTCTTCTCGTATAAGCTGAAATCCAACACATCATGGCAATGGAAGAAACGAATGAAATTACGAAAAGAATTTGAACAAGGACTTGTTTGGCAAATTGGTGATGGCAAAACAGTTAAGTTATGGACATATCGATGGGTGGAAAACAAGCTGCTGCAGAAATATGCTCTTACACCCCATGAAATTGATAAGAACTGTACGACACATGTCTTTATCTCTAGGGAAGGTAAATGGAAAACTGACAAGTTAAGACAATATCTATCAATCGAGAAAGTCAAACAAATAGAGAACATTCCCATAACGGAAAATACAATCACAGATTCATTATATTGGGCCCCTAGTAAGCATGGCTGGTTCACAACCTCCTCAGCAGCTGATCACATCACTAAAATTACGAACCACAATCGTACATCAAACTCTTGGATACGGAGATTATATACTTCTCCGAAAGTCAAATTTTTTTTTTGGAAAATTGACAACGACGGTCTCCCAACAAAGGACAGATTGTGAAGGAAAAATATCGTTGCTACAAGAGGATGCCTTATGTGTAGTTACCACCATGAGAGCATTGAACACCTTCTTATCAAGTGTGAACACACCCGCAACATATTGCAATAGATCAATCCAAAGACTACTTATGTTTTGCAAAGCTACGACTCATCAAATAAATCACCAAGGCAGATCATTACAAAAATTGGTCAAAGAGTTGGAACAAAATAATTTGCGGAACTGGCTTTTGTATGGTGGGGAATCTGGTATCAACGAAATAGGCTTGCATTCCAACAATCAGATAATGATTTTATAGTTGACCTAGGTCAGTTTATAAAATCTCAGATTCTCAGTTAGGCCCAAGCCAAAAATTAGACGGAACAAGAAAATGATCAACTACAGAGACGAGCAATACGACAACGCCAGCAAAGAAAAACAACCACCAAGCATAGGCCAAGCCCAGGTTTTGCCAAACTGAATTTCAATGGATCTAAACTAACTAATGGATCTACCGCTTCCGGCATAGTAATTTGTAATCAAAACGCGGAAGTAATCAAAATAAGAACGAATCAGTATAGAAATATATCAGTACCAAAAATTAAAACGCAGGTATTGAGAGATGGAATTAGGATGGCCAAAGAATTGGGACTAAGAAAACTAGTGATAGAGGGTGATAACCTTGTAGTAATTAATGTAGTTAACAAAAAAGGACAAAGCCCACGTCAGTAGAGTGTAATGTTGTGACCGATAAAATTGCTAAAATGGGCCATAACTTCCCTACTAATGTCATTATGAATCATCCAGAACTGAAAGTTCTCATCCAGTCGGACGCTCTAGGACGTCCCCCTTGAGGGGCTCTCCTAATATTTACCGGTTCAAAAAATATATATTAAATTGAAAATTGATTTTTTAAAATTTTCTTTACGTCAAAATGATTAATTAGTGTTGTATAAATGGACTAAGTGGCCCAAGTGACTAATGTGGCCCAAATGATAATCATAAACGGACAACATATCACACTTTGAATCGGATCGTGCGATCCTACCTTAGATTGACCGATCCCACGATTCAACCGATCCCGTACGATTTTACTTGCGATCATGTTGTATACAATTTCATACATGCGATTCGTATATAGTTTAGTAAATTTTGGATCGTAGGATCGTAGAATCGTACGATCTGGATCGCGATTCTAACAACCTTGATATCAACTCTAATATTAACTATTAGATGCATAACACTATAGTAACTCTCGTGATCTAAATCGATTATTGTCACTCTAACTAAATACAAACGAAAGGGTTCTTTGATTGTATAAACACTCTATGTATTTTAAGTAGATAAGCTCATTCCAAGTGATTTGTTTCCCAATACAATAGGTATCTTTAATAATTAAGCAGATCGCTTATCAATTAGAAACTACTATTATTGTTATTGAATAACTTGTAAATAACTAATTAAGATAGGACACTTGCACAATCACAGAATTAATCCCTATGGGCAATAACTCAAGTGGTAGAAAATAGTTACCTTGAACATATTCAAAGAGTCACTTAAACATTGATGATTTTAAGTTTGGGTTTGGTACATGCAAATTAGCCATGCCTCTAGAAGTATGCCCACGTAAGTCGGTGAAGAAACTATTTGGAGTATTCAGTTGGAGTCCTTCGATTCCCTTAATCACTAGATAGAAGACAACAACTAGTAAATCTGTATTAAAATAGGCTTGTATTTCAAGGTATGATTGACGAAACTGGTGATTAAATGAAATGCAAGCGATAGAATTAGCGCATTAGGCTTGAGTCTACTTCATTCAGAATTTTGCATTGCCCTTTTATTCGGACGAGGTCCGCAGACATGAAGGATGACCATCTACCACATATGTGAGAGGGGCTGATGTTCTCGTCAAAATGGCCTATGACTCTTAACAAATTGTTCTTCTAGTTGTTTTGACAATTCTTCTACCAACACCCATTGTTATCTTCACACTCTATAACACTATGCTTGATATGTCAAACACGATGTTGATTAATCAGAGCAACCCATGCGCAACAATTTGCGGTATTGTTTTAAAGTACAGCTCACAAGAGTTTTGCTAAGGAGCTAAAAACAAAATAACAATTCCACCACGGTCTACTTTCCTCTGTCCCTCTTGGCCGGTGTCCCTTCCTTTTATCCCTTAAATTCTATTGATTCACATCCCTTTTAACTAATCCAAAATTAATTTTGTTTTAGTAAAGTTATATAGATTAACCAATCAAATTAACGGGGACACAAGGAAGGGAAACTAAGAGGGGACAGAGGATCTCATCCAGCAGCATAACTTTTCGATGCCATCACGTTGATGTATTAGTGACGTATGTGTTGGGAAATCCTACGAGTATTTACAATATGAGGATCATTCAACAAAATAACTCATTAATTCTGTAGGAATCAATCAATATATATTATAAAAACCGACCGTTTTCGAGCCACCACGTTGATTCTGGCCCCACCAGATATTTAACCAAAATAATTTTTTAAAGTCTTTTAATTAACTACCATAATTTTGCTAAATAAATTTTCAATCTTTTGATTAACTACTTTATCAACAATATCTATCCATACAATATCTAGCCGAAAATATAGTACGTAATTAAACCATATACAATATCTATCCATAAAATATAGTACGTAATATATTTAATAGCTTATTTTTATATCTTGATTTTCTAAATAAAGTGTGAAATAGGTAAATCTCTATACGTAAAAAAAATTGTACGTGAGATATGGTGTATATATTTAATGTAATATAGAATTATCTTTATGTACAAATCTTAGTTGTGAGCAGCAAACAATCGTAATACTATAACTAAAATAGTAAAAGGTTTACAAATATGGTAGCTTGGATATTAGGATCATAACTTTTAATCAATATTATACTTCTTCCCGTTTCAAAATATATGACCACTTAGACATTGCACATATATTAAGAAAACAATGTTATTCCAATATTACTAGATATTGCATGATCCAAAATTACATACGTGTCTTTCAAGTTTGCATATTATCTATCCATATTATCCTAATATATCTATCAATATTATCTATTTTTAAAATTGTATCCTATATAAGCATTGATCTGTCTTAACCAAAATAACAGAGGCTTTGTTCTCAACCCAAACAAAAATAGTCGTTGTTTTGAGAAAAATCAATTTATTCTCAATGCCCAACTTTATCGAGGAGCTTACTAAAGAAATATACTATCAATTAATTTCATAAAAATATTAATACCTTTGTTATATAAATATTCTAAAACATCCCAAAAAAAAACAAAACATGCCTGATTTGTTTTTTGAGCCACCACGTTGATTTTGGCCCCACCGCATATTTGATTAAAAAAACGCTCTTATTTATGTTATTTCAATTAATCTTATTATATTTCTTATTATCTATTTATATAAAAGATATGAACAAAAGTTCAAATCTTCGTAAGATATTCTATCTATTTAATATATCACTTATTTTTTCTAAAGTGATTATGGACCCACCTTGTAGTTGATATAAAAAAAAAATTAATTTGTGGCACTTCAAGTAATTTGATTAAATTATATATTATATATTTATGTACAAGATATATTCAAAATTTCAAATTTTTGTAAGATATTCTATCTTTTTTAATATATCACTTAATTGAAAACATGATTCTAATATATATCTTGAATTTTCAAAAAATCCATATATATTATAAAAGCCGACCGTTTTCGAGCCACCATGTTGATTCTGGCCCCGCTTGATTTTAATTTATTTTTTTCAACCTAAATAGATAATAACAACTTTATATCATTTTCCTTAATTATTCAATACTCAATTTTATCTTTAAAGTCATACTATCTATCTATAGTTTTATTTTCCTTAAATAATTTTATCTTTTTCTTCTATACAAATACCCAATATTATTATAATCATGTATTCACGTACCATATTCACGTACAACTAATATTGCCAATCTATCTATACTATATATTAAAGCCGGATAACTTCGAGCCTCCATGTTAATTCTGCCCCCACTTTAATAATAATTTTTTATGTTTTATTTTTCTTAATTATCTAATCTTTAATTTTATCTTTTTTCTTACCCATCTAATATCTATCTTTGAAAGAAAAATATTTATCTTTAAAATTCCTTAATTATCTAACTTTTAATTTTATCTTTTTCCTTACTCATCTAATATCTATCTTTGAAACAATATTATCTATTCTTAAACTTTCCTTCTATAAAAGATACAAATTAAATAACTTATCTTTTCAATTACCATTTTAATCAATTTATGTAAAAACGTAATATAAGAAATTCGAATTTAAAAAAGAATTTTTAAATGGAAGCTCCTTTTTCTAAATAATGTATTATTTTTATCTTTGATTCTAAATCAATTTATTCTTATTAAATTTTACTTAAATTATATATTATCATCTTTGATGTTCCTAATAACTTAGCTTTTATCTCTCACAATTAAAATTTTTTTTTTTTCATTTATTTCAATTAATCTAATTACATTCTTTATTATCAATTTATGTAAGAAATATCTTTTGAATTTTGATAAGATATTCTATCCTTTTTGATATATTAGTTATCATTTTAATCTATTTATGTAAAAAGTAATTTACAAGTTTTGAATTTAAAATAATTTAAAAATAGAAGCCATTTATAGTTAAATTACTATTCTTATCTTTAATATTAAATCCAATTATATATACTACCTTTTACTAGACTTATATATTATCATTTTCATAATAACTTAGCTCATATGATTCATAATAATATAATTTTGATTAATATATTTCCTTTATTTTAATATATAAAGTCATTAGAACCATGTTAACGCATTTTATATTTCTAAATTTTAATATTATATTTTAATATTTTTAATTCGATAACAATTCATAGTAATTATATCTCATACCAAAAAATTATAGTATTACAAAAAAAATAAGATCAAACCAAAATAAACAATTAAAACATCTCATTTTATAATATATTGACTTTTAATATCTCAAAATTGTGATAATGGGGACAATGGTATATATTAACCATTAAAGACAAATTTTGAAGGACGAAAAAAATAAGTAAATTTTATTTACTAAATTTTATTATAATTAGAATATGTTTTATATTTTTAGAATCTCATGTGTGTGGTACTACAAATCTGAAAAAATAGTCTTTTTCGTCTATAAAAAAGTGACGTTTTCACATACTAAAATGTTCATTATATGTTTTCACTTATTAATATCATATTTATAATAAAAATAATTTTAAAATGTGAACCGTGAGTCATTGTCGTGCATGGCACGACGGGTACACCTAGTATATATTATAAAAGTCGACCGTTTTCGAGCCACCATGTTGACTTTGGCCCCACTGCATATTTGATAAAAAGTAGCTTTTATTTATGTTATTTGACTTAATCTATTTTTTTCTTATTATCTATTTACGTAAAAAATATGATCAAATTTTCAAATTTTGTAAGATATTCTGTCTTTTTAATATATATCACTTATCTTTTCTAAAGTTAATTTTGGACCTACCATTTTTGATAAAAAAAAATAGTTTTTATTTGTGGTATTTCAATTAATTTGATAAAACTATATTATCTATTTATGTAAAAGATATATTCAAATTTTCAAATTTCGATAAGATATCCTTTCTTTTTTAATATATCCCGTAAATGAAAAACATGATTCCAATATATATCTTGAATTTTTGAAATATAACTACTATGAACTAATTATATTTGATTTACTTAATTAAATTTAGAATTTTAAAAATTTTAATTATTTATTAATAGAAAGACTAGGTTTGTTACTTTATTATTTGATTTACTTGAATAAATTTAGCAATTGTAAGGCTAAGTTAATTATTTTCTATATTTACATGATCTACTATATTTTTTTTACCCATCATATATGAGTTTTTTTTTCTATCTTGATAACAAATTTGAATTTTTAGCCAAATAATAATTTGGAATTATATCTTGATAATGTACATCTTTTTCATAATTTTTACTTATTTATAAAATAATCCCATAATTTGTCTCAAATTATACACACGCCCCTTATTTTCCTAATACAAACATACAAGTGATCATTTTTTATCCACCATATTAATTTTGACCCTACCTCATATATAAATAAAAACTAATATTTATTATTTGCATTATATAGGGTTTTCATATTGATTTCTCTTTTTCTACTTATAAGAAAAAGCTTTAGTCAATTCTTCATTTTTAAAGAATTATAAAAAAATATTTCACAAACAAATTATGAAAAGTCTATGAATATTGGATTCAACTTATTTATTTAATACAAGTAAATTTCTGGTCTCCTACATTTTTTATTAATTTTTTATAGACTTTATCAATTTATCAATTGATTAATTTTTTTAATTATATTGACATTTATGATAGTCGTTATTAATATATGATAAAAAATGTAAGTAAAATATTAATTTATATTCTTATAATTAGGTTTTATAAACGTATATAAATGAGTGAAAACATTATGTCTTATATATATATATATATTCTTTGGGCTATATGAAGTTCGGAAACAATATCACTCTTTTTAAAAGATAAAGGTCCATATAATAAAACTTATATAATATTTTCCATATAAATATTTAATTATTCAATATATAATTTTATTTCAATATTTTTAAGTGAAATAGTCATGCATGACACGACAGGTTAAATATATAATAATATTATAAAAGCTGACCGTTTTCGAACCACCACGTTGATTCAGACCCCACTTCAATAACAATTTTATATATTTTATTTTATTAATTATCTAATCTTGAATTTTATCCTTTTTCTTATCCGTCTAATATCTATCTTTGAAGGCATGCTATTTATCTTTAAAATTTTCTTAATTATCTATTCTTTAATTTTATCCTTTTCTTACTCATCTAAAATCTATCTTTAAAACAATATTATTTATCTTTAAAATTTCCTTTTTATAAAATATACATATTAATTAACTTATCTTTTCAATTACCATTTTAATCTATTTATGTAAGAATTTCGAATTTCAAAAAAGAATTTTAAAATGGAAGCCCCATTTTCTAAATAAACTATTATTCTTATCTTTGGTACTAAATCAATTTATATTTATTACATTTTACTTAAAGAGTATATTATCATGTTCCGAATAACTTAATGTTTATCTCTCATAATTAAACAATTTAATTTTGTTCATGTTATTTTAATTATTCTAATTACATTCTTCATTATCAATTTATGTAAAAGATATTTTCCAAATTTTGATAAGATACTCTATCATTTTTTATATATTAGTTATCTTTTTAATCTCCTTACATAAGGAATAATTTAAAAATTTTGAATTTAAAATAATTTAAATATACAAGCCCTTTTTTATAATCAAATTATCATTCTTATCTTTAATATTAAATTAATTTATATTTACGATCTTTTACTTAACTTATATATTAACATTAATATATTAACTTAGCTTATATCTTTTACTTAACTTAACTTATATATTAATATAAGGTCTGTCGACGCAGCACAGATTGTTGGTTTTGGACTTTAGAGTTTTGGGCAAGCAGAGGAAGGTGGTCAGTAAGCCTCAACCGAGAATCAGATGGTGGCGTTTGTCAAAAGCTAATGGTCAGAGTTTGAAAGAGAAAATCTTCGAGGGAGTTGAAGCGAAAGGGGCATAGCAAGAGAAGAGGGATGCAAATGAGATGTGGGGTAAGATGGCAGAGTGCATTCGCAGAGCAGCGTGTGGAGTGTTGAGTATGTCGAGAGGCAGTTCTGGACACAGGAAGTCAGTCACTTGGTGGAGTGACGAGGTGCAAGAAAAGGTTAGAGTCAAGCAGCTGGCTTTCAGAGCTTGGGTGAGGAGTGGTGACTCGGATAGGGAGATGAGAGCGGCAGAGTATAGAGCAGCGAAGAAGGAAGCAAAGAAAGTAGTGGCGATTGCTAAGGAGAAAGCGTATGAGAGCCTTTACAAGGCACTCGATGAAAAAGGTGGAGAGAAAGTTCTATATAGGCTTGCGAGGGAAAGAGATAGGGAGAGCTCGGATTTGGACAGGGTTCGTTGCATCAAAGATGAAAATGGGAATGTGCTAATGACGGTTGGGATTCGGCAGGGAGCCACCATCTTTCAGTGGGTTCGATCTGTTGTCCTCCTTTCAGGCGTTTTTCTAGGACAGAAGTGAGTGAGGTGATCCGCAGAATGGGTAGTAAAAGGGCAGTGGGTCCAGATGAGATCCCGGTAGAGATTTGGAAATTGTTAGGCGCAAGAGGTTTGGATTGGTTAACAACACTTTTCAACGTTATTTTCAGGACGACCAGGATGCCAGAGGAGTGGAGACTCAGTAAATTATTGCCGTTATATAAGAACAAAGGGGATATTCAGCAGTGTAACGACTATAGGGGTATAAAACTCCTTAGCCACACAATGAAAGTGTGGGAGAAGGTCATCGAGTTGAGACTAAGGCAAGTAGTTCAAGTGTCAGAGAACCAATTTGGTTTTATGCCAGGGAGATCATCCATAGAGGCTATTCATCTGTTAAGGAGGCTGACAGAAGCTCACAGGGAGAGGAAGAAAAATCTGCATATGGTGTTTGTTGATCTTGAAAAAGCCTATGACAGAGTACCTAGAGAGTTGATTTGGGATTGTTTGGAAGCTAAAGAGGTGTCAGGCTCATTCATTAGCATCATTCGAGACATGTATGATAGGTCGATGACGAGTGTTTGTACGCAAGGAGGAGATACAGAGTATTTCGAAGTGAGGGTGGGTTTGCACCAAGGATCAGCTCTAAGCCCTTTCATGTTCACGTTAGTGTTAGACGTGCTAACAAGAGATATTCAAGGAGAGGTTCCGAGGTGTATGTTGTTCGCAGATGACATTGTGCTGGTAAAAGATTTGAGAGCTGGAGTTAGTAGCAAGTTGGAAGTGTAGAGGGAAAAACTAGAATCAAAGGGTTGGAATGCCCCCAGCTTGAACCCCCAAATCCTGCTTGTGCGGGATTTCCTTGGATATATGTTGTTGTTATTGTTGTTGTTGTTGTTATATCTTTCATAATAATATAACTGTTGATTAATATATTTTATTTATTTCAATATATAAAGTCATTAGTATCATGTTGGACTTATTTTATATTTCTCAATTTTGATATTACATTTTGATATTTTTAATTAAATAACAATTCATTGTAATTATATCTCATACTAATAAATCATTGTTGGATCGTTAGTCTCACAAGGGGCGTCCTTAACTCCGTTAAGGGCGTCCTTGAGTGTGGATCCTTAATGAAGATTAAGGGCGTCCTTTGGTTTGCAGCGGAATAAAAACTAAACAGATGAAAATAAGTAAGGAACACGTCTATTTATTGAGGAACCACTCAAGACCAAAGTAGTCATTGAGTGTAAACCTCTACCTCTTTGGAGGATTTTCGAAGAGCCTTTTTCCTTTCTTATTAAGCGTTCTTACAGTTATACTAGCGAGTGATTACACTTCTCTGACACTTAGAATGCATCCCTAAGTCCACTAGTAACACTCCTTTAAGCCTATAACAGTAACCTAGCTTAACTTCTAAAGGACGCTACTCACACGTCCTTATAGTACTTCGTAAGGACTCCTTTCTTTTGGTTTTCTTTTACAAACTTTGTGATTTTGGTTCGGCCTTTCACTCGATCTAACACCTAGTCTTGAGAGTTCTTGACTTTTTCTTGGTGTTCTTGATCGATATCGTATTCACTCTGATTCGCTCTGAATATTCTCTGAAAGGCTTGAGACACCATAAATGCCCAGGGGGTATTTATAGCACTTGGGGAAGTGCGTCTTTTTCTCTGACAATCATGCCCTTCAGGTACGAGGCTACATCATATGCTTCCACGTGTTGATGGTGGTGATGAGGGAAGCTTCCTGGCACCAGCTGTAGAACTCTGCTACAAGATCGGCTTCCACGTGGTGATGAACTGATCTACATGATCGGCCTCCACGTGTCCCAGATGATTAAATCTTGTCGAGTGATGTCATCCTATCGGGTTGACTTGTAAGGACGCTTGGAGTTGAGCTTGCGTTCCTACTTGCTTGGAACTACGTCCTTGGCTTAAGTAGTAACTTCGCTGGTCCATACATTTGGATGGTGGCGTCCCTTCACCTCAGGGACATCCACACACTTGTTGTCCTTTTCATCACTAGCATTCCTGAATACTTGGACTACTTTATTTAGATCAACATGAGTTTGTCTTATCAAAACTAAGGGACGATTGTATAGGCACAATGTTAAGTACTAGGTAGTCCTTAACATCGTCCTAACAATTTCTCCCTTTTTGATGATGACAAACCCTTAGACAAAAATATTTTGACATTTAAGCTCGAAAAAATTTGGTAAGTAGGCGATTTGGGGAGATTTGGGAAGCAGGTAGGCGGCCTTGAAAATTTATGTGCTAACTAGTCGTTTTTTCGAAAATACCCCTCGTAAAAAAAAAATTATACGCATTAACGCATGCCACCGCATCCCACCTGAAATCCTTCCATCGGAAATCTTGTCATCCAAAAATCCTGTCACCGTAAGATTGAAAACAACTTGTCACCATGCATAAAAACTTGGCATCGCTTAGAAAAACTTGTCATTAGAAAAACTTGTAATTGCGTAGAAAACTTGTCATCCCTTATGAAAAACTTGTCATTGCGTATAAAAACTTGTCATTGCGTAGAAAAATTTGTCTTCGCGTAGAAAACTTGTCATCGCTTATAAAAACACTTGTCATAGCATACAAAAAACTTGTCATAACGTACAAAAAACTTGTCATAGCGTACAAAAACGTGTCGTCGCATACAAAAACTTGTCGTCGTGTACAAAACCTTGTTATCACTCAACCTATCGTCACGTACAGAAAAGTTGTCATTACCCTAACTTGTCATCACTTATGCAACTTGTCATCAGAATTTATTAGTATGCCTATGTGGGATTTGAACCCACATTACTGTGCTTTAAGCACGTTGCTCTACGATTTGAGCTAATAGGCTATAATTAAAACTAATATATAGACAAATTTAACAATACAAAATAAATTTAACTTGTAAAACCCATAAAACTAACTTGTCATCACCAAAACCCTTAAAACCAATTGATCATCACCTAAACCCGTAAACTCAACTTGTCATCACCAAAACTCGTAAATGACTGTCTAAATTTACTAGATGCACTGAGTGCTTTCTTCTTCAGAGCTCCCATTCAACTCTCCTTTTCCTCCTCTAATACATGTGAACCTGAATAAACTTGATCCCTCCAAGGATGAAATTAAACCCAGGAATGCACATTCTACAGGTTTATACTATCATATTGCCTAGACTAAATACAACCAATTTATTGTATGACGTGCAATAAAGAATAAAATATTCATGAAACAACACAATTGGATCCCCCATCCACTTTATGTTCAGCCCCGTCTAAAAGCAGAAATTGCAAATGGAAAGGAAGGAAACTCACTGTAGCAAGCTTAATTTGACATTGGAAGCTGTAAGAACCAATTTATTGAAATCAACCCTTTCCCTTCTGTACAATCTTGAAATTAACCATGACCATCCATATCAATCTACCTGATACAACAACCAACTGGACATAACTCACAAAGAGCATAGACTACAGATATGGAAAAGGTTAGGCAGGAGCAGAAAACATAAATTTACTAATTAATTACAAGATAGTATTTCTTGAAACAAATTGAATGATTATAAAAAAAAAGAAACTGAAACAGAACAATACCGTACGTAATGGGAATGCCATCGTTGAAGAGGATCAAGCAGGCGTAAGTGCAAGCAAGTTCTCCAGCCGACATCGTCGCTGATTCCGAATTCACTCAACCTGTTTTACCAAACTTCGTTTCGAAATCAACAGCAAATTAAACCAGAGCACACGAATCGGAAGACGAAACAAAAGATAAACCTAGAAATGGAAGACGACGTATTTCAAGAGCGAAAGAGACCCCGTACGTGGCGTCTGCTTTCCGAAAATGGTGTCTCGAATCGAGCGCGACTCCGGTAGGGAAACCTCCTCAGTGTACGTCGGCGGCGGTGAGGCGCGTTCAGAGACACCTCCGATGTAGGAAATTCTGGATCGATTTCCCGGCCGAGACCGTCGTCGTCGTCGTTGTGGCGTTGGCCTTGTGGTGGAGCTTCCTCAGGCCTAGATGTTCCCTCCAATGGCTGGAACACCTTGGATCTTTGGGGGAGAAGAGGTACGGATCCACGCGAGCGCTCTCCGGCTCGTTTTCCGGACCAGATCGCTTCTCCTTCGGCGGATCCGGTCTAGCAGCCGTGAGTTGGGGCGGCATGAGCTTGCCGTCGGCGAAGAGTTGATCGGCGGGGAGCATCGCGACCGGATCGTCGTGGAGGCGGAACTCGAAGTCGGTGAACGGATCTGAGGAGGCCTCCGGCTTCTTCTTCCATCCGTAGGCCGACGGAGGGCAGTCGATTTGAGGGCACCATGGAAGAAGTTCGGGATCTGGTCTTTTGGCTCTCCATGGAGGAGGCGTTAGGGTTACGGAGGAATTTTGCGCGACAATTGAGAGCAAGAGAAAAAACAAGGCCATTTCATAATAGAACATTCCCATTCCCTATAATTCATATTAGCACACCCCCTACAAGTATATAAGAAAATTTTGTGAAAATTACACACTCACCCTCATTTCTATCTCTCTCACAGCCTTCACTCTCTCTTCCTCCATAGCTTCTCTTCACCTCTCTACCTCCATAACCTCTCTTCCTCCTTTGCATCTCCATCAACAAGCAATTGTACTTCAAATCTACAAATAAGGTACGTTTCCATCTAATATTATACTTTTAATTTACTACAATAGGTTAGAAAGGGGATTTAGGTTTACAAATGTAAGATTTAGGGTTTTGATTGAAATCCAAATTAAATCCTATAATTACTCAAATCTTTTCAAAACCATTCCATAATAGTATTATTTTAGTAGATTTTAAGTTTTTAGGTTGAATTTAGAACGAATTTGTTGAAGGAATTGAGGACGAACCCCGACAGTCGCGACTAGGGCTCGCGACTGCGAGGTTGAAGACGAACCACAGCCGTTACGGACGAGTTCGACTCAGCCGTTATGGCCGAGTCCACATCGGCCGTAACGGCCCCGTGTGACTCAGCCATTACGGCCGGTCTCTCCTATTACCCATCCGGACTCGGCCAATCTCTCCTGTTACAGATCCGGACTCAGCCGAGGCGTCCTTGTTTCAACTTGTGTAACACCCTTATTTTGAAACCATGGGTATTACATGCCAGTGACCTCGGATTTTCCCATCAAAAGTCACCCAAGGCGATAGGTAACACAACTCAATTCATGAAAATGGAATATTGAACTTAAATTACATCAAAAGTGATCAATGTTTGATACATGAGTAGAAGTCAATGATCAATGATACAAAATAACAATGTTTGAGTGAAGAAGACATCTAAATCATTTTGCAGCGGAAATAAAATTTGACGGTTAAAAGATTCTTCACAAAAACAAAATAGGAAACTCTAAAATGACTTGAAACCTCTTGAAAATCTTCCTTCCTTCAAATCCTCGAGTCTTCGTCTTTGGTCTTCGGCAAACCTGTCTCTATTCCCTGATATTTCCATAAAAGCAAGAAATACCAGCCGACCAACGTCGGGAAGAAAAGAAAGTGGTATTAGTCTAACGCGAGACTAAGCAAATGGTAGAATGTGACTAGGTTCTTAAAAGGCCAAGTATGTCGGCATCAAAGTCCAAAGGGAACTGAGCGATGCGCGACAAGTTGGGTTCTTTTTGAGAGGTGTAGCAGAGACGAGTCTCTCACCCCTAATCCCTAATCTAGTCCATAACAAAGTCTCGAAAAGAGACTTGAAACAATCAGAGGCCACAATCATCGGTCCTAAGTCCATGGGCTAGCGCAGTGCAATAATATAAATAACAATGGGGTCATTATTTCTAAACAGAAAATAACCCTATGTTCATTTTATTTAGCAACCAAGGTGTTCCCAACAATTATATGGATATTAAACGGAGTGGAAGGAAATTCACGTTTAATCGTAAAGAGCAAGAGAACCATCCACTTGCCTTTGGTTTCCGAGAGTTAAGTCTTTATGAAGACGGAATCTGTGAACGAGCTTTCCTAGAAACGCGACCTACCCCGAGGCACGGAAATGATAACGAAATAAATTAATATTTAATCTATTTCTTAGTCTAGGAACTTCTCGAATTATTATCCTTGTATAATAATTTTGTAAAACTATTATAGATTATTGCCCTTCAATAATTTATAATCCTAAGTTTTCAACTTATTAAAATGGGCGAAACGATATTAAGATTTTTATGAAACCCTCGGTTTACAATACCCGTCGCATAATTTCTATAAAAACGTTTCTCGAAAGAATTAATTGAATACTTGATTTAAATTCATAAACACCCAATTAACTTAATAATACTATCATATTAAGTTATATTATTTATTTCTTAGATAAATTCCTCAATTAAAATCAATTTCGAAATAAAATAAGTGCTTAATAAATTTTGAGGAAAAGAGCATTACAGTGGCGACGAAGGGTTTTCGGGCAGCAATTGCGGAGTCGTACGCGGCGGATCTGCGAGGAATTTGCGACAGTTGGTAGAGGGTGTTGCGGCCTTCCAACTGTTGGCAAAGAATGTCCGGTTGGTGGTTGGACGGCGGAGAACAAGTGGCCGAAAGTGGGCTTCCCGACCAGCTCTTCCCGGTGGTCCTTGGCCTTTACACCAACTTCGATGGAGGATTACAGCTTCAATACTCCACGTTTTTAAGCTATTGAGGTGTGATTGGAAAGGTATTGAAGTCTAGTTTATGCTGGCTTAAACGGTTTCGAGAATGATGGGGTGACGAAGGAGAAATACCTGATTTATAGAGGGGCTGTAAAACTGAATTTTCTGGGCATGTTTTCGATCGAATGAAAACGAAATTGGCTAAGTTTGGGACAGATTTGGGGTGGTTTTTGGGGCTGGAAGAAAAGGAAACGAAGGCTGATAATGGATTTGAAGAGGGTGATGAAATGAGTCTAGGAACACTCCAATTTGTAGACAGCTTCACCAATGTCATACGTAATGAACAAAATTTGGCAGAGGTGGTGACTTGATGTGTTGTTTGTGTCCCCAATTTACCTTAGAAGCTTCACCATGGTTACAAGCAAGAGTTTCTCGGGCAGAGGTGGTGAATCTGATAGTTTGTCTACACTCACCCAATTTACAGAGACTTTACCATGACTAAGCATAAGAGGGAAAATGCAGGATGGCAGGGGAAACCATTAATGGAGGTTGACCGGATTTCACGCGGTATAAGTCCGTCCATCTCGCGGATATAACTCGAGAAAGGAACCCGGGATTTTCGCCGGTCAAAGTTGGTCCAATGGGTTACTGGCTTTTAAGTTTTCTACCCAATTATTTTAATTAATATTCAACTGTTAATTTCTTTCCTCTTTAATTATATTCTTCTTCTTTATTTACTCTGCTTGCGATTTTAAATAAATTATTTCAAAGGAATAACTTAATATAGGGGACTCGTTTTTCCTTAATTGAATTTCAATATGTTTTAAGCTTAATTGAGCGAGGAATTTATTATTGACGACATTTCGTTCTTTGTACGCATAAAGGTTTTGAGAAAATTTTATTTCCCTTATTTATAAAATTAGCGGTTATTACAACAGTACCCCCTTAAAATTAGTTTCGTCCTCGAAACTAGAGAGGTCGTGGGTACGATGCAAAAGGGGTAAGATGATAATTATGATTATCTTGCTTGCGGCGAGAAGAGCTAAATCTAGTACCCCCTTAAAGAACGTCTTGTTCTTTTAGCGTGCGGAAATCAATTTCGGGAATTCTTTTACATTTACTCGGCTTCGGGTTAGCATTGGACTTTGTCCGCTTTAACTTCTGTCGGATTAGAGCGGCAACTGCGCCAACTCTCTTAGCTTACTTGAGGAGAACCTTGCAAGTGTCGTCGTCTCAGTAGATTGACAAATGACATTTCTAGCCATGCTCGACTCTACTTGAGTTATCTTGATTTTCTAGTGTCAAGCGAATTCTCTCAAGATAGGCTAACACGCATACTATTAGTGTAATCCCTACACTTACTCAGGGCATACGAAGTCTTTAATAAAAACTAGCGCATCTCCCCTTTACAAGGATTAGTTTACGAAGGAAAATGATAGAACACTCACTGATTCGAGAAGAGTTCCATTCTCAGAACATAGACGGTGACATGAATGAGCTATGGAGGCTATCTAAACCACCAGAAGAGGGTTTTATCTTTGAGAAGTATGAATAATGTTTACCACCTGAGCTTCCTAAGTACTAAGGTACCAACTCTACCTCTTCTTGATCTTAAACATACAAGAAGTTTATTTACAAAATTGTTTTTGAGGAGGATGCTCTATAGTCGCCCGATTTGGGATCTTCTATAACAAAAACTCGTCTCTCCTTCCTAGATTTCAAACGTTCTTTACCAAATATAATCACATGCTTGGATCTACATACGGTAAAATCAAGGAATTAGATTTGCTTACCTCACTCGTTGATTAACTTGATTTCTCCTTGAAGATCTTAATTTTCACTGACCGGCTTTGAAAATAACTCTTAAGCAAAACGATTATGAGAATGATGTTGGTAACCACAATTAGAACAAGGCAAATAAAAAGCTCGACCATAAACCTTTGATTTCCGGCCCTAAGACGACGCATAATCTCGTCGTCTACCATGGGAAGGTCGAGAGAAGTTTTGGTGGTGGAGATCGAAAATGGAGGAGGAAGAAGGAGATAAGAAAGTGAAAAAGTGAACGGATAAAAAGGTAGGGTAAAGGGTGAACCGGATTCTTTCCAGACTCTAAGGACTTTAAGGACCTCTTTTGGACTTTAAGGACTTTGAGGACCTAAGGACTTTGAGACTCTAAATACTTTAAAATTGTTAAATTTATACTTTGTACGATTTTTTTTTTGTTTTTACTTTTGCTTTGAATACGCTATATATCCTATATGCATTTCAACATGTCGTCTACACGCATGCTAAATTGATTGTTTCAATCTTCCCTTGCACGATTCATAAATCTTTAAAACACTTAATCAAACCATTTTTAATGATGAAGGCTTGAGCATTGATTAAGTGTATAATAGAAGACCGCTCCAAAATTAATTTTCTTTATATATATATATATATATATATATTTGTTATTACCCTTGAAGGGTTATGTGATCTTGTTTCCACATGTGATCAGTATGGGAAACAAGCTTCAACATAATCCTGGAATATACATGCATGGGAATAAGACATGACATTTCATCTCAACCATGTGATCAAGATGGGAGACGAAACCTCATTCTTATTTGGCACCATGAATCTATATTTGGAAGGTAAAAACGTTTATGAATTTAACATGAAAATTTGGTTCAAAATTCTTTTCTCATTCGCAAAAAGGTGCATTAGGATTTGACCTCAAGCATTAACTGGGAATACGACTAGTGCTCATACGATGAATTGATTTAGAAGGTAGAAGTACGATACGATATTCAACATCATATGGCAGAATTCTAAACGATAACACCCTTACAAAGAAGGATGATTAGCTACGAGATTCAAGTTTCTCCAACTATGGCTGGAATACAAAAGGACTTAGAGGGGAAAACTTAAACATAGGTCTTGAGCATTCTGACTTGGAATAAAATTGAGAGAGTAGACTATTCGGTTGGGGCTTCAAGAGTACCAGGCTTGTACATTGCATAGAGTTGTTGTCCTTGGCTTGACGAAGCAATGGGTGTCTTTCCCTTATTCTGAGCTATGGTTTGAACAGAAGTTGTCCTAGCAGGCTTGTTCGGGCCTTGGTTACTCTGAGCAACAGATGCGACCCTAGCCTGGTCTGACTTGCCCTTAGCTTGTGGGCAATAGAGGCGCATGTGCCCTTCCCTCCCACAAGTGAAGCATTTCTTTCTGTCCTTGGTACAAAACTTATTTATGTGACCCTGCTCACCACAGTTGAAACAGATTGGAGGGCCCCTATGTTGTTCAAATCCTCGAGAGGAATTGGTCGGGGTTGAACTTGACTTGCTTTTCTTTGACCAATTCGACTTTTGAGGAGAGGCTGGTCTCTTGAACCCTCTATAGCCTTGAGATTTTTGGCCACTCTTCTTTTTCTCGGCGTCACTCAAGGATTTCTCAAGTCGATAAGCAGCATCAACATATTGCTCTAAGGTCAGAAACTCTCGCTGTTCCATCCAAGGTCTCAGTGTGGGATCCATCCACTTATGAAAGCGACGAATCCTTTGAGCCTCGGTGGACACCTCGGATCCCGCATACTGTAAAAGTTGGTTGAACTTGGTGACTCTCTCAAGTACAGTCAATCCCTCAAATTTCGGGTACAAAAGCTCCTCTTGCTTCTCGTCCCTCATGGACTCGGAGAAGAAGCGGGACATCATTTTGTCTTTGAACATGTCCCAACTTAGCATTGGGTGATCAGACAATCGAGAGTTCTCCCACCACTCACTAGCGCCATCCCTTAGCTGAAGGGCTGCGATGTGCACTCTCTCAGCTTCGGTGCATCTGACATTTCTCAACAGTCTCTCGATGTGAGTGAACCAGTAGGAGATTTTAGCGGGATCTCCAAGGCCATTAAAAGTTTCTGGCTTTAGCGAGGCGAAGGTCTTAAGCGCCTTCGAATAGTTTGACCCGTCATCTTGGCCATGGAAGTCATTCTCCCTTCTACCTATAGGTGGGTCGGCTCTAATGACATTGGGTTGAGCACGCACAACTGGAGGAATTGTTGCTTGTATCATCTGTTGACAATTGTCCCTTATAGTTTGTAGGGTTGCAGCATCAAGCATTATCGCTCGAGCCGGATCTGGTCCATGACCGTCCCCTTGATCATCATTAGCCCTTGAACCAACTTCTTCATGTCCATCTTGACCAACGGGGTTGATGCGAGGGATTCGGTTGTTGGTTCCTCGAGTGTTGACCATCTGAATAGTTGGATAACAAATGTATCTGATTAATTCATCTTTAGCGAGAGATGAGCACAACTTCCTATGAAGCAAAGGTCAAAACTTATTGAGACACTTCAGGAGGGCTAGCGCCACCTTATAGTCACTCCTAACGAAGGATGATTACAACATACGAAGAATTGGACGACCTTATAATCGATTAACCATTCCAATAGTACAACATAATGGTTGAGACAATTTTTTTTTTTTGTTAACAGAATACGACAACGGTCACAATACTAGGTAGATACACAAGAATATGAGTTCACTCATATCAAGACAATTACTACTTGGTCAACGGAAATTCAACAACAAACTTGAAAGGTTCACCAGAACAACTTATTCTGTAAGGTTCATGAGCTCCCCTAGCTCTATCTCTAGCTCTTCCTTCTGAGGCATAGTCTGAAGTCTTGTACAAACCATGTTCTGTAGAGGTTCACAAGAACAACTTATTGCGGCCTCTATTTTCTATTGGGGAAGAAGAGTCAGACACTTATATAGAATTTCTGTAATCCTATATTCGAAGACAAAGATTGGAAGGAAGCTTTAAAAATCAATATTGTATTTCTTCAAAGAAAAGAGTTCTTGACGAGAGGTTTAAACAATTACTGAGAATTTCAAAATACATACTTTATAATTGAGACTATTCTTTGAATTATGCTTCTCAAGATTTCAAAAAAATTCGAAATACTTCCCTATAAGGGTTGTTAACGAAACTCCCCTTTAAGTTTAACATTTCGAATCTATAACGATTTCCAACAAAGTAATTTCAATTTTGTTATCTCCTTATAAATATTACAGGTATAGAAATACGGGATCCTTATTTCAAAATCGCCATTTCTTGTGGTAAAAAAAACAATTCCAAATGATTTCCTGAAGGCTTGAGTTTTCTTCAAGTTATGAGAAGGAAAATATCCTAATCTGACTTACAAAAGAGAATTGGAGATCACTAAGGAATATGATCAAGTTAGAATTTTCATCAAAATCGATTAGTACTAGAGTTTAAACTTATTAGAGAAGAGATTTATGAATTGAAAATTCCCTTAAGAATAATATTTGGGTTTAAAAAAAAATCACATCTATTTAAAAGAAGTTTGATAAAAGGTAACGTCTTGAATTCCAATACAAGAAAATTTGAAAGAGATAAACTCCTTGAATT
Organism: Polygonum aviculare; assembly: GCA_934048045.1. Lineage (NCBI taxonomy): Eukaryota > Viridiplantae > Streptophyta > Magnoliopsida > Caryophyllales > Polygonaceae > Polygonum > Polygonum aviculare. The sequence goes on along the minus strand of OW204030.1, from coordinate 13,783,808 downwards.
CTGTTACAAGAAGATTTGATAAAAGTCATCTTCTTGAAGTCTGTTACAAGAAGATTTGATAACAGTTACCTTCTTGAGTTCTATTACAAGAAGATGAAAAGAATTCGGCTTTAAAAACCTGGCTCTAATACCATAACTGTAACACCCCTATTTTGAAACCATGGGTATTACATGCCAGTGACCTCGGATTTTCCCATCAAAAGTCACCCAAGGCGATAGGTAACACAACTCAATTCATGAAAATGGAATATTGAACTTAAATTACATCAAAAGTGATCAATGTTTGATACATGAGTAGAAGTCAATGATCAATGATACAAAATAACAATGTTTGAGTGAAGAAGACATCTAAATCATTTTGCAGCGGAAATAAAATTTGACGGTTAAAAGATTCTTCACAAAAACAAAATAGGAAACTCTAAAATGACTTGAAACCTCTTGAAAATCTTCCTTCCTTCAAATCCTCGAGTCTTCGTCTTTGGTCTTCGGCAAACCTGTCTCTATTCCCTGATATTTCCATAAAAGCAAGAAATACCAGCCGACCAATGTCGGGAAGAAAAGAAAGTGGTATTAGTCTAACGCGAGACTAAGCAAGTGGTAGAATGTGACTAGGTTCTTAAAAGGCCAGGTATGTCGGCATCAAAGTCCAAAGGGAACTGAGCGATGCGCGACAAGTTGGGTTCTTTTGAGATGAGAGTGTGATATAATTTAGAGGATGAGGCTTCATTCGAATATAATCCAGATAAAAGGAGTGAATCCGAAGGGAGGTGAATCACAAGCTTTCTTACGAGAATAGGAAATCACAAGAAGGTGATTCCTAGGAACGAAAGCTGATTAAGATTTTGTTGGGAACTTACTAATACACATCAAGGTTTAGTAGAAACCTACATCGACCTATCCTCTTTGAGTAATACAACAATACATTTTACTTGACGATTTTCGGATGTGGCAACTCATAAGAGTCAAGGGCCACCCGATATCCATTTCAACAATTCAATTCAATTTTTGTAAGCGGCGACCCCTTTGAATGAGCCTAGAGCCACATAGTTGAGTAATACTCATTTCAGCAATTCATTTAAAGATTATATGCGGCGACCCCTTGAATGAGCCTAGAGCCACATAGTTGAGTAATACTCATTTCAGCAATTCATTTAAAGATTTTTATATGCGGCGACCCCTTGAATGAGCCTAGAGCCACATAGTTGAGCACCTAGCTAGGGTGCTATCACCCCTCTGAGCAGTAGAGCGGGAAGAGTCATGACCCAGTATTAGGGTATAGGTACATCCTAATACATCTTTTCGAGAGGTGTAGCAGAGACGAGTCTCTCACCCCTAATCCCTAATCTAGTCCATAACAAAGTCTCGAAAAGAGACTTGAAACAATCAGAGGCCACAATCATCGGTCCTAAGTCCATGGGCTAGCGTAGTGCAATAATATAAATAACAATGGGGTCATTATTTCTAAACAGAAAATAACCCTATGTTCATTTTATTTAGCAACCAAGGTGTTCCCAACAATTATATGGATATTAAACGGAGTGGAAGGAAATTCACGTTTAATCGTAAAGAGCAAGAGAACCATCCACTTGCCTTTGGTTTCCGAGAGTTAAGTCTTTATGAAGACGGAATCTGTGAACGAGCTTTCCTAGAAACGCGACCTACCCCGAGGCACGGAAATGATAACGAAATAAATTAATATTTAATCTATTTCTTAGTCTAGGAACTTCTCGAATTATTATCCTTGTATAATAATTTTGTAAGGCTATTATAGATTATTGCCCTTCAATAATTTATAATCCTAAGTTTTCAACTTATTAAAATGGGCGAAACGATATTAAGATTTTTATGAAACCCTCGGTTTACAATACCCGTCGCATAATTTCTATAAAAACGTTTCTCGAAAGAATTAATTGAATACTTGATTTAAATTCATAAACACCCAATTAACTTAATAATACTATCATATTAAGTTATATTATTTATTTCTTAGATAAATTCCTCAATTAAAATCAATTTCGAAATAAAATAAGTGCTTAATAAATTTTGAGGAAAAGAGCATTACAGTGGCGACGAAGGGTTTTCGGGCAGCAATTGCGGAGTCGTACGCGGCGGATCTACGAGGAAGTTGCGACAGTTGGTAGAGGGTGTTGTGGCCTTCCAACTGTTGGCAAAGAACGTCCGGTTGGTGGTTGGACGGCGGAGAACAAGTGGCCGAAAGTGGGCTTCCCGACCAGCTCTTCCCGGTGGTCCTTGGCCTTTACACCAACTTCGATGGAGGATTACAGCTTCAATACTCCACGTTTTTAAGCTATTGAGGTGTGATTGGAAAGGTATTGAAGTCTAGTTTATGCTGGTTTAAACGGTTTCGAGAATGATGGGGTGACGAAGGAGAAATACCCGATTTACAGAGGGGCTGTAAAACTGAATTTTCTGGGCATGTTTTCGATCGAATGAAAACGAAATTGGCTAAGTTTGGGACAGATTTGGGGTGGTTTTTGGGGCTGGAAGAAAAGGAAACGAAGGCTGATAATGGATTTGAAGAGGGTGATGAAATGAGTCTAGGAACACTCCAATTTGTAGACAGCTTCACCAATGTCATACGTAATGAACAAAATTTGGCAGAGGTGGTGACTTGATGTGTTGTTTGTGTCCCCAATTGACCTTAGAAGCTTCACCATGGTTACAAGCAAGAGTTTCTCGGGCAGAGGTGGTGAATCTGATAGTTTGTCTACACTCACCCAATTTACAGAGACTTTACCATGACTAAGCATAAGAGGGAAAATGCAGGATGGCAGGGGAAACCATTAATGGAGGTTGACCGGATTTCACGCGGTATAAGTCCGTCCATCTCGCGGATATAACTCGAGAAAGGAACCCGGGATTTTCGCCGGTCAAAGTTGGTCCAATGGGTTACTGGCTTTTAAGTTTTCTACCCAATTATTTTAATTAATATTCAACTGTTAATTTCTTTCCTCTTTAATTATATTCTTCTTCTTTATTTACTCTGCTTGCGATTTTAAATAAATTATTTCAAAGGAATAACTTAATATAGGGGACTCGTTTTTCCTTAATTGATTTTCAATATGTTTTAAGCTTAATTGAGCGAGGAATTTATTATTGACGACATTTCGTTCTTTGTACGCATAAAGGTTTTGAGAAAATTTTATTTCCCTTATTTATAAAATTAGCGGTTATTACAACTTGAACCTTTTCGTCTTTCGATTATTTGTTTTAATCATATTGTTTGGTTTTGGTTTTACAGATGTCAGATAGATCTGCTCGTAGGAATCGTCGTGACAAGCTTAGGCAACAGGCCAGCTCGTCTCATCTGGCTCCTGCAGACAATGCGGCTGAGGTGGTCGATATAGTGCCTACCGCTTCCATGGATATACGTTACGAGCAGAGGAAGCGTCGGAAGACCACTATGGCATCACAGTCGCAATTCCATCCGGATTAGCAAAAAAGACATCAGTGATTCTCTTGTTTTCGGCTCTATGCTAAAAAAAGTAGTTGTACTCTTGAGCTTTATGAAATAATTCTTGAACGACCGTTCTTCCTTCCATCCCCACCTTCCGCATATTATATCGTAGATTGTATATTTGCTTCCTGCTCATATAGTTCAATGGAAAATCATTTAATGCCTTTGCAATTTGGGATGGTTTACTATTGCTAGATATCATTGACTTTGCCAACCGAAGTTTTTGCCCGTTGAGTTTTCTTGCCAATGGATGCCCATATAAATCATTTCTAATACCATGATTGTCAACTCCACACAACCTTGATTTTGCACGATTTTCTTGGACACTCAATGCAATGTAACTCAAATCTACAACCGCATTTCTTTGACTTTATAGATTCACCCACCTTCTTTCCTTCTCTCTTCTTTGGAGTGCTTTCACCTACTCTCTCACAATACAGTCAAGATTTCCCGATCTTAGATGTAGTTCACGGTTTGACTCGTTTAATTATTATGCACATGTTGTTTGCAATGCCGGTTGTCTTGGCCCATTTGGCTACATCATCTCGGGAACTAAATACCCTATCGGTAAAGAACACTTCTGTATAATCATCTGCCCACTGTGGTGCCTCCTCTACTGGGTTTTCAAACTGTGGAATGCCACTCAAAGGCGAAAGTCCAAGCTCATAAAACTGTTGCAAAGATCTCACTCCATAAGAGACTGTCGGCAATTGTGAATACATGCTAGCAAGCTGGTTTGTCTGTGAATACATGCTAGCAAACTGATCTGTCTGTGGATATGTGTCTACAAACTGATCTGTCTGAGAATACATGTCATCAAACTGATCTATCTCTGTTTGAGAATACATACCAATAAATTGATTTGTCTCCGTTTGAGAATACATGCCACCAAACTCATCTGTTTGAGTATACATGCTTGCAAACTGATTTGACAGTGGATATCCAAAACCATATTGATTTGCCATCATCAAGTCTGCATGCATGTTATTGTATGGTTTTGCTTAGATTTGCTTGTATAATCAACGCTTTGATCCGAACTGCCATCTTCAAGTCGCAATTTATCAAGACTAATATAAACTTCATTATCTTCCTGCACAATTACGACCAAATCAATAATGTGCGTGAGAAGTTAGTCTGGAAGGAAAAAGTAAGAAAACCAGCCGTTACGGCCATGGGAACCTCGGCCGTTATGGCCGGAATGGTCCCAGCCGTAACGGCTGTGAGCACTTGAGCCATAACGGCTAGGTTTCATCGGGCCATAACGGCCGAGAGGCTTTTTGCCATAACGGTTCGTTAATAGTTCGTTTTCACACATCTTTGAATTTTATTGACAAGATGTAAAACTCAATGATCTTAACACTTGTTCTTTTTAATAAATATTTAGTCATATCTAACAACATTATACAAGTTAAGATATCCATTTTCCACATAACAAAAACAATTAATACAACAAAAAAAATAAACAAGTACATGTACTTGAATAATAGTAAAGAGGATGAAGAATGATATTACCTCATTGTGATTCATATGTATAGATTGTCCATCCAATTTATTGTAGTGTATAAATCCACCATTGTTATCCATTGAAGAGAAGAAAGAATAGTGAAAATGGAGTGAAAAGATAGTGAAGGTGTTAGTAAAAATGGCGAAGAGAGTGATAAGGATGAAGAGTAGAAGATGAATTGTAATAAATGAAATTAGGTAGTAATAAGTGAGTAATAGATGGTAATAGGGGATAATAGGTAGTAATTGATAGTAGTAGACGGTAGAAAAAGGTTGAAAATGTAATAAATGTAAACGGTTCATTATGGCGGCAGGTGAAAATTTCAAACGGTGAAAGCTTCTGAGCCGTTACGGCTAAGAAGCTTTGAGTCGTTACGGCTAAAAGCTCCTCAGCCGTAACGGCTGGGACCTTTTCAACCATAACGGCTGGGACCTTTCCAGCCATAACGGCTCAAAACTATTTGGCCGTAACGGCACTAGGGTGCGCTGAGGTGAAAAATAGGGGGTGCGCCGAGATGAAATGGCTAAAAACAAATGGAAGGAGAGAGAAAATGTAAGGAAATGAGGGCTTTTATACCGACTACTTACTTTTTTTTTCAGGAGGGGACTTATTAGTTTTCAAATGTTTATAAAGAGTCCTCTATGCCTCTTTATCTCTTACTTTTTATTGTTGTCAATGTGGACATCAAATACAGATCGAACTCCCATCATAGTTGAAACTAAGGACGTTGTATGCATGCAATTAATGAGCAGTCCCTCATAAACTTTCCGGGAATTTTCTGAATCTGAGGTTGCAAGTAGTTAGTACACTGCGTTTGAGTTCCACTAAGGCTGCCTAAATAACCTCATTAATTGTAGGACCTGTGTTAGTACTTAGAAGTTGTCCACACCTACGATGTCGGCGACCAGAGTCAACAACCTCAGTTTACGCAGCGGAATCAAAATACACAGGAAAGATTATGAAATACTAGATTGACACAATGATTTCGAGTGGAAACTCCTTGTAGCCAACGTGCTTGCAAGGAGAAAACCCACTTGCCTTCTAAGCTTCAACTTAGAAGGACTTGAAGAGCACTTCGCTCGCTATATTGATTTCTCGGGCTACAAAAGGTGTTCCTACTTCAAGATGCGCATCGCACGCTCCGGCGAATCCCACACCCTCTCTTGCAAGTACTCTTGCCTTTTATCTCAACCCTCACTCAATACAACTCGCTCAAACTCAACCTTCCTAAGGATCGAATCCCACGATCCTCTCTTCTACACCACACACTCTCAATACAAGTTTTTCTCTTGACTCTCTTAGTTCCTACAATGTACCCACGAAATGTATATAAAAAACTAAGAAGATTGTTGCACGATTCAGCCAAATCGGCTAAGACATGAATCGTACACAATCTCTACAAGATCTTTCCTAAAATAAAATCCTAAGCCATGATAAAATCATCTTCAATATCTTCCATGATCTCTTGATGATTTTCCATCTTTATGATCTTGTCCTTGCCTTAAACGAACTGCTGAATATGCTGGACGTGATTTCCATATCAGAAAAACACGTTGTTTCCTTTTCTGAATTTCCGCACGCGCTTCGCTTTTGGAAACTGAGGTCGGCGACCTATCGGCAACCTCTTCGGTTTGGAACCATCAAAACACGAACTCGGTTTTCTAACAAATTCCCCCTTTTTGAAGGTGACAAACACTCATCTTCTGTAATCTGGTTCTGGGGTCTTCGTTAACCTGTTCAGCATCTCAAACACACAAACTACAAAGGCAAGTAAAAAATATTCCCCCTTAACTTTTCAAAAGTTCCCCCTAAGTTCAAGCATTTCATGACATTCAGCATATCCCCTTAATTAGACCTGCAATCCTAGCTATTTTCCCCCTTTTGGCATCATCAAAAAGATCATAAATCATAGAGAAATAAGCAAAGCAAACATATTAGCTAATATAGGCAAAAACATGCAGAGACCAAGTCAACAACAATGCAAGCATGACAATGTCAAACAGAACACACACAACAGGGGTATTGATATCTTACAACCATATTGAACGTAAGAAAAGTTTTAGAGAGAGGAATAATGTGGTAGGGATAGAAAGCAGGATAGTGGTAAAGTCAGAAGTGCACCAGTCGACGACAAAGACATAACTCTGTGCGTTTCCTTGATGTCGTCAACATCTTCACCAACATCTCCCATCAGCTTGAACATCTGGGCCATTCCCTTTGTCAGCTCAAGAATCTGATTCTTCATCTTAGCATGCGGAGTTGACAACTCTTCCCTACTCACCCGTCTTTTTCTTTTTTCATTTTTTCATTTTTTCATTTTTTCGGCTTCATTTTTCGTTTCTCTCCGTTTTTTTTTGAATCCATCAAACGAGTCCAACATCTTCTGAACTTCACCCTCTTTCGACAAGGCAAATGTCAGTAATTCCACCCAAAAAAAACACGTGCGCTTTCGCACTGAGTAGTCAGCGACAACAACGATGTCGTCGACTGCAAAACATTTTTCTTCAATCCTCTTCAACACTTCACTTTTTCTAAGCAAAACCCTGAAGTAACCTGCCTAGTAGTCGACCTCAACTGACACACATGAGAAGTCGTCGACCTGTACCTGCTCTCACACTTTTTAACATAATCATCAGACTGAATGCACCATGACAATTACCACTTGGCGTAGCTTGGAGGTTGGGTCACACCAGGTGGTGTCAAAGCAACCCAAGCATAAAAATAATAACATGTGGAATTTGTCGATCATGTTGATAAGTCTCAGTTTAAATGACAAAAACAAGAAAATAGGCTCATAGAGACTCTCAAGCATGATAGGTCGGGGACAGCTGTAAAATCAACCATCATTTGGGCTTGTAATGAGGGTTAAAGGGTCATTAGGTTGATTCTTTTGGGCTCAAAGAAAAAGTTCAATATAATTGCAAGTATAATCACAACAAGCAGGAGGTCGTCGACATGCACACACAAGCAAAGTGAATCATCAATCAAAGCATGATTACCTTATTAGACTTACAACACATAAGCATGTTACTCTCGCATGATAAACAATCAGATTTCAACCAGTCATTGAGGGGTAGCAATAAGGTAACAAGTTAATCAAGAGAGATCATACCTAGCTCCATGCGAAGTTGTTCAAAGGGTTCACGATTTAAAGCCTTGGTGAAAATATCCGCCCTTTGCTCATCCGTCCTGCAAAACTCCATGGAAACCATGCCTTTCTCCACACGTCGTCAACCTAGTCTAGGTTGGCGACATTCTTGAATCTTGGAGTCTTCACTATCAGATTGAACGTCAATGACCTTCTTTCCTTTGTCGGTGACTTTAGCAGAGTTGTCGACCTTCTCAGCAACCTCTTTAGCTTTCTCAAAGTCGTCGACTTTCTCATCATCTTCTCCATCCCTTTCACCTTGACCTTCTTGACTTGAAACTCTTTCTAAACTATCCTCAGAACCACCATGATCTTGAACATCCTCTGCGTTCTGATCTGAGTTAGTGACACTGTCACTGCTCTTGTCGTTAACATCCTCAAGACATAGGAAAATACTAGCTCCTCTCTGTGCAACTTGATCAACAACTGCACGCTAGCATGACAAAACCAACTATGCCAGAGGTTGGCGACCTCGGCCACAGACTTCAGGCACAAGCTCTCTTCAGGTTGGAGACTGGGATCAACTTTGTAAACATTGTTTCTGCATAAACCCTTCAGAAGCATCCTACCTGCACTTATTCAATCGCCTGGAACAGCTTATGATCAAAGACAACTTGATTTTTTTCGTTAGCACACAGTTAAGCTACGCTCAACAAATTAAAACCAAGGTTGTCAACTAGACTAACATCAGAAGCTGAAACCTTACTTGAGATCTTCACTTTTCCAATTCAAAAAACCACACCTTTGTTATTGTTTCCGAAAGTAATATTACCTCATTTGTGTTGTTGAAGTGAGACAAAAATCCTTAGATTTTCAATCATATGAGTTGAGCATGCACTGTCGATGAACTAGGGGTTGTCGACACTCACTTCAACCTGCACAAACAAGATTAGTTTTTACGAACCCAGAGTTGTTTCACAACTCCTCTAGGTCGAGCAACATATTTCACAGCATGAGCAGAAACATTAGCATTAGCAGGTTTTGGGTTCTTAGCAAAGTTAGTGACATCAGATTTCACATTAAAAGTACTCGACTTCCTAGCCTTTTTAAAATCTCCAGCCCTTTTAAAGCACTCATGTTGGTAATGACCTCCTTTGCCACAATACCAGCATGTGATGTGAGATTTTAAGCCAACATACTTACTATATCCTCGGTAAACAAGTTTGTTGTCGACACGGGCCTGGAAATTGATTCACGAGGGACCAACTTTCTGGACATGGTTTTCCCACATGGTACGAACCTTTTGATTAGGGTACCACTTTTGTTTCCCTTTACCCTTGGGATCCTCCACGTGCAACGAGCAACTTGAGTTGTGCTCATGCATATGGGACTTTCCCTTAGATGTTTGGGAGGTGGAAGCGTTCCCCTTTTCAGTCTATTTTTTCCCATAACCTAGACCAGGTCGCTGACCAACCTTCACAAACCTTTTTCCGAAGTCTTGCTTGACCTCTTGGACCTTGTCGGCGACAAACTCATCTTTCCATTTTTGTTTCTTTGCTTCATCATCTATCTTCAGATTTTCAAGATCATTAGACAACTTAGCATTTCCCAGTTTTAGCATGAGTTTATCTCCTTCAAGACTAAACACCTGTTTTTCTAGGTCGTCAACCTGTTTCTGAAAGTCAACAACCTGAGACTCAAGGTTAGGACATTTAATGCAAACAACAGGTTTAGAGACAGTTTTCTTTTCTAGATCAATATCCTTAGAAGACCAAACTTTGTTATCATCAATCAGATTAGCAATTTTTTCATCTTTTTCATCAATTTCTTCACTTAGCTCCGAAATTTGAAGACCAAGTTTTTCAATGATAGCACAAAGTTGTTCTCTAGACTTTTTAGCCAGAAGAGATGAGAGATCAGAATTACTTAGCTCAGTTGAAGAGTCATCTTCCAAAGCCATGAAACATGCTCCTTTGGTTGGCAACCTGTCTTCTTCATCATCTAACATGTCCTAAGTCGCGAACAAGCTCTTCTCAACCTCCTTCTTTGGACATTCTTTGGCAAAGTGTCCCTTTTCTTTGCAGTGATAACATATCACTTCTCTACTTAGTTTGGGGGCTTTAGATTGAGCCTCGTTGCGACTCCAAAGTCTCTTCATAGCTCTAAAGATAAGAGCTACGTCGTCGTCGACATCCTCCATGTCTTCATGACCTTGAGCAAGATCAAAAGCTTTTTCAACCTTAAAAGCAATGCCCCTGGCCCTCTCAGAGTCAAGTCTTTCTTCCCTTCTTTCTTGGATTCCTCCGAGCATGGTCAGTTGACCAACCACATCCTCCAAGGTCAGTGACTTCGTCGCCTTTTGAGTAAGAAGAGAAGTCGCCATCCTATCCCATTTCTTGTTGAGGCCAGAAATTAACTTGTTTGTTTGCTTCCATTGAGGAAGCTTCTCACCCAGAAACTCCAATTGATTGACCACCGAATGAAATCTTGAGTAGTAGTCGTGGATGGACTCACCCTTTTCTTGGAACAAGTTCTCATATTCTCGCTCAAGGGATATGATTTTGTCCTTTTTGACATCATCATTTCCTTGATGGAGACGTTTGAGAGAATCCCAGATTTCTTTGGCGGTGTCATAGCCAATAACCTTCTTGAGGTCACTACTAGAGAGAGCATGGTGGAGGACTTTCTTTGCTCTTTCATTCTTCTCAAGCTTTTTGAAGTCAACATCATTGTACTCCGTGACTTCTTTCTCCTTTCCATCAGCTTTGAGAATCTTTTTGGGGCCTATGCATATGACTTTCCAAAGCTGGCCATCAAGAGAGCATATGTGGGTTCTCATTTGCTTTGCCCACCAATCGTACTCTCCAACCTTGAGAATTGGAGGCTTCCAGAAGGAGTCACTAATAGCGGTGTAAGTGGTAGACATCTTTCCTGTAAGGTACTAAGAAAATCTAGAGTCAAAGCTCTGATACCAATTGTAGGATCTGTGTTAGTACTTAGAAGTCGTCCACACCTACGATGTCGGCGACCAGAGTCAACAACCTACGTTTACGCAGCGGAATCAAAATACACAGGAAAGATTACGAAATACCAGATTGACACAATGATTTAGAGTGGAAAATCCTTGTAGCCAACGTGCTTGCAAGGAGAAAAACCACTTGCCTTCTAAGTTTCAACTTAGAAGGACTTGAAGAGCACTTCGCTCGCTATATTGATTTCTCGGGCTACAAAAGGTGTTCCTACTTCAAGATGCGCATCCCACGCTCCGGCGAATCCCACGCCTTCTCTTGCAAGTACTCTTGCCTTTTATCTCAACCCTCACTCAATACAACTCGCTCATACTCAACCTTCCTAAGAATCGAATCCCACGATCCTCTCTTCTACACCACACACTCTCAATACAAGTTTTTCTCTTGACTCTCTTAGTTCCTACAATGTACCCACAAAATGTATATAAAAGACTAAGAAGATTGCTGCACGATTCAGCCAAATCGGCTAAGACATGAATCGTACACAATCTCTATAAGATCTTTCCTAAAATAAAATCCTAAGCCATGATAAAATCATCTTCAATATCTTCCATGATCTCTTGATGATTTTCCATCGTTATGATCTTGTCCTTGCCTTAAGCGAACTGCTGAATATGCTGGACGTGATTTCCATATCAAAAAACACACTGTTTCCTTTTCTGAATTTCCGCACGCGCTTCGCTTCTGGAAACTGAGGTCGGCGACCTCTCGGCAACCTCTTCGATTTGGAACCATCAAAACACGAACTCGGTTTTCTAACATTAATCCTCCAAAAGCTCGCTGTCATCGTACATCCAATGACTTCTTTTTCGTTCTCTAGCCTCAAGTTTCTATCTCTTTCATCTGCAAAAGAACACTTTTACTGCCTATATCAAAGCTGTCCATAAAATATAAATCATGTATTTCAGGTTGGTAGAGTGGTATAAACATTTACAATTCAACAAAAAGTTAAGCTAGCAGGGTAAATATGTATGTAAGCTAGCTAGCTAGCTAGTACACTGCTATGTTGCATTTTATTTTATATTAATATATTTAGATACTGAATACATATCAAATTCTGGCCATAATATAAAAGACACCATATTTTAAATTTTAATAGATATTTCTAATGTAACAAAAAAAATTGGTGAAATATGATTTCCTTTTTAGTGTCATACACTCATACGTATTCACATATATTTATTCTATTTTTTACCTTAGTAAAATATATTTTGATGTACGTATGTCAAAATCTTGTTAGAAAAAACAAAAAAAATGAGTTTCAATAGAAAAAGGTCATATATGGGAATTCATGGTTTAAATCATATCAAATTATCAATTTTGTAATGGAATTCAGTATTCTAGGAATATGATTATATGATAAGTTTTTCATAGATATATTTAATAGATAGAGAGATTTATGTAATAATATAAGAGAAAATTTGGTCTATAGGTTATTTAGGGAGATATGGGATGCGGATAGGCGGCACCAAAAATAAATGAGCTTTCTAGCCGGTTTTCCGAAAATACCCCTGGTCAAAAAAAAATTACACGCGTGCCACCGCGTCCCACTTGAAAACCTGTCATCGGAAATCCTGTCATCCAAAAATCCTGTCACCGGAAGATTGAAAAGAACTTGTCCCCATGCATAAAAACTTGTCATCGTTTAGAAAAACTTGTCATTGCGTAAAAAAACTTGTCATTACGTAGAAAACTTGTCATCCCTTATGAAAAACTTGTCATTGCGTAGAAAAACTTGTCATCCCTTACGAAAAACTTGTCATCGCTTATAAAAAAACTTGTCATAGAGTACAAAAAAGCTTGTCATAACGTACAAAAAACTTGTCATAGCGTTCGAAAACGTGTCGTCGCGTACAAAAACTTGTCATCACTCAACCTATCATCACGTACAAAAAACTTATCATCACGTATAAAACTTGTCATTACCCTAACTTGTCATCACTTATGCAACTTGTCATCAGAATTTATTAGTATGCCTATGTGGGATTTGAACCCACATTACTGCACCTTAAGCACGTTGCTCTACCATTTGAGCTAATAGGCCATAATTAAAAGTAATATATAGACAAATTTAACAATGCAAAATAAATTCAACTTGTTATCACTAAAAACCGTAAAACCAACTTGTCATCACAAAACCTGTAAACCCATCTTGTCATCACTAAAACCCATAAAAACACCTTGTCATCACCAAAACACATAGTACTCGGCCACAAAAACAAATGTATTAATCAAATTAACAAATCAACACTACTTTCTACTATATTAATTAAATTAAAAAATCAACACTACTTAGTCTAATTAACAATAGACACAACTCAAAGCTAACTAATCATCCTTTTACAATCTCTATGATTTCACACCTAAAACCGTAAAGCCAACTAATCATCCTCAAGTGCACACATCAAGACAAAAGGATATTTCATTAGTCTTGATCCTAAACCATCCTCATCAGTACAAATCCTCAAGTGCACACATGAAGACAAAAGGGATATTTCACTAGCAGAGATCCTAAACCATCATCATCATTACAATACACACAAAAGCAAAAGAGAAAAAAGATAAACAAATGAGAGAACTAGTGGGAGAGAGATGCAGAACCTTGAGGATATATGGAAGAAGGCCATAACTGTTCTATGTCACCAATCACATTCCCTACACTTGCTCTGGCTCCATGACCTGTTCTATATCTAGAGTTGCAGTGTATCCCGGTCTATAACTCTGAAAAACAAGTTTAAGAAAATGAACAATAAAATATCATAATTGAATTAATAAATCTTCTTGTATGAAAGAAAGCCAAGAAAACAAATTAACTTGTAAGCCGATTCGAATCAAAGCATCCAAACTATTGTTCCTTCCATTGTACAATAAAGTGTACAATTTGACAACCATCTTATGACACAAACGTATGATCGATCCATTACATACCCAACTTAACAAAGAACACCACCAATGCAGTTTATTTAGTCTTCAAAATATATATATATATATATATATATATATATATATATGGAAGAAGGCCATGATCAGAGAAGTGTATATAGTCTCGAAGCTCAAGATGCCTTGCCTTATGAACAACCAAATTCAAATCGAAAGATAAAAGAAAATCTTAAAATCACATCAGAATTTATGAAATCCAACCTATTGCATATTCCGCCGGAAAACGTCAACATCTCTAGTGAGCACTCTTTGTCCTCCCTTGCGTTATCGAATTTCCAACACAAAAAAAAATTGAATTAATTCAAGAAGGAGATCTGAAATTGCAAAGCTCAGAAGGCAGATAAACATGATTCCAACTGTATATAGCAAGTAGGCACACACATTTTGGAGGAAAGTACACCAGAATTGAAACTCTGTTATTCTCACCGATGGATCGGCAATCGTGGATCGCTCTGCAAGGAGTTGGACGGAGGCGTCGTCGCTCGAGCAACACGAGGCCGGCTCAGAGGCGGAGTTAACCTCCTCCTCAACGGTCAACGTTGGCGAGACTGATTTCGCCGCCTCCTCGATCGTCAATCTCCGGCGAGCACCGCTCCTGAGCTACGAATCGCAATCGAACTCCGATTTTCTCTTCTCCGGCGTCTCAAAGATCGTTTCGTCTTCCTTCATAGTCGGCCTCATCCTAACGGAGTAGATCTACGGGTTTTTTTTTCCAGATCTAAAGTTAAGAGGAAGAAGTAGATCTAGGGTTCCAGATCTGAAAATTGAGAGGGAGAAGGGAGAGAAGAAAAAATATGAGAGGAGAGAGAAAATAAATGACAATGAGGACTTATATACCGATTACTTACTCACTCATTTTTAAAAGAAGACTAATTACTCTTAAAATATAGGAAAAGGGGTTCCATCACCCCCTTCCCTCATAATCTAATAGATATCTTTAAAACTTGAATCTAGTAGGTGTAATGTATTATCTATATCTATACTATATATTAAAGCCGGAGAATTTTGAGCCTCCACGTTAATTCTGGTCCCACTTCATATATTGATTTTTAATGTTTTTTTATTTTATTCAAATGGATATTTATATCTTTTATTTTTCTGTCTTTAACTTTACCTTTAAAGTCATACTTTAACAAAAAAAAAAAATCTATGTAGCTACCTTAAATTGATATACATGCACTATATACGACCCCCAAACCATCCACACTATATTATACATTGATCGAATAAAATTAAAATCTATCATCCGAACACATCACATATACTACGAATAATACGATCATAGTCGTATCTAATCGTTTGTAACACGATCCACACAATTAATCGAATGGGAAAAGGTTGTTAGTGTTACTGGTGTACCCTATAATCTATCGATATCAACATCGTACTAATATATTAATATAAGATATTAGTACAATCTATCAATCATATAACAAGAAATTGATTTTAGGATATATGATAAAGTTATATATTTAAAATTTATTTATTTGTGTAAAGATTGATAAGAAAATACGATCTACTAATATATCAGTATTATATTTTATACTTTAGGGTGACGTTTTATATAAATCAAGTATTTATATTAGGAGAAATTTATAAATAGGGAAATATATTACGATCAAAATTTATATAGCAAAAAAAGGTAATTTGAATTAAAATGTAATAGAACTATCATGGTGCATTTTGTTACTAAATAAAATTAAATGTGTATAAATCCAATAATATAATGCACTCAAGAAAATTTTAATGTTTAAGACATAGTCGTACATGGTACGACGGGTTAAGCTAGTTTTAATAAAGAGGTGATGTGGATCATGTTGGTAGAATTTGCTATCTGCTTAATATATAGTGATTAATAAATAGATAATCATAGATTATATATAGATTAATGTCCTAAGTCATGATATTAAATAAATAATATGTTCACTATTACTCAATTATTGGCATCGGTACTTTCTGGGTGTAAACGAGAAAGATTAAGCCTAGAAATCGAGCTAATAAAACTCGTATATTGACCAAATCCATAGCCGTTTCAAGGTTAATTGGAATCATTTGATGGTGACATTCTTATGATTTTATTCCCCTCTAGAACACCTCTTCCCTCATACTCCTTTGGTGGAGTGTTTGATCGTGGCATTTGGGGGAATATTTCCTTTCACTGTCATAAACATTCCAAAAAAAGAAGGTCTCAGAGCAAGTTCGATTGACTTTTCAACTAAGAATCTTTTAGATACATCTCAATAATTCAATACTCCACCAAATTTCAAACAAAAAACGAAAACAAAAAAAACCAATATCAATGCCAAGTCGTCATGACCAACAGCCTCCAGAACTGACTAACAATCATTCGCCTTGATAGATGACAATAGTTAGTGCTCAGCGAACGGCATGAAACTTCAAACTCCTAAACGTGATGCATCAGTCCGAGTGTCCACAATCATCTGCCATGAAACTTCAACACACTTCCACTTTCAATCCTCTATATCAATGGCTGCCCATTCATCTCAAAATCCAATAACCGAATCTCAAAAAACAACAACAACAACAATGTCTAAACCTTGTCCAGATTTCACCCATTACTTGTTCCTCATTCTCTTCCTCTCACTCTCCAACGTCCCACCCTCAGCCTCCAAACCCACAAACTACCTTTCAAGAGGCAGCCACCTTAACGTGGAGCGCGCCACAAAGGATTACCTCACCTCCCCCGACAACACCTTCACTTTCGGCTTCTACGGCGGCGCCACCGTCTCCTCCAACGCATACTGGCTCGCCATCTGGTTCACCGCAGCCCCCGACCGAAAGGTGTCGTTTGGATGGCCAACCGCGACAAGCCCGTTAACGGCCACGGTTCCCGCTTAACTCTCGAAAAGGGCGGCGCCCTTGTCTTATCCGATATCGACGGCTCCGTCACCTGGCAAAGCAACACCAGCGCCAAAGCCGTTGAAAAGTTGGAGCTTCTCGACTCCGGCAATCTCGTGATCCGAGCTCCCACCGGGAAGATCATCTGGCAAAGCTTCGACTTCCCGACCGACACTTTGGTGCCCGGCCAGCTCTTAACCAAGGGCACGGGGTTGGTCTCTGGGTTAGGCGAGGGCAACTTTGGATCAGGCTACTTCAGCCTCTTCTTTGACAATGACAATGTGCTGAGGTTGATATACAACGGGCCTCAGGTCACCAGTATATATTGGCTTATTCCTGTTTATAATACGCCGATTCAGCAAGGCAGAACCACCTACAATAGTAGTAGGGTTGCTGTTCTTGATGATCAGGGCGTGGTTTCCTCCAGCGATCAGTTCCGAGCTAGCGCCTCTGATGCGGGTTCTCCTGGGATTAAGAGGATCTTGAAGATGGATTACGACGGGAATCTGAGGATCTACAGCTTGAATAATGCATCTGGGAGCTCTTGGTATGTGACTTACGCGGCTGTTGGCGCGCAATGTCTTGTTCACGGCCTGTGTGGCTTGAATGGGATCTGCGCCTACCGGCCAGAGCACGGCTGCTCTTGCCCTCCTGGGTACGAGCAAAAGAACTCAATTGATTGGAGCCAAGGGTGCAAGCCCAAGTTCAAGAGCAGCTGCTCTGACTCTATGTTTGTGGAGATCCAGAACACGGACTACTATGGTTTCGATCTAAACCAGTCCGTTGGAGTTAACAGCTTCGAGGAGTGCAAGCAGATTTGCTTGGGGGATTGCCGATGTCTCGCCTTCAGCTACAGGCGTACTGGTGAGGCAGATTGTTTCACAAAGGGCATTTTGTTCAACAGGTATTCCTCTCCGGATTTCCCAGGAAGCATCTACATGAGACTTCCTATGAACTCGACCTTTGGCTCGATCATCAGCCCAACCAGCTCTTCTCAATGTGTCGGATGATAAATGTAGTGGGAAGATAGTGATGATGGAAGCATCTTCTTTACACACTCCCAGCCAGCACAGTAGGTGGGTGTATCTCTACTCATTCGCCGGTTCGTTGGGAGTGATTGAAGTCATTGTATGAGCTTGTGGATGGATCCTACTGTTTGGGAA
This sequence comes from Polygonum aviculare, assembly GCA_934048045.1. Lineage (NCBI taxonomy): Eukaryota > Viridiplantae > Streptophyta > Magnoliopsida > Caryophyllales > Polygonaceae > Polygonum > Polygonum aviculare. The sequence goes on along the minus strand of OW204030.1, from coordinate 13,765,747 downwards.
GCACGGGATACCCACTTCCTTGGAGGATGGGTACCGCGCCCTTTCAAGCCAGTTTAGGAGCTTTAACTATGGAGAACTCAAGAGGGCTACGAATAACTTCAAGGAGGTTCTAGGAAGAGGAGGCTTCGGCATCGTTTACAAAGGCTGGTTTGAGGATGGAAGAGCGGTGGCTGTGAAGAGACTGGGAGACATCCTTGGAGAAGATGAATTCTGGGCGGAAGTGAGCACGATTGGGAAGATCAACCACATGAGCTTAGTGAGGATGTGGGGATTTTGCTCAGAAAAGAAATACATGCTATTGGTGTATGAGTACATCGAAAATGGGTCCTTAGACAAGCACTTGTTCTCCCCGGACAACCTACTTGGTTGGAAGGAGAGGTTCAAGGTGGCAACCGGGACAGCAAGAGGATTAGCATACCTTCACCACGAGTGCCTTGAGTGGATCATCCATTGTGATGTGAAGCCCGAAAACATACTCTTAGACGCTGATTTCGACCCAAAGATTGCCGACTTCGGGCTCGCAAAGCTCAGCCAGAGAGGAGGTCTTGTAGGAGGATCCTCCCACGTCACCAAAATCCGGGGGACGAAAGGGTACATGGCTCCAGAGTGGACAATCAACCTTCCCATTACGGCCAAGGTTGATGTGTACAGCTACGGTGTCGTCATCTTAGAGCTGGTGAAAGGGATTAGGTTGTCATACTTGGCGGAGGACCAAGAATCGGAGCTCGCGAAGCTTGAAAGGCTGGCAAGAGCGAGGAGAATACAAGCAGATGATGGTATGGACTTGTCATGGGTAGACGACATTGTGGATCCTAGATTGGAGGGGAAGTTTAGCAAGAAGCAAGCTACTGTTATGATTAAAATCGGGCTTTCTTGCCTAGATGAAGATAGAAACAGGAGACCCACAATGGAATCAGTGGCACAACTCTTGCAAGAATGTGAAGACTCTGAATCTGAGGTTGCAAGTAGTTAGTGCAAGAACCCAGAAATAATCAAACCCTAATCAAAATAAGATGAGGTAAATTAATAAAGCAATTCAATAAACGTATTATACTAAATACCGATTGAACGATTCAATTTGTAGAGGCGAGATGACGATCTCTTTCCTTAATTTTGAAAACGCCCCATAGTGTGACGGTTTCTTGGCATTTCGAATCCCAGGATACAACTACAACTCTCCTACTTTGCACCACCCAAAAACAGAAGTCTGGCAAACTCTAAAAAATGTGTATGCTCTCAGATTCAAATTTTTTTGAAGAAGGTTTTCTAAACGTATGATTTCAATGAGAGGGGTAACCATCATATCTCTTAAAGGAACGTGATTGATTTCATTTTCAACTGCGGAGAGAATCAAGGAGTCCTTTGACCGCTTCTTTCGTCAATAAAAGTTCAATGGGTCAAGCCCAATATAATCTCCAACAGTTAGTACGCTACTTTAGAGCTCCACTAAGGGCCTAAGGCTGCCTGCCTACATAACCCCATTAATCCTACGAAGGCCCGTTGCCATATCATATATCCAATGACTTCTTTTTCGTTCTAGCCTCAAGTTTTCTATCTCGTTCATCTGCAAAAGAGCAATTTTACTGCCTATATATATCAAAGTTGTACATAAAAGGTAAGTTATGTATTTGAGGTTGGTAGAACGGTATGAACCATTACAATTCAATGAAAAGTTCCTGAAGTCCAAATACGAGCAAGATATATATATGCATATAATGTAAGCTAGCTAGTGTTGGCTTAAACGCATAAATTTCCAGATGATATCAACAACTTATTACATCCCACTATTATCCCATTCAATAATGGAAAATTAGAGTGAAAGCATAAAACTATATTCAGCACATCTCATAGCCACACAAAGCAAATATTAGCATAGAAACTCATGCCTCTTGTCTTTGAAAGAAGCAATCACTGACTGAATATAAGGGAAAGATGAAAAGAGCATGCAAACGGTTAATGCCAAATTGATAGCTGGGATCCAACAACAATTATCAAAAATTAAGTTCAGACCAATTCCAGTTTCCAAGTGTTGAAATCAGAAAGGGACTGAGATAAAAACCCTGATGCTCAAGAGTACGTAAGATTAGAGAAAGAGGAGGCTGAAGAGACAGATCAGGACCTAATGCTAATTTAATATCGCCTCATAAAACTTATTTTAATTTTTTAAAAATTTATCAAAACAATATATGTATGTTATTATTTTATTTTATTTATTGAGAAATTTCGCCCGATAACCCTGAGGTTTTGCAAATTTTGCGTGGTTTACAAAGTTTTTCGGTATTTCGTACGGTAACCACGAGTTTTTGCAAATTGCACGTAGTAACCTTGGCCTATTATAAAAAAGTTAAATTATATAAAAATTTACCTATACTTTCTACTTAATTACACAAATCACCTATCAAAAAAATTTACACAAATCACCTTATCTTTAGTTTTTTGAAAACTATCTAATCTATTTTTATAAAACTCCTAACTTTATAATTTTAGTATTATATATATTTATATATATATTTTTTATTTACTCTATTTTCATGACACTATATATTATTATTTTACAAAATCTTCTATTTTCTTAAAAAACTACCATTTCTTATTAACAAAATATAAACTTGGATTTTATTAATAATACTCGACCTTTTAAGGGGGTGTTCTTTAAGTGGGTGCACTAGTTCAAGTAATTTATTTTTAAATCAAAAAAATTGTTTTTTCTAAATATAATGTACATATATAATAACATGAAAAATGTGTAAAGATTATAGGTTTTTTTTATGACATGTACAACTTTAGGCAATTTTTTTGTTTGTAATAAATCAACATTGAAAAATAATCAAGAATATGTGTTATGTAATACTTCTCATTAGGTATTAAGAAAATAGATTTGATAGTTTTGTTGAAAAAATCTATATAAATGATACTTCCCATAGGTATAAAAAATAAATTTTTTTTTCTTATTTTTTCAACAAACCTATCAAATCTATTTAAAATTTTCTAGTACAAATTTGAGAAATTTAGTTCTTTTTGTAGTAAGTAAAAAATAGAAGATTTTGTAAAATAATAATATGCAGTGCCATGGAAACACAATAGGTAAATATATATCTATCTATTATCTATTACTATATACTAAAGCGGAAGCAAATTCTGCCACCATATTACGCCTTATCACATCCTTTACATAAAAAAATATCTTATTAAATCTTGATTTTATCATAATCTTATACATATTTAATTAAGATATGATCGCTCATGAATGCGAGGGTCTAGAGATACAATTTATAACCCGACCGCGTTGTAGCACGTGGTGGGTGTCGAATGCTCGGGAAATCTACACGATTGAGGTGCCTAAACACTAGAAAGATGGAAAGGAGAACTTAAAACAAAGGGAAAACAAAGAGAATAGTCGGGACCGACACAAGTGTCACCTCGGGCCTGATGTTGGCGTTAAAGAAGGAACTCGGGACCGACGTAGAGCAAGTCGGGCCCGATGTAGCTGGATTTGTCGAACTCAAAGATTGAAGGGTAGATCTTGGGCTATTGGGTTCCTTCTCTAGTAGATATAGGCTTTTCCACCCCAACTCAAGCAATAAGTGATGATCCTCGTAGGATCGAGAGCTTTCGCCTCGTTCCAACTTCTTCTACACATCGATCATTGGGGAAATTGACTTCCCATTCGAAGCAAGGTCTTGTGATAAACAAGTATTCACTTTCGCTCACCTTTGTCAACCACAAGCCTTGATTCCTTGTAGCTCTATGCAGAGTGGGTTCCTAGATCAAGCACCCAAAGCTTATAGAATTGAGGCTTCTAGCCTAATCTAGCTAGAGTTCTCCCCCATCACCCAAGATCAAGGAGATCTACTCCATAAGGTAAGTAATGAAAGCAACAAAATCACAAAACAAAGCAATCATCATCATCAAACTCAAATCAAGGCCAAATCTCATTAACAACGCAAAAGCAATCCACAAATTCTAATCCAAATTCCAAATCCACAAGATCTAAACAAAGCTAAACTCACAAATCTCCTAGCAATCTCCTCTCTTAGGCCGATTCTCTCTCTTCTCCCTTCTCTTTAATCTCCAAGTCTCTCTTGAGAGCTTTTGTGAGTTGGTTAGTCCCTAAATGTCCTCCTCCCTAATCACCCTTGGCTCCCTTAATTAGAAGACAAGAGAAGCCTTTTGTAGATGAGGGGCAATTGTGGAAGTTTACAATTTCGTGCCTTGGAGCCCAATCCAGCTAGAGACCGACTCTGACCGACACGGAGGGACATCGGGCCCGACTTACTGGGCAAGTCGGTCCGACTTCAAAAATTATTCTCAGGTCCGGCGTGGCTTGCACCTTGATCCGGTTCTCGTTCCACCTCTTCTTCTTGGCTTTTCTCTTGTTCTTCTTAATGGCTTGCTCCTCTCCTTCCCTCCTTGCCTCATGCTTTGCCCCTTGCCTCGATTTACCTTCAAAACGACCCTTGATCCATGCCAAAACACCTACAAAACACATAAAACGCGTATAGTCTCCGAATCTCATAGAAATACGGGAACTAAGCTAAAAAGGAACAAAACACTCCAGAAAAGAGGAATAAAGAAACATATTTACAATAGAAATCACACATAAAACACCACCAAATATTTAGACATCAAAATACCCCATACTTAAATTTGCTTGTCCTAAAGCAATAACAATGTTAGCAAGACCGAAACATAATCTTCAAGTAAAGCCTCGCACGAAAATGCATTTAAGCACAAGTGATAGATATTCAAGCAAGATTACATCATCACACATGATCAAGTGTTCAAAGGAATAGAGTATATGCAACTAAGCCTCACTTTATGGATGTGTAAATGTGTATCACTCATCATGTGTATAGGTATAGAAATGAACTCTCAAGCTCAAACATCATGCAATTAAGGACCTTACGATTGAAGCTAATATCACTAAATCCTCCACCTAGAGAAGCCTTTTACAAAATACTTAAAGAATTCGAACTTGGCTCAATAGAGGTCCTCAAAGAGGTTCCATTCGGCTTGGTTGTAATGGGGCTTTTGGTATTTTTCAAGGTGGGACTATTTTGGTCTTGTGGTACTTATAATGAGGATTGAACAACCTAATCTCTCACCAACTTCACCAAAAATCCACAATCAACTTCACTCTCATCCAAAAGACTTAACATTTTTCCTCTCAACCCAAGATTTCACTTAACATTCCACTTCATCTTTGCACTTAGGCTTTTTGTTGGATTTTTTACAACTTTCCTCACTGGACCGACTTCCCACTAAACTCGGGCCCGATGTGCTTTCGAACTCGGTCGGACCCTTTTTTTTCACTTGAACTCTTCACTTTTTTCATTCCACTTCCCTTTTCCAACATTTTCTTTTATTTTCTTTCTTTCTTTTGGCTTTCTTTTCATTTTGAATCATTTTTCGCACAACAAAGATGCACTACCCACATGATTAATAACACCAGTCTTTGCCCTTAAACCCAAGAGAATCTCAACTCTTCAAATACACTCCAAACCTCTCTTCTAAAGTCCAATCCTATAAGGGTCAAGTCATATAAGGCTAGGAATAATATCTTTGAAGAGTTTCAAACAAAGGCTTAGGCTAGAACGGGGCTACAAACAAAGGATTCACTTCATGGTAGGATATGGAATATTTTTGTGACTAAAAGAACAAAGTTCAAAATCAATGTGACAATGCTAGTGCTAATCTCATGACGGTCTTGGAAAATAGATAAACACCTCAATAGCAAGTTTTACTAAGCATGCATGAGCTATTCACACAAGAAACATGAGGGATATGCAAATATGAACAAGCATCCCTAAAATGGCCAAAAATCAATATCACAAGGGTCACACACACTTAGTTGCATAAAGACTCATCCTAGAACTCACATGCTCAATAAAAACAAACAAGATATCATGATCACATCAAAAACAACATCATTTTAGAGACTAAACCATCCAAAAATATACAAAGGAATTTACATGCTCACATCATCATTAGCTTTCATTTAGACATCTAAGATGGGGATTTCTAGTCCAAATCTACAAACCACAAAATCTTTTTGTTGTTTTCACACGAAATTTTCAGATTTTTATGGATTTTGGCAAAAACATTTCTTCACACAAAATAAAAAACAAAGACTCATCCAATCAAACCAAACTCATTCAAATCATCCATGTCATTCATCACACCACAATCCAAGAAACAAAAACTATCATCCCAAAAACACAAACTAAAAACCAAATATCCTCAAAGCAAAAACACACACACAAACAAGAAAAATCATGAGCACACTTACTCCACCCCATACTTAAAACTTTGATGTCCCCATCAAATAAGGAAATCAAAACTTAAAAGCAAGACGCAAGAGTACGAAAAGCTCACAATTTCATTATTCTTCAATGGCATGTCTAGGTTAAGTGGCGAGGAGGAGGGCCCATGTGGCTCTAACTTCTTCGCTAGGATCGGCCTTTTCATAGAACTTCTTCACTCGATGACCATTCACTTTGAAAATATGTCCTCGTTCATCAACCAAGTCCACCGCACCATGAGCATAGATATGGTGAACCACAAATGTTCCACTCCGCCTAGTCCTTAGCTTTCCGGGGAAAAATCTAAGCCTTGAATTGAAAAGGAGAACTTTGTCACCGACTTGATAGGTTTTTGGGAACAACTTCCTATCATGCCACTTCTTGGTCTTCTCTTTGTACAACTTGGAGTTCTCATAGACTTTCAACCTCAATTCTCCCAACTCATGAAGCTCTAAAAACCTCTTTTCAACGGCTAAGTTGATATCCCAATTCATCTCCTTAAGAGCCCACCTTGCCTTGTGCTCTAGTTCTACCAGAAGATGGCATGCCTTGCCATAAACTAGATTGAAGGGTGTAGTTCCCAAAGATGCCTTGAAAGCGGTTCTATAAGCCCAAAGTGCATCATCGAGCTTAGAGGCCCAATCTTTCCTTGATCGGGGCACGGTCTTCTCCAAAATAGCCTTGATTTGACGGTTTGACACATCGACTTGCCCACTTGTTTGAGGATGATAAGGAGTGGCAACTCGGTGAGACACCCCATACTTAATCAACACATTCTCGAAGCATCTTTCAATGAAACGAGGGCCGCCATCACTTATGAGTACTCTAGGCACACCAAACCTTGCAAAAATGTTGCTTTTCAATAACTTCATCACCACCCTAGCATCGTTGGTTTTGTCGGTATGGCTTCCACCCATTTTGAGACATAATCCACGGCTACCAAGATGTACTTGTAAGGCCCCGATGTGGGAAATGGTCCCATGAAATTGATGCCCCATACATCAAATAACTCAACTTCTAAAATGCCGGTTTGAGGAGTCTCATTCCTCCTTGATAGGTTCCCCTCTCTTTGGCACTCCTCATATCTCCTCACATAATCATGCACATCCTTGAACATGGTTGGCCAATAATAACCACATTGGAGAATTTTTGAAGTGGTTTTGGAACTCGTGGCGTGACCTCCCGTGGGCAAGGAATGGCAATGGCGAATGATGCTCTCAACCTCTTCACTTGGCAAACACCGTCTATAGATTTGATCACTCCCTTCCTTATAAAGATATGGATCATCCCAAAAATATTGTCCAGCATCATATAAGAATTTCTTCAAAGCTTAATAAGACAAATTTGGTGGGATCACTCCCCCTACGGCAAAGTTAGCAAAATCCGCAAACCAAGGGGAAACCCCTCGTCTTACGGCACCAATAGAAAGAAGGCAAGTGGGAGAGAAGGAATTAATCAACCGAGAACGGGAAGGAATGGAAATCGAGTTAGAAATCTTACTTTCTTCCTTGTACCGACATTGAAGTGTACCGAGCCCGACATGATTGGACGTCGGTCGAGCTTCGCAGACACATAGGTAACTCGGGCCCAAACCTGAGGTCCTCGGTCTTGACTCACTGACACCTGCTTTGCCTTCGGTCCAACTTGGTGGACCTCGGGCCCGATATACTAGTTTCGTCGATCCACCCTTCCTTCCCTTCTTTCCACTCATGAGAACTTCATCCGCTCTTGAATCATCTATTGTCAAACCATCCTCCATCTCCAACATTTACTCATGGTCGAACTCTTGGAGAAGGAGCATCCACCTTAGAAGCATCGACTTTGCATCTTTCTTCTTCATAAGGTATTTGATTGCCTCATGGTCCGTGAATACTACCACCTTTGATCCCACAGGATATGAACGGAATTTCTCAAATGCAAATACTACCGCAAGAAATTCTTTCTCCGTTGTTGTGTAATTGCATTGAGTTTCGTCCAAAGTTTTGCTTACGTAGTAGATGGCATGCAACTTTCTATCCTTCCTTTGCCCAAGGATGGCCCCTACGGCGAAATCGCTTGCATCACACATCACCTCGAATGGAAGATTCCAATCGGGTGCCGCCATTATTGGAGCCGAAATCAAGGCGTCCCTCAACCTACAAAAAGAGACCTCATGCAATCCTCGGAAAATTCGAATAGAAAATCCTTCATTAAGAGGTTAGACAATTGTTTTGCAATATTAGAAAAATCCTTGATGAATCGTCTATAAAATCCCGCATGATCTAGGAAACTCCTAACATCACGCACACAAGAAGGAGGGGGATTTTTTTCAATTATTTCAACCTTGGCTTTATCTACTTCTACCCCCTACTAGAAACGAGGTGTCCTCGCACTATGCCTTCCTTCACCATGAAATGACATTTCTCCCAATTAAGCACCAAGCTAGTCTCCTCACATCTAGTCAAAACCTTGTCTAAGTTAGCTAAACAAGCATCAAATGAGGAACCACAGGCGGAGAAATCATCCATGAATACTTCTACTATATCCTCAACCATGTCCGAGAAGACGGACATCATGCATATTTGAAATGTAGCCGGGGCATTACATAAACCAAAAGGCCTGCGTCTATAAGCAAATGTCCCAAAAGGACATGTGAATGTTGTCTTTTCTTGATCATCGGGATGAATAGAGATTTGCCAAAACCCCTATACCCGTCGAGGTAGCAAAAGTATTCATGTTGTGTTAATCATTCAAGTACTTGGTCTATGAAAGGAAGAGGGAAATGGTCCTTGCGAGTGCCACTATTTAACTTACGGTAATCAATACACATACGCCATTTTGTAGTGGTTCTCGTGGGGATGATTTCTCCCTTTTCATTTTGCACAATGGTGAGTCCTCCTTTCTTAGGAACTACATGCACGGGACTCACATACTTACTATCGGAAATTGGGAAGATGATTCCCGCATCCAACATCCTAAGTATTTCACTTTTTACCACTTCTTTTATGTTAGGTGATCGGTCCGGATTGGGGGGTCAAAATTCAATTAATAACCGAACCCCGTAGTAGTACAAGGTAGGGTGTCGAACGCTCGGGAGTTCGTTCGTTGAGTGCACCAAAAAGACTTAAAAAGGGAAAAGAAAGGGTAAAAACAAGGAAAATCAAAGGAAACCTCTCGGGACCGACATAGGTCACTTCGGGCCGAGATGGATCGACGAAAGTTTGTACGGGACCGACACTGATGAACGTCGGGCCCGAGGTCTAGGAATGTCGAACTAGGCAAAATGGGAGAGATTGGTCTTGGGTTTTTGGGTTCCTTCTCTAACTAGATGTGGGTAATTCCACCCCAAATCAGCCACTAAGTGTTGATCCTCGTAGAATCGAGGTTGTTCCCCTTCGATCCCGCCACTCTACATATCGACACCTAGGGAATTTTACCTCCCATTTCGATACAAGGTCAAGTGATAGGCAAAAGATTGCTTTCACTCACTCTTGCCTAACACAAGCCCTTGATCCCTTGCTTCCACAAGAGATTGTAGCTCTATGTAGAGTGGATTCCTAGATCAAGCACTCAAGGCTATTGGATTGAGGGTTCAAACCCAACCTAGCTAGAGGTCTCCCCCATAGCCCAAGACCAATGGAATCTACTCCATAAGGCTAGAGTAACAAGCAATCAAATAACAAGACAAACAAATCTCAATCATCCAAATCAAAGAAAAGCCAAATTTCATTCAAATCAAAGGGAAATCACAAAATCCAAATCCAAATCCACAATTTGCAAATCAAAACAAGTTCAAACTCAAAATTCTTCCCTAGATCTACTATACTCCACCGAATTCTCCTCTTCTTCTCCTCTTCTTTCTTCCACCTTGCTCTCCAAGTCTTCCTTGAGCCTTTGAGAGTGATTAGATATTTCTAAGCTTCTCCTCCCTTCTCTCTAATTATCTTCTCTCCTTTTAATTAGGGGCCAAGAATACCCAAAATAGAAGAAGGGCAAAAGTGGTAGATCACATTTATGTGCCTTGGTGCCCAATCTACACTTCGCCGACTTGGACCGACACGGAGCAACCTCGGGCCCGACTTGCCACACCTCGGTCCGGGTATCCATGAGTCAATCTCGGGCCCGAGTTGCTGGGCACCTCGATCCTAGCCTCGGTCCTCTTCTCTTCTTGGCTTTTCTTGAGCTCCTCTTCATTGATCGTTTGGCTCTTCCGCTCCTTTGCGCTCATGCCTTGCTCCTCCTTGGGGACTCCTTCCGAAACTTCCTCAAATCATGCCAAATTACCTACAAAATGCAACAAATTCGCATAGTCTCCGAATCTCATAGAAAATCGGAATCTAAGCTAAAAAGGTACAAAACTAGTAAAGAAAGGAACAAAAGACACCTATTTACATGGGAATATAACCACTAAAACCCAAAATGAGAGACATCAGAATACCCCATACTTAAACTTGCTTGTCCTCAAGCAATAACAATGTAAACAAGACCGAAGCATAATCTTCAAGTAAAGCCTCATATGAAAAATCAATCAAGTACAAGTGATAGATATGCAAGCAAGATTACATCATCACACATGATCAAGTGTTCATAGGAATAAAGTCTGTGCAACTAAGCCTCACTTTAGGGATATGAAAATGTGTATCACTCATCATGTGTTTAGGTATAGCAATGAACACTCATAATCAACAATCATGCAAGTAAAGGCTTTACTATTGAAGCTAATATCACCAATTCCTCCACCTAGAGATGCCTATTACAATGCACACAAAGAATATGAACTTGGCTCAATGGAGGTCCTCAAAGAGGTTCCATTCGGCCGGGTTGTAATGGGGCTTTTGGTATTTCTCAAGGTAGGAATCATTTTTGTCTTGTGGTGCTTACAATGCGGATTGAACTTCCTAGTCTCTCACCAACTTCACCAAATTATTCCACTTTCAACTTCACTAACCCAAAAGACTTTAAATTGTTCTTCTTCTTCTCAACCCACAACTTTCACTTAACATTCCACTTCATCTTTGCACTTAGGCTTTTTGTTGGATTTTTCACACTTTTGCACTTTGGATCGACTTGCACACTAACTCGGGCCCGAGGTCACTTGTAACTCGGTCGGACCCTTTTTTTTCTTTCACTTAAACACTTTGCTTTCAATCCACTACTTTTTCCAACTTTTCTTTCTTTTCTTTTCACTTTTGCTCAACAAAGATGCACTACCCACATACTTCATAACGCCATTCTTTGCTCTTTACCAAAGAGAACCTCAACTCTCCATATATACTCCACAACCTCTCTCTAAAGTCCAATCCCATAAGGGTCAAGTCATATAGGCTAGGAATCATATTTTTGAGGAGCTTCAAACAAAGGTCTAAGGTTAGAACGGGGCTACAAACAACGGTTTATCTTCAAGGTAGGATATGAAACATTTTTTGTGACTAAATGAAATAAAGTTCAAATCAATGTGACAAAGCATAAAACAAATCTCATATTGGTCTTGGAAAATAGATAAATACCGCAATAGCAAGTTTTACTAAGCATGCATGAGCTAATTCACACAAGAAACATGAGGGATATTGTTAGAGCCAGAAATCTACCAAGCAAGATTGGTGACCCCTTGGCCTAGATCGGGCCTAAACAAAGTACAGAACGAAAGAATTTGTGAAAAGATGTATGTATTTTGTATTGATTGATCGTGTATGATCATGTGTGAATGTGTATGTCGTGTACATGTGGTGATATTGCGTGTCATAATGTGTGAACGTGAGTATGTTCTCGTGTACAATGCATGACCCTCCCACGTGTATATATAGGGGATGCCTAGAAGATAGAGTGTTTACAAGATAGAATACTAACTAGATAGATATAATTCCGTTTACATAAGATAGAGGGAATCCTTATTGGATATAATTGACATCTATCTTATATCTTGGCGGGCAAATATGCCGATTTCGTGGCTCATTGCTTGGACTGCGTTCTAGAACATCGCTGCTGGGCTTCGTGGACTTCCTGTGGGCCGCGCTAGAAAGCTCTCTGTGGGCTTTTAGGTCAGGGCCCAACAATACCCCCGGATCGGGTTGTAATTCCAAACCCACTATGGAGTTGGAAGCCAATTCGTAATGTGTCGTCGAAGTATTTGCTGTCTTAAAACCTTGCTGACTTGTCCAGAACCATCGTTAAAGAGGATTCTAGAGTTAAACACTCTTGGTAGACGTGTAAGAAACTGAATAATATGTCTCAGCGTGAAAGCTTATGTCTTGAAAACTGCGTCCCGAAGTGACTTCTTAAGGTAGTAAAACTGGTTGGTTTTGCATGTCTGCATCGGAGATTCTCTAGGTCAACTAGCGAATACTCGATGAGTTGCACTGCGCTCGGGAAGTGAAGTTGTGAAAAACTGTGAAGATGACCTAGTGTTTGGTCAATGTGGTAGTTGGCGTGGTTACTTAGTATTTGATGAAGCTTCACCTTGGGAATCTCAAGATTTTGTTGATGGGAAGAACAACTCTGCTATGTATCTCTACCCCAGTACCTCAATACTAGGAGCTTTTGTAAGACCTTGTCTCTTGCAAATGTACCCCAAACGTATGTAGTGTTGTTTGAGGCTTTCCAGAATGTACTTGAACCCTTGTCTTAGGTTAGAGATGATTGGCTAGATTGTGATTATAATGGGCGTGCTTCACTGAATTCCAGTTTGCTGATGTAGAAACATTCACAAGCAGTTGTAGATCTCTGGACTCTTCAAGCACCCCTGTGTGGTTATTGCTTCCCTCTTAGCCAAGAACTTCTGTTGGTGTTGTAATGTCTTCATTTTGTAGAAGTTTCCGCATACCCCTGTCTGGGTTCGCGTTCTCGATATGAGATCCAGAAGTGTAACCTTTCTGCTGGATGAAACTCCTTTACGTAACTTTGTTTATGCTCTCCTTTGCTAGCACTTGCTTCTTTCCGTTAATAACTTCGTCTTATTGATGCTGATGAGGCACTGTCTGGTGTGTGGTACTAGTATTGATGTCTCTCATTTTGGTGGTGTTTTAGTAGTTAATTTCCCTTGTAAATATGTGTTTTTCATTCCCTTCTTTGTTAGTTTTGTCCCTTTTTTAGCTTAGATTCCGATTTTCTATGAGATTCGGAGACTATGCGAATTTGTTGTGTTTTGTAGGTAAATTGGCACGTTTTGAGGAAATTTGGAAGAAGATTCTAAGGAGGAGCAGAGCTAAGGAGCAAAGGAGCGGAAGAGCCAAGCAAGGAACGAAGAGGAACTCAAGGAAAACCAAGAAAAGAAGAGGACCGAGGCCCCGGAACGACGTTCCCAGCAAGTCGGGCCCGAGTTGGCGCATTGAAGGCTAGGACCGAGGTTGGTGAAGTCGGGCCCGATGTGTGTCCGTGTCGGTCCAAGTCGGCTTAAGTGAGGATTGGGCTCCAAGGCACATAATTGTGATCTACCACTTTTGCCCTTCTTCTATTTTTGGAATTCCTTGGTCCCCAATTAAGAAAGGAGGATAATTAGAGAGGAAAGACAACTTAGAGAGGGGGATCCACATCTAATTACTCTCAAAGGCTCTAGGAAGGCTTGGAGAGCAAGGAGGAGGAAGGAAGAGGAGAAGAAGAGAGGAAATCGTTGGAGAGTAGGAGAGATTTGTGAGTTTGAACTTGTTTTGCTTGTGTTTAGTGGATTTGAGATTTGGATCTTGTGAACCCTTTTTGATTTGAATGCAATTTGGCCTTTATTTGAGTTTGATAATTGAGATTTGCTTGATTTGCTATTTGATTGCTTTTTACTCTTACTTCATGGAGTAGATTCCATAGTCTTGGGCTATGGGGGAAACCCCTAGCTAGGAATGGGTGTGAACCCCCAATTCCATAGCCTTGAGTGCTTGATCTATGAATCCTCTCTACATTGAGCTTCAATTCTCTTGTGAGAACAAGGGATCTAGGGCTTGTGGTTGGTAAGAGTAAGCGAAAGCGATCTCGAGCCCATCACTTGACCTTGCATCGAAGGGAAGGTGAAAACCCCCCTATGGTCGATGTGTAAAGTGGAGGGATCGGAGGCAAACAACCTCGATCTCATAAGGATCAACACTTATTGGCTGAATTGGGGTGGAATTACCCAAGTCTAGTTAGGGAAGGAACCCAAAAACCCAAGACCGGTCTACTATTTGACAAGACCGAGTTACCCAGTACATCGGGCCCGACGTCCACTGTGTCGGTCCCGTGCCAACTCTCATCGATCCTCCTCGGACCGAGGTGACCAAAGTCGGTCCTGAGGAGTTCCCTTTGATTTTCCTTGTTTTTGCCTTTCTTTTCCCCTTTTTAGTCTTTTTGATACACTCAACGCACGAACTCCCGTGTGTTCGACACCCTACCCTTGTACTACAATAGGGGTTCGGTTTATAAATTTAAATTTTGAAATCCTCCAATCCGGAACCCATCAAGTACCATGCCTCGTGTTATGGGGTGATGCTCCATACCCCATGTATCTTGGATTCCATGTCTAAGCATGTCGGCCTTATGTATGGCCGCTTATGCCTTGATGCTCATGTGTGTTTCATGACACTCAAAAAGTACTTTATGGTCTTAGAGTCATAGCGTATAGGCTTAGACTAGAGGTAACCATCAATGTGTCGCCAAGGGTGTTTCCGTGGCGCTTGTCTAGATATTGTATCTAGAAGCGACTGTTCGGTCTTGTACGTTTTACTGTATCATCTTCTAGTTGTATGGAGTGAGTCGATGTCTTAGTAATGAGAAGGTCAATCAGTATTACGATCACCTTTCAATAATATAGGCAAGCCATGTCTAAAGGTTCCTATTTCGAAGCAGAAAGGTGTATCTCTAGAGTTTGTATCTAGAAATGATTGCTTCGCTTTTGTCTTTTGTTGAACGGTACACTCGTTCTTCAACGGCAGGGTGTGGTTCGATGCATGTTTTGAAAGTGTTTTTGTAAGTTTGGTCTATGATTGTACCCCAGACGTAAGTGTAATGCGGCGTCCCGCAATAGTGGTTACTCGATGTGAGTATGTTTTAGAACTTTGTAAGTACGTAAATCGTACCGGGGGGAACGGCCTGATAAGATGTTCTTGCAACCATACCAGGCGGAACCGCCTGGTAGGGTACTTTTTGTGATCATACCAGAGGGAACTGTCTGGTAATATGTGTTTGTAACCATACCAGGGGGATTGCCTGGTAGGGAGTCTTCGTACCCGACTTACGTGATCGTGGCCGTTTTTAGGATAGGTATGTGTTCTAGATATCATGTCTAGAAAAGGATAGTCGATCTCTAGAGATTTTATCTAGAGACTTTCGTGTGTATTTGCTCGAGCGGTGCATGCGTTTGTGCGTTTCAGTGGTCGTTTGTCGTGATATCACTAAACAAGCTTGTTTGTACGATGTGCTAACGTTAGCTTGAGATGTCAACCGTTTGATAGGTTACCTAGGTTGTACAACCATTTTTTCTCGTAATCATACCAGGGGGAAGTGCCCGGTTTGATATTTTGTTATGTAATTGTACCAGGGGGACTGCCTGGTAGGGTCTGTTGTAACCGTCCCAGGGGGACTGCTTGGTAGGATATGTTGTATGGATCCATCGTTTCGTGCGAGTTTTGCCGTGTGAGATTTGCACCACTGGCGATACGTGCCTAGGTCAACTTATGAACCTGACCGTTACGTCCACGAGATTTGTGGGATAATCTGGCGATAAATGCCTATGTCAACTTATGGGCCTAATATATCCTTTCTCGCGAGATTTGCGGGATATCCTCCGTGAGATTTGCGGGAACATGCGTTTATGATCATACCAGGGGGACTGCTTGGTAGGATGTGTTTTGTAACCGTTCCAAGGGGACTGCCGGGTAGGATATGTTTGCGCAATAACATTGTAACCCATTACTAGTTTGATCAGGACTACTAGGTAGGTATCCTAGGGGGGTAAAACTTTGTGTCGTGCTGGCTTTTGCACGACACTGTCCATGCTAAGTTTGCAAACAATCTTCAAGTATGTAATATGCCGAAAGAATTGCAAAGAAAGGAAAGAACAATAGTGTTTTTAGGATAGGTATGTGTTCTAGATATCATGTCTAGAAAAGGATAGTCGATCTCTAGAGATTTTATCTAGAGACTTTCGTGTGTATTTGCTCGAGCGGTGCATGCGTTTGTGCGTTTCAGTGGTCGTTTGTCGTGATATCACTAAACAAGCTTGTTTGTACGATGTGCTAACGTTAGCTTGAGATGTCAACCGTTTGATAGGTTACCTAGGTTGTACAACCATTTTTTCTCGTAATCATACCAGGGGGAAGTGCCCGGTTTGATATTTTGTTATGTAATTGTACCAGGGGGACTGCCTGGTAGGGTCTGTTGTAACCGTCCCAGGGGGACTGCTTGGTAGGATATGTTGTATGGATCCATCGTTTCGTGCGAGTTTTGCCGTGTGAGATTTGCACCACTGGCGATACGTGCCTAGGTCAACTTATGAACCTGACCGTTACGTCCACGAGATTTGTGGGATAATCTGGCGATAAATGCCTATGTCAACTTATGGGCCTAATATATCCTTTCTCGCGAGATTTGCGGGATATCCTCCGTGAGATTTGCGGGAACATGCGTTTATGATCATACCAGGGGGACTGCTTGGTAGGATGTGTTTTGTAACCGTTCCAAGGGGACTGCCGGGTAGGATATGTTTGCGCAATAACATTGTAACCCATTACTAGTTTGATCAGGACTACTAGGTAGGTATCCTAGGGGGGTAAAACTTTGTGTCGTGCTGGCTTTTGCACGACACTGTCCATGCTAAGTTTGCAAACAATCTTCAAGTATGTAATATGCCGAAAGAATTGCAAAGAAAGGAAAGAACAATAGTGTCTCAACTAATGCTAAATGCTAGAACTGTTATTTAGAATGCAAAGCTGGGTGGATAGTGTACCACTTTTTTGTGAACTTTGAAGTTTTGTGGATAATTAGTGCCTGGTGCTGGTACGAGCCTTTCTTGCGTAGTCGATGTGTAAGTATTCCACCTGTAATGCTTGGAAATCATATGAGCATTAGCATGGATTGCCCTTAGGGCGTTATTAGAGAACAACGTAGCCATGAGTATGGAAGTCAATCTTCAAATATATAAGCACTAGCAATTGAGTACTAGATAGGGAAAAGTTTAACCAATGTCAGTTTCTAGATACCGAAACAGGGAAAGATCTGGAGTAGTTCTCAAACAATGTCATGTGATAGTGGTAACTCTAGATAATTTGTCAATAACAATGGATGGAGAGTATGCACACTCCAGATCAGATCCAGAAAAAAGGAGGAAATTGAAACAAGAGTCAGAAAAGTGTTGGTTAAGGATGCTTCCCTGAGCATTGAAGATGTGGAACTCTTACTAGGTCATCTAGGTATCGCATTACCTAAGAGCACGGATCCTTTGTTGTCATAAAAGGTCGTGAACTTCCGTATGTGAGGTTCCTGTCATACTTTCTTGGGCATAAGAGTAAATGTAAAGCATTAGTCTAGGAGGAGTCTTAGAACATCCTCAAAAACATAGATCAATTAATCGTGTTCCAATCAAGCGATTTATCATTGTGTCTAGCAATTAAAACTGGTGAGCAGTAAATATGTATGAGCGTAAAAGATCGATGCTTGTAAGAAAGAGAGATGATCTTTTAGCAAAATAAAAGTATAGAATGAATTGTGAGATAAAGGAACGAGGAAACCAGTATATGAAGGACTGGAACTTAATCCTGACTCCAAAAGGGTCGTCAAGGTCGATTCGCCATGGTTGTGTCTGGGTTGGTCTCGCGTTGTATTTCTCCAAGGTATGGCGTCGAAGCCGTTATGTCCCTTGGTGCTTCTTTGTAACCATTAAGGTCTAGCTTTGAGGTTACCTCTGCGATTTTTCTGGAAGCAACCTAGCGATCGCCTAGATTGGCTTGCTCCCCAAGTAAGGCAGTCACAGGGGTGTCGTAGCTAGATCTGGCGTCGAGTTCGCTACCCCCATTGATGTCTTTTCGAAATCACCAAGGTCTGGCCTTGAAGATATCTGGTTAGTCATCTGTTCTATGATCTTTTTCGGATAGTCGTATCTAGATCGACGTTCCTGCACATCACGTTGTTCTATGATCTTCTTCGTTGTTCTCCTTTCTGGATAGTCGTATCCAGATCAACTGTTTGGAAACTCCGATCGCGTGTAAAAACCCTGATCGGGTGTTTGGAACTTCGATCATGTGTAAAAACCCTGATCGGGTATCTGGAACTCCGATCACGTGTAAAAAACCCTGATCGGGTGTCTGGAAACTCCGATCATGTTTAAAGACCCTGATCGGGTGTCTGGTACTCCGATCACGTGTAAAAAACCCTGATCGGGTGTCTGGAACTCCGATCACATGTAAAAAACCCTGATCGGGTGTCTGGAACTCCGATCACATGTAAAAAACCCCTGATCGGGAACTTTGATCACATGTAAAAATCCAGATCGACTGTCTGGAACTCCGATCATGTGTAAAAAACCCTGATTGGCTGTCTCCGGTGTGGAAGAGTCCGATGTCAATTTGATTTCTTCTGGGGAATCTCTGGATGGCGCTAATGACTAGCCACCTTGTACGCCCCGAGCTTTCTCCTAGTGTTCCTAGTGTTGGGCGTTTATAGCATTGTCTTGATCCTCAATGTTGTCATCTTGCTCCCGACATGGATGTTAATTGGATCGAAAGTTGTATGCCTTCGTTTGGAATACTTCTTCGTCCTCTGTCCGTACGTCGTGCGATCTGGGTGGTCCGTCACGCCGGTAACTCTGGCGGTGCAACCCGGGATCGCCTTCTGGTTGAGAGTCGTTGGATCGTGTAAAAACGAGTATATGATGTTGATTGTATCGAAAGTTTGTTGCTTTCGTTCGGAATTACTTCATTCTCAGCCCCATGGTGAGCGCCAAATTGTTAGAGCCAGAAATCTACCAAGCAAGATTGGTGACCCCTTGGCCTAGATCGGGCCTGAACAAAGTAAAGAACGAAAGAATTTGTGAAAAGACGTATGTATTTTGTGTTGATTGATCGTGTATGTCGTGTACATGTGGTGATATTGCGTTTCATAATGTGTGAACGTGAGTATGTTCTCGTGTACAATGCATGACCCTCCCCCGTGTATATATAGGGGATGCCTAGAAGATAGAGTGTTTACAAGATAGAATACTAACTAAATAGATATAATTCCGTTTACATAAGATAGAGGGAATCCTTATTGGATATAATTGACATCTATCTAATATCTTGGTGGGCAAATATGCCGATTTCGTGGCTCGTTACTCAAACTGCCTTCTAGAACATCGCTGCAGGGCTTCGTGGACTTCCTGTGGGCCGCGCTAGAGAGCTCTCTGTGGCCTTTTAGGCCAGGGCCCAACAGATATGCAATCATGAACAAGCATCCCTAAAATGGCAAAAAAAAAACATCTCACAAGGTTCACTCAAACTTAGTTGCATAAGAAACTCATCCTAGAACTCATGTGCTCAATAAAAACAAGCATGATATCATCATTTAGAGGCTAAACTATCCAAAAATATGGAAAGGAATTTACATGTTCCATCATTAGCTTTCTTTGAACATCTAAGATGGGAATACCTTAGTCCAAAAACAAAATCTTTTTGACATTTTCATACGAAATTTTCAAATTTTTTATGGATTTTTGCAAATTTTTTTCTCAAAAATAAAACAAACTCATCCATTCAAACAATCAAACTCAATCATCATTCATGAAACAAATCATGCCACTATCCAAAAGAAAACATCCCAAACAAACTAAGAACAAACACAACAAACTAACACAAGAAACTATGAGCAACTAACCCCCACCCCATACTTAGAATTTTGATGTCCTCATCAAAACAAAGAAATCAAAACTCAAAAGAGAAGAGAAAAGAGTTAGAAAAGCTCACAATTTCTTATTCTTGATTGGCATGTCTAGAGTTAGTCCGCGAATAGGAGAGCCCATGAGGCTCTAACTTCTTCACTTGGATCGACCTTGTCGTAGAACGTTTTCAACCGATGACCGTTCATTTGGAAAACTTGTCCATTTTCATCAACCACATCTACCGCCCCTTGAGTGTGAATTCGGTGAACCACAAATGGTCCTCTCCATCTTGTCCTTAACTTTCCGGGGAAAAATCTAAGTCTTGCATTAAAGAGGAGAACATTATCACCAACTTGATAGGTCTTTGGAATCAATTTCCTATCATGCCACTTCTTGGTCTTCTCCTTATACAACTTAGCATTCTCATAAGCTTTCAACCTCAATTCTCCCAACTCATGGAGGTCTAGGAATCTCTTTTCACCGGCCAAATTAACATCCCAATTCATCTCCTCAAGTGCCCACTTGGCCTTGTGTTCTAACTCCACCGGTAGATGACATGCCTTGCCATAAACTAGATTAAAGGGTGTAGTCCCAAGGGTGTCTTGTAAGCGGTTCTATAAGCCTAAAGTGCATCATCAAGCTTAGATGCCCAATCTTTCCTTGACCTAGACACCGTCTTCTCCAAGATGACCTTGATTTGGCAGTTAGACACCTCAACTAGCCCACTTGTTTGAGGATGATAAAGGAGTAGCAACTCGGTGAGACACCCCATACTTAATCAACACATTCTCAAAGCATCTTTCAATGAAATGAGGACTGCCATCACTAATGAGGACTCTAGGCACACCAAATCTTGCAAAACTATTGCTTTTCAAGAATTTCATCACTACCCTTGCGTCATTAGTCCTTGTTGGAATGGCTTCCACCCATTTTGAAACATAATCCACGGCCACCAAAATGTACTTGTACGGCCCCGAGGTGGGAAATGGTCCCATGAAGTCAATTCCCCATACATCAAAAAGTTCCACCTCTAGAATTCCGGTTTGAGGAGTCTCATTTCTCCTTGACAAGTTCCCCTCTCTTTCGCACTCCTCACATCTCCTCACATACTCATGCACATCCTTAAACATGGTTGGCCAATAGAAACCACAATGTAGAATCTTTTCCGTGCTTTTAGAACTCTTGGCATGACCTCCCGTTGGCAAGGAATGACAATGGCGAATTATGCTCTCAACCTCCTCACTTGGAACACACCGTCTATAGATTCGATCACTCCCTTCCTTGTAGAGGTACGGATTGTCCTAATAATATTATCTAGCATCATGTAAGAATTTCTTCCTAGCCGAATAAGACAAATTTGGTGGGATCACTCCCCCTACGGCAAAGTTAGCAAAGTCCGCAAACCAAGGGGTAATCCCTCGTTTCACGGCACCAATAGATAGGAGACAAGGGGGAGAGAAAGAATTAATCAATTGAGAACGAGACAGAAGGGAGACCGAGTTGAGAATCTTACTTGCCCTTATGGACCGACATTGCAAAGTGCCGAGCCCGACATGATTGGACATCGGTCGAGTTGCACAGGTGCACAAATCCCTCGGGCCCGACTCTGTGGACCTCGATCCCGAGTTACTGGAGCTGGCCTGGACATCGGTCCGACTTTTTGCACCTCGGACCCGATACACCATCTTCATCGATCCCTCCTTCTTTTTCTTCTTCCCACTCATGAGACCTTCATCCGCCCTTACATTATCTATAGCCACACCATCCTCCGATTCCATCATGTAATCAATGGGCAAACGAGATAGATGATCGGCTACCACATTCTCTGCACCAATTTTATCCTTGATCTCATGGTCAAACTCTTGAAGGAGAAGCATCCACCTTAAGAGCCTCGGTTTAGCATCTTTCTTTTTCATGAGGTATTTAATTGCCGCATGGTCCCTTAGACCCCACAAGGTAAGATCGGAATTTCTCAAATGCAAACACCACCGCAAGGAATTCTTTCTCCGTTGTTGTGTACTTGCATTGAGTACACAACTTTCCCTCTTTCCCTCTTTCCTCTTTCCTTTTCCCAAGAACGGCTCCCACGGCGAAATCACTTGCGTCACACATCACCTCGAAGGGAAGGTTCCAATCGGGTGACGCCATAATCGGGGCCGAAACCAAAGCATCTCTCAACCTACAAAAAGCACTCATGCAATCCTCGGAAAATTCGAAGGGAACATCCTTCATCAAGAGGTTAGACAACGGTTTTGCAATTTTAGAGAAATCCTTAATGAAGCGTCTATAAAAGCCCGCATGACCTAGGAAACTCCTAACATCGCGCACACAAGTAGGTGGGGGAAGTTTTTCAATTATTTCAATTTTGGCCTTATCAACTTCTATTCCTCTACTAGAGATGAGATGTTGATAGGCTACTAGACCAATACCGCATGTGCACGGATCGCGTAGTACCAAGGTGTCGAATCTCTAGGAATTTAGTAGAGTTGGTGAACCGACAATCAAAGTAGCTACGCTAATATGAAGCAATTTGGGATTGAAATAAAAGAACTCAAATAACAACTATGTAAAAGGAGAAAGCAACCAACAAAATGATGCAAGTTTACTATGGGAAAGGCAATCCTAGGATCTAAGTACTCACATTATGGATCAAAGTAGCCATTTGCAAGCATACATGAATCAAGATCAAATCATGGTTTGGAGGCATCTACCTAGAATCAATGTCTAATCCTATTGAATTAAACAAATCGTACCTAGATTACGACAATCATCCACTTTCGTGGCTTGACATGCAAACTAGGCCCTTTAGGCTCAATAATGGCTCAACATGTTCAAGCCTCTCATCCACCGTCGTGGCTTGAGTGAGCTTGTCCAACTCAAACCCTATATCGGTAGGTCAACCTCTCAAGCATTCTCAAATCAATTCTCATTTCAAAGGGAAATCAATCAATCAATCCTATAGTTCAAGCTAGAGAGGAGGTCTCTCAACACGAGTCCCTAGCCTATCTCCCTATTGACAACCTAACCTTTCGGTTCTAATCATCAACAAGCCTCAAATCGTAAGCAATTTGGCATTAAGCATGTAGGATTGACACAAACCACAATTCCAATCTCAGTTCAAGCAAGAATTTCAAGGCTACCTAGAATCCATAGGGTTTTCCCAAACCCTAGGATTTGGGTGTTTAGCAATCCATGGAGAACAAGAGAAAAGAAGAAGAGATGAGGAAATCCATACCAATAAACATTGTATTGATTGAAAAGGCACAAATCTCCAACAAAATCCTTCAATCTCTCAAGAACACCAAAGAGCTTTAATGGAAATTCTAGAGATCCTAAATTGGGTAAAAGTTGCTTTCTAAAAGGAGGAAGACGGCTTATATACAACCCTAAAGGAAACAAGGCTAAAACGGGAAAAAGGGGACGCGGCGGTGTGACCCGGGGTCCGACCCGGCCCGTGACCCGACCGGGTCCGGCTCTAGAAAACGCCACACGCACAACGCTAAGGCAAACTGCCTCGACCCGGGTGCCGACCCGGCCCGTGACCCGGCCGGGTCGGAGGCTGTGTTCTTGTGCTTTGCTCGGCTTGGCAACGCAGCCCGACCCGGGCTACGACCCGGCCCGTGACCCGGCCGGGTCTAAGGCTGCGGCCTCGGGTTTGGTTGCCTTTGCCTCGGTTCTTCGGGTTTCGTGTTGATCGGCTTTCGGTTTGATTCTTGGGCGTCTTCTCGGCCTCTTCTTGACTCCGTCTTCGAGCTCTCGTCGCCTCCTTGAGTCCTTTTGATCTCCAACACTCCATTCACTTCCAAATCTCCTGAAATTCACAATGAACAAAGCGTAGAGTCCGAACCGAGCGAATAAACCGAAAACAACTAAAAAGCTAACATAAAAGAGAGAAACACAAACCGAAAGCTACGAAACGTGACCTAATGCACATCCTAAACATGAACTAAATGCAAGCCATCAAAATCCCCCAAACTTGAACCTTGCTTGTCCTCAGGCAAGCAATGTAGACTCTTCATCCCACATCAAATGCAATTCAAGAGTTCACCTCAAAATTAAACGAGCAATAATCAAAGAACTTGAAACTTGACAAACCGGAATCATTGCACATGTTTTATGACTCGAAAAGATGAAGACACATGAATCAATTCTAGGCCTCACTAGGGGTATGTGTTTACTCTCTTTCCATGTGTTTAGGCTTCAAAGTTATCACTCAAATTCATCTATGATCTCTAAGCTACCATAAGCTTGAAAAAGATCTCAATCTCCACCACTAAAGACAATGCAAGTGACACTAATCAAGAGGGATTTTTAAGGGTTGTAGTGGGGGCTAGGTGAGAAGAGTTGGGTGAGGAAAATTTTTGGTCATGTGGTGCTAAACTAGAGAATAAGAGTCAAAGCTTACACGTCACAACCAAGCAACCAATTCAAGCATTTTGCACACTCTCTCAAGCCCGAAAACTTCACAACTTCAACACATCATAAACTTTGGAGTTCACTCTCCCACTTTTATTTTTCTTTCATCTTGAACTCAACCCTTTTTGCACTTGTTTTTCTTCTTTTCACAACAACACTTTGAGGACTTCTCAACTTTTTACTCATTTATTTTCATGCCTCCAAACTCACTTTCAAACACTATTTTTAAAGACTTTTCTTTTCTTCTCCCAAACATTTCCCACACTTTTGCATTTCTTTCTTTTGAAATTCTTTTCCACCAAATGGTATTTTCTCTCAAACCCAAACTCTCTAAAAAATTCATCTCACATGACTCCTATTCTCTAGGAAGGGTCAAGCTATTTGGGCTAGGGAAACAATTTTGTGGAGTTTCAAAAAAAAAGGCTTTTAGCTCAAAAAATTGGGCTTCAAGAAAATTGGCATTAATGTAGGGTGTGTTAGGGTTGCAATTGTGCTTCCCACATCGAGAATTGGTGGGAAACCAAGCTCGCTTATAAGTACATGGGTTACTCCTCCTATTGCCAATTGGTTTTGGGATGGAACCCCATGGGCTTGTGAGTTGGGCTTGGCAATTGGGCCCGTCTCCCCTCTAACAAGTGTTACCAGGGGGAAATTGTTGGGACGATATTAAGTAGGGCTGGACATTTTCTGCGGGTGACCGACCCACCCGGTCCACCCGACCCAATTTTACGGGTGAACAACCTTAAATAAGCGGGTGATGGGTGGGTCGGGTGACGGGTGAAACGGTTGACCGGTCGGATATGGGTGAAATGTTTCACCCGTTTAACCCGACCCATCACCCGACCCACCACCCACCACCCGTTTCAACCGGTTAACCCGACCCATCACCACCACCCATTTCACCTGTTTCACCCGTTTAATATTCATAAATAGGTTAATTTTTATCTAAAAAAAGTTTGGGTCGGAATGATATTGGGATATTGACGGGTGAAACGATTGATGTAGTTAACTTATGTTTGCATAACTTTTTAGCTTTACTACCTAACAACTTAAAGTAGTAATATTGGGATATTGACATATTGTTTAAGTAATCAAAACATTACCTTAAGTATTTTGTAATTAGTTCAGAAAAGTTGAGTCTTTTTGTTGCAATGTAAAATTTTGCGGGTGACGGTCACCCGTTTCACCCGCGGGTGACGGGTGGGCGGGTGATGGGTGAAACGTTTCACGGGTGATGGGTGGGTCGGGTGATCCATCATTGCTTGCGGGTCGGGTGGTGGAAGTGTTCCACCCACCCATAACCCGACCCATGACCACCCCTAATATTAAGGACGCCAGTCATACGTATCTAAACCAATAATGATCGTCCCTTGTTTTGATAATGACAAACTCAAATGTATTTAACAAGTTGTCCAAGTGTTGATCTCAGGAAAGTCCAACGGACGCAAATGAGCGAAAAGGACAACAAGTGAACGGCAGTCCCTAACTCTGTAGGGACGCACATCATCAGAACTTCCAGAGCTAAACGTAATTAGGCGAAGTCCCTGCGCAGATAGGACGACATCCTCATCAAGAAGGGACGCGCGCCAAAATACGGACAAAGTTCAAATTCAAATCAAGGCCGCCCCAACATGATTACATCACGTTCGGCCGTAGTCCTCAGAAAGAAGCTTCCCTTGTCTGGGCACGTGTAGACAATTCCAAAGATGTCGCTTTCCCAACGATGGTCCCCTATCCACACGGAGGCTCCCCAAGCGTCAACAGAGTTGACTTCCTCAAGAGGCTCATCGCACCTTTGATAGAAGATCAAGGATCCTGCAAAGCCTTAGAGGACGCTAGAGGACAAGAACCACTTCCGCTATAAATACCCCCCAAGGGGTATGCATAGCGGTGTGGACTTTGAAGACTTTCTCTCAAGCTCTCCCGAAGCATTCAAGAACACGAACGAAGATCAAAAAGATCAAGTGATCTTGACCCAAGAGAAAGGAAGTCCAACCACATCAAATCCAAAACAAACCACAAAATAGTTAGAGTTGTAGTTTGTCTTTCACAACGAATCGTGAAAGACGTTAGTGATAGCTTCCTTATAGCTAAGAGAGTTAGGTTACTTTGTTAGGTAGAAAGGAGTGTTACTAGTGAGGCTAAGAACGGACGCTTAGCTCAGTGAAGTGTAACGACTCGCCTAAGTTGTAAGGACTCTCTCTTAATAAGATAAGGACGGCTATTGAAAATCCTCCAAGTGTAGGTAGAGGGTTACCCATAAGACTAGTTGGTCTTAGTGGGGTTCCTCTATAAATACTCGTGTCCATTATCTTATCTTGTTTCCTGTTAAGTCTAATTTCCGCTGCACCTAAGGACGCCCTTAACTCAGTTAAGGACGCCTTCACCAACTGACTTACGATCCAACAATTGGTATCAGAGCGGGCGCTCTAGATTAAAGTTTGAGTTGCAAGAAACATGGACATGGAACCTACAGGTATCTCAAGTGCGAAACCACCTCGCCTGACGGACGGCAACTTCAATCGGTGGAAGACAAGGTTCGAATGCTTTGTACGTAGTCAAAACTACCAATGCTGGCTGGTGATAAAGAACAGCGATCTCGAAGTCCCTACTGCTAAGAAGGACAAGGAAGCAGAGTGGGGCCCTGATGAGTTCAAGCTTATGGAGGCAAATGCAAAGGCTATCTGTTTCTTACAGACGTCCCTCTGTGAAAGGGACGCCACCCGTGTAAGCAATCTTCCAACTGCTAAGCTTCAATGGGAAGCCTTGGAGAAGTATCATGTTGGGACGCCTGAGATGAAAGAAGACGTCCAACTTGAAGCCAAAAGGGACTTCTACAAATTCAGGATGTTCACAAATGAGACCATCACCGACTACTCCTTCCGCTTTGAGGCCCTTCTGACTAAGTTGAAAAACTTGGGTGTCAAAGAAACGGAGATCACTCAGAGGATGAAGGTTCAATTCTTGATTGATGGACTCACGGGACCATGGAACTTCGATAGGATGACGTTCAAAGAAAACCAGGCCAACAAGGGACTATCCATGGAGGAAATCTATGGTAAACTCAAAGGGTATGAAGCAAGAAGGAACCAAGATTTGGCAGAAATGGGAAGGAGTTCCCCAAGTGAGCTGGCTCTAACTCTTGCGGCTAGGACGCCAGAGTATGAGTAATACTACCAAAGGAAAAGAGAGCTGAACTCAATGCTAGAAGCCAAAACTCAAGAGCACCAAGAGAATCTCCGTCTTCAAGCTTCAATAGAACGCAAAGGAAAGACGGAAGAACAAATTTCCGAGGAAGATGAGATTGCCTTGTTGCACAAAACTCTTCGTGCAATGTACAAAAGAGGCAAAGTCCCAAGAATGAAGATGCCCTACAAAAAGGAAACTCGCAAGCCCACAGATGCAAAAATGAAGGAGATAGTTTGCTACAAGTGCAACAGAAAGGGACACATGGCCAAGAAATGTACTACAGGGCTTACATCAAAGGAAATGAAGGAAAAGGCCCTGGTTGGTGCATTTGAGAGTGCATGGGACGACCTTGACTCAAGTGATGAAGAGCCAGACAATCAAGTGGCTTACATGACCATGGAAGACGCCCCAGAGAACGTCTCTGAAATTGAGCAAGAGGTGGAAGTGAGGGGAAGCCCATGGATCATTGATAGTGGCGCTTCAAATCATATGACTGGAAGCCAAATCCATCTCACTTCTATCCAAGCAAATGCCACGGGAGGAACTGTCTCGTTTGGCAACAAGGGCAAAGGAAAAATCAAAGGGACGGGCACCGCAAAATTAAATCATTCCATCAGTGCGTCCAAAGTCAGTCTTGTCGAAGGACTGGGTTTCAACCTCCTTAGTGTCTCTCAAATTTGTGATCAAGGTGAAAACCTAGTCACATTTGACTCTAAGGAGTGCCTGGTCATCAACAAGAAAACAAATCAAGTCATTCTCAAAGGGACTCGCGAAAACAACGTCTACGTTTTCAATCAAAGGTTCAAGCCCGCATCCAAGTTGTGCTTATCTGTCTCTGCTGTGGACGCCGATCTCTGGCATCGACGTCTTGGACATGCGGGACCTAGCACAATCTTCAAGCTTCATCAAAAGGATCTTGTAAGAGGTCTTCCCCAAATTGATCCTGAGCAAATCGAACAATGTGAAGCATGCATCAAAGGGAAGCAGAAAAGATCGTCCTTCAAATCAAAGAATGAAGTAAGCACAAAGAAGTCATTGGAACTTCTTCACATGGATTTGTGTGGACCCATGCAAACCCAAAGCTATAGTGGAAAAAGGTACATGTATGTCATTATAGATGATTTTTCCAGATTCACTTGGGTTCTTTTCTTGGTGTCAAAAGCAGATGCCTTCGGGATGTTCAAAATTTTCATCAAGCAAGTAGAAGTTGCCCTTGGGATGAGCTTGAAAGCCTTAAGGTCAGATCATGGAACGGAGTTTAAAAACTCAGAGTTTCTTGACTTCTGTGACCAACAAGGGGTCTCCCACAACTTCTCTTCTCCTCGAACTCCCCTGCAAAATGGTGTTGTTGAAAGAAAGAATAGGACGCTGGAAGACATGGCAAGGACGATGCTCTTGGCCAGCGGCGTCCCCAAACACTTCTGGGCAGAAGCCGTTGCCACCGTAACCTACATTGTCAATCGAGCTATGATTCGTCCCTTGCTCAAAAAGACGTCCTATGAGCTCCTAAATGGAAGAAAGCCAAACATTTCACACCTCAAAGTCTTTGGGTGTAAATGCTTCATTCACAACAACGGCAAAGACAACATCGGCAAATTTGATGCTAGGAGTGATGAAGGAATATTTCTTGGATACTCCCTCACAAGCAAAGCCTATAGAGTCTTCAACAAATGGACTCTTAAGCTTGAGGAAAGTATCCATGTAGTGTTCAAGGAAAATGCCTCTCTCAAGAAAGAACCAAGTAAGAAGGAACGTCGCTGTTGGATCGTTAGTCTGATGAACGTTCTCTACTTGAAGTAGAGGCGTTCCTTGGTCGAGCGTCCCTACGAGGTGTAGGGGCGTCCTTTCAGAATTGCAGCGGAAATAAAGACTAAACAGGTAAGTAATGAACGCAATGAGTTATAGAGGAACCACTCAAGACCAAGTAGTCCTTGAGTGTAAACCTCTACCTCCTTGGAGGATTTTTGAATAGTTCTTCCTTTATATTGAACGTTCTTACAGTTGTACTGGCGAGTCTTTACAGTTCTCTGGCAGTTAGCTTTTCCCTAAGTCCACTAGTAAAGGACTCCTCTAAGCCTACAACTTAAGCAAGTTCAATCTACTAAAGGACTCCTATCCCTGCGTTCTGCAGTACTTCGCAGAACTCTCTTTCTCTTTTAATTACAAACTTGATTTGTGATTTGTTTACAAGTCTCACTCGATCTAACTCAGGTCTAAGCACTGTTCTTGAGTTCTTGAGTTAGTTCTTCGTGTTCTTGAGTGAGCCGCTTTCCTATGATTCTCTTTGAATATTCTTGAAAGCGTTTTCGTCACAATAAATGCCTTGCGGTATTTATAGGACTTGGGGAAGGGCATCATTCTCGTTCTGTCGATCATGCCCTTCAGGTACGTGGCTACAGGATCTTCCTCCACGAGTATGACGGTGATAAGGAAGCTTCCTGTATCCAGCTGTGTGTGATGAACTCCGCTACAGGATCGGCCGCCACGTGTTGATGAACTCTGCTACAGGATCGTCCGCCACGTAGTGTTGGACTCTGCTACAGGATCGGTCTCCACGTGTCCCTGGATGATCAAACATTGTCGAGTGATGTCATCCTGTCGGCTAGTGAGTAAGGACTCCTTTCTTGCGTTCCTACTTGCTTGGGACTTCGTCCTTGCTCAAGTAGTTTCTGGCTGGTCCTTACTTCCTGTTAGCTAGCGTCCCTAGGCTTATAGGACGCTTATACACACTTGTTGTCCCTTTGGTCACTGGCGTTCCTGAACACTTGGACAACTTTATTAGAATCATAGTGAGTTTGTCATATCAAAACTAAGGAACGGTTGTGTGGAACACTAACAAGTACGCAGGTGTTCTTGATAGCGTCCCAACAATTTCCCCCTTTTTGATGATGACAAACTCTTTTGCAAAATAGTTTTTACATTGGAACTTAGCATGCATGAAAACTTAAAAAACTTCCTCTAACACTTAGAGAAATCTCAGTGAGCACAAGTTTTCATTCTTTGATTCTTTAACATTTGAATTTTAAGGAGAAAGTTACGTCCTAGAGAGGTTTCTAGGCGTCCTCTTTTATTCTAGCATAGGCGTTCCTTAGACCTTTCACCAAATAGTTCCCCCTTAGCACTTGCTTATTCTAGATAACTATGTTATAGCGCATCTCTGCAAAACTACACTTCCCCCTTTTGGCATCATCGAAAAGGATAACAAGTGATAGGGACGTTAGCACAAACACATAATTAAAAGCAGTGGAACGCTTAAACAGACACATGCAAGCATACTGGTGGATTGCCATTCAATCAAAAAGGAGTTATTACAGACCAAAGGTCATAATTGTTTGAAATTCAAGAGAAGCGAAGGCAAAATGATAGAGGATGAACGGGTAGTGGGCAATCACTGAGAACGGCTTTGGTCTTGGAAGAACTTGAGGAGTTGAGATTGAAGTTCTGCCGTCTTGGTGAGAGCCGCGGATAAGTCCTTGATGGCGGAGAAAACATGACATTGATTGTCCATGATTGCACCTAAGAGTTCCGCAGGAGGATGCTCAGAGATATTTGCTGGAGCAGATCGGAGTCTTGGTCCTGAACTGGAAGAGGGAACGTCCATCTGAGGATCTTGAGCAGGAGAAGGAGCCATGAGCATTTCATCAAGAGCGTTAAAGTCTACAGCTGGCTCTTCTACTTGGGAGAACTCCTGTCGCAAGGCAGCCAGGCGTTCTGCTTCAGCATCAGCAGCCATGCGTTCTTCTGCTTCTTTTAACCTTTGCTCCTCAGCCTCGGCCTCTAACTGTTTGATCACTGATGGAAGCTCTTCATCGTGCCTGATTTCAACAAGACCGTTCTTAGCATTCCATTTGAGACCAAGTTCTTCCTGAGGAGTACTGTCATCGTAGGCGTTTTGAGACTGAAGGATGAGCTTAACCAGACCAGGATAGGTTAGAGCATGTCTCTTCCTCCCACACTTAGCCATATGTTGCATAGCTATCCGTGCTAAGTTTATGGGGCGGCGTTCAAGGAAAGCGTCAATCAATATAATATCGTGTGTTTGCACGATTGAACGCTTTTCCTGCCTTGGAAGGACGGCGCGGCAAATAAAGTAGTGAGCGATTGCGCCAACTTTGCTCAGAACGTGAGCAACCCTGTCCAGTCCCAGTGGCCTCTTGCCCTGAAAAACGTGCTCTACCAGAGGCAGTTCCTCATCAGTTGTCTCAAAACCACCTTCAGGAAGGGAACTCAAGGCGTCGGACGGGGGCTTCTTGGCAGCGAGACCCATGAAGGCTCTAACCTGGCGTTCACTGACAGAGGCTTTCTCACCATCGATTTTGAAATGTAGAGAGCCGTCTTTGGATTTGTAACGTAGGTCTTTGAAGAACGCCTTAATCTGCTCTTTGTCAACCACGGCTGGCGCAGGCCCTACGGTTAACCACCCCTGGAATCGCAGAAGTTCAAGGAACTCCTGGACATCATTATCGTTTGTGAAAGACGCTAGCCACTCTTCGGAGTATACGAGTGGACTCAGGACTTTCACGGGGGGACCGTCGGGCTTCTTCTTACGTTTGCCCTTGGGAGAATCAGACTCCTCGCCATCACTGGACTCGTCCTCAGAGTCATTTTCAGAATTTGCCCTTGAAGGAGCGTCCTCTGTGCCTTTATCTGTTTCATCTTGACCACCAGATGTGGCTGGAGGGGCATCAGAGGTTTGACCCTGGGACGTGCCTGCGGCGTCCTGAGCTTCAGAAGGTTTTTCATGTGTGGGCTCAGCGTCCGCCAGGACTTGTATGGTTTCAGTTTGGATTGTGGGAGAGGGGTTCTCTTGTGGGGCTGGGGAGGGGTTGAGAATGGGGAGAGATTGATTGTAAGGAGCGACCTCTTCAGCATCACGCTCGAGTTCTTCCGAGAGAGAAGGCTCGGCGTTCCCCGGAGCGACCTGGTGCAGACCAGCATCCTCCACTTGTGCAGGGGCGTTCACCTCCTCTGCTTCGTCATTGGAGTCCCCAGTGACATCGATGAATGGGGAATCCTGAGTAGGGACGTCTTCCTCACTTCCAGATGATCTTGACGAGGAAGAGGAGGAAGATGAGGAGGGAACGTGCTCAACTTGCACTGGCGCTTCCTTGGCCATTAACACCTTTGGTTTCTCGCCAGCTTTTCGGCGGCGGAAGGTGTGCTCAACTGTGCGCGAGGCCTCCTCTGGGCCACTCTCTGAAGATGGACGACGGGACCGAGGAGTCTCGGGGTCCTTTGGGGGAGAGTTGTGAGCCGGGGCGGAGGGGAAATGGGCCAGGTTAAGTGGGGACGGAGGAGGGAAGGGGATTATGGCATTTTGAGAGGATGGTTGAGGGGACGGGGGAGGAGTTGGAAGTTGTTCGATTTGTATTTGAGGAGGGGGAGAGGATTCCTTTGAGAGGTTGGAAGGCCGTTTTGGAGAGCTTGGCCTTTTGGTGGGGGGATTGGCGGAAGGGACGCTTAAGGTCTTGGCCTTTTTAAGGGGCCTTGGATCATGAGTCTTCTTGGAGCGTCCCTCCTTTAGGTGAGGTGGAAATTTATCCATGATTTGAATGGGGTTTGAGGAGGTTTGTTTGGAGGTTTTGGAGAGAGGAGATGAGGGAGTGGGACGTTTGAGGGATTTTGTGGTGGTGGTTGGAACTTGTGGAGGAGGGGGAGAGGGAGATGGAACTCTAGCTTTGAGCATTCTGTAAGCTAGAGAGTCCTTTGGATACATGGGGAAGTCGGGCAGGACGGCGTTGTGGAGATCGGGAATTAGCTCAAGTAAAGGGCCAAGGTTCTCACCTCCAAATTGGGAAAAGAACAGAACGTCGTCCAACCGTCCTGGCAAGTCCTTGTAATTTGTTTTATGAAGACTTGGCATGACGAAGCGCTCGATGAAGCGTTCGTAGTTCTTTGTCTTTGTAGCGTCCCTCTTGACCTCAGGAAGGTCCATGCGTTCCCTTATTAGGTTGTAAAGGGTTCGCGGCTTCCTGTTTATGAAGTCCACCAAAGATTCGTTGAGGACGATTGGCTTTGGCTTCTCTATGTAATGGGACTTCACAAGCTTTCGGCGCTTTCCGCCGGTAGAAGATCCGGTTACGTTCCTTTGTTGTTGAGACATGATTCTGATAAAAACTTAGAGAGAGAAAGTCACCGGAGTTCTAGAGAGAAGTCACAGCTTGAACTGTGTTGAAAAGTGGTTGAGCGCAATAAATGAACGAGAGCGACTGTTCTGGCCTTATATAGAGGAAGCGGTGGCACAAATGGTAATTAACACTGTTTTACTGTGCGACACGTGGCAAAGCTTCCCCCTTAAGATTTGAGCATGAGCAACTGTCACTGTATACACTTTCAAAAGTTCAAATTTCTGGCTCTTCAAATTCACCTGAAATACTGAAATGCCGTTCTCCTCAATAAACATTGAGCGTTCTCTCAGACTTAGCAAAACTGTACCTCTTCAAACTAGCCAAGGACCAACTTACCGTCCCAGTGATCACCTTTCGAACCATTTGAGAACAGAGCAAGTACGTCCCGTAAAATAAAATAAGAAGCTCATAGGACGCTTTTGCAAAGTTCTCGGCTAGGGTAAGCTTAGAGTTCCCATCATTTCGGCTTATAAAGAGGGTTGGGTGATCAGGGATACTCTTTTGAAGACAAATAAAGAAAGATTGAATGGCGTTCCAAAGTAGCAAACATATGAAGTTTTAGACTAGCGTCCTTGCAAATATGAATTCAATGCATAACAGTCCTTAAACACTTAGAATCTACAAAACATAGTCAATCATTAAGGGAATAGTAGAACGGGACTTGCTACTTAAAAGTTATCATCCCCAAGAGCAACCTGAGATGCACATAGGGACGTCTATCAAGCGCCTTAGTGAAAATATCAGCTATTTGGTCTTCAGTCCTTACATGCTCCATACTAATGAGTCCTAGTTCCACATTATCACGCAAGAAATGATGCCTTATATGAATATGCTTTGTGCGTGAATGAAAAACAGGATTTTTAGAAATTTCAATAGCACTTGTGTTATCGCAACGAATAGGAATAGTTTCAAGATTGATACCGTAGTCCTCTAGTTGATATTTGATCCAGATAACTTGTGAACAGCACGAAGCAGCAGCAACGTACTCGGCTTCCGCAGTTGAAAGCGCCACAGAGTTCTGTTTCTTAGATCCCCAAGAGACTAGGCATGAACCAAGGAACTGCGCCATTCCGGATGTGCTTTTTCTATCAATCACATGACCAGCGTAATCAGCGTCCGAGTAGCCAACAAGCTTGAAGGACGTCTTCCTGGGATACTTAAGGCAAAGATCGTCGCGTCCTTTGAGATAGCGAAAGATCCTCTTGACTTCTTGCATGTGAGACTCCTTTGGATTTGCCTGGAAGCGTGCAAACAAGCAAACGGCAAACATAATGTCGGGACGGCTTGCGGTCAAATAGAGCAACGAACCAATCATTCCTCTGTAAAGTTTTTGATCAACGTCCTTGCCCTGTTCATCTGCGTAAAGACGCGAGTTTGGAGAACATGGGGTTGCAACAGGTTTGGACGTGTTCATCCCGTACTTATCAATCATTTCACGGACATATTTTTGTTGGTGAATACGCGTCCCTTCCTTGAGTTGATTGATTTGAAGTCCCAAGAAGAAATTGATTTCTCCAATGAGGGACATTTCAAACTCACTACTCATTAAGGACTTGAACTCATCTACAAGCTTCATGTTAGTGCTACCAAAGACAATATCATCAACATAAACTTGAGCAATCAAAATGTCCTTGTGAACTTTCTTAATGAACAAAGTTTTATCAATTGAGCCTCTAGTGTACCCATGAGACAAAAGGAAGGACGCAAACCTGTCGTACCAGGCACGAGGGGCTTGCTTGAGTCCATAAAGTGCTTTGTCCAAGTAGTACACATGGTCCGGATGAGAGGCGTCCTCGAAGCCAGGCGGCTGAGCAACATACACTTCCTCCTTTAGCTTTCCATTGAGAAAGGCAGTCTTGACGTCCATCTAAAATAGCTTGAATCCTTTGTGAGCGGCGAAGGCAATAAGAAGACGAACGGCTTCAATTATAGCAACAGGAGCAAAGGTCCCATCATAGTCTATGCCTTCCTCTTGCTTGAATCCTTGAGCCACCAGTCTTGCTTTGTTCCTAGACACACGTCCACTCTCATCAAGCTTATTTCTGAACACCCATCGCGTCCCTATGATATTTTTGCCTTTGGGACGTGGGACGAGAGTCCAAACTTTGTTTCTTTCAAACTGATTGAGTTCTTCTTGCATTGCTTGAATCCAGTCAGCGTCCTGGAGTGCTTCTTTGATATTCTTTGGTTCCACCATAGAGACAAAGGCATTGAATGCACAAAAGGCTAAATTTGCACTCTAGGACTTGCTAGCAGCTGATCTGGTCTGAACTCCTTGAGACGGATCAGATACAATTTGAGAAGTTGGATGGTCTCTAGAGAAGCGTGACTCCCTTTGAAATAAATGAGCAAGTCTTGGCTCAATATCTCCATCAGAATCATCACTATCATCTTGAGCATCGTCTTCAGTGCGTTCCCCCTCAGAGAGAGCGTCCACACCTTGACTTTGCCCACCTTGTTGACTTGATTCAGCTATATCCTGTTGAACTGGAGATTCACTATGAGATGTAACTCCCTGAATAACACTAGGAGCGTCCACAGAGACTTCTTCAGGATTTGGAGACGCGTCCTTAGAGACATAGTATTTTCCTGAGGTCCAATCTTCAGCTTCGTCTTCAGAGTCGTCCTGCTGATACGATGAGGAGCGTTCTTTCTTACTTGATTTTTCTTTGTGAGAAGAACTCTCCTTGAACACAACATGAATACTCTCTTCAAGTTTAGAGTCCTTTTGTTGAAAACCCTATATGCTTTGCTGGTGAGAGAGTACCCAAGGAATATGGCTTCATCGCTCCTTGCATCAAACTTTCCAAGTTTTTCTTTATCATTGTTGTGAACGAAACACTTGCAACCAAAAATTCTGAGATAATCGATGCGAGGCTTCCTCCCATTCAACAACTCATAGGACGTCTTCTTCAGCAGAGGACGGATCATGGCACGATTAATGATGTAGCATGCTCTGGCAATAGCTTCCGCCCAGAAGTACTTGGGGACGCTATTAGCCAAAAGCATAGTTCTTGCCATATCCTCTAGCGTCCTGTTCTTTCTTTCCACAACTCCATTTTGTTGTGGAGTCCTTGGAGCTGAGAAGTTGTGCGAGACACCATGTTGATCACAGTAGGCCAGGAACTCTGAATTTTGGAATTCCGTCCCATGGTCTGATCTTATGGCTTTGAGAGGCGTCTCCAGGGCAACTTCTACTTGTTTGATGAAGACTTTGAACGCATTGAAACAATCTGCTTTGGAAGCTAATAAAAGAACCCAAGTGAATCGAGAAAAATCATCTACAAGAACGTAAATATACCTCTTTCCACCGTAGCTCAACGTCTTCATTGGTCTACAAAGATCCATATGGAGGAGTTCCAGAGGCTTCTTCGTGTTGACTTCGTTCTTTGACTTGAAAGACGTTCTCGTTTGCTTCCCTTTGATACAGGCTTCACACTGTTCAACAGTCTCAAGATCAATTCGGGGAAGACCTTTCACCAGATTCCTTTGGTGCAACTTGAGAATTGTGCTAGGTCCAGCATGGCCAAGAGACAATGCCAGAGATCAGCGTCCTTCTTTGAAGCAGATAGACATAGTTCTGATTTAGGCTTGAACTCTTGATTGAAGATGTAGATGTTGTTCTTGCGAACTCCTTTGAGAACAACTTTGTTGGACTTCTTGTTGATGACGAGGCACTCCTTTGAGTCAAGTGTGACTAGGTTTTCACCTTGATCACACATCTGAGAGACGCTAAGAAGATTAAAACCAAGTCCTTCCACAAGACTCACGTTGGTTGCTTTGATGAACGGGTTAAGAATAGCAGTTCCCGTTCCCTTGATCTTTCCTTTGCCCTTGTTGCCAAACGAGACAGTTCCTCCTGTGGCACTACTTTGGATAGAAGTGAGATGGATCTGGCTTCCTGTCATATGATTTGAGGCGCCACTATCGATGATCCATGGGCGTCCCCTCACTTCCACCTGCCAAAACAAGGTTAGTTCTTGGCGACCCAGGCAAGGTGTTCCTTACCTGGCTCATTACAATAATAAAACTTTGGTTCTGGCATATAGTCATTTATGTTAACATCATTAGAAATGGCATTTCTGTGGAAAGAACTTCTAGAACGTCTAGGACCCCTAAAGTTAACTTTTGGAACGGACTTAGCATTTTCATTGTTAGTCCTAGCAACTTTCCCACTCTCAATGTTTTCCTTAAATTTTACACAGTCATATTTGAAGTGGTCACCTTGTCCACAGTACCAGCACGTCCTATAGTAAGTACCGAGGTAGTACTTCTTGTTGGGACGTTGGATTTTGTTTTGCTTCATCTTTTGGGGATCGCACACCTTTGAGCCGTCCCCTTTAGCAATTTTCTTGTAAATTTTATGACTGGTGGAATTGGTGTAGTAGTCCTCTTGACCTATTTCTCCACTTTCTAGAACTCTAATCCTTTCAAGGAGATTTTTAGTTTTCTCTTTTTCAAGTTCCAGTTCAGAAGTTTTGCTTGCCTCAAAATCACTGGGAAGAGAGTTCTTAGAGTCATCTTCATAACCTAGACCTCTCTTAGCTGGGACAAAGACTATAGGTCTCACTTCTTCAACTATGGGACTCTTTCCCAAAACTTTCACTTCCTCTCTAAGCTTGGCGTTCTCAAGTTTAAGACACACAAGTTCAGTTTTTAGGGACTTAGTTTCTTCACATGAGGACTCTAGTTGAATAGTCATTGAGTTACAGTTCTCACATTCAACTACAATATTTTCATCTTCGAGTTCATCCATTCTTCTTTTCATAGCAAGACTTTCCTCCATGATTTTACTAATGAGTTTAAGCAATTTTGGTTTTGAACATTTTTCTAGAGAACGCATCATGGAATCATGAGTTACCTCTTGTTCATTGTCGGAGGCGTTCTCTTCAACAATTGGGGCGTCCTCCACTGCCATGTATGCCACTTGATCATCACGTTCCTCATCACTTGAACTGAGATCATCCCATGCAGCAGTACAAGCTCCAATAAGAGCTTTCTTCTTGTCCTTGGAGGACGTTCCCATGGTGCATTTTTTGGCAAAATGTCCTTTCTTGTTGCATTTGTAGCATGTGAGTTCCTTCATTTCAGCTTCTGTGTATTTAGGACTCTCCTTTTTGTAAGACTTGTTCTTGCTACTATGCTTGTTTTTCTTGTTATAGTATTTGAGAGCCTTGTGAATAAGAGAGAGTTCCTCATCTGAGTCAATTTCTTCCTTTGACTTTCTTTCTTTCTCTTTGGGACGCAAGTTCTCAAGCTTTGCTTTGTTTTGCATCATCAATGCCAGGTCTCTTTGTCCACGCAGGTATTCAGCGTACTCTGGTGTTGTTGACGCCAAAGCAAGATCAGTTTGAGGGTTCTTTCCTAGCTGGGCCATGTCAGTGATTCTACGTTCTTCGTACCCCCTGAGCTTCCCATAGATCTCTTCCATATCTAGAGTTTTGTTGGCTGTGTTTTCTTTGAAAGTTGTCCTATCAAAGTTCCAAACTCCAGTCAACCCATCGATAACTACTTGAACTCTGTTCCTCATGGAGATTTCTGTCTCTGGAACGCCCAAGTTCCTCATCTTGGTGACAAGGGCCTCAAAACGGTACGAGTAGTCATTCACCGTTTCATTTGGCAGCATAGTAAAAGCATAGAACTCCTTTTTGATCTTCAGCTGGACGTCCTCTTTCATCTCTGCAGTTCCCACATGAAATTTCTCAAGAGCTTCCCACTGTTGTTTTGCGGTGGGGAGATTGCTAACTCTTGTAGCATCTCTCTCACAGAGGGACGCTTGAAGAAAACAAATAGCTTTTGCATTGGTTTCCATCAGCTTGAACTCATCAGGACCCCAATCGTCCTCTTTGTCAACTTTGTCAGCAGGAACTTTAAGATCACCTTTTCTGATAACATTCCAGCATTGATAATTTGTGCTTCTGCAGAAGTTCTCAAATCTGAT
Organism: Polygonum aviculare; assembly: GCA_934048045.1. Classification (NCBI taxonomy): domain Eukaryota; kingdom Viridiplantae; phylum Streptophyta; class Magnoliopsida; order Caryophyllales; family Polygonaceae; genus Polygonum; species Polygonum aviculare. Next base: position 13,725,985 of record OW204030.1, on the reverse strand, counting down.
TTTCCAGCGGTTGAAGTTGCCGTCCGTCAGACGCGGAGGCTTTACGAACGAGATTCCAATTGGTTCCATGTCCATTTTTACCTGCAACTCAGTAAAAATCTAGAGCGCCCGCTCTGATACCAATTGTTGGATCGTTAGTCTGATGAACGTTCTCTACTTGAAGTAGAGGCGTTCCTTGGTCGAGCGTCCCTACGAGGTGTAGGGGCGTCCTTTCAGAATTGCAGCGGAAATAAAGACTAAACAGGTAAGTAATGAACGCAATGAGTTATAGAGGAACCACTCAAGACCAAGTAGTCCTTGAGTGTAAACCTCTACCTCCTTGGAGGATTTTTGAATAGTTCTTCCTTTATATTGAACGTTCTTACAGTTGTACTGGCGAGTCTTTACAGTTCTCTGGCACTTAGCTTTTCCCTAAGTCCACTAGTAAAGGACTCCTCTAAGCCTACAACTTAAGCAAGTTCAATCTACTAAAGGACTCCTATCCCTGCGTTCTGCAGTACTTCGCAGAACTCTCTTTCTCTTTTAATTACAAACTTGATTTGTGATTTGTTTACAAGTCTCACTCGATCTAACTCAGGTCTAAGCACTGTTCTTGAGTTCTTGAGTTAGTTCTTCGTGTTCTTGAGTGAGCCGCTTTCCTATGATTCTCTTTGAATATTCTTGAAAGCGTTTTCGTCTCAATAAATGCCTTGCGGTATTTATAGGACTTGGGGAAGGGCATCATTCTCGTTCTGTCGATCATGCCCTTCAGGTACGTGGCTACAGGATCTTCCTCCACGAGTATGACGGTGATAAGGAAGCTTCCTGTATCCAGCTGTGTGTGATGAACTCCGCTACAGGATCGGCCGCCACGTGTTGATGAACTCTGCTACAGGATCGTCCGCCACGTAGTGTTGGACTCTGCTACAGGATCGGTCTCCACGTGTCCCTGGATGATCAAACATTGTCGAGTGATGTCATCCTGTCGGCTAGTGAGTAAGGACTCCTTTCTTGCGTTCCTACTTGCTTGGGACTTCGTCCTTGCTCAAGTAGTTTCTGGCTGGTCCTTACTTCCTGTTAGCTAGCGTCCCTAGGCTTATAGGACGCTTATACACACTTGTTGTCCCTTTGGTCACTGGCGTTCCTGAACACTTGGACAACTTTATTAGAATCATAGTGAGTTTGTCATATCAAAACTAAGGAACGGTTGTGTGGAACACTAACAAGTACGCAGGTGTTCTTGATAGCGTCCCAACTGTCGCTCCTCTCCATGGGACAATGAGGAAGATGATGAAGAAGAACCAAGAAGCTCCTCCGACAAATATTATGTTCCTAGGAACGCCCTTGAGTCTCGCGATGAGGTTTCAATGGGCATCCCTAGTGAACAACAAGAGCCTTCTCAAACTTGGTCGCTAAACCAAGTAGAAGCCGGCGAATCAAGTCAACAAGGAGAACGGCACAGTGTGGACGCTCCAGCTCAGGGGGAACACACTGAGCCAACCAATGAAGATGACGGCTTTGACTCCGATGAATCTGATTGGACGGACCTTAGGTGTACTCCCTCAAGGGACGCTACTCATAGGGGATCCAACCTCTCAAGACTTCATTCCACAGATCAAATCATCTTAGGTATGTCAAAAGGAGTTCAAACAAGATCAGCTGTGAATCAGTCCCTGTTGGGACGCTATCAAGAACGCCTACGTACTTGGTAGTGTGCCCACACAAACCGTCCCTTAGTTTTGATATGGCAAACTCACTTTGATTCTAATAAATTTGTCCGAGTGTTCAGGAACGCCCAATTAACAAAGGACAAAAAGTGTGTGAACGTTCCCTAGGCTTAGGGACGCCAGCTAACAGGAAGTAAGGACCAGCAAGAGACTACTTGAGCAAGGACGGAGTTCCAAGCAAGTAGGAACGCAAGAAAGGAGTCCTTACTCTCTAACCGACAGGATGACATCACTCGACAATGTTTGATCATCCAAGGACACGTGGAGACCGATCCTGTAGCAGAGTCCAACACTACGTGGCGGACGATCCTATAGCAGAGTTCATCAACACGTGGCGGCCGATCCTGTAGCAGAGTTCATCACACAGCTGGATACAGGAAGCTTCCTCATCACCGCCATACTCGTGGAGGAAAATCCTGTAGCCACGTACCTCAAGGGCATGATCGTCAGAACGAGAATGACGCCCTTCCCAAGTCCTATAAATACCGCAAGACATTTATTGTGACACTAACGCTTTCAGAGAATATTCAAAGAGAATTAGAGGAAAGCGACTCACTCAAGAACACGAAGAACTAACTCAAGAACTCAGGAACAGTGCTAGAACTTATGTTAGATCGAGTGAGACTTGTAACCAAATCACAAAAACAGTCTGTAACAGAAAAACCCAAAAAGAGAGAGAGAGTTCTGCGAAGTACTGCAGAACGTAGGAATAGAGTCCTTTGGTAGATTGAACTAGCTTAAGTTGTAGGCTTAAAGGAGTTCTTTACAAGTGAACTTAGGGAAAAGCTAAGTGCCAGAGAACTGTAAAGGCTCGCCAGTACAACTGTAAGATCGTTCAATAGAAAGGAAAGAACTATTCAAAAATCCTCCAAGGAGGTAGAGGTTTACACTCAAGGACTACATGATCTTGAGTGGTTCCTCTATAACTCACTGCGTTCATCTATTATCTGTTTAGTACTTAATTTCCGCTGCAATACTCAAGGACGCCCCTACACCTCGTAGGGACGCCTAACTTTAGGACGCCTTTACCAAAGTAAAGGGCGTTCCTCAGTACTAACGATCCAACAATTGGTATCAGAGCAGGCGCTCTAGATTCTTACTGAGTTGCAGGTAAAGATGGACATCGAACCTATTGGAATCTCTTTTGTGAAGCCTCCGCGCCTGACGGACGGCAACTTCAACCGCTGGAAGACAAGGTTTGCAAATTTCTGCAGAGGTCAAAATTATCAATGCTGGAAGGTCATTATGACGGGAGATCTCAAGGTACCCGCTGACAAAGCTGATAAGGAGGACGAGTGGGGTCCTGACGAGTTTAAGTTGATGGAAACCAACGCAAAAGCCATGTGTTTCCTTCAAGCATCTCTATGTGAAATGGACGCCACTCGAGTTGGCAACTTGCCAACAGCTAAACAACAGTGGGACGCTCTTGAGAAGTTCCATGTAGGAACAGCTGAAATGAAGGAGGACATTCAGCTAAAGATCAAAAAGGAGTTCTATGCTTTCAGTATGTTGCCAAATGAAATAGTGAACGACTACTCGCACCGTTTCGAGGCTCTTGTCACTAAAATGAGGAATCTGGGCATCCCAGAGACAGAAATCTCCATGAGGAATAGAGTTCAAGTGGTCATTGATGGATTGACTGGCGTCTGGAACTTTGACAGGACAACGTTCAAAGAGAATACCGCCAACAAAACTCTAGATATGGAAGAAATCTATGGGAAGCTCAGGCAGTACGAAGAAAGAAGGATCTCTGATATGGCTCAACTAGCAAACAACCCTCAAACTGATCTTGCTTTGGCGTCCACAACTCCAGAGTACGTTGACTATATTCGTCGTCAGCAAGAAATTTCCTTAATGGTGGAAGCCAACAAGAGTGAGAACCGCGAGAGGATGCGCGTTCAAGCATTGAAGGAGAAGGAAAGCAAGACTAAGGAACAACTTGAGGAAGAGGAAGAACTTGCTCTCTTCAACAAAGTTCTTCGTGCCTTCGGCAAAAGGAACAAATATTTCAACAAACACAAGATGCCCAAGAAGGAGAGTCATAAGTATATTGAGGCAGAAATGAAAGAACTAACATGTTACAAGTGTAACAAGAAAGGACACTTTGCTAAAAGATGTACAACGGGAATGTCTTCAAAGGACATGAAAACTAAAGCCCTCATTGGAGCGTTCGCCTCGGCATGGGACAATGGAAGTTCTTCTTCTTCTGATGATGATGAAGATCCTGATGAGCAAGTGGCGTACATGGCTATGAAGGACGTCACAATTGTTGAGGAGAACGTTCCGAGATCTGAAAATGAGGTAACTCGTGAATCTATGATGAGTTCTTTAGAAAATTGTTCCAAATCTAAGCTCATTAAACTGATTGGAAAAATCATGGAAGAAAGTGTTGTCATGCAACATAGAATGGATGAACTTGAACTTGAAAATGAGAATATTGTTGTTGAATGCAAAAACTGTAGTTCCATGACCGTTCAACTAGAGTTCTCATATGAAGAATCTAAGTCTCTAAAAGCTGAAGTAATGTGTCTCAAACTTGAGAACGCTAAGCTTAGAGAAGAAGTGAAAGTGTTGGGAAAGAGTCCCATAGTTGAGGAAGTCAAGCCAATAGTTTTTGTCCCAGCCAAAAGAGGACTAGGCTATGAGTCTGAACCTAGGAACTCTCTCCCTAGCGATTTTGAGGCTAGCAAAACTTCAGAACTAGAACTTGAACGGGAGAAAACCAAGAATCTTCTTGAAAGAATTAGAGTCCTAGAAACTGGAGAAAAAGGACAAGAGAACTACTATACCAATTCCACCAGTCATAAAATTTATAAGAAAATTGCAAAAGGGGAAGGTTCAAAAGTTTGTGATCCCCAAAAGATGAAGCAAAACAAAATCCAACGTCCCAACAATAAGTACTACCTCGGTACTTACTATAGGACGTGTTGGTACTGTGGACAAGGAGATCACTTCAAGTATGACTGTGTGAAACTGAAAGAAGATATTGCAAGTGGCAAAAAGGTTAGGACTAACAATGAGAATGCTAAGTCTGTTCCCAAAGCTAATCTTAGGCGTCCTAGACGTTCTAGGAGTTCTTTCCGCAAGCATGCCATTTCTAATGACGTTAACATTAATGATTTCATGCCAGAACCAGAGTTCTTTTATTGTAATGAGCCAGGTAAGGAACACCTTGCCTGGGTCGCCAAAAACTAACCTTGTTTTGGCAGGTGGAAGTGAGGGGACGCCCATGGATCATTGATAGTGGCGCCTCAAATCATATGACAGGAAGCCAGATCCATCTCACTTCTATCCAAAGTAGTGCTACGGGAGGAACTGTCTCGTTTGGCAACAAGGGCAAAGGAAAGATCAAGGGAACAGGAACTTCCATTCTTAACCCGTCCATCAAAGCAACTAACGTGAGTCTTGTTGAAGGACTTGGCTTCAATCTCCTTAGCGTTTCTCAAATGTGTGATCAAGGTGAAAACCTAGTCACCTTTGACTGAAAGGAGTGCCTCGTCATCAATAAGAAGTCCAACAAGGTCGTTCTCAAAGGAGTACGCCAAAACAATGTCTATATCTTCAATCAAGAGTTCAAGCCTAAATCAGAATTGTGCCTATCTGCTTCAAAGAAGGACGCTGATCTCTGACATCGCCGTCTTGGCCATGCTGGACCTAGCACAATCCTTAAGCTACACCAGAGAAATCTTGTGAAAGGACTTCCCCGAATTGATCCTGAGACAGTTGAACAGTGCGAAGCTTGTATCAAAGGGAAGCAAACAAGAACGTCTTTCAAGTCCAAGAATGAAGTAAGTACAAAGAAGCCTTTGGAACTTCTCCATATGGATCTCTGTGGACCAATGAAGACGTTGAGCTACTGTGGAAAGAGGTACATTTACGTTCTCATAGATGATTTTTCTCGATTCACTTGGGTTCTTTTCTTGGTGTCCAAAGCAGATTGCTTCAATGCGTTCAAAGTCTTCATCAAACAAGTGGAAGTTGCCCTTGAGACGCCTCTCAAAGCTATAAGATCAGACCATGGGACGGAATTCCAGAATTCAGAGTTCCTGGCTTACTGTGATCAACATGGTGTCTCGCACAACTTCTCAGCTCCAAGGACTCCTCAACAAAATGGAGTGGTGGAAAGAAAGAACAGGACGCTAGAGGATATGGCAAGAACCATGCTTTTGGCTAATAGCGTTCCCAAGTACTTCTGGGCGGAAGCTATTGCCACAACATGCTACATCATCAATCGTGCCATGATCCGTCCTTTGCTGAAGAAGACATCTTATGAGTTGTTGAACGGAAGGAAGCATCGCCTTGACTATCTCAGAGTCTTTGGTTGCAAGTGTTTCGTTCACAACAATGATAAAGAAAAACTTGAAAAGTTTGATGCAAGAAGTGATGAAGCCATATTCCTTGGGTACTCCCTCACCAGCAAAGCATATAGAGTTTTCAACAAACGGACTCTAAAGCTTGAGGAGAGTATTCATGTTGTGTTCAAGGAGAGCTCTTCTCACAAAGAAAAATCAAGTAAGAAAGAACGCTCCTCGTCACAACAGCAGGACGACTTTGAAGATGAAGCTGAAGATTGGTCCTCTGGAAAGTACTATGTTCCTAAGGACGCTGCTCCAAATCCTGAAGAAGTCTCAGTGGACGTTCCTAGTTTTGCTCAAGGAGTTCCATCTCGTAGTGAATCTCCAGTTCAACAGGATGTGGCTGAATCAAGTCAACAAGGTGAGCAACGTCAAGGTGTGGATACTCTCCTTGAGGGGGAACGCACCGACAATGATGCTCAGAATGATAGTGATGATTCTGATGGAGATATTGATCCAAGATTTGCTCAATTATTTCAAAGAGAGTCCCGCTTCTCTAGGGACCACCCAACATCCCAGATTGTCTCAGACCCTTCTCAAGGAGTTCAAACTAGGTCAGCTGCAAGCAAGTCCCAGAGTGCAAATTTAGCCTTCTGTGCGTTCAATGCCTTTGTCTCTATGGTGGAGCCAAAGAATATCAAAGAAGCACTCCAGGACGCTAATTGGATTCAAGCAATGCAAGAAGAACTCAACCAGTTTGAAAGAAACAAAGTTTGGACCCTCGTCCCTCGTCCCAAAGGCAAAAATATCATAGGGACGCGCTGGGTGTTCAGAAATAAGCTTGATGAAAGTGGACGTGTGTCAAGGAACAAGGCAAGACTGGTGGCACAAGGATTCAAGCAAGAGGAAGGAATAGATTATGATGAGACCTTTGCTCCTGTTGCTAGAATTGAGGCCGTTCGTCTCCTTATTGCCTTCGCCGCTCACAAGGGATTCAAGTTATTTCAGATGGACGTCAAGACTGCATTTCTCAATGGAAAATTAAAAGAGGAAGTGTATGTTGCTCAACCGCCTGGTTTCGAGGACGCCTCTCACCCGGACCATGTGTACTACTTGGACAAAGCGCTTTATGGACTCAAGCAAGCCCCTCGTGCATGGTACGACAGGTTTGCGTCCTTTCTTTTGTCTCATGGGTACACTAGGGGTTCAATTGATAAAACTTTGTTTATAAAGAAAGTTCACAAGGACATTTTAATTGCCCAAGTTTATGTTGATGATATTGTCTTTGGTAGCACTAACATGAAGCTTGTAGATGAGTTCAAGTCCTTAATGAGTAGTGAGTTTGAAATGTCCCTCATTGGAGAACTCAATTTCTTCTTGGGACTTCAAATTAATCAACTCAAGGAAGGGACGCGTATTCACCAACAAAAATATGTTCGTGAAATGCTTGAGAAGTACGGGATGAACACGTCCAAACCTGTTGCAACCCCTTGTTCTCCAAATTCGCGTCTTTACACAGATGAATAGGGAAAGGACGTTGATCAAAAGCTTTACAGAGGAATGATTGGCTCTTTGCTCTATCTGACCGCAAGCCGTCCCGACATTATGTTTGCCGTTTGCTTGTGTGCACGCTTCCAGGCGAATCCAAAGGAGTCCCACATGCAAGAAGTCAAGAGGATCTTTCGCTACCTTAAAGGACGCGATGACCTTTGCCTTTGGTACCCTAGGAAGACGTCCTTCAAGCTTGTTGGCTACTCGGACGCTGATTATGCTGGTCATGTGATTGATAGAAAAAGCACTTCAGGAATGGCACAGTTCCTTGGTTCATGCCTAGTCTCCTGGGGATCTAAGAAACAGAACTCTGTGGCGCTTTCAACTGCAGAAGCCGAGTACGTTGCTGCTGCCTCGTGCTGTTCACAAGTTATCTGGATCAAATATCAACTAGAGGACTACGGTATCAATCTTGAAACTATACCTATTCGTTGTGATAACACAAGTGCTATTGAAATTTCTAAGAATCCTGTTTTTCATTCACGCACAAAGCATATTCATATAAGGCATCATTTCTTGCGTGATAATGTTGAACTAGGACTCATTAGTATGGAGCATGTAAGGACTGAAGACCAAATAGGTGATATTTTCACTAAGGCGCTTGATAGACGTCCCTATGAGCATCTCAGGTTGCACTTGGGGATGATAACTTTTAAGTAGCAAGTCCCGTTCTACTATTCCCTCAATGATTGGCTATGTTTAGTAGATTCTAAGTGTTTAAGGAATGTTATGCATTGAATTCATATTTTCAAGGACGCTAGTCTAAAACTTCATATGTTTGCTACATTGGAACGCCATTCAAATTTTCTCTATTTGTCTTGAAAAGAGTTGCCCTGATCACCCAACCCTCATTATAAGCCGAAATGATGAGAACTCTAACCTTACCCTAGCCGAGAACTCTGCAAAAGCGTCCTATGAGCTTCTTATTTTATTTTACGTGACGTACTTGCTTTGTTCTCAAATGGTTCGTAAGGTGATCACTGGAACGGTTATGTTGGTTATTGGTTTGCTTGTAGAAGGTAAATTCTTGCTGAGGTAAATTTTGCTAAGTATGGGAGAACGACATGGTTTGAAAGGGAGAATGCCAGTTCAGTTTTTGAGAAGCAGTTGAAGCGTCAGAAATTTGAATATTTGAAAGTTTGAACAGTGACCGTTGCTTTTGCTAAATGCTTAAGGGGGAAGTTTCACCACGTGTCGCACAGTAAAACAGTGGTAATTACAGTTGTGCCACCGCTTCCTCTATATAAGGCCAGAACAGTCGCTCTCGTTCATTTATTACGTTTAACCACTTTCTCGCTCTCAAATCTGCTCTGACATCTCTCTAGAACTCCGGTGACATTCTCTCTCTAAAGCTCATCTGAAAATATGTCTCAAAGACAGTTGAACGTGGCCGGATCTTCTGCCGGCGGGAAGCGTAGAAAGCTGGTGAAGTCCCACTACATCGAGAAACCAAAACCCATAGTTCTTAATGAATCTCTAGTGGACTTCATCAACAGGAAGCCAAGAACTCTTTACAATTTGATAAGGGAACGCATGGATCTACCTGAGGTGAAGGCGGACACCATAAAGACAAGAAACTATGAGAAGTTCATTGAGCGGTTCGTCGTTCCAAGTCTCCACAACACCAACTACAAAGACTTGCCTGGACGGATGGACGATGTGCTCTTCTTCTCTCAATTTGGAGGTGAGAATCTGGGTCCCTTGCTTGAACTTATACCCGACCTCCATAATGCCGTCCTTCCGGAATTTCCCATGTACCCAAGGGACTCCTTGGCCTATAGAATGTTAAAGTCAAGAGTGCCAAGTCCCTCTCCCCCACCTCCACAAGTCCCAACCGTCACTACCAAAAATCTCCTCAAACGTCCAACACCTTCATCTCCCCTTTCAAAATCTACCCAACCCTTCTCCACCTCCAAACCAACGGAGATTGTGGATAAGTTCCCCTCCCACTTAAAGGAGGGACGCTCAAAGAAAGTCCACGACCCAAGACTCTCAAAAAGGCCAAGACCTCGAGCGTCCCATCCTCCAAACCCTCTACAAAAAGGCCCAGCACCACTAAAAGGCCTTCCAACCTCTCCAAGGAATCCACCCCTCCCCCTCAACAAATCTCAATCGTCCAACTCCCTACTCCTCCCCCGTCCCCTCAACCCTCCAAGCAAAATGCCTTAATTCCCTTTCCTCCCCAAACCCTCTCTCCCTTAAACTTGGCTAACTTCCCTTCTGCCCCGGCCCACATTTCCCCATTGAAGGACCCCGAGAACCCAAGGTCCCGCCGTCCATCCTCTGAAAGTGGCCCGGAGGAAACAGAACGCACTCTTGAGCACACCTTTCGCCGAAGGAAGGCTGGTGAAAAGCCCAGGGTGTTGCTGGCCCAGGAAGTTCCTGCGCAGATTGAGCACGTTCCCTCCTCCTCTTCCTCCTCTAGCTCATCTGAGAGCCAAAGAGGTACGACGGCTCAGGACTCCCCTTTCATAGACGTTGTTGGGGATTCCAATGATGAAGCGGAAGGAGAGGTGAACGCTCCTGCTGAACAAATTGAGGACGCTGGTGAGCACCAGGTCGCTCTAGAGAACGCCGAGCCTTCCTTGTCCGAAGAACTCGAGCGTGATGCTCAGGAAGTTCCCCCCTACAACCAATCCCTCCCCATCCTCCAACCTTCCCCAGCTCCACAAGAAAACCCCTCCCCCACAATCCAAACAGAATCCCACCAAGTCCCGGCGGACGCTGAGCCCCTATCTGAAAATCCAACAGACGCTCAGGATGCTCAGGGCACGTCCCAAGGTCAGACCTCTGGTGCCAATCAAGCCACAGTTGGTGGCGATGCAGAAAAAGAACAAGGCACAGAGGACGCTCCTTCAAAGGACGCTTCTGACAGTGACTCTGAGGACGAGTCAGATGATGCTGAGGACTCTGAGTCCCCCAAGGGCAAGCGCAAAAGAAAGCACGATGGCGCGCCCGTGAAAGTTCTTAGCCCTCTCGTCTATTCTGAAGAGTGGCTCGCCTCCTTCCACAAAGATGATAAAGTTCAGGATTTCCTCGAGCTTCTGAGATTTCAAGGATGGATGAACGTTGGGCCTGCGCCTATTGTGGTTGATAAGGAGCAGATCAAGGCGTTTTACAAAGATCTGAGGTACAAAGCAAAAGATAGCTCCCTCCACTTCAAAATTGATGGTGAGAAAGCTTCAGTAACAGAACGCCAGGTCCGTTCTTACATGGGTCTCAACCCTCAAAAACCACCGTCCAACGCTCTAAGCTCACTTCTAGAAGGCGGTTTTGAAACGACTGATGAAGAAATGCCGCTGGTTGAGAAGCTGTTCCAAGGAAAAAAGCCTTTCGGACTGGACAGGGTTGCCCACGTTTTGACCAAAGTAGGCGCCATAGCTCATTATTTCATATGTCGCGCCGTCCTTCCTAGGCAGGAGAAAAGGTCAATCGTTCAAACACATGATCTCATACTAATTGACGCTTTTCTAGAACGCCGCCCCATCAACTTAGCACGAATAGCAATGCAACATATGGCTAAGTGTGGGAGGAAGCGACATGCTCTGCCGTACCCAGGACTGGTCAAGCTGATTCTGGAGTCACAGAACGCCTATGATGACAGTGCTCCTTCAGAAGAACTCGGTCTGAAATGGAACGCCAAGAAAGGACTCGTCGAGATAAGGCACAATGAAGAGCTACCGTCTGTGTTAAAACAGTTAGAAGCTGAGGCTGAGGAAGCAAGGAAAAAGGCTGAGCAAGAACGCCTAGCAGTTGCGGCTGAGGAAGAACGTCTTGCCTCAATGAGTCAAGAGCCTCCTCAGGAAGAAGAGCCAGCAGTTGACCTTAGTGCCCTTGATCAAATGCTCTTAGGGCCTTCTTCTCCTACAACTCTTCCAACGGACGTTCCCTCTTCTAGCTCAGGTCCACGGCCCCGTTCTGCACCTGCAAGTATTGCTGAACATCCTCCTGCAGAACTCTTGGGTGCCATAATGGACAATCAGTGCCATGTCTTCTCTGCAATCAAAGATTTGTCCGCGGCCCTCACCAAGTCGGCTGAACTTCAAGAACAACTCCTAAAGTTCTTCCAAGACCAGAGCCGTCCTCAGTGATCGCCGTCCCCCATCTTTTATTCCCTCAACTGTTGTGCTTTTTCTTCTTTTTATTTCAAACACTTAAGTTCTTGGTTTGTAATAACCGTACTCTAATTTCGTTTGAATGGCTATTACATTGTTTGCTTGCATTATGTGTGTTTAAGCGTTCCACTGCTTTTAGTTATGTGTTTGTGCTAACGTCCTTATCACTTGTTATCCTTTTTGATGATGACAAAAGGGGGAAGTGTAGTTTTGCAGAGATGCGCTATAAAATAGTTATCTAGAATAAGCAAGTGTTAAGGGGGAACTATTAAGTGAAAAGTCTAAGGAACGCCCATGCTAGAATAAAAGAGGACGCCTAGAAAATTTTCTAGAACGCAACTCTCTCCTTAAAATCCAAATGTTAAAGAATCAAAGAATGAAAACTTGTGCTTACTGAAATTTCTCTAAGTGTTAGAGGACGCTTTTATGTTTTCATGCATGCTAAGTTCCAATGTCAAAACTATTCTACAAAAGAGTTTGTCATCATCAAAAAGGGGGGAATTGTTGGGACGCTATCAAGAACGCCTGCGTACTTGGTAGTGTGCCCACACAAACCGTCCCTTAGTTTTGATATGACAAACTCACTTTGATTCTAATAAATTTGTCCAAGTGTTCAGGAACGCCCAATTAACAAAGGACAAAAAGTGTGTGAACGTTCCCTAGGCTTAGGGACGCCAGCTAACAGGAAGTAAGGACCAGCAAGAGACTACTTGAGCAAGGACGGAGTTCCAAGCAAGTAGGAACGCAAGAAAGGAGTCCTTACTCTCTAACCGACAGGATGACATCACTCGACAATGTTTGATCATCCAAGGACACGTGGAGACCGATCCTATAGCAGAGTCCAACACTACGTGGCGGACGATCCTGTAGCAGAGTTCATCAACACGTGGCGGCCGATCCTGTAGCAGAGTTCATCACACAGCTGGATACAGGAAGCTTCCTCATCACCGCCATACTCGTGGAGGAAAATCCTGTAGCCACGTACCTCAAGGGCATGATCGTCAGAACGAGAATGACGCCCTTCCCAAGTCCTATAAATACCGCAAGGCATTTATTGTGACGCTAACGCTTTCAGAGAATATTCAAAGAGAATCAGAGGAAAGCGACTCACTCAAGAACACGAAGAACTAACTCAAGAACTCAAGAACAGTGCTAGAACTTGTGTTAGATCGAGTGAGACTTGTAACCAAATCACAAAAACAGTCTGTAACAGAAAAACCCAAAAAGAGAGAGAGAGTTCTGCGAAGTACTACAGAACGTAGGAATAGAGTCCTTTGGTAGATTGAACTAGCTTAAGTTGTAGGCTTAAAGGAGTTCTTTACAAGTGAACTTAGGGAAAAGCTAAGTGCCAGAGAACTGTAAAGGCTCGCCAGTACAACTGTAAGATCGTTCAGTAGAAAGGAAAGAACTATTCAAAAATCCTCCAAGGAGGTTTAGGTTTACACTCAAGGACTACTTGGTCTTGAGTGGTTCCTCTATAACTCACTGCGTTCATCTATTATATGTTTAGTACTTAATTTCCGCTGCAATACTCAAGGACGCCCCTACACCTCGTAGGGACGCCTAACTTTAGGACGCCTTTACCAAAGTAAAGGGCGTTCCTCAATACTAACGATCCAACAGTCCCTCAACGCCATCATAGCGTTCTGTGCCTTCAATGCCTTCGTGTCCTTAGTTGAACCTAAAAACATAAGGGAAGCACTCCAAGACGCTGATTGGATTCAAGCCATGCAAGAAGAACTCAATCAATTTGAGAGAAACAAAGTTTGGACTCTCGTCCATCGTCCGAGAAACAAAAATATAATAGGGACGAGATGGGTCTATAGAAACAAGCTTGATGAGAGTGGCTGCGTATCGAGGAACAAAGCAAGGCTTGTGGCTCAAGGCTATAGACAAGAGGAAGGGATCGATTATGATGAGACCTTCGCATCTGTCGCTAGAATTGAAGTCATTCGCCTCCTCATTGCCTACGCCGCTCACAAGGGGTTCAAGCTTTTTCAAATGGATGTCAAGACAGCGTTCCTCAATGGCAAGCTTAAGGAAGAGGTGTACGTCGCTCAACCTCCAGGATTTGAGGACACTGATCACCCTGATCATGTGTACTTCTTGGACAAGGCTCTCTATGGACTCAAGCAAGCCCCTCGTCCATGGTACGATAGGTTTGCATCCTTTCTCCTGTCCAACGGGTACACACGAGGTAACATTGATAAAACACTTTTCTTAAAGAAAGTCCTTAAAGATGTTTTGATTGTCCAAGTCTATGTCGATGACATAGTCTTTGGAAGCACTAACATGAAACTTGTAGAGGAATTCAAGAACTTAATGAGTAGTGAGTTTGAGATGTCCCTCATAGGAGAACTCAACTTCTTCTTGGGACTCCAAATCACCCAGCTCAAAGATGGGACGCGCATTCACCAACAGAAATACATTCGTGAAATGCTCGAGAAGTATGGGATGAACTCTTCAAAATCCATTGATACTCCCATCTCCCCCAACACCCGCCTTTATGCTATACCTAACGGCAATGATAGGGTCCTTGCTATACCTAACGGCAAGTCGTCCCGATATCATGTTCGCTGTATGCTTATGTGCTCGTTTCCAAGCAAATCCAAAGGAGTCCCACATGCAAGAGATCAACAGAATCTTCAGATACCTCAAGGGACGGGATGATCTATGCCTATGGTATCCCAGAAGGACGTCCCTAAACCTGGTAGCGTACTCTGACGTAGACTACGCTGGCCATGTGGTGGATAGGAAAAGCACATCTGGCATGGCACAATTCCTTGGGTCGTGCCTTGTATCTTGGGGATCCAAAAAGCAAAACTCCGTGGCGCTCTCTACCGCGGAAGCTGAGTACGTTGCCGCCGCTTCGTGCTGCTCACAAGTCCTTTGGATCAAGTACCAACTTGAAGATTATGGTACGTTCATCAACACAGTCCCTATCTTGTGTGATAACACTAGTGCTATAAGTATTGCCAAGAATCCTGTTCATCATTCTAGAACGAAGCATATTCACATAAGACATCACTTTCTTCGTGGTAATGTTGAACTTGGATTAATCAAAGTAGATCATGTTAGGACTGAGGACCAAGTGGCCAATATTTTCACGAAAGCACTTGATAGACGTCCCTTCGAGCACCTCAGGTTGCTTTTAGGGATGATAACTTTTAAATGATCAAGTCATGTTCTATTATTCCCTCCATGATTGGCTATGTTTTGTTGAGAGCTTGTTTTTAAAATGTTTTATTCATTCAAAGTCATCGTTAAAGGACGCTAGTCTAAGACATATGTTCTGCTTATGTTTTTAAATGTCATTCATTTCGCTTTTCATCTCAAGAGTATCCCTGATCAAACTACCCTCATTATAAGCCGAAATGATGGGAACTCTAAGCTTACCAAAGCCGAGAATCTTGCAAACGCGTCTTATGAGCGTTCTTTGTTTTACCTTTACAGGACGTACTTGCTTGATTTTCAAAAATGGTTCTAAGTGATCAACGGGACGCATGTTAAGAGCTGAGAGTTTTCCGTACAGAGTTTTAAGTTCAGAGGTTGAGATCAGTGGTTGGCACGCAATGGTTTAGTTCTGAATAAAGCAGTGTTGTGTGTTGAAAGGACGCCCGGTCAGAGTTCTTTGTAGTTGTGAGAAGTTTGAATTTTGAAATTGGGAAGTTGAAATGTCGTGGAGAAGTTGAACGCAGATCTCGGGATGCGTTTACCGGGTGCGCAACAGCTGTGTTTCTTAGCAAAGAAGTAAGCCACGTGCGGGATTGCGGGTGGAAGAAGCCAAAGAAAAATACCCTTTTACCCTTGACCGTCCATATTCGTCTTCTTCCTATAAATATGCCCCTGCACAACCCTGAAAAACCTTCTTCGCTCCTCTGCATCTTACACCATTTTAGCAAATCTCTCAAAATCTCTCAACCAGATCCCGAAATCACCTTCTCTTACCCTAATCTTCCTCTATAAAATGGCCAACACAAGAGCATCAAAGAACCCTTCTCCCTCCTCGGCGGCGAAAAATCCTAGCTCCTCAAGGTCTCCTCCAGTAAGAGGCCGGTCTGTAATGGACTCAAGAGGGCGACCCGCTGGGCGCCATGAACCAACTCGCCACCATCCCTCCTCTCAAGCCACCCAACACCGCCACTCCACCACCCCTCCCCAGCAACAACGCTCCCAACCTCCTCCACAAAGAGCCCAACCTTCCCGTTCCCAATCCAAACCCGCTCCCAAACGCTTCCAGTTCCTTGAAAAGCCTTTCAAACCAGAGCCTGGGTCGGAAAACGTTGCCAAAGGCTCCGTTCAAGGCTTCCCTGCCCAACCAAAGCGCCGTCCTCCTCTCGACCCACTCGTTGAGGACTGGCTAGAAAAGGAGCCGAGGACGCTCGTCAACATCTGCCTACGGGCGTCCATAAGCGACTACCCTCCCAAAATCCAACGCCTCCTCCACTACTTCATGGTAACATATGTCCAACCCCGCCTCCGGGAAACAAATCACACTAACCCTCCCTTCATGGGACCAGGCATCATTTCTGACTCCTTAGGCGGAACCGTGGAGGACCTCGCTAAATTACTCCCCGACATCTTGGAGTTTTTAGTCGCTCCTGCCGGCTCCGTCCCCTCACAGAAAAGAAAAAGGACTTCCTCCCCCTCCCCTTCCAAACATCAAGTTAAAGGCCCTCCCTCCTCCTCTCAAGCCAAACCAGTCCCCTCCTCCCTGCCTCCCGCCCCTAAGCGAAGGTTGAAGACATCTGCTCAGCTTGAGGGCGTCATTGAAGAGCAGATGGCAGCTATCCGCCTCTCTGAGCTGCAAATTGAGAAAGAAGAGAAGGCGTGCCAGGAGCAAGCTGAAAAGGACGCCATTGCTGTGGCGGTCCAAAAGAGTCTCCAAGAAGTCCCTCTCCTCCCTCCACCTCCACCAAGGGTAGAGGACGTGACTCCCGCACCACAGGAGGCTGCGGATCCGCTCGATGCGGAAATTGAGGCGGACTTGGCGAAGCCAATGCCAAAGGTCCACCAGGAAGTCCCTCCAACACAGGTCCCGGCCAAGGACGCTGTGCCAATTGTTATTTTTGTGGAGGACTCCCCTGTAAAGAACATGCCTCCTCCTGTGCCACTCAAAGTCAAGCCCCTCTCAGTGGCGCCCCCCAACTCTTCCTCTCCCCCCGCACCAAAAGCAAAGATAAGAACTGATCCCTCTCCCTCTCCTCCCAGAACTTCAACTCCTCCTCCTCCTCCGCCAGCTCAGGTCGTCGAGGATACTGCTAAAGTCCAGGGGACGGCTTCTGTTGAAGTCCCCATTGAGTCCTTGGCAAGGACTCCAGCGGTGGACGCGCCTCCTACAGAACAGGCGTCCGCTGCTGAGGACACTGAAATGGTCGAGTCCCATGAGCAAGGGGTGATGTCCGCGTTTTTAGGTAGATTTCTAGGGTCAAGATAGGTTGGTTTAAGTCGATTTTTGTAGTTGAGCCTTGTGTTTTTGAGTCTTTTTGCATGAGTTTTCGTATTTCTTTGAGATTCGGAAACTACGCGCTTTTGTGTCATTTTGTAGGTGTTTTCGAGGCTTGAAGATGAGTTTGGAGCAAGACTTGGAGAGGATGGACGAGCTAGGAGGAAGATTCAAGTGGAAGAGCCAAGAAGAAGAGCTAAAGAGAAGCAAAATCAAGAGGAAAAGTGAAGAAATCGACCCCAAGATCGAGCCCAAGGAGGTCGACCTCGAGCCATTTGACCAAACTTAGAGCGCAAGGAAAACATGTCTCAGGATCGACCCTGAAGGGGTCGATATCGAACCTAGGAGGGTCGAACACGCATGAACGACTTCCTTCTATCCGGATTGCAAGCTGAAGTTTCCAAATCTGTATTTTAGGAAGGTGTTTTGTTTGTGTTTCCTAGTTAGATTAGGACTCCTTTTTGTCTATAAAAGGAGGTTGAACCTATAGTTTTTAGGGATTCTTTGGAGGCTATGGATGCTTTGGAGGCTTTGGGATTCAATAATTAATCGATGACTTGGAGTTGGGAAGAAGACTTGGAGAGCAAGTTTAAGGTTTGTAAGATTGACCTTTGGTTTTTATTTGAATTTTAGTTTGGTTTTTGATCATGTCTTCTTCTTCTTCCTTGTTCTTCTTAGTTATGTGTGAGTAGTCTTCTTAAGTTCTAGGGTTGGGCAAAAACCCAACACAATCATGCATGTTTAAAACTTAAATTCATGACTTGAATGCTTGATGATCATATCTAATCTATCTTGTGCTTAATCCTTGGTGAAAATTGAGGCATATCTTGTAATTAACCCTAGCGAAAGTGAAAAGTTAGTTGCTTGACTATATCTAATAGGATTATTTGTGAAAGTTAATATTCCTAGGATGAAGGATAGGTAGAAAGTTGTTTGATTTGCGAAAGTTGATTGAATAACTTGAATTGTTTGCGAAAGTTAACTTTTCTATGATTTAGATTGCATGATAGTTGTGATTTCTTGTTAAAAGCATGTATGGTTGTTGTTGTTGTAGCCCTAGCCCTAAGATTTGCCTTTTATATTGATTAAAGTTCGTATCTTTTGCCTTGATCCCGACTCCCTTCGTCGTGTTCGAGTCCTTGATTGTGATTGAGTGTGTTTTTCGTGTGTTTTGTGTGTTAACGCTCTCAGGATCGACCCCCCCTAGGGTCGAGATCGACCCTCTTTGGGTCGAGCCTGAGTTGTTCTGCCCTTGTTTTCTTTGCTCTTTTCGTAGTTTTCGACTAAACTTAGCATTACTCTCACTCCCGTGGACGATCCTGACTTCGCTATACTCAGCGGGGTCTTGAATACAAATTTATTTGTTCAAGAAACCCTTCAACAAATTGGCGCCGTTGCCGGGGAGTGTGCAATAGTGCCGAGTTTAGTTGATATTTGGGTTTGGGAATAGCCCATACCCCTTGTGTGTTTGTGATTGCAGGTGTATGCCCTCTAGTTCACGAAGGAAAATCGACTATTTTCCCTTTGATCCTGAAATAGAGAGAAGCCTTCATCGCAGGCTACGAGAACGACGAGCAATGGCCGACGCTGAGGCTCTTGCTCAACAGATGGAACAACTCCGTGCTCAGATGGAGCGTATGCAAATGGAGCGTGCTGCTCAAGATGCTGCTTTGCATCGAGAGTGAGAGGCTGCTGCCCGTCTCCAACAACAACTAGATGCTATTCCAAGGAACGCTAAGCAATACATGCACCCAGAGCTTAGAGTTCCCGAGTCCGCTATTGTGCTCCCGGCGATTGAGCGTCCATTTGAGATCAAATCCCACTTCATCACTCTCATCAAGAGGTCTCAATATGAAGGCAAGACATCCGAATGCCCCATGGAGCACATCAAAAATTTCACCGATCTTTGTGACACCATCGCCGCCGATGGCGTGTCACTTGAATATGTGCTCCTCAAGGCGTTCAAGTGGTCCCTAACCGGGAAGGCACTTCATTGGCTCGAAAGTTTACCCGCTAGGTCCATCACTACATGGAAGGCTTTGCACGACTTGTTCATGACGAAGTTCTTTCCACCGGCCAAGACTACCGAGCTAAGGAAGCGCATCACTTCTTATCATCAACTTCCTAATGAGACTTTTGTTGAGACTTGGGAGAGATTCATGGAGCTTCTTCGGCAATGTCCTACTTATGGACAACCTCCTTATGTTCTTCAAGAGATATTCTTCCAAGGGATCAACGCAGCCACAAAGGACCGCATCAATCTTCACACCGATTGTGGTTTCATTGAGATGGATCCCGATGAGGCATGGGCTCTATTGGACAAACTGACCAACTATGATGCCATGTATGGGACCCAACAGCCCATCCGGATTCAAACAAAGAAGCTTTATGATCCGAATAGTGAGCCAATTTATCAAGATGTGAAGTTTCAATTCTTGCAAGATAAGATCAACCGGCTCGAGAAGCAAGTGAGTTACTACAAGTCCGTTGCTCCCACTTGTCAAGAATGTGGTTCTCAATCTCATACCACCACTTCTTGCACAAATGTGGAGCAAGTTCGGGCTGCCGAGGCATATGCGGAGACCAACTATATGCGAGGACCCTACCGAGGCCAAAACAATGCTTATACGGGGAGGAACAACAACAACTATTCTCAATGGAATAACAATGGCCAAGGTCAAAGTTATCCACCTCCTCCACAAGAGCAAAGGGCCCCTCCTTATAGACCTCCTGGGTATCAAGCGGAGCCATCATGGATGCAAGAGTTGCAAGAAGGACTCATGCGAGGAATGCGGACCGAGCTGGAAACAAGGTTGGGAGACCTCGACTCATGGAAAAAGAATATTGATTCCCAACTTGGTCATCTAGCGGCTCAAATCCCACGACCTCAAGGACAACTTCCGGGCCAACCCGAGGAGAATCCTAGAGGCCGAGCAAGCAATGGTGAAATCCGAGCCATGAACCTTCGGAGTGGCAAAGCATTACCCGACCCACCGAAGCAAACGGCGAAAGAGGCAGTCTCAGGATCGACCCCACCTGGGTCGATATCGACCCCCTCCATGGTCGAGCCTGAGATCGCCAATGATGAGGATGAAGGGGCGATCGACCCCGATGTGGTCGAGCTCGCCCACCCTGCACCCGGGACGTCTTCCAACCCTTCTCCGCCAATCATTCCGGATCCTACTCCTTACTCTTCTAAGGTACTTCCTTACCCTTCGAAGAAACCCAAGGACGCGACGGAAGGAAAGTTTAAGCGCTTTGTTAAGTTGCTTCAAGGCTTAAATCTTTCTATTCCTTTCGCCGAGGCCTTGAATGAAATGCCCGCTTACACCAAGTTCTTGAAGAAGATTCTATCTAGGAAGCGATCGATGTCGGAAATAACAGATGAGGTGAGGTCGTTGGACCTTCCCGAGAAGCTCGGTGATCCCGGGAAGTTCGCTATTACCATTGGTATTGGGACTTATCGCTTCAAGGCATTGTATGATCTTGGTGCTAGTGCTAGCTTACTTCCACTCTCAATTTGGTCCAAGACCAACATGGGGCCATTAGTACCGGTGAACATGAGGTTATACATGGCGGATGGATCGTGTGTTCAGCCCACGGGTGTAACTGATGATTTCCCCGTTCAAGTGGGGAAATTCTTTGTGCCTAATGATTTCATAGTCATGGAGATGCCCGAGGATCCGGTCGTTCCTATCATACTCGGACGACCCTTCTTAGCCACCGCGGGCGCGGTCATAGATGTCAAGAGTGGACTTCTTACTTTCAAGATTGGTGAAGAAGTGGTCGAGTTCCGGTTCAATCCAACATTGAAGGAATCAAGTCATGAGGAGGTCAAGATGCTCTGCACACACTCCGACTACATCGAGTGCAACAACCCGACGGGACGATTCTTGACATGGGAACCTCTACCACCAAATTCGAGGCTCTCAGGATCGACCCCCATTGGGTCGATATCGACCCCCCCGGATGATGGCGAGGAGTCCATTCTTGCCTTGGATGCACTCAAGGCGGAGCACGAAGATGAAGTTAGCTTGCTCGAGCCCACTCCCGAGCTCAAGGAGCTTCCCGATTCTTTGAGGTATGCTTTTCTTGGTCCAAATTCTTCTCTCCCCGTCATTATTAATGCTAATTTAAGTGAGGATGAGGAGAACAAATTGCTTGATGTGCTTAGGACCCATAGGAAAGCCATAGGGTATTCTCTAGAGGAACTTAGTGGTATTTCACCATCATTGTGCATACATAGGATATATATGGAGGATGACTACAAACCCACTATTGAGCACCAACGTAGGCTAAACCCCAACATGAAAGAGGTAGTGAAAAAGGAAATCCTTAGAATGCTAGATGCCGGTATCATATTTCCTATCTTCGATAGCAAGTGGGTTAGCCCCGTACATGTGGTTCCTAAAAAAGGGGGGATGACGGTTGTAGAGAATGAGAAGGGAGAGTTGATTCCTACTAGGACTACTACCAAGTGGAGGATGTGCATAGACTATAGGAAACTTAATAGTGCCACTAGGAAGGATCACTTTCCACTCCCCTTCATTGACCAAGTTTTGGAACGTTTAGCTCAACATGATTACTTTTGCTATTTGGATGGCTATAGTGGTTTTTGGCAGATTCCCATTCACCCCGATGATCAAGAGAAGACCACATTTACTTGTCCTTATGGGACTTTCGCTTACAAGAGAATGCCGTTTGGGCTTTGCAACGCCCCGGCCACTTTTCAAAGGTGTATGATGGCAATCTTCTCCGACATGATTGAGGAGATAGTGGAGGTGTTTATGGATGATTTCTCGGTTTATGGTTCCTCTTTTGATTCATGTCTTGTTAATCTTTCTAGGGTCCTTAAAAGATGTGAAGAAACGAACCTTGTGCTTAATTGGGAAAAGTGTCATTTCATGGTTAGAGAAGGAATTGTCTTAGGTCATCTAGTGTCTAAGCGAGGGATTGAGGTGGACAAAGCAAAAATTGAGCTTATTGAAAAATTGCCCCCTCCATCTTCCGTGAAAGACGTTAGGAGTTTCTTGGGGCATGCGGGGTTCTATAGGCGCTTCATTCAAGACTTTTCCAAAATCGCTAAGCCTTTGACTCACTTACTAGTGAAAGATGTAGAGTTTAGCATGTCTTCGGATTGTCTTGAAGCGTTTTACAGGTTAAGAAGAGCTCTTGTGACAGCCCCCATCATGCAATCACCGGATTGGACACTTCCCTTTGAAATCATGTGTGATGCTAGTGACTATGCCATTGGTGCGGTTCTTGGGCAACGGAAGGACAAGAAGCTTCATGCCATCTACTATGCAAGTAAGACTCTTGATGAAGCTCAAAGTAAGTACACTACCACCGAGAAAGAGTTTCTTGCCGTAGTATTTGCATTCGAAAAATTCCGTTCCTATCTAGTAGGCTCTAAGGTGATTGTTTATACCGATCATGCCGCGATAAGATTTCTAATGGCAAAAAAGGACGCCAAGCCTAGATTGCTTCTTTGGATGCTTTTGTTGCAGGAATTTGATCATGAAATCCGAGACAAGAAGGGAGCGGAGAATCTAGTGGCGGATCACCTATCTAGACTACCCCTTGAGCACATCATGGAGTCCGGCAGATCGATTCCCATCGATGATACACGCCCGGATGAGACCCTCATGCTAGGCAACAAAGATCACCATGAAGACATTGGAGGAGGAACTGCGGAGGTCTCAGGATCGACCCCCCCAGGGTCGAGATCGACCCCCATCGGCAAAGAGGAGATCTCAGGATCGACCCCCATGGGGCTGATCATGACCCTTCCCATGGGTCGATCTGGTGCTTCTATACTTGCTATACATGGGTCGAAGGCCCCTTGGTTCGCGGATTTTGCTAACTATGTTGTCGGAGGCATTATTCCGGAAGGATTGACGTCCCAAGCTAAGAAGAAGTTCCTCCACGATGTCAAACGCTATTATTGGGATGATCCCTACTTGTTCAAGCAAAGGAGTGATCATATCTTTCGGCGTTGTGTGTCGGACGATGAGATAGAGGGAGTCATCCGTCATTGTCATACTCTACCCATGGGTGGCCATGCTAAGGGCTTCAAGACAACCGCTAAGATCCTTCAAAGAGGACTTTATTGGCCAACTCTCTTTAAAGATGTGCAAGCATATGTGACCACTTGTGATGAATGTCAACGGTCGGGGAACATTACATGGAGGAACGAAAACCCGCTCACCGGTATCTTGGAAGTTGAGCTTTTTGATGTTTGGGGTATTGACTTCATGGGACCTTTCCCCTCTTCGGGTCCCTACAAGTACATACTCGTGGCGGTTGACCATGTTTCCAAGTGGGTCGAGGCCATAGCTACAAGGACGAATGATGCTCGAGTAGTGGCCAAGTTCATGAAAACCAACATCTTTCCCCGATTCGGTGTCTCTCGTGTCCTCATTAGTGATGGAGGCTCTCATTTCATTGAGCGGAGTTTTGAGGCGCTTTTGACCAAGTATGGGGTGTCTCACAAGGTGGCCACACCTTATCATCCTCAAACTAGCGGTCAAGTAGAAGTTTCAAACCGGCAAATCAAGAGCATTCTAGAGAAGACGGTGTCCCGCTCAAGAAAAGATTGGTCTTCCAAGCTTGATGATGCTCTATGGGCCTACCGCACCGCGTACAAAACACCGCTCCGCACCACTCCCTTCAATCTAGTGTATGGCAAGTCTTGCCATTTGCCCGTCGAGCTCGAACACAAGGATTTATGGGCTCTCAAGAAGCTCAACATGGATCTCGATGCAGCCGGGGAGAAATGTTTCATGGAATTGCAAGAACTTGAGGAGTTGAGGCTCAAAGCATATGAGAACTCAAAAATTTACAAGGAGAGAACCAAGAAGTGGCATGATAGCAAGCTTGTGCCAAAAACCATCAAGGCCGGTGACCAAGTGCTCCTATTCAACTCAAGACTCCGACTCTTCCCCGGAAAGCTACGGACCCGATGGAGCGGACCATTCACGGTTCACCATATTTACTTGCACGGGGCGGCCGATCTTATAGATGAGAATGGTGGGATTTTTAAAGTCAATGGGCATCGTTTGAAGAAGTACTATGCTAGGAAGGAACCCGACGAAGAGATCCGAGCCACTTGGGCTCTCACCACCTCGGAGTAAGCTACAACACCCATCGTCAAGCTCATGACGTTAAAAAAGCGCTTACGGGAGGCACCCCGGTTTCTAGATTAGATTTTTCTTTTCTTTTGATTTTCCGTTTTCTAGACTAGATTTTTTTTTCTAACCTTCCTTAGATTAGATTAGGATATATCTTGTTTGGGATAGGATTTTTGTGATGTTTTTGCAGGACTCTAAATTGCTAACATGAGCTCAAAAAGACGGGACGTCGACCACCTCCACCTCCATGAGGAGCTCCTCCTCCAATCAAGCTTCTAAGAATTTTTGTGAGTCTTCTTCTTCTTTTCTCTTTACTTTTTTCATGTGTTTTCATGCATGGGGACATTGCATGATTTAAGTATGGGGTGGGGAAGAAGAATTCTCACATGTTGTATATAATTGAGTCTTTGCTTGCTTTCTTTGTTTAAGTAGTTTGCTTTGTTAAGAGAAAAGTCTTGAAAAAATCCAAAAAAATAAAGAAAATGTCAAAATTCCAAAAAAATTGAAAAAAATGTCAAAAACCAAAAATATTTGCTTCCTTGTTTGTTTTAGGATAGAAAAGCATTCCATCTTAGATGTCCTATGATGAAAATTAATCTTTATGCTTGTCATGTAATTCCTTTGGCATAATTGGATAGTGTAGCCAAAGTTTATTAGAAATTGCTTTTGATTGTGAAATTGACTTGTGATGAAATTGAGCATATGTGTCTTGAACGAAAGTAGTTGCAATCCAACAAATTGTTACCTAGTGAGAATTTTGGCCTTATAGGGAGAACATCATTAATTCCCTCTTCTTTGTTTGAGTGATTTTGCTCTCTTTATGTATATATTTCTTGTCATTGATATGGTTATCTATTTCTTGAAACCGTTATGAGATTGTTCATGCATGTTGATTGTGATTAAGAACTTATTTCTTTTTAGCCTATATTCTTCCATGCCTACCTTGAATTGTCTTTGTTTGAAGCCCTGTTCTAGCCTTAGCCTTTTGTTTGAAGCTCCACAAAAATTATCCCTAGCCTATATTAGCTTGACCCTCTTCCGGGAATTGAACTTAGATGAGTGTTTGGAATAAGTTTTGTTGAGTGAAGATTGTGTTGGGTTTGAAAGAGGTGACATTGTTAAAAGGTAGAAAACAACTTGTTGATGTATAATGTAATAGGATTCTTGGCTTGGATTGCACCTTGTTGAAAAATTGAAGAAAAAGTAAGCAAAGAAGCTCGAAGCATAAGCCTCAGGATCGACCCCCAGGGGTCGACCTCGACCCTAAGTAAGCTCGAGCTAAAGAAAAAAAAAGAGAAGAAAGAGAAAAAAAGAAAAAAATGTTTAAGTGCAAAGCCAAGAATTCTTAGTGTTTATGAGTTGTATTATGGGAGTTTGGGTTAGAAATTGATGGGTATGAGTTTCATAGAAGTGTTTGGTTATGAGTTGGAAAGTGAAGAAGTGAGATAATTTGGTTTGAAGTGTTGTATTTAGAAGTTTGATTCCCGGATTTAGCACCACATGGCCAAATAACTCCTTACCTTATGTTATTACCAAGCCCCATTACAACCCGACCGAATGGAGTCTTCTATGAAGATTTCATTGAGCCTAAGTTCTTATGAAGATTGATGTGTCTTGACTTCTCTAGGTAGAGAGATTGGTGATATAAGTCTCAATGATAAAGTAGACTTTGCATAAAGATTGAGATGAGAGTTGATTTGTTAAGCCTAACACATGAGTTGAGTGAAATACATTTATATCCCTTGTGAGGTTAGATTGTGATTGCCTAGCTTGAGACTTATACATGTGTGATGACGTTAAAGTTACTTGTCTTCTTTTCACTTGTGTTTAAAATGTTTTGACAAGGGCTATGCTTGAAGGTTGTGTTATTGGTCTTGATTTGCATGATTATTGCTTGAGGACAAGCAAGTCTAAGTATGGGGTGTTTTGATGTCCACGTTTTTAGGTAGATTTCTAGGGTCAAGATAGGTTGGTTTAAGTCGATTTTTGTAGTTGAGTCTTGTGTTTTTGAGTCTTTTTGCATGAGTTTTTGTATTTCTTTGAGATTCGGAAACTACGCGCTTTTGTGTCATTTTGTAGGTGTTTTCGAGGCTTGAAGATGAGTTTGGAGCAAGACTTGGAGAGGATGGACGAGCTAGGAGGAAGATTCAAGTGGAAGAGCCAAGAAGAAGAGCTAAAGAGAAGCAAAATCAAGAGGAAAAGTGAAGAAATCGACCCCAAGATCGAGCCCAAGGAGGTCGACCTCGAGCCATTTGACCAAACTTAGAGCGCAAGGAAAACATGTCTCAGGATCGACCCTGAAGGGGTCGATATCGACCCTAGGAGGGTCGAACACGCATGACCGACTTCCTTCTATCCGGATTGCAAGCTGAAGTTTCCAAATCTGTATTTTAGGAAGGTGTTTTGTTTGTGTTTCCTAGTTAGATTAGGACTCCTTTTTGTCTACAAAAGGAGGTTGAACCTATAGTTTTTAGGGATGCTTTGGAGGCTATGGATGCTTTGGAGGCTTTGGGATTCAATAATTAATCCAAGACTTGGAGTTGGGAAGAAGACTTGGAGAGCAAGTTTAAGGTTTGTAAGATTGACCTTTGGTTTTTATTTGAATTTTAGTTTGGTTTTTGATCATGTCTTCTTCTTCTTCTTCCTTGTTCTTCTTAGCTATGTGTGAGTAGTCTTCTTAAGTTCTAGGGTTGGGCAAAAACCCAACACAATCATGCATGTTTAAAACTTAAATTCATGACTTGAATGCTTGATGATCATATCTAATCTATCTTGTGCTTAATCCTTGGTGAAAATTGAGGCATATTTTGTAATTAACCCTAGCGAAAGTGAAAAGTTAGTTGCTTGACTATATCTAATAGGATTATTTGCGAAAGTTGATATTCCTAGGATGAAGGATGTTGGATCGTTAGTCTGAGGGACGTCCTTTACTTTGAGTAAAGGCGTCCTTTGGTCAGGCGTCCCTACGAGGTGTAGGGGCGTCCTTTAGTATTGCAGCGGAAATAAAGACTAAACAGATAATAGATGAACACAGAGAATTATAGAGGAACCACTCAAGACCAAGTAGTCCTTGAGTGTAAACCTCTACCTCCTTGGAGGATTTTTGAATAGATCTTTCCTTTCTATTGAACGTTCTTACAGTTGTACTGGCGAGTCTTTAAAGTTCTCTGACACTTAGCTTTTCCCTAAGTTCACTAGTAAAGAACTCCTTTAAGCCTACAACTTAAGCTTGCCTAATCTACTAAAGGACTCTATTCCAACGTTCTGCAGTACTTCGCAGAACACTCTCTCTCCTTTTGTGGTTTTCTGTTACAAACTGTTTTTGTGATTTGGTTACAACTCTCACTCGATCTAACACAAGTCCTAGCACTGTTCTTGAGTTCTTGCGTCAGTTCTTCGTGTTCTTGAGTGAGTCGCTTTCCTCTGATTCTCTATGAATATTCTTCTGAAAGCGTTAGCGTCACAATAAATGCCTTGCGGTATTTATAGGACTTGGGGAAGGGCGTCATTCTCGTTCTGACGATCATGCCCTTCAGGTACGTGGCTACATGATCTTCTTCCACGAGTTTGGCGGTGATGAGGAAGCTTCCTGTATCCAACTGTGTGTGATGAACTCCGCTACAGGATCGGCCGCCACGTGTTGATGAACTCTGCTACAGGATCGTCCGCCACGTAGTGTTGGACTCTGCTACAGGATCGGTCTCCACGTGTCCTTGGATGATCAAACATTGTCGAGTGATGTCATCCTGTCGGCTAGTGAGTAAGGACTCCTTTCTTGCGTTCCTACTTGCTTGGGACTCCGTCCTTGCTCAAGTAGTCTCTTGCTCGTCCTTACTTCCTGTTAGCTGGCGTCCCTAAGCCTAGGGAACGTTCATACACTTGTTGTCCTTTGTTAATTGGGCGTTCCTGAACACTTGGACAACTTTATCAGAATCAAAGTGAGTTTGTCATATAAAAACTAAGGGACGGTTGTGTGGAACACTAACAAGTACGCAAGCGTTCTTGATAGCGTCCCAACAATTTCCCCCTTTTTGATGATGACAAACTCTTTTGCAGAATAGTTTTAACATTGGAACTTAGCATGCATGAAAACTTAGAAGCGTCCTCTAACACTTAGAGAAATTTCAGTAATCACAAGTTTTCATTCTTTGATTCTTTAACATTTGGATTTTAGGGAGAGAGTCATGTCCTAGAAAATTTTCTAGGCGTCCTCTTTTATTCTAGCAGGGGCGTTCCTTAGACTTTTCACTTAATAGTTCCCCCTTAACACTTGCTTATTCTAGATAACTATTTTATAGCGCATCTCTGCAAAACTACACTTCCCCCTTTTGGCATCATCGAAAAGGATAACAAGTGATAAGGACGTTAGCACAAACACATAACTAAAAGCAGTGGAACGCTTAAACAAACACATGCAAGCAAACAGAGGAATTGCCATTCAAACAAGAGTTAGAGTTATTACAGACCAATGGTCATAAGTGTTTGAAATTCAAAAGAAGCAAAGGCAAAATAACAGGGGATGAAAGGAGTGTTGGCAATCACTAAGAACGGCTCTGGTCTTGGTAAAACTTGAGCAGTTGCTCTTGAAGTTCCGCAGCCTTTGAGAACGCAGAAGACAAGTCCTTGAGAGCAGAGAAGATTAGGCACTGGTTGTCCATAATCGCACCCATGAGTTCTGCTGGAGGATGCTGAGAGATGTTCGCAGGAGCAGAACGGGGCAAAGGACCTGTGCTAGAAGAAGGAGCGTCCTGAGGGAAAGCTGGAGGAGAAGAGGTCCCTAAGAGCATTTGATCTAGAGTTGTAAGATCTACAGCAGGCTCTTGATCGGTAGGGGACTCTTGAGACGTAGGAGCAAGCCTTGCGGCCTCAGCCTCAGCAGCTAGGCGTTCTTCTTCTGCTTTCTTTTTCTCAGCTTCTAGCTGCTTTACCACAGAAGGCAACTCTTCATTGTGCCTTATCTCGACCAGTCCTTTCTTTGCATTCCATTTTAGGCCAAGTTCTTCCTGAGGAGCACTCTCATCATAGGCGTTCTGAGAGTCTAGGATCAGCTTGACTAGCCCCGGGTACGGCAAAGCATGTCTCTTCCTCCCACACTTAGCCATATGTTGCATTGCTATTCTTGCTAAGTTGATGGGGCGGCGTTCCAGAAAAGCGTCATTGAGAATTATGTCATGAGTTTGAACAATTGACCTTTTCTCTTGCCTAGGAAGGACGGCACGACAGATGAAGTAATGAGTGATGGTGCCGACTTTGCTCAGAACGTGAGCCACCCTGTCCAGTCCGATGGGCCTTTTGCCCTGAAAGATGTGCTCTACGAGAGGCAGTTCTTCATCAGTTGTTTCGAACCCGCCTTTCGGAAGAGAGCTAAGAGCGTCGGACGGGGGCTTTTGGGGGCTGAGTCCCATGAAGGCGCGGACCTGGCGTTCATTGACAGATGCCTTCTCACCATCTATTTTGAAGTGGAGAGAGCCGTCTTTTGATTTGTACCTCAGGTCCTTGTAGAACGCCTTTACTTGCTCCTTGTCCACCACAGCGGGCGCAGGCCCAACTTTCAGCCAACCCTGAAATCGCAGAAGCTCGAGGAACTCCTGGACGTCATTATCTTTGTGGAAGGAAGCCAGCCACTCTTCAGAATACACAAGAGGGCTAAGGACGTTCACTGGTGCGCCATCGTTCTTTCGTTTGCGCTTGCCTTTTGGGGAGTCAGAGTCCTCAGCATCATCTGACTCGTCCTCAGAGTCACTATCAGAAGCGTCCTTTGAAGGAGCGTCCTCTGTGCCTTGTTCTTTTTCAGCATCGCCACCAGTTGTGGCTTGATTGGCATCAGAGGTCTGACCCTGGGACGTGCCTTCGGCGTCCTGAGCTTCTGTGGGATTTTCAGTTATTGTGGGCTCAGCGTCCGCTGGGACTTGATGGGTTTCTGTTTGGATTGTGGGGGAGGGGTTTTCTTGTGGAGCTGGGGAGGGGTTGAGGATGGGGAGGGATTGGTTGTAAGGGGGAACCTCCTGAGCATCACGCTCGAGCTCTTCAGAGAGAGTAGGCTCGGCGTTCTCCTGAGCGACCTGGTGCTCACCAGCGTCCTCAATTTGTGCAGGAGCGTTCACCTCTCCTTCCACTTCATCATGGGAATCCCCAGTAATATCAACAAATGGGGAGTCCTGTGCAGGAGTACCTCTTTCGCTCCCAGATGAGCTAGAGGAAGAAGAGGAGGAGGAGGAGGGAATGTGCTCAACCTGCGCAGGAGCTTCCTTGGCCAGCAACACCTTGGGCTTTTCGCCAGCTTTCCTGCGGCGGAAGGTGTGCTCAAACGTGCGTTCTGCCTCCTCGGGGCCACTCTCGGAGGATGGACGGCGGGACCTTGGGGTCTCGGGGTCCTTCGAAGGTGATATGTGGGCCGGGGCAGATGGGAAGAGAGCCAAGTTTAGGGGGGACGGGGGAGGAAAAGGGATTATAGCGTTTTGTGTGGATGGTTGAGGGGACGGTGGAGGAGTTGGGAGTTGGACAATTTGGATTTGGGGGGGAGGAGTGGATTCCTTGGAAAGGTTGGAAGGCCGTTTTGTGGTGCTTGGCCTTTTTGTGGGGGTTTTAGAGGATGGGACGCTAGAGGTCTTGGCCTTTTTGAGGGGCCTTGGGTCGTGAACCTTTTTGGAGCGTCCCTCCTTTAGGTGGGAGGGGAACTTATCCACGATCTCCGTTGGATTGGATGTGGAGAATGGTTGGGAAGATTTTGAGAGGGGAGAGGAAGGGGCAGGACGTTTGATGAGTTTTTTAGTGGTTAAGGTGGGGACGGCAGGAGGAGGTGGAGAGGGACTTAGGACACGGTTCTTGGTCATTTTAAATGCCAAGGAGTCCTTTGGGTAGTTTGGAAATTCAGGCAGGACTGCATTGTGCAAGTCCGGTATAAGGTCAAGAAGAGGGCTTAGGTTCTCACCTCCGAACTGCGAGAAAAAGAGCACGTCGTCCATGCGTCCTGGCAAGTCTTTGAAATTGGTGTTATGGAGGCTGGGAACGACGAAGCGTTCAATAAACTTCTCATAGTTTCTCGTCCTCACTGCATCGTTCTGGATTTCAGGCAGCTGCATACGTTCTCTGATCAAGTTGTACAGCGTTCTGGGCTTTCTGTTGATGAAGTCCAGAAGCGATTCATTGAGAATGGTAGGCCTGGGCTTCTCTATGTAGTGGGACTTGACGAGCTTTCTGCGCTTCCCGCCAGTAGAAGATCCGGCTACGTTCACTTGTCTTTGAGACATGTTTTCAGGTGAGTTTTAGAGTGAGAAAGTCGTCGGAGTTCTAGAGAGAAGTCAGAGCCAATTTGAGAGCGAGAAAGTGGTTGAGCGTAATAAATTCGAGAGCGACTGTTCTGGCCTTATATAGAGGAAGCGGTGGCAGAACTGTAATTACCACTGTTTAACTGTTCGACACGTGGCGAAACTTCCCCCTTAAGCATTAAGCAAAAGCAACGGTCACTGTTCACACTTTCAAATATTCAAATTTCTGACGTTTCAACTGCATCTCAAACACTGAACTGGCATTCTCCCATACTTAGCAAAAAATTACCTCAGCAAGAGTTTACCTTCTTCAAGCAAACCAATAGCCAACTTACCGTTCCAGTGATCACCTTTCGAACCATTTGAGAACAAAGCAAGTACGTCCCGTAAAATAAAATAGGAAGCTCATAGGACGCTTTTGCAGAGTTCTCGGCTAGGGTAAGCTTAGAGTTCCCATCATTTCGGCTTATAATGAGGGTTGGGTGATCAGGGCAACTCTTTTCAAGACAAAAAGAGAAAATTTGAATGGCGTTCCAAAGTAGCAAACACATGAAGTTTTAGACTAGCGTTCTTGCAAATATGAATTCGATGCATAACAGTCCTTAAACACTTAGAATCTACTAAACATAGCCAAACATTGAGGGAATAGTAGAACGGGACTTACTACTTAAAAGTTATCATCCCCAAGAGCAACCTGAGATGCTCATAAGGACGTCTATCAAGCGCCTTAGTGAAAATATCAGCTATTTGGTCTTCAGTCCTTACATGCTCCATACTAATGAGTCCTAGTTCAACATTATCACGCAAGAAATGATGCCTTATATGAATATGTTTTGTGCGTGAATGAAAGACAGGATTCTTAGAAATTTCAATAGCACTTGTGTTATCGCAACGAATAGGAATAGTTTCAAGATTGATACCGTAGTCCTCTAGTTGATATTTGATCCAGATAACTTGTGAACAGCACGAGGCAGCAGCAACGTACTCGGCTTCCGCAGTTGAAAGCGCCACAGAGTTCTGTTTCTTAGATCCCCAAGAGACTAGGAATGAACCAAGGAACTGTGCCATTCCTGAAGTGCTTTTCCGATCAATTACATGTCCCGCATAATCAGCGTCCGAGTAGCCAACAAGCTTGAAGGACGTCTTCCTGGGGTACCAAAGGCAAAGATCGTCGCGTCCTTTGAGGTAGCGAAAGATCCTTTTGACTTCTTGCATGTGGGACTCCTTTGGATTTGCCTGGAAGCGTGCACACAAGCAAACGGCAAACATAATGTCGGGACGGCTTGCGGTCAGATAGAGCAAAGAACCAATCATCCCTCTGTATAGTTTTTGATCAACGTCCTTTCCCTGTTCGTCTGCGTAAAGACGCGAGTTTGGAGAACATGGGGTTGCAACAGGTTTGGATGAGTTCATCCCGTACTTCTCAAGCATTTCACGGACATATTTTTGTTGGTGAATACGCGTCCCTTCCTTGAGTTGATTAATTTGAAGTTCCAAGAAGAAATTGAGTTCTCCAATGAGGGACATCTCAAACTCACTACTCATTAAAGACTTGAACTCATCGACAAGTTTCATGTTAGTGCTACCAAAGACAATATCATCAACATAAACTTGAGCAATCAAAATGTCCTTGTGAACTTTCTTTATGAACAAAGTTTTATCAATTGAACCTCTAGTATACCCATGAGACAAAAGAAAGGACGCAAACCTGTCGTACCAGGCACGAGGGGCTTGCTTGTGTCCATAAAGCGCTTTGCCCAAGTAGTACACATGGTCCGGGTGAGAGGCGTCCTCGAAGCCAGGCGGCTGAGCAACGTACACTTCCTCCTTTAGCTTTCCATTGAGAAAGGCAGTCTTGACGTCCATCTGAAATAGCTTGAATCCTTTGTGAGCGGCGAAGGCAATAAGGAGATGAACGGCTTCAATTCTAGCAACAGGAGCAAAGGTCTCATCATAGTTTATGCCTTCCTCTTGCTTGAATCCTTGAGCCACCAGTCTCGCTTTGTTCCTTGACACACGTCCACTCTCATCAAGCTTATTTCTGAACACCCATCGCGTCCCTATGATATTTTTGCCTTTGGGACGTGGGACGAGAGTCCAAACTTTGTTCCTTTCAAACTGGTTGAGTTCTTCTTGCATTGCTTGAATCCAGTCAGCGTCTTGGAGTGCTTCTTTGATATTCTTTGGCTCCACCATAGAGACAAAGGCATTGAATGCACAAAAAGCCAAATTTGCACTCTAGGACTTGCTTGCAGCTGACCTAGTTTGAACTCCTTGAGAAGGATCTGAGACAATCTGGGATGTTGGGTGGTCCCGAGAGAAGCGGGACTCCCTTTGAAATAATTGAGCAAATCTTGGATCAATGTCTCCATCTGAATCATCACTATCATCTTGAGCATCGTCTTCAGTGCGTTCCTCCTCAGAGAGAGCGTCCACACCTTGACTTTGCCCACCTTGTTGACTTGATTCAGCAACATCTCGTTGAACTGGAGATTCACTACGAGATGGAACTCCCTGAACAACACTGGGAACTTCCACTGAGACTTCATCAGGATTTGGGGTAGCGTTCTTAGGAACATAGTACTTTCCAGAGGACCAATCTTCAACTTCATCTTCAGAGTCGTCCTGCTGTTGTGACGAGGAGCGTTCTTTCTTTCTTGCTTTTTCTTTGTGAGAAGAGCTTACTTTGAACACAACATGAATACTCTCCTCAAGCTTTAGAGTCCTTTTGTTGAAAACTCTATATGCTTTGCTGGTGAGGGAGTACCCAAGGAATATGGCTTCATCACTTCTCGCATCAAACTTTCCAAGTTTCTCTTTATCATTGTTGTGAACGAAACACTTACAACCAAAAACTCTGGGATAGTCAAGGCGAGGCTTCTTTCCGTTCAACAACTCATAAGATGTCTTTTTCAAGAGAGGACGGATCATGGCACGATTGATGATGTAGCATGCTGTAGCAATAGCTTCCGCCCAGAAGTACTTGGGAACGCTATTAGCCAAAAGCATAGTTCTTGCCATATCCTCTAACGTCATGTTCTTTCTTTCTACAACTCCATTTTGTTGAGGAGTCGTTGGAGCTGAGAAGTTGTGCGAGACACCATGTTGACCACAGTAGGCCAAGAACTCTGAATTCTGGAATTCCGTCCCATGGTCTGATCTTATAGCTTTGAGAGGCGTCTCAAGGGCAACTTCCACTTGTTTGATGAAGACTTTGAACGCATTGAAACAATCTGCTTTGGAAGCCAAGAAAAGAACCCAAGTGAATCGAGAAAAATCATCTACAAGAACGTAAATGTACCTCTTTCCACCGTAGCTCAGCGTTTTCATTGGTCCATAAAGATCCATATGGAGAAGTTCCAAAGGCTTCTTCATACTGACTTCATTTTTGGACTTGAAAGACGTTCTTGTTTGCTTCCCTTTGATACAGGCTTCGCACTGTTCAACCGTCTCAGGATCAATTCGGGGAAGTCCTTTCACAAGATTTTTCTAGTGTAGCTTAAGGATTGTGCTAGGTCCAGCATGGCCAAGACGGCAATGCCAGAGATCAGCGTCCTTCTTTGAAGCAGATAGACACAACTCTGATTTGGGCTTGAACTCTTGATTGAAGATGTAGACATTGTTTTGGCGTACTCCTTTGAGAACGACTTTGTTGGATTTCTTGTTGATGACGAGGCATTCCTTTGAGTCAAATGTGACTAGGTTTTCACCTTGATCATACATTTGAGAGACGTTAAGAAGATTGAAGCCAAGTCCTTCAACAAGACTTACGTTGGTTGCTTTGATGGACGGGTTAAGAATAGCAGTTCCCGTTCCCTTGATCTTTCCCTTGCCCTTATTGCCAAACGAGACAGTTCCTCCCGTGGCACTACTTTGGATAGAAGTGAGATGGATCTAGTTTCCTGTCATATGATTTGAGGCGCCACTATCAATGATCCATGGGCGTCCCCTCACTTCCACCTGCCATAACAAAGTTAGTGTTTGGCGACCCAGGCAAGGTGTTCCTTACCTGGTTCGTTACAGAAATAGAACTCTGGTTCTGGCATGTAGTCATTAATATTCACATCATTTGAAATAGCATGCTTGCGGAAAGAATTCCTAGAGCGTCTAGAACGCCTAGGATTAGCCTTAGGAACGGACTTAGTATTTTCGTTGTTAGTCCTAGCAGCCTTTCCATTTTCGACATCTTCCTTGAGTTTTAAGCAATCATATTTGTAGTGATCTCCTTGTCCACAGTACCAACACGTCCTATAGTAAGTACCGAGGTAGTACTTCTTGCTGGGACGTTGGATTTTGTTTTGCTTCATCTTTTGGGGATCACAGACTTTTGAACCTTCCCCTTTGGCAATTTTCTTATAAATTTTATGACTAGTGGAATTGGTGTAGTAGTCCTCTTGTCCTATTTCTCCACTTTCTAGAACTCTAATTCTTTCAAGAAGATTCTTGGTTTTCTCACATTCAAGTTCTAGTTCTGAAGTTTTGCTAGCCTCAAAGTCACTAGGGAGAGAGTTCCTAGGTTCAGACTCATAGCCTAGTCCTCTTTTGGCTGGCACAAAGACTATTGGCTTGACTTCCTCAACTATGGGACTCTTTCCCAACACCTTCACTTCTTCTCTAAGCTTAGCGTTCTCAAGTTTGAGACACATTACTTCAGTTTTTAGAGATTTAGATTCTTCAAGTGAGGACTCTAGTTGAACGGTCATGGAACTACAGTTTTCACATTCAACAACTATATTCTCATTTTCAAGCTCAAGTTCATCCATTCTATGTTGCATGATAACACTTTCTTCCATGATTTTTCCAATCAGTTTAATGAGCTTAGATTTGGAACAATGTTCTAAAGAACTCATCATAGATTCACGTGTTACCTCATTTTCAGATTTCGGAACGTTCTCCTCAACAGCTGTGACGTCCTCCATAGCCATGTATGCCACTTGCTCATCAGGTTCTTCATCATCATCATCAGAGGAAGAACTCCCATTATCCCATGCAGAGGCGAACGCTCCATTAAGGGCTTTCGTCCTTATATCCTTAGTAGACATTCCTGTTGTACACCTTTTAGCAAAGTGTCCCTTCTTGTTACACTTGTAACATGTGAGTTCCTTCATTTCAGCATCAGTGTACTTGCGACTCTCCTTCTTTGGCATCTTGTGTTTGTTGAAGTATTTGTTCCTTTTGCCAAAGGCACGTACAACTTTGTTGAAGAGAGCAACTTCTTCCTCTTCCTCAAGCTGTTCCTTAGTCTTGCTTTCCTTTTCCTTCAAAGCTTGAACGCGCATCCTCTCGCGGTTCTCGTTCTTGTTAGCTTCCACCATCAAAGAAATTTCTTGCTGACGGCGAATATAGTCAGCGTACTCTGGTGTTGTGGACGCCAAAGCAAGATCAGTTTGAGGGTTGTTTGCTAGTTGAACCATATCAGTTTTCCTTCTTTCTTCATACTGTCTGAGCTTCCCATAGATTTCTTCCATATCTAGAGTCTTGTTGGCTGTGTTCTCTTTGAACGTTGTCCTGTCAATGTTCCAGACTCCGGTCAATCCATCAATGACCACTTGAACTCTATTTCTCATGGAGATTTCTGTTTCTGGGATGCCCAAGTTCCTCATCTTGGTGACAAGGGCCTCAAAACGGTACGAGTAGTCGTTCACAGATTCATTTGGCAACATACTGAAAGCATAGAACTCCTTCTTGATTTTCAGCTGAACGGCCTCTTTCATTTCAGCTGTTCCTACATGAAACTTCTCCAGGGCGTCCCACTGTTGTTTAGCAGTTGGCAAGTTACCGACTCGAGTGGCGTCCCTCTCACATAGGGATGCTTGAAGGAAACACATGGCTTTTGCGTTGGTTTCCATCAATTTGAACTCATCAGGACCCCACTCGTCCTCCTTATCAACCTTGTCAGCGGGCACCTTGAGATCTCCTTTCATGATGACCTTCCAGCATTGATAATTTTGACCTCTACAGAAGTTCGCGAACCTTGTTTTCCAACGATTAAAGTTGCCGTCCGTCAGGCGCGGAGGCTTCACAAAAGAGATTCGAATCGGTTCCATGTCCATCTTTACCTGCAACTCAGTAAGAATCTAGAGCGCCTGCTTTGATACCAATTGTTGGATCGTTAGTGTGAGGGACGTCCTTTACTTTGAGTAAAGGCGTCCTTTGGTCAGGCGTCCCTACGAGGTGTAGGGGGGTCCTTTAGTATTGCAGCGGAAATAAAGACTAAACAGATAATAGATGAACACAGAGAATTATAGAGGAACCACTCAAGACCAAGTAGTCCTTGAGTGTAAACCTCTACCTCCTTGGAGGATTTTTGAATAGATCTTTCCTTTCTATTGAACGTTCTTACAGTTGTACTGGCGAGTCTTTAAAGTTCTCTGACACTTAGCTTTTCCCTAAGTTCACTAGTAAAGAACTCCTTTAAGCCTACAACTTAAGCTTGCCCAATCTACTAAAGGACTCTATTCCAACGTTCTGCAGTACTTCGCAGAACACTCTCTCTCCTTTTGTGGTTTTATGTTACAAACTGTTTTTGTGATTTGGTTACAACTCTCACTCGATCTAACACAAGTCCTAGCAATGTTCTTGAGTTCTTGCGTCAGTTCTTCGTGTTCTTGAGTGAGTCGCTTTCCTCTGATTCTCTATGAATATTCTTCTGAAAGCGTTAGCGTCACAATAAATGCCTTGCGGTATTTATAGGACTTGGGGAAGGGCGTCATTCTCGTTCTGACGATCATGCCCTTCAGGTACGTGGCTACAGGATCTTCTTCCACGAGTTTGGCGGTGATGAGGAAGCTTCCTGTATCCAGCTGTGTGTGATGAACTCCGCTACAAGATCGGCCGCCACGTGTTGATGAACTCTGCTACAGGATCGTCCGCCACGTAGTGTTGGACTCTGCTACAGGATCGGTCTCCACGTGTCCTTGGATGATCAAACATTGTCGAGTGATGTCATCCTGTCGGCTAGTGAGTAAGGTCTCCTTTCTTGCGTTCCTACTTACTTGGGACTCCGTCCTTGCTCAAGTAGTCTCTTGCTCGTCCTTACTTCCTGTTAGCTGGCGTCCCTAAGCCTAGGGAACGTTCATACACTTGTTGTCCTTTGTTAATTGGGCGTTCCTGAACACTTGGACAACTTTATCAGAATCAAAGTGAGTTTGTCATATCAAAACTAAGGGACGGTTGTGTGGAACACTAACAAGTACGCAAGCGTTCTTGATAGCGTCCCAACAAAGGATAGGTAGAAAGTTGTTTGATTTGCGAAAGTTGATTGAATAACTTGAATTGTTTGCGAAAGTTAACTTTTCTATGATTTAGATTGCATGATAGTTGTGATTTCTTGTTAAAAGCATGTATGGTTGTTTTTGTGGTAGCCCTAGCCCTAGGATTTGCCTTTTATATTGATTAAAGTTCGTATCTTTTGCCTTGATCCCGACTCCCTTCGTCGTGTTCGAGTCCTTGATTGTGATTGAGTGTGTTTTTCGTGTGTTTTGTGTGTTAACGCTCTCAGGATCGACCCCCCCTAGGGTCGAGATCGACCCTCTTTGGGTCGAGCCTGAGTTGTTCTGCCCTTGTTTTCTTTGCTCTTTTCGTAGTTTTCGACTAAACTTAGCATTACTCTCACTCCCGTGGACGATCCTGACTTCGCTATACTCAGCGGGGTCTTGAATACAAATTTATTTGTTCAAGAAACCCTTCAACAAGGGGACGAGGCCTCAGATGAAGAGGACGCTCCTCACCAGTATGAGGACCCTGAGGACGAGGTGGGAGACGGGGATGAAGAAGATGTCGGTGATGAAGTGATAGTGAGCAACGGCAGTAAGCAGAAACGCTTGAAGAAAATTCTGTCGCCGCTCCTGTTCACCGCCCAATTCTTGGAAGAGAACCAGTGTCAAGAGTTTTTGGAACTGTTGGAGTTCCAGGGATGGGCGCACCTAGGCGCCGAGGCCGCGGAAGTCGACCCCGAACAGGTTCTCCGTTTTTACTCAAAATTCGAAATATCAGAAGTAAAAGGGAAGCCTCAAGGGACGTTCGAAATTGACGGGGACGAGTACTCAATTGCTGAGGGTACCGTCCGCAACATGCTAGGCCTGCGCCCTTCTCCGCCAGATGCTCTGCACGACCTTCCCAACAAAAACTTTGGTCGTTTCTCCCAGGAAGAGATCTTCAACAGAATATTCAACGGGAGACAACAATTTGTTAGGGACAGGGTCGCTCACTGTCTCTCCAAGACGGGCGTCCTTGCGCATCACTTCATTGTGCGCATGGTCGTCCCCCGCCAAGAAAAGAAGTCAATAGTCCAGATCACTGATAGTATCTTACTGGACGCCTTGTTTGAACGCCAGCCTATAAATTTGCCGCGGGTTATCTTGGAGCACATGGGCAAGTGCACAGGCGGCAAACACTCTCTTCCCTTCCCTGGCTTGGTCAAGCAGATTCTTAGGCAACAAGGCCTCTATGCTCCGAAACAGGAATAGTCCTTTGGCATCCACTGGGATGTTAGGCAAATCACCTTGCCCCCGGTTGGAAAACTCCGTTGTGATGAGCCTCTCCCATCAGTCAAACGCCAAATGGAAAAGGAAAAGAAAGAGGCTCAAAGCTGCCGCCGCCGCTGCTGCTAAAGATGCTCCAGGTGATCCAGAGGCTGAAAATTTGCAAGTCGTAGGGACGCCGATTGAGAACGCTGTTGAAGAAGAGGACGAGCTCGATGGTATGAGCGTCCCTGATGAGGCAGAGCGACACTCTACGAAGTATCTGATGGGCATGATGATCGAGAACCAGTGTATGATGAT
Organism: Polygonum aviculare; assembly: GCA_934048045.1. Lineage (NCBI taxonomy): Eukaryota > Viridiplantae > Streptophyta > Magnoliopsida > Caryophyllales > Polygonaceae > Polygonum > Polygonum aviculare. The sequence continues at coordinate 13,685,691 of OW204030.1, read as the reverse complement.
TGATCTAATTCAGCAGGTTCACGACACTCTCCATACCCACACAGAACTTCTGGAACGCAACAATGAGCTCCTTGCGCAGAACAACTCTCTTCAGGAGCAGCATCTCAAGGCCCTTGGCAAGCGTCCCCGCAAATGATCACCTCCCCCTCTATAACCTTGAAAAAGTTTATCTGTTTCTTTTGTTTTTGTTAAGACATTGGGACGCTGTCCCTGTTTTGAACCATATTTATGAATGTCTGTAATGATCGTACTCTTCTCTTCTTATGAATGAATTCATTACATTTGTGATTCATTTTTGGTCTAAGCGTTCCTTTCTTTAGTTATGACTTGGTGCTTGCATGTTTCTCAACTTGTTCTCCTTTTCAATGATGCCAAAAGGGGGAAGTATAGTTTTGCAGAGATGCGATTGTCTTTAAGTTGTCATAGAAAGCATATGTTTAGGGGGAATTTCGGCCAAGTCCAAAGGACGCCAGTTAAGAATAAGATAGAACGCACTTAAATGAATGTGTTGCATGCCAACCTAAGCTAAAAATAAAATCAAGTACAGTCTCTCATTCTAAAAGCTTTACTCCTGTGCATACTTTTCGAAAGAGTTTGTCATCATCAAAAATGGGGAAATTGTTGGGACGATATTAAGGATGCCAATCATTAATATCTAAACCAATAATGATCGTCCCTTGTTTTGATAATGACAAACTCAAATGTATTTAACAAGTTGTCCAAGTGTTGATCTCAGGAAAGTCCAACGGACGCAAATGAGCGAAAAAGACAACAAGTAAACGGCAGTCCCTAACTCTGTAGGGACGCACATCATCAGAACTTCCAGAGCTAAACGTAATTAGGCGAAGTCCCTGCGTAGATAGGACGGCATCCTCATCAAGAAGGGATGCGCGCCAAAATACGGACAAAGTTCAAATTCAAATCAAGGCTGCCCCAACATGATTACATCACGTTCGGCCGTAGTCCTCGAAAGGAAGCTTCCCTTGTCTGGGCACGCGTAGACAATTCCAAACATGTCGCTTTCCCAGCGATGGTCCCCTATCCACGCGGAGGCTCCCCAAGCGTCAACAGAGTTGGCTTCCTCAAGAGGCTCATCACACCGTTGATAGAAGATCAAGGATCCTGCAAAGCCTCAGAGGACGCTAGAGGACAAGAACCACTTCCGCTATAAATACCCGCCAAGGGGTATGCATAGCGGTGTGGACTTTGAAGACTTTCTCTCAAGCTCTCCCGAAGCATTCAAGAACACGAACGAAGATCAAAAAGAACAAGTGAGCTTGAACCAAGAGAAAGGAAGTCCAACCACATCAAATCCAAAACAAACCACAAAATAGTTAGAGTTGTAGTTTGCCTTTCACAACGAATCGTGAAAGACGTGAGTGATAGCTTCCTTATAACTAAGAGAGTTAGGTTACTTTGTTAGGTGGAAAGGAGTGTTACTAGTGAGGCTAAGAACGGACGCTTAGCTCAGTGAAGTGTAACGACTCGCCTAAGTTGTAAGGACTTTCTCTTAATAAGATAAGGACGGCTATTGAAAATCCTCCAAGCGGTGGTAGAGGTTTACCCATAAGACTAGTTGGTCTTAGTGGGGTTCCTCTATAAATACTCGTGTCCATTATCTTATCTTGTTTCCTGTTAAGTCTAATTTCCGCTACACCTAAGGACGCCCTTAACCCAGTTAAGGACGCCTTCACCAACTGACTTACGATCCAACAGGGTGGATAGGGGAAATAGTAGGGCTAACGAAACAATGCCTCTATCACTTTAATGTCACGAACAAATGTCATGAATGCGGCCTTGACAAAGATACAATCTCAAGTTCTAGAGTTAGAGATGCATAGAGAAATCACACACAAATAAAAGAGAGGACAAAGTCCTAGAAAAAGAGGCTAAAGATGAAATCTCACTAGGTGCTCATTACCTAGAATCTCAACATTAGTCTACAACTTTAAGAGTCCACATGCTCATCCACATATAAGTCAAGGAAACAAGTCATGATCATGCAAGAAAATAAGGGCTTCATCCATCCAAGCAAAGATATGGAATTTTCCAAGTCAAGGATTTAACTATGTTGAAGACAAGGGATTCTCATTTAAGAAAATTTGATGGCATCCTATAATGCATGAAAATTTTGGCATTTTGACAATTTTTTCAATTTTTTTGGATTTTTAGCATGCAAATATAAAGCAAGACAAAAGTAAACATGAATGCAAGACAAGAAGTGAAACATGAAAGCATCTAACTAGCATGAAATCCCTCCCCCAAACTTAAACATCACATTGTCCTCAATGTGAAAATAAAAGCAAGAAAAGAGAGAAAAAAGACTCACTTGGTGTTCATTGTGGAAGAGGAGGTGGAGGAAAGTGAGTTTCCCACCATGATAGAGGAGGAAGACGCTCAAGTCGGTTGGAGAGGGCGGGCATAGTGGTGTTCAACGCTCCCAAACCTTGCTCAAAGCTATCAAATCTTGTGCTCAATCCATCTAAGCGGTTGTACACGCCATCAATTCGGGTGTTCATGCCCTCAATCTCATTTTAAAGGTAGTGGTTTGTTGGAGGGTTGGGTTGGGTCCATAGTGGCCATGAGAATGAGAGGAGCCACCTTGCTCGAAGTGCGTACTACCCGAGGGGAAGGTTATGGAAAGAGGGACTTTGGAGGGAATTTGGGCATCACCATCAAGTTCTTCATCATTATCATCCTCAAAATCCAAGTTGGGATTCTTTTGAAAATGATAATCAATTTGGCTCCGAGGGTGATCACAATCTTTCCTTGGGAATTTCCTATTGGCTCGGTTTTGCACATCGGTTCTATGGGGGCAAGGGAGAGGGGCTAGCCTAGGGACTAAGTGGGCACCGACATAGAAATAGCGATCACCATGCTTTTCAATTACCTTCATACTCACAAGCGTGGCATAGCTAAGAGGTTGCCCGGAAGACGAAAGACGAAGAGGAATGTCCTTCAAGCTTACTCCAAGTTCTTTGGCCAAATGAGTAACCAAACCCCCAATTACTATACTCCCTTTGTCTTTTCCACTAACATTCTCCAAATGCCCGAAAAGGAATCCGGCGGAGGAGAGAGCATTGCCGGAAGTTGCACTCCAAAGGAAAAGGAGCTCCTTGAAAGAGAGACCATTACCACAATCACCGCGGCCGAAAATTGTATTAGCCATGAATCTTTGAAAGACTCGGAAGCTTGGATTGTATATTCCGGTGGCTTTGGTTTTGGCGGGGCGGTAATCTTTATCATCATTTCCAATCATCTCAAAGAAATCTTTGGCATCGAAACCACTAACTTGGTTTTCATGAGAGGGCGAGGTAGTTGGCGGGTATCCAAATATGGCACTCAAGTTCTCTAAATTGAGCTCAAAGGGATTGTTTCGGAGTTGGAACTCGGCTATCCCGTACCTATCATGAGGAGTGGCATGAAGTTCCAAGGTACTTAGGAATTCTAGGGTGAGGGCGGGATATGTAGGTTCATCTAAGTGTATGAATCGGTCCCATCCTAACCGCGAAGCCAAGTAAACGACATCATTCCAAAATCCCAAAAACCGGGTTCCATCAAATTCCCGCTTCTTAAGAACATCAAAACGCCTCTTGTGTTCACTAATCTCAAGATGGATACGCAAATCCTTCGGAGAAGCATCCTTAAGCAATAAGGGGCGGCTAGACTCACGAGCTCTCTTTAGCTTTTTCTCTTTGGGAGCCATGAAGTTGTGCTAGGTACCTACACACCACAAGACAAGCAACCACCACAAGCACAAATAGCCAAATGTTATCGCGGCAAGGACAACCACAAGCAACAACCAAGCAAGCAAGCAACACAACCAAGCCACTACCTAGCAACACCAAGCAATACCCACAATTGACTCCAAATGCAAGAAATTTCAAGAATTTTCAAGCAAGCTCAACCTTCAATCAAGACAAATTTCAATTAAGCTCAATCAAATAGCAACAATCAAGCCATCATCATCACCCACAAGCAAATCAAACACCCAATTCACAAAAATCCCCAAATTTTACTCAAATCCCCCAAACTTGAATTTTAGCATGAAAATCCCCAAATTCAACCTAGGTCTTCAATTTTGATCAACAATTTGCACAATTTAGGCTAAGAGAAGCATGAATCTCTACCTAAATCCAACAAATTTGAACAAATTATACCCAAAATCCAAAATCTAGGTCTAAAAATTTCCAAGTAAAAGGGAAAGAGTTGGGTACCAAGAACACCAAGGGAAGTGAGGTGGAGGTCCGGCTGGGCTTGTTGAGGACGATGGCCGGCGCCGGGCGGAACTCCGGCGAGCTGGGCGGTGCGGAAACTGGCGGGCGACTCGAGTAGATGGGAGCGAGCGGGGCTGGCACAGGGCTGAGTGGGATGGAGAATGACGGCAGCGCGAGCAGTTGAGCGGAGCTCCGACGAGTTGGCTCGGTGGTGGGTATGGGAGTGAGTTGGGCAAGGAGGTGTGGTGGTGAAGGAGCTGGGCAGGCGCGGGTTGAAGAAGAAATGAAGAAGGGGGCTGAGAAACACGAGAAATGGGCAGAGACGCAAAGTCGGGCGAAGCGACCCGACCCGGCCCACGACCCGGGCTCCAACCCGACCGGCTCCGGGTCTGGTGTTCGCCCCCCTGTTTCGGTTTTTGTTCTCCATCGAACTCGGCCTGCGACCCGACCTACGACCCGACCTACGACCCGACCGGGTCCAAGCTTGCTTTCTTGTCCTGTTTTCTTGTTTTCGACCCCGTTTTCGACCCCACCAACGACCCGGGCGGGTCCACCTCTGGAATTCCATCTCCAAATTTTAGCATTTATTGAAATTAACCTACAAAACAAAGAAAAATGAGAAGAAAAGCTTGGGTTGTCTCCCAAGAAGCGCTTGTTTAAGGTCTTTAGCTTGACCATCTTGCCTTTCAAGTACTCGGATCGAGAAGATCAATGGATTTGCTCTTCTCAATCGGATTTCCCGCTATATATGCTTTTAGCCTTTGACCATTCACCTTGAAGACGTCTCCATTGTCATTGCAAATCTCAACCGCTCCATGTGGGTACACCTTGACAACTTTGAAAGGACCACTCCATCGGGACTTGAGCTTGCCCGGAATTAACCTTAGCCTCGAATTAAATAGCAAGACGAGATCACCTTCCTTGAAATCTCGTGGAAGGATATGCTTGTCATGCCATTTCTTTGTTCTTTCCTTGTAGATCCTAGCATTCTCATAGGCATCCAACCTTAACTCTTCAAGCTCTTGAAGTTGAAGCATTCGTTTCTCACCGGCTTCTTTCATGTCATAGTTGAACGACTTGATTGCCCAATATGCCTTATGTTCAAGTTCCACCGGAAGATGACAAGATTTCCCATAGATTAACCGGTAAGGTGTAGTACCAATAGGAGTCTTGAATGCCGTTCGGTAAGCCCAAAGAGCATCATCGAGCTTCATTGCCCAATCCTTTCGGGATCGGGACACCGTCTTCTCTAAAATGGCTTTGATTTCACGGTTAGAAACCTCAACTTGCCCACTTGTTTGCGGATGGTATGGAGTTGCTACCCGATGAGAGACGTCATACTTCCTCAATAAGCTCTCAAACTTCTTCTCAATTAAATGTGATCCGCCGTCACTTATGACAACTTTTGGAGTTCCAAACCTCGGAAAGATCACCTTATTGAAGAACTTGGACACCACTCGAGAGTCATTTGTTGGTGAGGCTATGGCTTCTACCCATTTAGACACATAATCCACCGCCAAAAGTATGTACTTGTTGTTGCAAGATGATGGATATGGTCCCATGAAATCAATGCCCCATACATAAACAATCTCAACCTCTGGAATGTTGTTTAAGGGCATCTCATTCCTTCTTGAAATGTTACCGGTTCGTTGACAAGAATCACAAGCGGAGATGAACCGATACACATCTTTGAACATAGAAGGCCAATAGAAACCGGATTGAAGGATCTTAGCAGTAGTCTTAGAGGAGCTAGAATGACCACCACAAGGCAATGAATGACAATGAGCAACAATACTCTCAACCTCATCCTCGGATATACATCTTCTAATCACTCCATCGGAACACCTTTTGAACAAGAAGGGTTCACTCCAATAGTAGTGTCTCACATCGGCAAAAAACTTCTTCCTTTGTTGCCAAGTCAAACCATGAGGCACTTCATTGCAAACTAGATAGTTAACAAAGTCGGCATACCAAGGAACCGGCAATGAAGCAAGCTTGAGGACTTCATCGGTCACCCCAAAAAGGTGATCATCCGGGAAAGAGTCATCTATAGGCATATCATCATGAACCGCCTTTTCATGTGTGACTCGGGCAAAGTCGTTGTTCCCTTATAAAAAATAAATCCCAAACAGGCAAACAAAAGTATAGTAGGCAAGCAAGGGGTCGAACCCAAAGGAATCAGTTTTATTCAGATTTTATGGTTTTCATGTAAGTAATCAAAAGGGGGGTTTTAAAAGTCGGTTTCAATCAAAGGTTATCAAGCTGAGTTTATCCAATCAATTCCACTTTATTAATCCGTTGATCATGAATTCATCCACCTCTTTATATGCCTAGGTCAATTCCAATCCCAATCATTAGCAATCGCAAGTCCACGGTCCAAGCAATTCTATAACCCTAGGCAAGGACGCTTAACCTAGAATTAGCATAGAGCACAGGGATATTAGGAAGTCAAATCATGCAATCAAGCTACGAGTCTCATGCACAATTAAACCATTGAATACTCTTCCCTAAACTAGTCCACGGTCCTAGAATAGAGTTGTTTCGAGAAATAGGAAAGATGCATAGACAACAACCAATCCTAAATCAAACGATAGATCTAAGTCAATCAAACAAGTTGATCAGGCTCATAAAATCAAACATAGATCATGGGATGAAGCACAAGATTATCAATAAAGACCTAGGGATAAAGAGATTACCAGAATTTCACAACTTCATAATAAAGCTTCCTTGATTGAATAAACTCAAGAGGAGAGTTAGTTCTCCATTACAAAGAAAACTTTAATCTTTATTGAAAGACAATTGATTGACAAGTAAATTGGATATCCTAAAAACCTAGAAAGGTTCCCCTTATATAGCCCCAAAGATCAACCTTTTCGGACTAAATAAGATAGGAAACCGAAAGATAAGAAAGGAAACAAGATAAAAGCGGTGAAATCTCGTCCGCTTGAAAGTCGGTCGAACCGCGACCGCGGCACCAACACCGCGCCCGCGGCGGCCTTCAAATGGTCAAGTCCGAGTCGGCTTCTACCGCAACCGCGTCATAGGCAGTGCGACCGCGGCCTTCATGGGTCTTGGTTGGTTCGCTCTTTCACGCCACCGCGCCCACGTCATAGACAACGCGACCGCGATATCCATGCAGTGGCGAATCTTCGTCTTTAAGCTCTTTAACTCTTGATTCTTCATACTTTGTGTCTTCGGTCTTCATATTACAATAACGCTCAAAACTAACCTAAACACTCTCAATATAGCTCTAAAATACAAGAGTTATCCTATACAAAATAGGCCGAATCAAATTCCCCCATACTTATATCTTGCTCGTCCTCGAGTAAGCTCAAAACAAATATAACAAGGTAGCACATCTAAGATCTCAGGAAATACAAGGGAAGATAAAAACACTCAACTCACAACCCGAACCCAAAAATAAAGAAATCATGAGCATATAACAATGAAGCTCTAACACACACCTCACAACAAGATATAACACTCAAGTTCTAAAAAGTGTAGAGCAACCTAGGATCTACCCAAATCTAACATGTAAGCTCCAAAGTACCCAAGCAAGAATGATTCTAAAACACTCAAATTTTACCGCTCAATTCTGCTTAGGCGTCCTTTCGGGTTTTCACCTAACCGCTCTTTTCATTTTTCAATAGGGTGTGCTCACAAATACTTACAACTCTCATAAACCTCATATTACCCCAGCCTAATGCTGGTCCGGGTTACCTTCTTATTACATGAGCCGCCCTTTCGGGTTTTCGACTCATCCCAGGATTTAAATGCCTTTTTTCAATTTTTATGGCTTTTTCTATCTTTTTTCTTTTCTTTCTTTCTTTATTATGCAAAAAGTATGGTGCAAGTGCTCCATGAAAAGAAGAAAATCAAAAATCTGAAGCAAATCTCTAACTAAGCTAACTAGGATAAGCGAATGTGAGTACTCCTTCCCCCATACTTAAATCCTTCATTGTCCTCAATGAAGCAAAGAGAAAGGTATATCAGAAGACTCGCTCACAGACGAATGAGGAGAGGTGGAATGAAGAACTCTTCAAAGGTGGTAGAAGAATGGAAGAAAACTATGGAATCCCGTTCTGTAGGCATACCGCGGGCGCGGCACTAGGGGCGCGGGCGCGGAATTGATGCAGAGAGCGAAGTCATCCTCGGGTGGTCACCGCGGGCGCGACTGCTGAAGCGCGGGCGCGGTTCTTGTGCAGGAACAACATCTTGACTTCATCTCTAAAAGCGTGATGTGTAAGCAACCGTCGTATCTTGGCTCGTCTTCTTGGAAGATGGATCAATACTCGAACTCGAGCCGTGGAGAAGAGAACTCCCGGGGAAACAAAGCTCCCCCATACTTAGGCTTGACACATAGCCAAAGAATGGATGTACAAAGATGAATGGAAAGAAGAAATAGAAGGTGGAAAGAGAGAAGATAGAAAAGAATGGATATAGATGGATGGAAAATATAGAGATAGAATGAGACCAAAAAGTCCTTTTTTTTGTTCTTTTTTTTTAATAATAAAAACAAGCTAAAACCGAGACGCAGTGTGGTTGCCACGAGCACGGGCTAGTACCTGTTCGTCGGGATGGGTTCTGGTGCTCTACCGCGGCCGCGGTATGGCTGCCGCGAGCGCGGTTTTGCACCAGAATGTCCTTTCGGACCTAGTACCTGCATGTTAGCTAGAAAAACAAATAAGTCCTAAGCTAGGAATGGAAAAAACAATCTATCTAATCCTTGGGTTGCCTCCCAAGCAGCGCTTTTGTTTAACGTCGTTGGCTCGACGTGGATACGATCAATATGGGTCCTCATCAACATCAATTCGGACCGTGTTGCCACCATGAGATATGGAAAGAGATCCATTGGCAACGTCAATGACCGTATTGGTGGTTTTCATGAATGGACGACCTAGTAAGAGAACCGGGTCGTACCGTCCCTCGCCTATCTCCATCACATAAAAATCTGCAGGAAAGATCAAACCCCGCACCTACACTAGAACATCCTCAACTAACCCTTTCGGGCGCACATTAGAGTGGTCAGCCAATTCAATAACAATATCGGACTTCTTTAAAGGACCAAGGCCTAACCTATCATATATGCAAGCTGGAAGAACATTAATGGAGGCACCTAAATCTAGCATAGCACGCTCAATTTTAGTTTCTCCAATAGTGACAGGGACGGTGAATCTTCCTGGGTCTGAGCATTTTTTAGGTAATTGCTTTTGGAGTAGGGAATTACAAGTCTCAATTTTGCTATCCTGCGTCTTTTCAACTAGAGCTACCTTTTCAATCTAAGGACTAGTCCTATTCTTTCTTTTTATGGTGCATAGCTCTTTCATGAATTTAGCAAAACGAGGGACACTTTGGATGAGATTAAGGAGAGGAACATTTACGCAACAATTGGCGAAGGTCTCGAAGAGTTCCTTGTCATGTGCCGGCTTCCTTGTGTCCTTGAGAGCATCGAGAAATGGAGGAGAGGGCTTGAAAGAATCCAATGGTGGAAGGGGTTGAGCCACATAACCATCGTCCTCTTCTGCTGCTACAGCTCGGTTCCGTCTAGGAGAGCTCGGGCGAGGAGGCGAATAGTTCTTGAAAGCATAATCGAGTAAAGCTTCAAAATTCCACTCGGCCTCCTTACCGCGGGCGCGGCCCGGACTCCGCGGTCGCGGCTCGCTACGCCTCTCTTGGTCCGAGTCTCTGTTGAAATTTCGCGGGCGCAGAGGGGAGTGCGCGGGCGCGGAATTTCAACAAAGACTTGATCTTCATGTACTGCCGCCCCGGCGCGATCGCGTCTAGGGGAACGTGGTCGCAGTTCGTCACTAGTGGGTGATTCCCGACTCGCCAATACTCTACCGCTCCTCAAATTCATGGCACTGACGTTCTCTTTGTGACTAAGCGGTTGAGAGGGAAGTTTCCTGGAATCCTTAGACTCGAGCCTATTGATCATAGTGGCAAGTTGGCTCAGCTGAGTCTCAAGATTCTTTACAACAGCTCTCGTCTCCTGGTTCTCCTTCAAGAGGGTGGTAATAGTATCATTCTGAGACGGAGCAGGCGCTCTCGGGGCATAGTTATTAGACCGAAACTGTTGTTGTTGGCCCTAAGGAGCGTACTGCTGCTGCTGTTGTGGTGGGTCTTGCTGCTGCTGATCGCTCCACCTTAGATTAGGATGATTCGCCCACCCTGGATTGTAGGTATTAGAGTAAGGATCACTCCGGGGTCGGGGCGCTCCATAATTGCCTATAGCATTGACCGACTCCTCGGTCTCTTGAATAGTAGGGCACTGATCCGTGTGGTGGCTCGCATGATAACAAAGACCGCAAGTCGTTGTTCCCTTATCAAAAATAAATCCCAAACATGAAAAAAAAAGTATAGTAAGCAAGCAAGGGGTCGAACCCAAAGGAATCAATTTTTCATATTTTATGGTTTTCATGCAAGTAATCAAAAGGGGGGTTTTAAAAGTCGGTTTCAATCAAAGGTTATCAAGCTGAGTTTATCCAATCAATTCCACTTTATTAATCCGTTGATCATGAATTCATCCACCTCTTTATATGCCTAGGTCAATTCCAATCTCAATCATTAGCAATCGCAAGTCCACGGTCCAAGCAATTCTATAACCCTAGGCAAGGACGCTTAACCTAGAATTAGCATAGAGCACAGGGATATTAGGAAGTCAAATCATGCAATCAAGCTACGAGTCTCATGCACAGTTAAACCATTGAATACTCTTCCCTAAACTAGTCCACGGTCCTAGAATAGAGTTGTTTCGAGAAATAGGAAAGATGCATAGACAACAACCAATCCTAAATCAAACGATAGATCTAAGTCAATCAAACAAGTTGATCAGGCTCATAAAATCAAACATAGATCATGGGATGAAGCACAAGAGTATCAATAAAGACCTAGGGATAAAGAGATTACCAGAATTTCACAACTTCATAATAAAGCTTCCTTGATTGAATAAACTCAAGAGAAGAGTTAGTTCTCCATTACAAAGAAAACTCTAATCTTTATTGAAAAAGACAATTGATTGACAAGTAAATTGGATATCCTAAAAACCTAGAAAGGTTCCCCTTATATAGCCCCAAAGATCAACCTTTTCGGACTAAATAAGATAGGAAACCGAAAGATAAAAAAGGAAACAAGATAAAAACGGTGAAATCTCGTCCGCTTGAAAGTCGGTCGAACCGTGACCGCGGCACCACCACCGCGCCCGCGGCGGCCTTCAAATGTTCAAGTCCGAGTCGGCTTCTACCGCGACCGCGGCCTTCATGGGTCTTGGTTGGTTCGCTCCTTCACGCCACCGCGCCCGCGTCATAGACAACGCGACCGCGATATCCATGTAGTGGCGAATCTTCGTCTTTAAGCTCTTTAACTCTTGATTCTTCATACTTCGTGTCTTCGGTCTTCATATTACAATAACGCTCAAAACTAACCTAAACACTCTCAATATAGCTCTAAAATACAAGAGTTATCCTATACAAAATAGGCCGAATCAATGTGGAGTGAGTCTAGAAAGATGATCGGCAACCGAATTTTCCGCTCCTTTCTTGTCCCTAATTTCCAAGTCAAACTCTTTAAGGAGGAGAATCCATCGAATCAATCTCGGCTTTGCTTCCTTCTTACTCAAGAGATACCGGATAGTGGCATGATCGGTGTACACAATGACTTTAGCTCCCACCAAATAAGACCGGAACTTCTCAAAAGCATAGACAATAGCAAGTAGCTCTTTCTCGGTGGTAGCATAGTTCACTTGAGCATCATCAAGAGTTTTGCTAGCATAGTAGATGGCATGAAGCTTGTTGTCTTTTCTTTGTCCCAAAACTGCCCCTACCGCAAAATCACTAGCATCACACATAATCTCAAAAGGAAGGTTCCAATCCGGAGGTTGAATAATAGGGGCCAAAGTCAAAGCTTGCTTTAACCTGTGAAAACTTTCAAGACACTCATGGGAAAAGTTAAATTCAACATCTTTAAGCAAGAGATTGGTAAGAGGCTTGGCTATCCTAGAGAAATCCTTAATGAATCTCCTAAAAAATCCGGCATGTCCTAGGAAACTTCTCACACCCTTAACCGAAACGGGCGGTGGCAACCGCTCAATGGCCTCTATCTTAGCTCTATCAACCTCAATCCCACGGTTAGAAACTAGATGTCCTAGAACAATCCCCTCACTCGCCATGAAATGACATTTCTCCTAATTCAACACAAGGTTAGCTTCTTCACATCTTTGTAGCACCTTTGACAAGTTAGTCAAGCAAGAGTCAAAAGAAGTACCATAAACCGAAAAGTCATCCATGAAAACTTCCATAATATCCTCAATAAAATCAGAAAATATAGCCATCATGCATCTTTGAAAAGTAGCGGGAGCATTACACAATCCAAATGGCATTCTCCTATATGCAAAGGTGCCATAAGGGCATGTAAAAGTGGTCTTTTCTTGATCATCCGGATGAAATGGAATTTGAAAGAAACCACTATACCCATCTAAGTAACAAAAATGAGAATGATGAGTTAATCTTTCTAGCATTTGATCAATGAAAGGGAGAGGGAAATGATCTTTACGGGTTGCTGAGTTCAATTTCCTATAGTCAATGCACATTCTCCAACCCGTGATTGTTCTCTTAGGAATCAACTCATCCTTTTCATTCTTTTCTACCATCATCCCACATTTCTTAGGAACCACATGAATAGGACTAACCCAATTACTATCGGAAATAGGATAAATAATGCCGGCATCTAGCAATTTTAGCACTTCCTTTTTCACTACTTCTATCATATTTGGGTTAAGTCTTCTTTGATGCTCAATTGAGGGTTTATGGTCATCCTCCATTAAAATCCTATGCATGCACAATGAGGGACTAATTCCTTTAAGATCATCAATAGTATATCTAATGGATTTTCTATGCAACCTAAGCTCATGCAACAATTTAACAATATCAACATCACTTAGATTTGCATTAACAATCACCGGATAAGTAGAGTTGAATCCTAGGAATTCATACCTCAAAGTAGAAGGGAGTGGCTTCAAATCCACCTTTGGAGCACCATTTTGATCATCCTTGAGCTTTTGATCATCTTTCACTAACACCTCGGCCACAACATTTGGATCCTCACATGTTGAACTCAAATCCTCAACCACACTAGCAAGGAGATCACCTTTCTCCACATGATGGACACTAGAAGTCAAGCAAAGCTCCAATGGGTCCTTGGAGGTAATAGACATCAAAGAGCCATGAACTTCCCCATCTATGACATCTAACTTGCAATCATCATCCTCACAAAGGGGTTGTTTCATAGCCTTGGAGAAATTAAACTCAATCTTCTCTTCACCAATAGTGAAAGAAAGGACTCCCCGTTTCACATCAATCAAAGTGCCGGCGGTAGCTAGACAAGGTCTCCCCAAGATTATCGGGACGGGCATGTCGGCATCAATATCAAGGACCACAAATTCCACGGGAATGAAGAATTTCCCAATCCGGATCGGCATGTCCTCAATAATCCCTATAGGCCTAACCGAAGATCTATCCGCCATGTAGAGAGTTATCCCAATCGGTCTAGGCTTTCCCAAGTCTAACTCCTCACAAATTGAGAGCGGAATAATACTCACACTAGCACCCAAATCATACCATGCATCATAGAAAGTATTGCCGAAAAAAATAGGGACGGAGAAAATACCCGGATCCTCAAGTTTCGGTGGAAGTTTGTTTTGAAGAATTGCACTACACTCTTTGCTCAAGGAAATGGATTGGCAATCATCCAACTTTCTCTTTTTGAAGAGGATCTCCTTCAAGAATTTCACGTAGGAAGGCATTTGTTTCAAAGCATCGGTGAAGGGAATGTTGATGTAGAGTTTCTTCAAGACGTCCACAAACTTCTTATATTGAAGGTCGAGTTGAGCTTGAGCTCTCCTTTGAGGAAAAGGAAGAGGTGGCTTATAAGGTGGAGGAGGAACATATGGTACGTGGATCTCTCTCCTCGGTGACCACCTCATTGGGCTCTTTAGAAACCTCTTGTTCCTGATGCGCCCCTTCATTCACTTTTGGGGCTTCTCTTGGTGGAAGATTTTCAAGCTCCCTTCCACTTCTAAGGGTCACGGCATTCACTTGCCCTTTTGGGTTGGCCTCGGGTTGACCGGGAAGTTGACCAATGGGTCTAGGAGCATTCAAGGCGGTTTGAGCAAGTTGGTTTTCTAGCATTTTCATGTTTTTCCCTTGATTGCGGACATCCTCGGCAAGTTGGTTTACCGTGGTAGCCATGTTCTCAACAAGAGTCTCCAATGAAGACTTTGGTTTCGGGGCTTGAGGGACATGTGGATCTTGTTGATTGAACCCCGGTGGACCTCTAGGTTGGGCTTGGTTTGGGATGTAGGAAGAGGAAGAGGGGTTGGTGTAGTTGTTGTAAGAGAAGTTTGGGTGTTTGGCCCAATCGGGATTGTAGGTGTTGGACTAAGGGTCATTCCTCGGTCCCCGGTTGTAGTTGCCCATCTAACTCACTTCACCTTCAATCTCTTCCCCTTGAGCTAGATAAAGTTAACAAGCCGAGATTGTGTGATTCCCCGACCCACAAAGTTGACAATTAGCCTTGGAAGTCGGTTTCACAACGGAAGCGGTCTCAAGTTGTTTGATCTTTTGAGTGAGCATGTCAAGTTGAGCCTTCAATTGAGTAGTCTCATCAACCTCATAAATACCGGCATGCTTCTTCACACTAGGAGCGGCTCGCTCATCGGAGTAATTGTGCGAATGCAAGGCGGTTTTCTGAATCAAATCTCAAGCATCAACCTCTTGAAGGTTGGAAAGGCCCCCTCCGGACGAGGCATCTAATAGCAATCTCGTTGAGCAATCAATGACATTGTAGAAGACATCAATTAGAGCTATCTTGGATTGCCTATGGTGTGGACACAACACTAGCAATTCTTTGAATCTTTCCCAAGTCTCAAAGAAGGATTCCCCGTCTTTCATCTTGAAATTACATATTTGTTGTCTCATCTCGGAGGTCTTCTTTGGCGGGAAGTACTTGTTTAAGAAAGTGGATGCCAACTCGTCGCATGTAGAGATAGAATTTTGGGGAAGAGTTTTTAACCAAGTTTTAGCCTTGTCTCTAAGAGAGAAAGAAAAGGCCCTCATTCTAAGTGCATCTTGAGAAACGTCATGGATTTTTACGGTGTCCATCAATTCCAGAAAGGTAGTGAGATGTTGATGAGGATTCTCGGAAGGAAGACCCCCAAATTGGTTTTGTTGGACCATATTGATCAAAGAGGGCTTCAATTTAAAGTTTCGAGCACGGACCTCGGGAAAAACAACACCGGACACTGGACCAAACTGAGCGGGTCTCATATAATCAGCCAAAGTTTGAGGTCTTTGCCCATTGACTTGAGCGGCTTGGTTCTGATTCTGAGTTAACTGAGCAATCTGAGCATTAGCGGCGGCTAACTGATTCTGAAGAGCAACAAAGGCGTTTTGCAAAGCTTGAGCTTGTTGAACCTCGTCCGCCATATCTAGAGATCTTTGTGCACGGAGTTTCTTGCGAAAAGTACGCTCAATTTCGGGATCAAAATCAACAAGAGGAGCGCTCAGGACTCTTTGCATAAACAACCGAACACCTCTGAAATCACAAACAAAAGAAAACAAATTAAATAACAAAAAGGACCTAGTCTACCAGTTGTAGGAAACAACCAAAACTAACTAAAGTCCCTGGCAACGGCGCCAAATACTTGATAGACTACTAGACCAATACCGCAAGTGCACGGATCGCGTAGTACCAAGGTTTCGAATCTCTAGGACTTTAGTAGAGTTAGTGAACCGACAATCAAAGTAGCTAGGCTAATATGAAGCAATTTGGGATTGAAATAAAAGAACTCAAATAACAACTAAGTAAAAGGAGAAAGCAACAAACAAAATGATGCAAGTTTACAATGGGAAAGGCAATCCTATGATCTAAGTACTCACACTATGGATCAAAGTAGCCATTTGCAAGCATACATGAATAAAGATCAAATCATGGTTTGGAGGCATCTACCTAGAATCAATGTCTAATCCTATCGAATTAAACAAATCGTACCTAGATTACGACAATCATCCACTTTCGTGGCTTGACATGCAAACTAGGCTCTAGCCTCTCATCCACCATCATGGCTTGAGTGAGCTTGTCCAACTCAAGCCCTCTATCGGTAGGTCAACCTCTCAAGAATTCCCAAATCAATTCTCATTTAAAAGGGAAATCAATCAATCAATCCTATAGTTCAAGCTAGAGAGGAGGTCTCTCAACACAAGTCCCTAGCCTATCTCCCTATTGACAACCTAACCTTTCGGTTCAAATCATCAACAAGCCTCAAATCGCAAGCAATTTGGCATTAAGCATGTAGGATTGACACAAACCACAATTCCAATCTCAATTCAAGCAAGCATTTCAAGGCTACCTAGAATCCATAGGGTTTTCCCAAATCCTAGGATTTGGGTGTTTAGCAATCCATGGAGAACAAGAGAAAAGAAGAAGAGATGAGAAAATTCATACCAATAAACATTGTATTGATTGAAAAGGCAAATCTCCAACAAAATCCTTCAATCTCTCAAGAACACCAAAGAGCTTTAATGAAAATTCTAGAGGTCCTAAATTGGGTAAAAGTTGCTTTCTAAAAGGAGGAAGACGGCTTATGTACAACCCTAAAGGAAACAAGGCTAAAACGGGAAAAAGGGGACACGGCGGTGTGACCCGGGGTCCGACCCGGCCCGTGACCCGACCGGGTCCGACTCTGGAAAACGCCACACGCACAACGCTAAGGCAAACTGCCTCGACCCGGGTGCCGACCCGGCCCGTGACCCGTCCGGGTCGGAGGCTATGTTCTTGCGCTTTGCTCGGCTTGGCAACGCAGCCCGACCCGGTCCACGACCCGGCCCGTGACCCGGCCGGGTCCAAGGCTGCGGCCTCGGGTTTGGTTGCCTTTCCCTCGGTTCTTCGGGTTTCATCTTGATCGGCTTTCGGTTTGATTCTTGGGCGTCTTCTCGGCCTCTTCTTGACTTTGTCTTCGAGCTCTCGTCGCCTCCTTGAGTCCTCTTGATCTCCAACACTCCATTCACTTCCAAATCTCCTAAAATTCACAATGAACAAAGCGTAGAGTCCGAACCGAGCGACTAAACCGAAAACAACTAAAAAGCTAACTTAAAAGAGAGAAACGCAAACCGAAAGCTACGAAACGTGACCTAATGCACATCCTAAACATGAACTAAATGCAAGCCATCAGATGTCCTAAAACTATCCCTTCTTTAACCATGAAATGACATTTCTCTCAATTAAGCACTAGGTTCGTTTCCTCACATCTAGCTAGAACCCTATCCAAATTAGCTAAACAAGCATCAAAAGAGGAACCGTAGACCGAAAGATCATCCATGAATTTTTCTACTATTTCCTCAACCATGTCGGAGAAGATAGACATCATGCACCTTTGAAACGTTGCCGGAGCATTGCACAAGCCAAAAGGCATGCGTCTATAGGCAAATGTTCCATAGGGACATGTAAAAGTCGTCTTCTCTTGATCATCAAGATGAATAGGAATTTGCCAAAATCTACTATACCCGTCAAGGTAGCAAAAGTATTCATGTTGTGCCAATCTTTCAAGAACTTGGTCTATAAAAGGAAGGGGAAAATGATCCTTACGTGTGCCACTATTTAATTTTCGATAATCAATGCACATGCGCCATTTTGTAGTGGTTCTAGTAGGAATCATTTCTCCTTTCTCATTTTGCACAACGGTTAGCCCACCCTTCTTAGGAACTACATGCACGGGACTCACATATTTACTATCCGAAATTGGGAAGATGATTGCCGCAATCAACATCCTAAGTATCTCACTCTTAACCACTTCTTTCATATTAGGGTTTAATCTCCTTTGTGGTTCAATAGTTGGTTTATGGTTGTCCTCCATGTAAATCCTATGCATGCAAATTGAAGGTGAAATTCCCTTTAATTCCTCTAATGAATACCCTAAAGCTCCTCCATGCTTCCTTAAGACCTCTAACAACTTAGACTCTTCCTCATTATTCAAATTGGCATTTATAATCACGGGCAATGAAGAGTTAGGGCCAAGGAATGCATACCTCAAGTCCTTTGGAAGCTCCTTGAGCTCATGGGATGGTTCCGGTGGTGCTTGGGCTTCCTCCGTTTCGGCCTTGAACACCTCCAAGTAGGTCATTCCATCTTCCACTTTCTCACTCTCCACCATGTTGACAACTAATCCCTCATTGGTCACTTCAACTCCATGAGGTGGTGGGATGGCTTTCAACTTTAGCTCTCTTGCCTTTGGCTTGTTAGATATAGCCTCCCATTACACTCCTCTTGGAAAAGATTGGATCATTTTGGCTTCTCTATGCAAAGCTTCCTTCGAAGTTGGATTAAAGGAGAACTCGAGCTCCACTCCTCCAAAATCAAGGGACAAGTGACCTTTCTTGACGTCGATGATGGCTCCCACCATAGCTAGGAAGGGTCTTCCAAGAATGATAGGCTCACCCGGTACTTCTAGCATGTCAACCACAACAAAGTCCGTCGGGACATAATGACCCTCTAGACACACCGGGTAATCCTCCACCACTCCAATCGGCTCAATTGATGTTCCATCGGCTATGATCAATCTCATGTTAACCGGAGCGATGAGTCCCATGGCGGTAGACTTCCATATTGTGTAAGGTGTGACGCTAGTGCTTGCTCCGAGATCGCACAAGGCTTGGAACTTCCGAGACCCTACTCCAACGGTAATTGCAAATCTCCAAGGGTCTCGCAATTTTTGAGGTAACTCCAAGATTTTCACCTCGTCTTGCATTTCCACTATCGACCTCTTCTTGCTCAAAATCTCTCTCAAGAACTTGGCATATGAAAGCATCTCATTTAGGGCATCGGTGAATGGGATGGTTATGTTCAACCCTTGCAAAAACTTCAAGAATCTCTTGAACTTGCCCTCTACAACTTCCTTGGGCTTCTTTAATGGGTAAGGAAGAGTTGTGCTGCCTTGATTCTTGTTCGAATCGACTTCCTTGGACCGGTTTGGCTCACTCTCATCCTTCTCTGCTCGGACCGATGTAGGCTCAATGTCGGTCCCGATGTTGTGGTCCTCGATTTGGGGGCAGAGCAACGACTGGGGTGTCGGACCGACTTCAGGGCATGTCGGGCCCGATGTCCTTTCTTCCTCGGTCCTAGGCAGGGGACCTCCTCTAACTCTTGGCTCGATATCCTGGTACGTCGGGCCCGATGTTCTGGGTAACTCGGTCCGACTCTCTTCTCTTGTTCTTGGCACATGTGGCTCGGGTAGACTCCGACCACTCCTCAACCCAATAGCTCGAACTTCATTTTGGTTTTGTGGGGCACGGGGATTCTCCTCGGGTCGGCCCGGGAGTCTCCCATTCTCTCTCGGAAGTTGAGTTGCAATGTGAACAAATTGGTTGTCAACTTGTCTTCTCCATACACCAAACTCCTTGAATTGGGTGCTCACCTCATCAACTCGCCTCTCAACATTGTTGAATTGAGTTTTCAAGAATTTGAACTCGCCTCTCATCTCTTGTGCCCATTATAGAGTTTGTTCATAAAACCCCGGAGGTAGGTACGGTAGTGGTGGTTGGGCCCTTAGCTCGTTTTGGTTGTAGTTGTTGTTGTAGCCATTGGCTTGGCCTTGGTTCCACCGTCCATTTCCTCCATTGTTAAAGTTGGCTCCATTGTTGAAGTTGGCTCTTCCTCCATAGTTCCTTTGAACAAAGTGTGCCTCCTCGATTTGCTCGGCCAAGCGAACTTGGCGTTCGTTGGGACACTCTTGAGCAACATGCTTGAGAGATCCACATTCTTCACATGCCCTTGAGGTTTGCTTGAAATGACTCACTTGCCTCCTCAATTTGGTCAACTCATCCTCAAGAAATTGGAGCCTCACATTTTTGTCAATTTCCTCACTCTTCGGGTCATAGAGCCTCCTTGTACCATCTCATTGGACTCTTGCCTCCTTGTTGACTTGGCTCACCCCGTACATGGCTTCATAGTCGGAGAGTTTATCAAGTAACTCCCATGCTTGCTCCGGGGACAAGTCGATGAACCCACAATCGGTGTGGAGGTTCAACTTGTCCTTGGTGGCTGGGTTGATTCCTTGGAAAAATATGACTTGGAGAACATAAGGTTGTTGCCCATGGGTTGGACATTGCCTCAATATTCTCTTGAACCGATCCCAAGCCTTAAAGAGTGGCTCATTTGCTCCTTGTTGGAAACTTGCTAACTTCCTCCTAAGCTCCGTTGTTTTTGTTGGTGGGAAGAACTTCATCAAGAATGCCTCGTTGAGAGCCCGCCATGTTGTGATCGATCTAGGAGCTTGGCTCTCGAGCCAATGTGCCGCCTTGCCTCCTAGAGACCATTTGAAAGCTTTGAGTAGTACGTACTCTAGCGTCTCTTCATCCGTCGAGATAGTCTCACACATATCCTTGAACCTCTTCACATGCTCAATCGGACACTCATTTGGTCGCCCTTCAAACTGGTCCCTCTTGATAAGTGATATGAATTGAGCCTTGATCTCGAAATTCTTTGAGACCTCCGGTAAGACAATGGCCGGCTTCGGCACCTTCAACTCCGGATGCATGTATTGGCGTGCATTCCGGGGTTGGGTGTTGAGATGAGCCTCCAACCTCAATCTTTCCTCACGCTCTCTCCTCACTTCGGCATTCCGGTTTTCCATCTCAAGTTGCATACGAGCCATGTCGGCCCTCATCCTAGCAACCTCATCATCATGTAGTGCTTGGTTCTCCATTCTCTTCTTCTTTCGGGCTTGTTTGATGATGCTTTCCGGGTTACTCACAAAGTCGAACTCAAGTATTCCTCGGACGGAACGAACTTGCATACACCTATAAACAAAAACACAAACAAAACCGATTTAAAACAAACAAGGGGTTTGGGCTAATCTCTCATCTAAATCACTACAAAATCAAAGGCTCAACAAAAGTGGTACCTCAAGCAAGTAGAACTCCCCAGCAACGGCGCCAAAATCCTGATCGGCCCGGATTGGGGGGTCAAAATTCAATTAATAACAGAACCCCGTAGTAGTACAAGGTAGGGTGTCGAACGCTCGGGAGTTCGTTCATTGAGTGCACGAAAAAGACTTAAAAAGGGAAAAGAAAGGGTAAAAACAAGGAAAATTAAAGGAAACCTCTCGGGACCGACATAGGTCACTTCGGCCCGAGATGGATTGACGAAAGTTTGTACGGGACCGTCACTGATGAACGTCGGGCCCGAGGTCTAGGAATGTCGAACTAGGCAAAATGGGAGAGATCGGTCTTGGGTTTTTGGGTTCCTTCTCTAACTAGATATGGGTAATTTCACCCCAAATCAGCCACTAAGTGTTGATCCTTGTAGAATCGAGGTTGTTTGCCTTCGATCCCGCCACTCTACATATCGACCCTAATGAATTTTACCTCCCATTTCGATACAAGGTCAAGCGATGGGCAAAAGATTGCTTTCACTCACTCTTGCCTAACACTAGCCCTTGATCCCTTGCTTTCCCAAGAGATTGTAGCTCTATGTAGAGTGGATTCCTAGATTAAGCACTCAAAGCTATGGAATTGGGGGTTCAAACCCAACCTAGCTAGAGGTCTCCCCCATAGCCCAAGACCAATGGAATCTACTCCATAAGGCTAGAGTAACAAGCAATCAAATAACAAGGCAAACAAATCTCAATCATCCAAATCAAAGCAAAGCCAAATTTCATTCAAATCAAAGGGCAATCACAAAATCCAAATCCAAATCCACAATTTGCAAATCAAAACAAGTTCAAACTCACAATTCTTCCCTAGATCTACTATCCTTTAATCTACACTTCGCCGACTTGGACCGACACGGAGCAACCTCGGGCTTGACTTGCCACACCTCGGTCCGGGTCTCCATGAGTCGATCTCGGGCCCGAGTTGCTGGGCACCTCGATCCTGGCCTCGGTCCTCTTCTCTTCTTGGCTTTTCTTGAGCTCCTCTTCATTTATTGCTTGGCTCTTCCGCTCCTTTGTGCTCATGCCTTGCTCCTCCTTGGGGATTCCTTCCGAAACTTCCTTAAATCATGCCAAATTACCTACAAAATGCAACAAATTCGCATAGTCTCCGAATCTCATAGAAAATCGGAATCTAAGCTAAAAAGGAACAAAACTAACAAAGAAAGGAACAAAAGACACCTATTTACATGGGAAATTAACCACTAAAACACCGCCAAAATGAGAGACATCATTAGGATTTAATCTTCTTTGTGGTTCAATAGTGGGTTTATGTTTGTCCTCCATATAAATCCTATGCATGCAGATTGAGGGAGAGATTCCCTTTAATTCCTCTAATGAATAGCCTAAAGCTCCTCTATGTTTCCTTAGAACCTCTAACAATTTAGACACCTCTTCTTCATTTAATTTAGCATTTATGATTACGGGCAAAGAAGAATTGGGACCAAGAAATGCATATCTCAAATCTTTTAGAAGCTCCTTGAGCTCTTGAGGTGGTTCTGGTGGTGCTTGAACTTCTTCCTTCTCGACCTTGAACACCACCAAATAAGTCATCCCTTCCTCCAATTGCTCATGCTCAATCATGTTGATGGCTAGACCTTGGCTCTCTATTTGAACTTCTCGAGGTGGTTGAATGACCTTCATCTTAAGCTTTCTTGCCCCTTGCTTCTTAGAAATGGCCTCCCATTGTAATCCATTTAGAAAATCTTGGATCATTTTGGCTTCGTTGTGCACGTCTCCCTTTAGAGTGGGCCTAAAGGAAAACTCAAGCTCTACTCCTCCAATGTCAAGAGACAAATGACCCTTCTTCACATCAATGATTGCCCCCACCGTAGCAAGTAAAGGTCTCCCTAATATAATCGGTTCACCCGACACTTCTATCATGTCTACCACAACAAAGTCTATTGGGACATAGTGACCTTTAATGCACACCGGGTAATCCTCTACAATCCCAATTGGCTCAATAGAAGACCCATCCGTTATTGTAAATCTCATGCTGACCGGAGCTATGAGACCCATGGATGTGGATTTCCATATGGTATAAGGAATGATGCTCGTGCTTGCTATGAGGTCACACAAGGCTTGCAAGTTTTGAGACCCCACACCAATGCTGATAGCAAAGCGACCGGGATCTCCTAGCTTTTGCGGTAACTCCAAGGTCTTGACCTTATCTTGCATTTCTACAATCGACCTCTTCTTGCTCAAGATCTCCTTTAAAAACTTGGCATAGGACGCAATCTCACTCAATGCATTGGTGAACGGGATAAAGATGTTCAAACCTTGCAAGAGTTTGAGGACCCGCTTGAATTTGCTCTCAAAAACATCTTTCGGCTTCCTCAAGGGATATGGAAGAGTTGTCGCACCTTGAATCTTGCTTGGATCAACCTCCTTAGACTTGCCTACCTCACTCACGTCTTTCTCTCTAGCTGGACCGACTTGGGCACCACGTCAGGCCCGATGTTTGGCATCACAGTCCTGGGGTAGAGTTGAGGCAGAGTGGTCGGACCGACATTTGGGTACGTCGTGCCCGACTCACTCTCTACCTCGGTCCTGGGCAGATCTGTTGATCTTCTTGCTGGGTCGACTTCAGGGCACCTCGGACCCGACTTACTTGTTAAGTCGGTCCAGCTCTCTTCACTTGTCTTAGGCATGTGTGGCTCGGGTAGGTTTTGGCCACTTCTCAATCCAATATCCCGGACTTCATTTTGATTGTTTTGGGCTCGGGGATTCTCCTCGAGGCGGCCCGGAAGTCTCTCGTTCTCTCTCGGGGCTTGAGTTGCTAATTGAGCGAATTGATTGTACACTTGCCTTCTCCATGCACGGATCTCATTGAGTTGAGTTCTCACATCATTGAATTGAGTTCTTATCTCCTTGAACCCATCTCTCATCTCTTGAACCCATGGTTGTTGTTGCTCATTGAATCCCGATGGTCTATATGGTGGATGTTGTTGTGGTGCTCTTGGCTCGTTTTGGTTGAAATTGTTGTTGTAGCCATTAGCTTGCCCGTTGTTCCATCGACCATTACCACCATTGTTGAAATTGCCTCTACCTCCATAGTTTCCGCGCACATAGTTTGCCTCCTCAATTTGCTCGGCCAAGCGCATTTGGCTCTCATTCGGACAAACTTGTGTAGCATGTGCAAAGGATCCGTACTCCTCACAAGCTCTAGCATTTTGCTTGTAATAGTGGACTTGCCTCTTAATCTTGCTCACTTCACCTTTAAGGAATTGGAGCTTCACATCTTTGTCAATGTCTTCCCCATTTGGATCATACAACTTCCTTGCACCTTCACCTTGAACTTTCACCTCCTTGCTAGCTTGACTCACCCCATACATGGCCTCATAATCGGAAAACTTGTCAAGTAGCTCCCAAGCTTGATCCGGTGTCAAGTCTATAAATCCACAATCGGTGTGGAGATTGATCTTGTCTTTCGTTGCCGGATTGATGCCTTGGAAAAAGATGTCTTGAGGCACATATGGTTGTTGGCCATGAGTAGGACATTGGCGTAACATCTCCTTGAAACGGTCCCATGCTTCGAAGAGAGGCTCATTCGGACCTTGTTGAAAGCGTGCAATTTTCCTTCTTAGCTCGGTTGTCTTTGAAGGCGGGAAGAACTTTATCAAGAAGGCATCATGGAGTGCTCTCCAAGTGGTGATCGACCTAGGGGCTTGGCTCTCGAGCCAATGTGCGGCCTTGCCCCCAAGTGACCATTTGAACGCCTTAGAAGCACATACTCCAATGTCTCCTCGTCTGTAGAGATCGTCTCATACATGTCCACAAAGCGTTTGATGTGCTCTATGGGACATTCATGCGGACGGCCCTCAAATTGATCCCGCTTAATGAGGGAAATGAATTGCGTCTTGATCTCGAAATTCTTAGCAATCTCGGTGACTCGGCTAAAGTCGTCATGTCAAGATCAAAGATAAATAACCCAAACTACAAACTAAGTATAGCAAGTAAGTAAGGGGTCGAACCCAACAGAAACTTAAGGCTTCTAGTAGATTTAAGAGAGAAATATCTAAACTAAACTAGGAAACAAATAACAAACAAATAAATAAATAGATAGGAGGCAGGTTTATTCAAAAGATCCACTCATGAAATAATTACTCGATCGTAGATTCATCCATTGATTTCATTCACACCTATGGTTAATTCCTATCCTGATCATTAACAATCGCAAGTCCACGGTCCAAGCAATTCTATAACCCTAGGCAAGGACGCTTAAACATAGAATTAACATAGAGAACAAGGATATTAGGAAATCAAATCATGCAATCAAGCTACGAGTCTCATGCACAATTAAACCATTGAATACTCTTCCCTAAACTAGTCCACGGTCCTAGAATAGAGTTGTTTCGAGAATAGGAAAGATGCATAGACAACAACCAATCCTAATTCAAACGATAGATCTAAGTCAATCAAACAAGTTGGCCAGACTCATAAAATCAAACATAAATCATGGGATGAAGCACAAGAGTATCAATATTAACCAAAGGATAGAAATCAATTACCAAAATCTCACGAGTTCATACATCAGAGCTTCTCCCTTGAACAAACCCAAGGAGACTAGCTCTCCAAAACTAAACTAAAAACCTAAAAGAGAAGAATTTATTTATGAAAAAGAAGATAAGAGATATCTCAAAACCTAAGGCTGGCTCCTCCTTATATAGTCCAAGGAACAAGCTCCTCGAGATAGATAAGGAAAGAGGCAAAAGATAGAAAAGGAAACAAGATAGAAAGATTTCGGCCCGCTTCGGATTCGGCATCACCGCGGTCGCGTCGCTCCCACCGCGCCCGTGCTTTTGCAATAGAAAGGAACAATTCGTCTCGGCGGCCACCGCGGTCGCGTCGGCCAGGCCGCGGTCGCGGTATCTCGACAGAATCGCTGATGTCACTTCGGAGGCTGTTTTGACCATCATCGGCTTGGAATCTGACTTCGGTGTAAAAAGATGAATTGTAGTCCTTGAATTTAGCTTTCCAATGGCACCAGAATCAGGTCAATCCGACCTCTGCAGCTCAAGATATGACCTTTGCAAGCAAGTGGTGTCGCGCAGACAGCTCAAAACGCCTTAAAAAACTCTTGAATCTTGCATCCTTGTGTCTTCGGCCTAAATATTACAATTACGCACAACTCTAACCTAAACACACTCAATAACATCCTAAATTACAAGAGTTAACCTATACAAAATAGGCCGAATCACTCGGGAAGCATAGTAGCCAGTTCGGGCACCCTCAACTCCGGATGCATATATTGGCGTGCATTCCGGGGTAGAGCGTTGAGTTGAGCCTCGGCTCTCATCTGTTGTTCCCGTTCTCTCCTTGCCAGCGCCTCTTGGTTATCCTTCTCAAGTTGCAATCTCGCCATGTCGGCCCTAAGTCGAGCCATCTCATCATCACCATGGAGAGCCTGGTTCTCCATCCTTTTCCTTCTTCGGACTTCTTTGAGAATACTTTCCGGATCACTCACAAACTCAAGCTCAAGGGTTCCTCGGGAGGAACAAGCTTGCATACATTTACAAAGCAAAAACACAAACCAAAACAAATCAAGAACAAACAAGAGGCTCGGGCTATTTCCTCACCCAAATCACTACCAAATCACAAGAATCTTACCAAATTGGCACTCAATGCACTTAGAATTCCCCAGCAACGACGCCAAATCTTTTGATCGCTCACGAATGCGAGGGTCTAGAGATACAATTTATAACCCGACCCCGTTGTAGCACGTGGTGGGTGTCGAACGCTCGGGAAATCTACTCGATTGAGGTGCCTAAACACTAGAAAGCTGGAAAGGAGAACTTAAAACAAAGGAAAAACAAAGAGAACAGTCGTGACCGACACAAGTGTCACCTCGGGCCCGATGTTGGCATTAAAGAGGGAAGATAGGACCAACGTAGAGCAAGTCGGGCCTAATGTAGCTGGATTTTTCGAACTCAAAGATTGAAGGGTAGATCTTGGGCTTTTAGGTTCCATCTCTAGTAGATATAGGCTTTTTCACCCCAACTCAAGCAATATGTGATGACCCTCGTAGGATCGAGAGCTTTCGCCTCGTTCCAACAACTTCTACACATTGATCATTGGGGAGATTGACTTCCCCTTCGAAGCAAGGTCTCGTGATAAACAATTGTTCACTTTCGCTCACCTTTGCCAACCACAAGACTTGATTTCTTGTTTACACAAGGAATTGTAACTCTATGTAGAGTGGGTTCCTAGATCAAGCACTTAAGGCTTATGGAATTGGGGCTTCTAGCCTAACCTAGCTAGAGTTCTCTCCCATCACCCAAGATCAAGGAGATCTACTCCATAAGGTAAGTAATAAAAGCAACAAAATCACAAAACAAAGCAATCATCATCATCAAACTCAAATCAAGGTAAAATCTCATTAACAAAGCAAAAGCAATCCACAAATTCCAATCCAAATTCCAAATCCACAAGATTTAAACAAAACTAAACTCACAAATCTCCTAGCAATCTCCTCTCCTAGGACGATTCTCTCTCTTCTCCTTCTCTTCTCCCTTCTCCTTGCTCTCCAAGTCTCTCTTGAGAGCTTTTGTGAGTTGGTTAGTCCTTAAATGTCCTCCTCCCTAATCACCCTTGGCTCCCTTAATTAGAAGACAAGGGAAGCCTTTTGTAGATGAGGGGTAATTGTGAAAGTTTACGATTTCGTGCCTTAGAGCCCAATCCAGCTAGAGACCGACTCAGACCGACACGGAGGGACGTCGGGCCCGACTTACTGGGCAAGTCGGTCCGACTTAAAAAATCCTTCTTGGGTCCGGCGTGGCTAGCACCTCGATCCGGTCCTCGCTCCACCTCTTCTTGGCTTTTCTCTTGTTCTTCTTCATGGCTTGCTCCTCTCCTTCCCTCCTTGCCTCATGTTTTGCTCCTTGCCTCCATTTACCTTCAAAACGACCCTTGATCCATGCCAAAACACCTACAAAACACATAAAACGCGCATGGCCTCTGAATCTCATATAAATACTTGAACTAAGCTAAAAAAGAACAAAACACTTAAGAAAAGAGGAAGAAAGAAACAAATTTACAATAGAGAATCACACATAAAACACCACCAAATAAATAGACATCAAGATATTTGTTTTATCTTATAATTTGAGTTGTTTAATTAATAGTTTTATACAAATATATAAATCTAAATCTTATCATTATGCCCGTTTAATTAATATATAGATCTATCATACACTTTTTATTTAGTCTCAATGTATAAATCAGAATAATAATATTTTACCCATTTAATTAAATAGCATATTAATTATAACTTATTTTTCCTAACTTAATGATATTTTATCCATTTAATTTTAACTTATATTTTGATTACACTTTAGATAAAAAAAAAGATAGATTTCTTAATTAAGATAACGATTCGTTAATGTTTTTACCAAATATTTATATATTTATTATTTAAATACTTTTTAGAAAATAATAACATATATGCGAGATAATTTGGTTTTCTATTTTAGCTTATTATATATTATCTATATATTTACTATAATAATAAATTAATTTGTGTTTTTATTTAAAATTATTGATTTTATTATATACTTTAGTTTATGCAATTTAATTTAAATGTCAAGATATTTTTATCAATTTTTAATAAAATGAGATAATGCATCTTATCTTATGTCATTCTTCCTCTATTATCCGAAAATTTTGTTTTCATATTGTGCTACATCATAACCTATTAAAAACTGATCTTATTGCACGTTTTTTATATTATATAATCTTAACCTTACACTTATTTAATTAAAATATTAGTTATATATTAGATTTTGAGTTATTATCATGTATAAAACTCAATCCTATCTCAATTTGATAATGCATTCTTATCTTATACATTTCTTCATCAATCATATAAATATATGTTTACGTATGTGTTAAACGTTAATATATAAATAAAGTATATTGTGATAACACTATTTGATGTTATATAATAATTATGTTATTTTATAATCCTAAAGAAGACACATGATAATATTATAAAAAATTCAACAAAATAATAAATAAATAACATCCCCGTACAAGGTGCGGGTCACTTGCTAGTATAATAATGAAATTATAATCTTAGATGTTTTATAAAAAAAGATTTGATGTTTAAAAAAAACTAAAGATAGGATGATTTGTGTCATTAAGTATAAAGTATAGATAAGTTTTTATATAACTTTTACTTTTTATAATAGGCCCAGATTACCATGCAGAATTTGCAAAATCGTGTATGGTTACCATACCGAATATCGAAACACTTTGTGTACCACGTAGAATTGGCAAAACATTTTGGTCACTAGGCGGAATTTCCGTAATTTATTTCTTCAATATTTATATTTTATTTATTTATTTATTTATTTATAACATTATTTAAATTTAAATAATTTTACATACCTAAATGTCCAAATATATTTATTAAGACCACTTTGTCATTTCCACCTTGAAAAAAAAGGCCGCTCGTTTGCGCACTCCTCAAATTCGGTCGCGCACTCCAGTATGGACGGGTTACGAAACTGTCCAAGGTGAACCCGGTTTTCTGGAAACCTTGGACAGTTTCAGAACCCGTCCATAAACGAACATCCGGTTCGCTTAAAAAACGGCCCATATGGACGGGTTCTGAAAATGTTCAAGTTTTTTAAAAAAACCAGCTTCTATGGGAAGGTTTAGAACCCGCACAAATACAGATTTTGAATTTTGAAAAACGGCTCCTATGGTCAGATTTTTAACTCGTCCAAGTTAGGGTTTTTGAACGGCTCCTATGGATAGATTCTAAGCCCATCCATAAATCCAGTTATGCCGCCGACAGATTTCGGTTTTTAATGCGGCCTCGTGCGTTTCACTATTCACTTTTCAATTGTTAATTCATCCCACGAAACTAGAGAGCATATACGACAAATACTTGTCTTGAGATGTCAACTTTGAGTAGCGGGACCACAAAGACATCATCGTTTAGCGGGTCATCATATTCGTCGGAGTCATCATCTTCTGTGCACAATGGTCATCTTTGATCGGTCCGGATCGGAGGGTCTCAAAATATAAATTTATAACCGAACCTAGTTGAAGCACTGAGTAGGGTGTCGAACACTCAGGAGTTCGTTTGTTGAGTGCACCAAAAGGACTTAAAAAGGGGAAAAGAAAGGTTAAAAACAAGGAAAATCAAGAGAAACCACTCGGGACCGACATGGTCACTTCGGCCCGAGATGGATCGACGAAGGTTTGCACGGGACCGACACTCATGTAAGTCGGGCCCGAGGTCTGCGGGTGTCGGACTAAGCAAAATAGGAGAGATCGGTCTTGGGTTTTTGGGTTCCTACTCTAACTAGATATGGGTAATTCCACCCCAATTCAGCCAATAAGTGTTGATCCTCATGAGATCGAGGTTGTTCGCCTTCGATCCCGCTTCTCTACACATCGACCCTAGGGAAGTTTACCTCCCTTTCGATGCAAGGTCAAGTGATAGGCAAAAGATCGCTTCTGTTCACTCTTGCCAATCACAAGCCCTTAATCGATTGCTTCCACCAGAGATTGTAGCTCGATGTAGAGTGGGAATTGGGGGTTCAAACCCAACCTAGCTAGAGGTTTCCCCCATAGCCTAAGACCAATGGAATCTACTCCATAAGGCTAGAGTAACAAGCAATCAAATCACAAGGCAAACAAATCTCAATCATCCAAATCAAAGCAAAGCCAAATTTCATTCAAATTAAAGGGAAATCACAAGATCCAAACTCAAATCCACAAATTGCAAATCAAAACAAGTTCAAACTCACAAATTCCTCCCTAGATCTAGCTATCCTCCACAAAAATTCCTCTTCTTCTCCTCTCCTTTCTTCCTCCTTGCTCTCCAAGTCTTCCTTCAGCCTTTGAGAGTGATTAGTTGTGTGTCAAGATTGGATAATCCTCTAATTATTTTCTGTTTAATTAGGGGCAAAGAATATCCAAAAATGGAAGAGGGGCAAAAGTGGTAGATCACATTTGTATGCCTTGGTGCCCAATCCACAATTCCGCCGACTTGGACCGACATGCGTGTACCTCGGGCCCGACTTGCCACACCTCGGTCTGGGTCTCCACGAGTCGATCTCGGGCCCGAGTTGCTGGGCAACTCGATCCTAGCATCGGTCCACTCTTCTTCTTGGCTTTTCTTGAGCTCCTCTTCATTGATCGCTCGGCTCTTCCGCTTCTTTGTGCTCGTGCCTTGCTCCTCCTTAGGGACTCCTTCTAAAACTTCCTCAAATCATACCAAATTACCTACAAAATTCAATAAATTCGCATAGTCTCCGAATCTCATAGAAAATCGGAATCTAAGCTAAAAAGGGACAAAACTAGCAAGGAAAGGAACAAAAGACACTTATTTACATAGGAAATTAACCACTAAAACACCACCAAAATGAGAGACATCAACCTTCCCGATAATGAACGGGTTAGTATATATTGTATCCTAAAATTTGACTAGTGCAATTGTTATGTTTATATTTTGCAATTTGTTTGGTTCAAATTCGAACTTATCGATTTTTGTTTAGGTTGAAGCTTGAAACTTATTATTTGTTGGTCGACTATTATAGCCTTGTGTCTAATTTGGTTTACCAATTTGATATGGATAAATTAGAATTTGGCGATTGTAGTTTATATTTTGAAATTTGGAACTTATTTATTGCCGTTCAAATTCAAATTTATCGATTAAAGTTTAGGCTGAAATTTTAAATTATTTTATTGTTCGAAATTGAATTCGTGAATGATAATGATTGATAGGTTTTTTATTATGCATTGTAGTATTTTTATTTCAATACTATATTGTCATGAAAAATGGTTATTGATTTCGTAATTATTATTTATAATTTTTTAGTACATGATTATTTATTTGCATGTTGTTGAAATTTTGCAAGTTCGTAGTTATTACGAGTTGTTTATAAACTTTCCATTTTATTCATAGG
This sequence comes from Polygonum aviculare, assembly GCA_934048045.1. Lineage (NCBI taxonomy): Eukaryota > Viridiplantae > Streptophyta > Magnoliopsida > Caryophyllales > Polygonaceae > Polygonum > Polygonum aviculare. The sequence goes on along the minus strand of OW204030.1, from coordinate 13,653,577 downwards.
TTTGTCCGTCTAGTGAGCATTATGATCACACAAAAGTCGACTTCTCTACGCACTTTGCAAATGACGGGTTTGATACAATGGAAGAGTTGAGACAATGGGCTAGAAAGACCGGTCTTGGTCTATCTATGCTCATTTCGACTAAGTCGTCCAAACCCGAGAAGATCATTCTTCATTGTTATAGGTCGGGTACGTATAGATTGGCGAGGAAGAAGGAGGTGAATAAAACACGGGAATCGAAGAGGGCCAAGTGTCTGTTTAAGTTGCATGGGTTGTTGAGCAAAGGGAATTCCTATACACCCTCTCGTTGGATGTTATCGGTGATAAGAGGGTACCATAACCACGAGCTTCCCACGAATTTGAAAGGGGTTAGGGGTGCTCATCGTCTTAGCGAGGAGGAGCGTGCTCACATAATAAGCGCTAGTACATCGGGTACGAAGCCTAAGCCCATCTTTATGGACTTAGTCCATCGCAATGCCGAAACCCTACTATCGAGGACACAAGTCTATAATTTCAAGGCTTCTCAAAGGAAGAAATCAATGGATCGATTGAACGTGACACAATACTCCTTGGCGTGGTTGAAGGACAAGAGATACTTCACCGACACAATGACCAAGAAGGAAAAGGATGGCCAGTCGGCGTTAAGCGCGTTGTTTAATAGTCATCCGGACTCACGAAATTTGTTGAGGATGTTTCCGAATGTCGTTATCATGGATTGCACGTACAAGACAAATAGGTATGTCATCGCATTTATGTACCGCTTTTTTGTTATTTAGTTGTTTTGGTGGACATATATTAATTCTCGATATATAACTATTGGTTGTCATTCTCTTAGGTACGGATGGCCTTGTTTGGAGTTTTTAGGAATGACATCCACAAGCTTGACGTATTGTATTGCTATTGTCTTCATGAAGAAGGAGAAGACGGAGTACTTCACTTGGGCCCTCACGCGTTTGAAGTTCTTATTCAACAAAAAAAGCCGCATTGTTTCATGTTGGATCGAGAGCTTGGAGCATTGAAAGCGATGAAGCACGTCTTCAAGGTCCCCCACTTCTTGTGTCAAGTACATGTGGCTCGGAACGTGAGGGCATATGCAAAACTACAACATATAGACGCCGACCGATTTGCAAGTAGCGTACGTCGAGTTATGAGGGCACACACCAAGGAGGAATACGAGGCCCGACTTGACCATTTTCGGAATATATGGAATGCAAAAGATGGACAAGGTTTGGTGTCGTATGTTGAGAAGACATGGTTCACTCCACATAAGGACAAGCTAGTGAGTGCGTGGTCCGATCATATTCTCCATTTTGGAACAAGATCAACTAACCGGTAACCTTACCCTCCTATGACTCTTCTTCAATATTATTTCTCCAAATCATTTTCTATATATACATATATGCATTTTTGTCTTATAGGGCTGAGGCTCAACACTCTATGCTCAAGCACATGTTACAATCTTCCGTCGGAGGTTTCGACACGATCATACAGCACATGGATTACATGTTTGTGGATCAATTTCGCTGAGTCCAAGAGGAGATGGGAAGGAGTAGATCGGGGGCACCGGTTGAAATACTAAGTGGTCCTGAATGGAAGAAGGTTTTCTTCCACCGCATATTGGAAAATTGTTCGAGACAATGCATTCAGTTGCTATTGACACAAGTTAAAAGAGCAAAAGATGGGAAGATATCCGATGAGGAGAGTCATGGAGAGCGTTGGTGGAAAACTTCTATGGGATTGCCCACACCCCAAACAATCAAGAGATACGTTGAAGAAGGCATCCCGTTGCCCCCCGATGAAGTTGATTTATATTGGAGGCAAGTCCGGTGGGAAGGTTTGAGTCCGAATGATCGATAGCCCTCATGATGTACCTCGGCGTCTCTCTCACCCTCCTCTCTCGGCGAGCCCTCATGATGTACCTCGGCGTCTCTCTCAGCCTCCTCTCTCGCCCGCTCTTCCGCCATCTTCAATGACTCCCCTCGCTCCCAAATAGATGGGACATGATATCTACTATCCATGGTCCTTTGCGATGACTTTGGGGATCTCTGGGATGACACTGGAGGTCTGTGCGATGCTCAACTCAAAGGAGGAGCAACCAGGATGTTCTCCATCTCGCATATACGGAACAAATGATCTAAATCGAGTACGACACCGTCGTCCTTGACCGCGAGTAAGTGAGAGTACATCAACTAGTAACATTGCAATATAAAACAATAATGCAATTAGACATAACTTAATACGCAATTCATAAGAAATAAGACATAGAATACACTAACCCTGAAATAAGCGACAGCCGGAAGAGGGGCTTGAACAATACGTGGCTGAGCGGCGGCATCTGGACTCACATAAGGATGCGATATCTGTAAGAACCAGTCCAAGTACTCGTTGTCAACGTCCCAAGGAGAGATAACACATGGCGACGTGAGGATGAATGGGCAGATATGATCCTCTACGCAGCCCCACATGTAGTCGCTATCCTCGAAATGTAGGCCGTACACAGCTTTACCCTTAAGTGAAGTCGGACGATGACATGTCTTTGGTATGATGACGTCCAAAGGTCGGCTCTACACTCGGCCCCACTGTCGAACACATCTATCGGGTATGTATGGGTTGTACATGTCCATGAAGCGGATGGTGCCCCGATACCTCGACGTCGGATACTGAGCATCCAACTCAACCCGAGGATAGGGGGTCCAACAAACCTGCAATATAAAAAAATAAAATTGCTAAACGAAAAACGATGTTGAACAATTCATTACAAAAACATAAGAACAGATACGTACATCCTCCGGGTGGTACGCGTCGAGGATGCAATGATAGTGACTCGAGGTCTGATCCGTTTGTAAGCGAGTGCGATCTACCCGCCAGCGACAAGCTCTCTTGTCATCCTCCTCTGCTCCCGGCAGCGGATTCGGGTTGCCAGGGAAGTAGATGAAGTACATCCATACCCACAACTATGACACCCCGAAATGATAACATAAGTTTACTTTACAAACACTTCGATAAATCGAACTTTGAATAAAATCAACAACTACCTGTAGAAGATAGGTGCAACCCGCCATCTGAGCCACTCCGCGCCGTGAGGCCACCCCAAGATGGCGGTACAGATACGCCAATGTGCCAGTTGCCCCCATGCGGTCTCTAAAACCCGACCCCAGTCTTCAAACAGCGGCAGTAGACGAATGTCTAAGTTGTTCTTGGATTTATCCACGAACAAGCTAGTGGCCATAGCATGCCACAGAAAACCGGCAACTATGCGCTCACAGGGGGAGTTGCTATCATCGATCGAACATGCTCAAAGAACTGGCGACCATGGAGACGGCCCTTCTTCAGGCCGTTGAGGAAGTCAGGCTCCCCAGGTAAAAGATAGTCGTCCTCCGTACCGAACATGTACGTAACCAGGTCCCTACACTCATGGTATGTGAATGTGTGGGAAACCTCATGACCCTTGATGGGGAAACCGAGGAGGATGGCAACATCGTGGAGCGTCACAATAATCTCGCCCCACGGAAAGTGAAAACTATTAGTCTCGGGCTGCCAGAGCTCAACAAAAGCAGATATCAATGCGTGATCGACATTCCCGAAATCAAAGTCCAGTAGCTCTGTTAGACCAGTCTGTCGGGCGATCCACAACCACGAGCCCTCAACAACATCGGCGTCGGACCTCCGAATGAGAGATCTCCAGCCAGCAAACTCCTTCGGTCTGCTCTGACACACGAGACGTCTAACGTATCTATCATGCTCATCCCTCTGTGCCCACTAAATCACATCCGCAATGTGTCCACCAAAACTCTGTAGCACTGATCTGTCCGTGAGCCCATATAGTGACCCCTCCGGGATGTCTCTCACTGCAGGAGCATCCTCCATCCTCTCATCTAAAATCAACTCCTCCGGGACGTCTCTCTCTGGAGGATCATCCTCTATCCTCGCATCCGAAGGTGGAGGGTCCGACCTCGTAGAATGCGTCAATGACGAAGGCTCGGTCTTGGGGTGCTCATCTATATATTACATGTCCTGGCCGTCACTAGCTGTGTGCTCAACGTCGATAGAAGGCGTGCTAGACTGACCCATATCGTGTACAGAATCCTCGGTCTGAAAGGACGACTCTTCGTTTCGCCTCTTACGACTAGAAGCCATGACTCTCCGCCTATCGAGATGTCTACTACCGTCTACAGTCTCTCCAATGTGTGCCACTACATCCTATTATTTAATATATTTTAATTATTTCATTTATTTCCAACATTTCATTTAATTTTATTCAAATTCATCATAATTTCTTTATTCCTATATAAGATTGTTATTAGACATGATATATTTTCTAGTATATGAAATTATATTACTTCTAGGGTACGATTCTCAATTTCTATACTTTAATTTATAATTTAAGAAATTATTCTAATGTAAGATTTCTAGTTTCTAAGATACTGTTTCTAGTTTCTAAGATAATATTTTTAATGTACGAATTCTATTTTCTATAAACTAATTTCTATTATAACAAATAATATGAATCAACATAATATAATTTCGAATCTAATAAATTGTATTATTTCTAAGGTACGAATTCTAATTTCTAATCTAACAATTTGTATAATATAATTTTTATAGAGAATTCTAAAATATGATTTTTAACTACTAACATTTTATAACATAAAGTACGAACATGCATGTCATTTGATATATATTTCGCAAATTATAATATATTTAACATGAAATTATCAAAATTAAATATACATTATCAATTATACGAAATTTATGGAATAACCCTACATTATATACAAAATTTGTCCCATGCCCAAAAGGTTAAAATTTGTATTAATCGTTAAATTTGTAAAATTAAAAATAAAATTAAAAAGGGTTTGACGATTCTTCAAGTACAATTTTATCCGATATTAATATTAAATATTAAATATTATACGAAATAATTTTTTTTCCTATTCATACTATTATCTTATAAATTTATTAATAAAAAATAATTAGATAGTTTACTTTTAAATTGAAAATATAAATAGTTTAAAAACTGAACATTACGTTACTTGATTGTTTTTTACATAAATAATTTCGATTGTAATCAAATTTCAATTTTTTATATTTTGCAATATTTCTTTTATGAGAAAAGAATTTTTTTATAGTATAAATAATGAAAATTTTGCATGATCAGTTGGTCATTGATGAAAACTTTAAAATAGTTATCAACTCAAATAAATTTACCTCTTAAAGGAAATAAAGTAAACTATCAAAATACTAAAATATTTACATTACAAGTTATTTGTACACAACTTTTTTTTCGCAAATGAATTTGTACAAAACTTTCCTTAACTAAAACAATAAGAATTTTGAATTTTAAATACTTATATCATCAAAGTTTTCAATGTAAATTTAAATTTCTGATCATTCTTTGTTAAATAAAGAGGTTATAGTATTTTGATCAATAAATTTTTATTTTAAATAATAACTCAAATAAGAAATTTAAAATTATATATACGAGTACAATCTTAAGGTTTTAATTTATTTTTTAAAACTGTTTTTCAAAAGTTTAATATTTAAAATTAATATTGACTTTTATGGACATATGATAAATTATGTACATAACATAGGGTTATTACATGAATTTTATATAAAACTCAAGGGTACCGTGTGAAATATGACAAACGATTGTACACCTTATGAATAATGCTAAACCTCAGGGTTACCGTGTGAAATTTCCGAAATATAAATCATGTATTTCAGGTTGGTAGAACGGTATAAACATTCACAATTCAACAAAAAGTTAAGCTAGCAAGGTAAATATGTATGTAAGCTAGCTAGCTAGCTAGTACACTGCTATGTTGCATTTTATTTTATATTAATATATTTAGATACTGAATACATATCAAATTTTGGCCATAATATAAAAGACACCATATTTTAAATTTTCATAGATATTTCGAATGTAACAAAAAAAAATTGGTGAAATATGATTTCCTTTTTAGTGTCATACACTCATACGTATTCACATATATTTATTTTATTTTTTAACTTAGTGAAATATATTTTGATGTATGTCAAAATCTTGTTAGAAAAAACAAACAAAATGAGTTTTAATAGAAAAAGGTCATATATGGGAATTCATGGTTTAAATCATATCAAATTATCAATTTTGTAATGGAATTCAGTACTCTAGGAATATGATTATATGATAAGTTTTTCATAGATATATTTAATAGATAAAGAGATTTATGTAATAATCTAATAGATATCTTTAAAATTTGAATCTAGTAGGTGTAATGTATTATTTTAATTAATAAAGAGGTGATGTGGATCATGTAGGTAGAATTTGCTATCTGCATAATATATAGTAATTAATAAATAGATCATCATAGATTATACAGTGTATAGATTAATGTCCTAAGTCATAATATTAAATAAATAATATGTTCACTATTACTCAATTATTGGCATCGATACTTTCTGGGTGTAAACGAGAAAGATTAAGCCTAGAAATCGAGCTAAGAAAATTCGTATATTGACTATTGAAGTCCATAGCCGTTTCAAGCAGGTTACTTGGAATTATTTGATGGTGACATTCTTATGATTTTATTCCCCTCTAGAACAGTAGAACACCTCTTCCCTCAAAAAAAAGAGAAGAAGGTCTCAGACCAAGTTCGATTGACTTTTCAACTAAAACTAGCGTAATTTCCCGTGTTACGTACGAAGCATTTTTTATTTTTCTCTATTTTATTTATTATTTATTTAATTTATAGAAAATAATTTTGAAACATTCTTAAGTTTTAATAAAATAGTTTGCTACTTTTTTCCATGAATATTGTATTTTGTAATGTTAGAAGTTTATTAATTTTCTATCGTTTCAACCTATATTATCATATAACAAATATAACATATTTTATAAGTTAAGAAAAATATAAAGTTTTTTATTTATTTTTTTCGTCCATCGATGAAGAATTCTACTTTATTTTATATGTCATCATTTTAGATTTCAATTACTAACTAACAAATTTAGTATGGAAACTGTCATCCTATATGAATGTATATGTATATATATATATATATATATATGAAATTTCTCCAATTTGTTTTTGTACTTGCATTATTGTTAGTCTAAATTTGTCATCTAATTTATAATGATGATCAAATATTATAAATATCATGATTACAAATTAAAAATATCTAAAATACTTGTATGATCAAATTAATAATATTTTAACAAAATATCTTATTGTACTATTATATAATAAGAATAAAATGATAAATACTAAAAATGAATATACATTGTCAATGTATCTTCTTAACATATTTATACTGATGGATGAAAAAAGTTATTATAAATCAGCCTTATTTTATTATTTGTAAATTAATTTAAGATCATTTTAAGACATTAATTAAGATTTTCTATAGTAGGAAAAAAAACAAAAATTTTTATTATTGATATCTGTTTCAAAACATTGTTGTTATAGAGTTTTAAACCTTAGACCTATGGGTTATTAGACAACAGCACTACCACTAAGCTAATGATGTTTCTTTGATTTTAATTTTTATAACGATGATTATGTAGGGAGGATTGCAATCAACACTAAATGAAGCATTTACTCAAAACACCACCTAACTTATATATAATTAAATACTCTAGCAAATTTCACCCAAAAATCGAAAACAAAAAAATCAATATCAATGCCAAGTGGTCATGACCAACAGCCTCCAGAACTGACTAACAATCAATCGCCTTGATAAATGGCAAGACTTAGTGCTCAGCAAACGGTTTGAAACTTCAAACTCCTAAACGTACGTGATGCATCCGTCCGAGTGTCCACAATCATCTGCCATGCATGAAACTTCAACACAATTCTACTTTCAGTCCTCTATATCAATGGCTGCCCATTCATCTCAAAATCCAATAACCGAATCTCAAAAAACAACAACAACAACAATGTCTAAACCTTGTCTAGATTTCACCCTTTACTCGTTCCTCGTTCTCTTGCTTTCACTCTCCAACGTCCCACCCTCAGCCTCCAAACCCACAAACTACCTTTCAAGAGGCAGCCACCTTATCGTGGAGCGCGCCACACAAGATTACCTCACCTCCCCCGATAACACCTTCACTTTCGGCTTCTACGGCGGCGCCAACGTCTCCTCCAACGCATACTGGCTCGCCATCTGGTTCACCGCAGCCCCCGACCGAAACGGTGTCGTTTGGATGGCCAACCGCGACAAGCCCATTAACGGCCACGGTTCCCGCCTAACTCTCGAAAAGGGCGGCGCCCTCGTCTTATCCAATATCGACGGCTCCGTCACCTGGCAGAGCAACACCAGCTCCAAAGTCGTTGAAAAGCTGGAGCTTCTCGACTCCGGAAACCTCGTGATCCGAGCTCCCACCGGGAAGATCATCTGGCAAAGCTTCGATTTCCCGACCGACACTTTGGTGCCCGGCCAGCTCTTAGCCAAGGGCACGGGGTTGGTCTCTGGGTTAGACGAGGGCAACTTCGGATCAGGCTACTTCAGCCTCTTCTTTGATAATGACAATGTGCTGAGGTTGATATACAACGGGCCTCAGGTCACCAGTATATATTGGCCTATTCCTGTTTATAATACGCCGATTCAGCAACGCAGAACCACCTACAATAGTAGCAGGGTTGTTGTTCTTGATGATCAGGGCGTGGTTTCCTCCAGCGATCAGTTCCGAGCTAGCGCCTCTGATGCGGGTTCTCCTGGGATTAAGAGGATCTTGAAGATGGATTACGATGGGAATCTGAGGATCTACAGCTTGAACAATGCATCTGAGAGTTCATGGTCTGTGACTTACGCGGCTGTTGGCGCGCAATGTCTTGTTCATGGCCTGTGCGGTTTGAATGGGATCTGCACCTACCGGCCTGAGCACGGTTGCTGTTGCCCTCCCGGGTATGAGCAAAAGAACTCGACTGATTGGAGCCAAGGGTGCAAGCCCAAGTTCAAGAGCAGCTGCTCTGACTCTATGTTTGTGGAGATCAAGAACACGGAGTACTATGGTTTCGATCTAAACCCATCCGTTGGAGCTAACAACTTCGAGGAGTGCAAGCAGATTTGCTTGGGGGATTGCCGATGTCTCGCCTTCAGCTACAGGCGTACTGGTGAGGCAGCTTGTTTCACAAAGGGCATTTTGTTCAACGGGTATTCCTCTCCGGATTTCCCATCAAGCATCTACATGAGACTTCCTATGAACTCGAGCTTTGGTTCATCATCCCAACCAGCTTTTCTCAATGTGTCGGATGATAAATGTAGTGGCAAGATAGTGATGATGGAAGCATCTTCTTTACACACTCCCAGCCAGCACATCAGGTGGGTGTATCTCTACTCATTCGCGGGTTCGTTGGGAATGATTGAAGTCATGGTATTAGCCTGTGGATGGTGTCTTCTGTTTGGGAAGCACAGGATACCCACTTCCTTAGAAGATGGGTATCGCGCCCTTTCAAGCCATTTTAGGAGCTTTAACTATGGAGAACTCAAGAGGGCTACGAATAACTTCAAGGAGATTCTAGGAAGAGGAGGCTTCGGCATCGTTTACAAAGGCTGCTTGGAAGATGGAAGAGCGGTGGCTGTGAAGAGACTGGGAGATGTTCTCGGAGAAGATGAATTCTGGGCGGAAGTGAGCACGATTGGGAAGATCAACCACATGAGCTTAGTAAGGATGTGGGGATTCTGCTCAGAAAAGAAACACAGGTTGTTGGTGTATGAGTACATCGAAAACGGGTCCTTGGACAAGCACTTGTTCTCCCCGAACAACCTACTTGGTTGGAAGCAGAGGTTCAAGGTGGCGACCGGGACAGCAAGAGGATTAGCATACCTTCACCACGAGTGCCTTGAGTGGATCATCCATTGTGATGTGAAGCCCGAAAACATACTCTTAGACGCTGATTTCGACCCAAAGATCGCCGACTTCGGGCTCGCAAAGCTCAGCCAGAGAGGAGGTCCTGTAGGAAGATCCTCCCACGTCACCAAAATCCGGGGGACGAAAGGGTACATGGCTCCAGAGTGGACAATCAACCTTCCCATTACGGCTAAGATTGATGTGTACAGCTACGGTGTCGTCATCTTAGAGCTAGTGAAAGGGATTAGGTTGTCCTACTTGGCTGAGGACCAAAAATCGGAGCTCGTGAAGCTTGAAAGGTTGGCAAGAGCGAGGAGAATACAAGCAGATGATGGCATGGACTTGTCATGGGTAGACGACATTGTGGATCCTAGATTGGAGGGGAAGTTCAGCAAGAGGCAAGCTGCTGTTATGATTAAAATCGGGCTTTCTTGCCTAGATGAGAATAGAAATAGGAGACCCACAATGGAATCAGTGGCACAACTCTTGCAAGAATGCGAAGACTCAGAATTTGAGGTTGCAAGTAGTTAGTGCAGGAACCGGAAATAATCAAACTCTAATCAAAACAAGATTAGGTAAATTAATAAAACAATTCAATAAACGTATTATACTAAATACCGATTGAACGATTCGATTTGAAGGGGCGAGATGATGATCTCTTTTCTTAATTTTGAAAATGCCCCGTAGTGTGACGGTTTCTTGGCATTTCGAATCCCAGGATACAACTACAACTCTCCTACTTTGCACCCAAAAACAGAACGTGATTTCAATGAGAGAAGGTTTTCTAAATATGATTTCAATGAGAGAGGTAACCATCATATCTCTTAAAGGAACGTGATTTCATTCTCAACTTTAGAGAGAATCAAGGAGTCTTTTGACCGCCTCTTTTATTAGTAAAAGTTTAATGGGTCAAGCCCAATATAATGTCTTAGAACTCTAATGTGGCAGACATTTCTCCTTCACAAATGAACTTTATTTTATTTAATGTCCTGCAACTCTAATAGGCCAGGCATTTCTCCTTCATCATCAGTAAAAGTTCATTCTCCAACAGTTAGTACGCTACTTTAGAGCTCCACTAAGACTGCCTGCCTACATAACCCCATTAATCCTCCAAAGGCCCGTTGCCCTATCATATATCCAATGACTTCTTTTTCGTTCTAGCCTCAAGTTTTCTATCTCGTTCATCTGCAAAAGAGCAAGTTTATTGCCTATATCAAAGTTGTACATGAAAGGTAAATTATGTATTTGTTAGAAAACCGAGTTCGTGTTTTGATGGTTCCAAATCGAAGAGGTTGCCGAGAGGTCTCCGACCTCAGTTTCCAGAATCAAAGCGCGTGCGGAAATTCAGAAATGGAAACAACGTGTTTTTCTTATATGGAAATCACGTCCAGTATATTCAGCAGTTCGTTTAAGGCAAGGACAAGATCATAAAGATGGAAAATCATCAAGAGATCAATTAAGATATTGAAGATGATTTTATCATGGCTTAAGAGTTTATTTTAGGAAAGATCTTGTATAGATTATGCACGATTCATGCCTTAGTTGTTTGGGCTGAATCGAGTGGCATTATTCTTCGTAATGTTTATCTATTTTCGTGAACTTATTGGTAGAACTAAGGAGGAGAGTGCAAACATTGTAATTGTGAGTGAGCGTTGAGTGAGATCGTGAGATTCGATCTTAGGAGGTTGAGTGTTAAGCGAGATTGTATTGAGTGAGGATTGAGATAAGGCAAGAGTACTTGTTAGAGTGTGTGGGATTCACATCTAAAGTAGGAACTCCTTTGTAATCCGAGAAAGCAATACAAGCGAGCGAAGTGCTCTTCTAGTCCTTCTAAGTTGAAGCTTAGAAGACAAGTGGTTTTTCTCTATATAAACTAGTTGGTTTGTGAGAGTTTTCCACTATAACTCCTTATGTCCAAAGTGGTAACGTATCAATCTTTCTTGTGTCTTTATTCCGCTGCATAACACTAGTTGTTAACTCTGGTCGACGACATCGTAGGTGTCGACGACCTCTGAAGGACTAACCCAGATCCTACAATATTTGAGGTTGGTAGAACGGTATGAACAATTACAATTCAATGAAAAGTTTCTGAAGTCCAAATAAAAGCAAGATATATATATATATATATATATATATATATATATTTGCATGTAATGTAAGCTAGCTAGTGTTGGCTTAAACTTATAAATTTCCAGATGACATCAACAACTTATTACATTCCACTATTATCCCATTCAATAATGGAAAATCAGAGTGAAAGCATAAAACTATATTCAACACATCTCATAGCCGCACAAAACAAATATTAGCATAGAAACTTGTAGGCGGGCATGATTCCATATCAATTAGTTAACATTTATTTCTCTATCTTATTTATTATGCTATCCATATTTATTTTGCTTTATCCTTTAATAGGGTAGTTACTCTAGATTAGGATAATATTTATGGAGGAGGATCTTATCTTCGTTTGGGATAAGATTTTGGTTGACTTGAGGAGCAAGCCAGTGCCCTGAAACCCTAGTGGGCCGATCGGCCCATAGGCGCGCCTAGCTCTCCTTCGCCTGTCCCTCTTCCTCTATAAATACACATGTATTCGCTCATGTGCCTGATACGTTCTAAGCTATTGCTCTGCCTGACGCCTTATAACATTGCCCTTACTAACTTAAGCATCGGAGGTGGATTAGGTGTCGCTCGCCCCTAGGTCCATTGTTTTGCAGGTCATTGAAGGTGAAGAGGCTTGGAGAAGAAGAACATTGAAGAAGGAGTTGAAACTTGTACATGACATATTTTGTGTACTAACATTTGGCGCCGACCGTGGGGAGAACTAGGTTTTCGACCTTCGTCTCTATTCCCCTACGAGAACCGATCTAAGGGGGCTATGGATCGTTTTTCCACGAGCCCAGATCGAGACAGCCGCCGGACGAACCGGCGAGACAACCCTGGAGCAATCGCGCCAGGCGAATCGCGCGATTCGCTTTCTGCAGCCCCAGAGCCATGACCGCGGGTTCACAACCCGCGACCGCGGATCGCCGCCAGCCGCCGTAGGCACGCCGAGTCCCTCCAACGATGTCACACGGTGGTGCGCGCCACCGCTACGACTTCACAAGGACCGTCATGGTCGCTTCCCGGATTCGCCCGAAGCCGACCGTTAAGGGTCCGACCCACCCCGAGCGGGCTGCCGGTGCGGCGCTCACGCGGGTGTTCGGGAGCGTGACAAGGGAGGCGCCGCCCCGGTTCATGGTGCTGATGAGCGTGAAGAGGACGACGAGGCGGCTCGGCACGGGCCCGAGGAGGAGGCCAAGAGGGAGATGCCGTGGTGGCCGGAGTTCAATGGACGACGAGAAGGACGGTCGGGATTGGCCCCGAGAAACCAAAACACGTGACGCGGACAATTGGAAACGGAGACCGGTCAGCGGCAAGCACGCGCCAGTAACGTGCACGCTTCGCTCGGGATGGACCGAATTAATCCCGAAATTGGTCGTTGGCCTCTGATCACGTACGTGGTGATAGTGCAAGTCCACTGTTGGGATTTGACCTCTCTTAATGCAAATCAGGCCAATAATCCTTGATCGAGAGTACGTATGATCGCATATGCCAACATAGCTTGTTTGATCACACGAAGACGGATTGACTAATTAGTCAAAAGATCCCATCTTGGCCGCCGGGGCAGCCGTCGACGAAACCCTAAACGAACCTGCAGGTGCGGTTCAGGGTCCTGCGAGCGCGGACCCACGTCATAACAAACTCGGTGCGAGTTTGAAAGAAGGTTTCGGGATCGGATCTAATCCCGAGACTTCTTAGGGTTTGTCTTCGGATTTCCCCCAGAACATGGTCAACGTATGATCACGTGTCACCCAACAAGGAAGAGGTCTAAATCGGCAATTGGCCCGAGTTAACAATGCACAATGCCGGCAGTCGACCGTAGGCAGTCGCATAGGGTTCGTAAATCGAGTGAAACCCTAATTTACCGACAATTCGTGAGCTCGTATGAATGAGTCGAGGAAAGCCCTAGATCAAAATTTGAGATCAGCAGAGAGATAGGGAAGACGGGCGTCCACGAAGGACGGATCGGAGCCGATCACACCGCACGAGTCGTCACTCATCGCCAAGAGCAAACTGCACAATAACCGCGGGCGCGGTGGCAAGCCCGCGAGCGCGGGTAGGGCGATGAACGAAGAGGGACTCGCAGGAGAGCGCCACTGCGAGCGCGGTGATGGGTCCGTGAGCGCGGGCCCAACAGCGGATGAGGATCGTCGGCTACGATCACGGGTACCCAAGTGCAAACTCTAATTCCGTCGCAGGGTCCGAATGACCCGACTCCGTCAGGATGGTGTCAACCGAGCCCGAAGAGGTGTCCTACGCAGGGGCACGACAAAGAAAGTGTTGGATCTTGTGAAGGCTCGGAGCCCACCGGGGCAAGAGATCGGGCTCATGGGGTCGAAGGGCTTGATCGCCGCTCAACGATCAACGCGGAATCTACGACGCTGTAATAGTTCGTGTGAGCTCCACGGTGGTCGGAACGAGATGATTCAAGAAGCGCTGGAAAATAGACTCTGAATGCTACGTTTCTCGTTCACACCCCAGAACCGGAAACTTGCTGCATCCGGGTCGAAATCGCGCCGCAAGAGACCGCAACCTGTTTCACGGACAGGATGGCGAGGCAAACTTCCGACCAATCGTCCAGGAGCTACACGCATCGGAATCGGACGATCCATACATCAATGGAAAGAGGAAAGATAAATATTTGAGTCGGCTTTAGACGTCAGCCCCAGAAACTCTCTCAAAGAGGGTCAAAAGGACGTCCAAAGGCTGCTGTCCTGCAGAAAGCGCAGAATAGGGAAGCCTGCCTCTAGCTCTTCGTTCAGGAGTTAGAGATGTCGAAAGATGGCGAGCTTTATGTCGCTTGAAAGCTGAAGAAACCACCTACAAGTCTTCTCTTGACGTCCAGACTCAAATCGCACTTCAACCAGCCCGAAGTCGCGGCCTAAAACAGAGCAGTCTTGCTCTCGTGACAGCAAAACACTGCTGTATTGTGCAGGCTCGTTCGGGAGCTACGGTTGCCCGATCGGGATGATTCAAGATGTCTTGGAAAGATTAGAAAGCGTGATATCTTTCGTCTTCAGGAGCCAATGCTGGAAACGCGCTCCAATTGGCTCGAAATCGGGTACGAACCTGAGTACGAAAAGGGGTATGTCCCATGCGAAGGGACAACCGACCCTCCTATGAAGGAGATTGCTTTCAAAGAGAAATTGCGGGTCCCGGGCACACCGCGAGCGCGGCAGGTGCAGTGGGAAACTGCCAAGATATGTCGAGCATCCTACGGAGCGCCACTAAGCGAGTTATGGTGCGGTGCGCACACCCGCGAGGGCCACGAACCTTCCGAGTTGGCAACGCGAAGCCTTGATTGGCCATGGGGAGCGCATCCCGATAATGGCAAGGCTCGGAAGGGCCCATGTGTTATGGCTGCGGTGTTAGGACAGGGGGCATATGGGCTAGTGCTTTGCACTTAAAACATCGCTAGAAGTTCTACCAATGATTCAAGTACTATTCGACATATTGTCAAGGGCGCCCGCCTTTTTGTTTTCTAACTCATCGACATTTCAAACACGTTTTGTTTTCAAATCCGTGCGGAAACGTTTTGTTGTTTTTATCCTCATGTTTTCTTGTTTTGCAATACTAGAATCAAGTACTTGAAGGGGTTAAGCCCGAGCCATTGGTAGACGAAGGCCCTACGCGACGTTTGCGTAGGAGTTGCACGGATCCCGTATTCATGGCATACGGATGTACGAATCTACGAATATACGAATATACGAATATACGAATGTACGAATGTATGAATATACGAAAGAGAGCTCCCTAATCTGCATGGTCACTCACCGCTTTGAGTTTCGGTCCCTATACACGGGATAGTATTCGGTACACGAGTATATGGGCCCCGGAAGGGGCATTGTAGGCAGGCATGATTCCATATCAATTAGTTAGCATTTATTTCTCTATCTTATTTATTATGCTATCCATATTTATTCTGCTTTATCCTTTAATAGGGTAGTTACTCTAGATTAGGATAATATTTATGGAGGAGGATCTTATCTTCGTTTGGGATAAGATTTTGGTTGACTTGAGGAGCAAGCCAGTGCCCTGAAACCCTAGTGGGCCGATCGGCCCATAGGCGCGCCTAGCTCTCCTTCGCCTGTCCCCCTTCCTCTATAAATACACATGTATTCGCTCATGTGCCTGGTAAGTTCTAAGTTATCGCTCTGCCTGACGCCTTATGACATTGCCCTTACTGAGTTAAGCATCGGAGGTGGATTAGGGGTCGCTCGCCCCTAGGTCCATTGTTTCGTAGGTCATTGAAGGTGAAGAGGCTTGGAGAAGAAGAACATTGAAGAAGGAGTTGAAACTTGTACACGACATATTTTGTGTACTAACAAAACTCTTGCCTCTTGTCTTTGAAAGAAGCAATCACTGACAGAATATAAGGGAAAGATGAAAAGAGCATGCAAAGGGTTAATGCCAAATTGAAAGATGGGATCCAACAGCAAGTATCAAAAATTAAGGGCTAGTGTTGGGCCCTCCAAAATCAAGGCCCATAGCCCGACGAAGATAAGGCCCAAATGACCAGGATCTCTGAAGCAATCAGCTCCGAAGATCTCGCCTTCCATTAATCCCTCTAACGGCACTGTAGCAAGGTGATTATCTCCAACGTCCATAATCATAACTAAGTGCGAAATTCCCCGGGATCATGGGAAGTGAAGGCCAACGGCTGAATTGGGAGAAAGGGAGCGTTATTTAAGGAAGGACGATCCATAAGCAGAGGGAGGACACTCTGCACTCACAATCTCTCGAGCAATACTTGCCATTCTCACATCAATCTCCTCAATCGCAATTTTTTCCTTTTAGAAGCATATTGTACTCAAATCCTTTCAATTGTACCGAGAAGCAACGTCAAAGAGATTAATACAACAAGCATCATCGTTCACGCTATCTTCCTAATTTTCTACATTCGTTATTCTCAATGTTATTTTTTGTTCATTGTTTCTAACACGTCGTGACGACTTTGTGACTAGGAGTCCCTCATTATAGCGAAATAACGTGTTTACACAGTTAATTCGCCCAAAACAATTGGCGCCCACCGTGGGGCCCTAGCCAAGAAAGAAGTCACGACCTAGCAAGCTACCGAATCTTCATCAAGCATGGATGCGACTCATAGCCATGTCGGAGATCTTGAGCCGAACAACAACCAAATCATCGACTCTGACGACAACCAAAATCTCAACAACGATAACAACAACCCTAGCAACGCCATCAACAGTGGCGGTGATGGCAATCAGAACCAAGAACTGCCTCTTCAAGAAGAGCCACTAGCCAACAACGACCCCGAGAGGCAGACAGTTGAGTCTAGCGCCATCGTAGAGATCCGCGCAACCATGCTTGCGCTCCAGAAAGATTTGGACAGTCAAAAAGAGGTTAATTCTAAAATTACTGGAGTTTATGGAAAACAGATTGAGGCTTTGACTAATGAACGCAATTTGCTTCGATCTCAGGTTCAATCGGCTCCGGCTTACCATTTAAGGAGTGACGTGAATAACGACGTAGCCTGGCGCCTAGATATGGAGGACCCTAGCCTTACTACCCCGAACGGCGCCGGCCCGTCGACAGGTAATCAGGTAATTGCTAACGCGTCAGGGGCGGCTCGGGAAAGTATTGAGGTCGTTCAACTCAAAGAACGCTTCAGAGCCTTGGAGGACCGAATCACTCAAGTCCCAGGGGCTCCTCAACCAATAGCAGTAGAGAGGCGAGATGGTTACACCGACTCACCCTTTGTACCCGCTATTGCAAGAGTTAACATATCCCGAAAGTATCACGTCCCTGAAATTAAAAGATATGAAGGGACTATCGATCCCGACCAACACATAGCGGCTTTCAAGAAAGTATGAGTATTAGTACTGTTCATTTTGAAATGGAAGAAATTGTCATGTGTCGATGGTTCGGGAACACGTTATCTGATCCCGCACTGAATTGGCACTCCCATTTACCTCTTGGAAGTATCTCATCGTTTGCTGAGTTGGTTGACAGGTTTAAGGTCAGGTTTGCCAGTAGCCGGCATGCAAGGAAGCGGTCTGATTCGGCCTACTTTGTATAGGATAACTCTTGTATTTTATAGTTATATTGAGAGTGTTTAGGTTAGTTTTGAGCGTTATTGTAATATCAAGACGGAAGACACAAAGTATGAAGAATCAAGAGTTAAAGAGCTTAAAGACGAAGATTCGCCACTGCATGAAGGCCGCGGTCGCGTTGTCTATGACGCCGGCGCGGTGGCGTGGAGGAGCGAGCCAACCAAGACCATGAAGGCCGCGGTCGCGTTGCCCTGGGCGCGGTCGCGGTAGTAGCCGACTCAAGATTTCACGATTTGAAGGCCGCCGCGGGCGCGGTTATGGTGCCGCGGTCGCGGGTTCGACCGACTTCCAAGTTGACGAGATTTCACCGATTTTTTCTTGTTTCCTTTCTTATCTTTCGGGTTCCTACCTTATTTAGTCCAAAAAGGTTGATCTTTGAGGCTATATAAGGAGGACCCTTTTTAGGTTTTTAGATATCATCAATCCATCATCCAATTAGTCAATCAATTTGTATTTCAATAAAGATTAGAGTTTTCTTTGTAATGGAGAACTAACTCTCCTCTGGAGTTTATTCAATCAAGGAAGCTTTATTATGAAGTTGTGAAATTCTGGTAACCTCTTTATCCTTAGGTCTTTATTGATACTCTTGTGCTTCATCCCATGATCTATGTTTGATTTTATGAGCCTGATCAACTTGTTTGATTGACTTAGATCTATTGTTTGAATTAGGATTGGTTGTTGTCTATGCATCTTTCCTATTCTCGAAACAACTCTATTCTAGGACCGTGGACTAGTTTAGGGAAGAGTATTCAATGGTTAAACTGTGCATGAGACTCGTAGCTTGATTGCATGATTTGATTTCCTATTATCCTTGTGCTCTATGCTAATTCTGGGTTAAGCGTCCTTGCCTAGGGTTATAGAATTGCTTGGACCGTGGACTTGCGATTTCTAATGATTGGGATTGGAATTGACCTAGGCATATAAAGAGGTGGATGAATTCATGATCAACGGATTAATAAAGTGGAATTGATTGGATGAACTCTGCTTGATAACTTTCATTGAAACCAACTTTTGAAACCCCCTTTGTCTACTTACATGAAAACCATAAAATCTGAATAAAACTGATTTCTTTGGGTTCGACCCCTTGCTTGCCTACTATACTTTTGTTTGCATGTTTGGGATTTATTTTTGATAAGGGAACAACGACTTTGCCCGAGTCAAATTTTGGCGCCGTTGCCGGGGAATCTTTTTCTTGCTTAGATTTTGTGTGTTTTCGGGTTCTGCGCCCAAACCGCGCCCGCGGCCCCCTCGGCGCGCCCGCGGTTCGTATGCAGAACGATCCTTTGGGTGCGGGCCTAACACATGGTCCGTACCCGGTCTACTAATACTTCCCCTGTTCGTTTTGATCTAGAAATTAGCAGGACTCTCCGGAAGATACGAAGTGCCCCCAGACCCTCTACATCTTACAACCTTCTTGAATCTCTCTCTCTGACTCTGAACCAGAAGACGCCATGGCGGAGCAAACTATTCGCCAACTCACGGCGCCTGATCTCCAGCAACAGCAGCTCGCTGTTCAATTCCCCGAACTCGCGGAGGGTGTGAAGTTCGAACTCAAGTCCGGCCTCATCCACCACCTGCCCAAATTTCATGGGTTGAGCGGTGAGGATCCGATCAAGCATCTCACTGAATTCCACGCGGTGTGCGTGAGCGTGAAGCAAATAAGAGGCTCATCCCTTCTCTCTTGAGGATATCGCCAAAGACTGGCTCCTTTATTTGGTGTCAGGCTCTATCACTACTTGGGCGGCCATGAAGAAGGCGTTTCTTGAGAAGTATTTCCCCGCTTCCAAACAAACATCTATTAAGAAGCAGCTCAGCAGTTTGGAGCAAGGGGAAGACGAGAACCTCTATGACTACTATGAGCGCTACAAGAGGCTCATCGCGAGTTGTCCCTACCATGGCTACCAAGCCAAGGATCTTATTTGCTACATCATTGAGGGACTCTGCGACAATGACAAGAGGCTCGTGAATGCATCTTGTGGGGGTAGTTACGAGAACTTGACCCCCGCTGCAGCCTTTCAGAAAGTGGAAATCTTGGCGGAACAAGCCCGAAATCAAAGGTCAAGGACCAATGTGAGGTCCGTTAACGTGGTGAATGAGTCCCTGAATGCTGAAGTAAGGGAGCTCAAAGATCTTATGAAGCAGCTGCTCACGAAAAGGTCGGCCCAGCAAGTTAACGCTTGCGGTATATGTTATGATGCTAGCCACCGCATGGATCAATGTCCTACTATTCAAGAGACCAAGGAGTCGGTCAATGCTATTGGCAATTATGGTGTGCTCCGGCTCCGGAATGATCCTTACTCTAACACCTACAATCCGGGGTGGGCGAACCATCCTAACTTGAGGTGGAACAACCAGCAGCAACAAGAGCCACCACAACAGCAGCAGCAATACGCTCCTCAAGGCCAGCAACAACAGTTTCGGTCCAATAACTATGCCTCGAGAGCGCCTGCTCCGTCTCAGAACGATGCTATTACTGCCCTCTTGAAGGAGAACCAAGTAACGAGAGTTGCTGTAAAGAATCTTGAGACTCAGCTGAGCCAACTTGCAACCATGATCAATAGGCTCGAGTCTAATGATTCCGGGAAACTCCCTTCTCAACCGCTCAATCACAAGGAGAATGTCAGTGCCATAAATTTGAGGAGCGGTAGAGTATTGGCGAGTCGGGAATCACCCACTGGTGATGAACCGCGCCCGCGCTCCCCTGGCCGCGACCGCGCCGGGGTGGAAACACATGAAGACCATGCCCCTGTAGGAATTCCGCGCCCGCGCTCTCCCCTCCGCGCCCGCGAGAATCCAACAGAGCCCATGGACCACGAGAGGCGTAGCGACCCGCGACCGCGGAGTCCGGACCGCGCCCGCGGTAAGGAGGCCGAGCGGAATTTCGAGGCTTTACTTGATTATGCTTTCAAGAACTATTCACCTCCTCGTCCAAGTTCTCCTAGACGGAACCGAGCTCCAGCAGCAGAAGAGGACGATGGCTATATAGCTCAACCCCTTCCACCATTGGATTCTTTCAAGCCCTCTCCTCCATTCCCCGAGGCTCTCAAGGACACAAGGAAGTCGGCACACGACAAGGAACTCTTTGAGACCTTCACCAATTGTCGGGTAAATGTTCCTCTTCTTAATCTCATTCAAAGTGTCCCTCGTTTTGCTAAATTCATGAAAGAGCTATGCACCATAAAAAGGAAGAATAGGACTAGTCCTAAGATTGAAAAGGTAGCTCTAGTTGAAAAAACGCAGGATAGCAAAATTGAGACTTGTAATTCCCTACTCCAGAAGCAACTACCTAAAAAATGCTCAGACCCAGGAAGATTCACCGTCCCTGTCACTATTGGAGAAACTAAAATTGAGCGTGCTATGCTAGATTTAGGTGCCTCCATTAATGTTCTTCCAGCTTGCATGTATGATAGGTTAGGCCTTGGTCCTTTAAAGGAGTCCGATATTGTTATTGAATTGGCTGACCACTCTAATGTGCGCCCGAAAGGGTTAGTTGAGGATGTTCTAGTGCAGGTACGGGGTTTGATCTTTCCTGCAGGTTTTTATGTGATGGAGATAGGTGAAGGGCGGTACGACCCGATTCTCTTACTAGGTCGCCCATTCATGAAAACCGCCAACACGGTCATTAACATTGCCAATGGATCTCTTTCCATATCTCATGGTGGCAACACGGTCCGAATTGATGTTGATGAGGACCCGTATTGATCGTATCCACGTCGAGCCAACGACGTTAAACAAAAGCGCTGCTTGGGAGGCAACCCAAGGATTAGATAGATTGTTTTTCCATTCCTAGCTTAGGATTTGCTTGTGTTTTTCGCTAACATGCAGGTTCTAGGTCCGAAAGGACACGCCTGACGTGAAACCGCGCCCGCGTCCTCTTGGCCGCGCCCGTGGTGAACCATCAGCGCGCCCCGACGAACAGGTACTAGCCCGTGCTCGCGGCAACCATACTGCGTCTCGGTTTTAGCTCGTTTTTATTTTTGAAAAAAAAAAGACAAAAAGAAGACTTTTTGGTCCCATTCTACCTCTATATTTTTCATCCATCTATATCCATTCTAATCCATCTTCTATCTTTCCACCATTCTATTTCTTCTTTCCATCCATCTTTGTACTTTCCATTCTTTGGCTATGTGTAAAGCCTAAGTATGGGGGAGCTTTGTTTCCCCGGGAGTTCTCTTCTCCCCGGCTCGAGTTCGAGTATTGATCCATCTTCCAAGAAGACGAGCCAAGATACGAAGGTTTCCTACACGTCACGTTTTTCGAGACGAAGTCAAGACATTGTCCCTGCACGGATTCCGCGCCCGCGCTCCATCAGCCGCGCCCGCGGTGACCACCCGACGATGACTTAGTTCTCTGCATCAATTACGCGCCCGCGCCCCTTATGCCACGCCCGCGGTTTGCCATCCCATTAGAAATACGAAGCTTTCTATTCTTCCACCTATGAAGAGATCTTCCATTCCACCTCTCTTCATCGTTTGTGAGTCTTCTGATATACCTTTCTCCTTGCTTCTATCCTTTCTCTTTGCTTCATTGAGGACAATGAAGGATTTAAGTATGGGGGAAGGAGTACTCGCATTCGCTTATCCTAGTTAGTTTAGTTAGTGATTTGCTTCAGATTTTGGATTTTCTTCTTTTCATGGAGCGCTTGCACCATATTTTTTGCATAATAAAGAAAGAAAGAGAAAGAAAAAGATAGAAAAAGCCATAAAAAAAATGAAAAAAGGCATTTAAATCCAGGGATGAGTCGAAAACCCGAAAGGGCGGCTCAGGTAATAAGCAGGTAACCCGGACCAGCATTAGGCTGGGGTAATATGAGGTTTATGAGTGATTGTGAGTATTTGTGAGCACACCTATTGAAAAATGAAAAGAGCGGTTAGGTGAAAACCCGAAAGGGCGCCTAAGCAGAATTGATCGGAAAAATTCGAGTGTTTTAGGATCATTCTTGCTTGGGGACATTGGGGCTTACATGTTAGATTTGAGAAGATCCTAGGTTGCTCTTTCATGTTTTTAGAGCTTGAGTGTTATATCTATGTGGTGAGGTGTGTGTTTGAGCTTCATTGTTTTATGCTCATGATTTCTCTATATTTTTGGGTTCGGGTTGTGAGTTGAGTGTTTTTATCTTCCCTTGTATTTCCTGAGATCTTAGATGTGCTACCTTGATATATTTGTTTAAGCTTACTCGAGGATGAGCAAGATCTGAGTATGGGGGAATTTGATTCGGCCTACTTTGTATAAGATAACTCTTGTATTTTAGAGCTATATTGAGAGTGTTTAGGTTAGTTTTGAGCGTTATTGTAATATCAAGACCGAAGACACAAAGTATGAAGAATCAAGAGTTAAAGAGCTTAAAGACGAAGATTCGCCACTGCATGAAGGCCGTGGTCGCGTTGTCTATGACGCGGGCACGGTGGCGTGGAGGAGCGAGCCAACTAAGACCATGAAGGCCGCGTTCGCGTTGCCCTGGGCGCGGTCGCGGTAGTAGCCGACTCAAGATTTGACGATTTGAAGGCCGTCGCGGGCGCGGTTATGGTGCCGCGGTCGCGGGTTCGACCGACTTCCAAGTTGACAAGATTTCACCGTTTTTATCTTGTTTCCTTTCTTATCTTTCGGGTTCCTACCTTATTTAGTCCGAAAAGGTTGATCTTTGAAGCTATATAAGGAGGACCCTTTCTAGGTTTTTAGATATCATCAATCCATCATCCAATTAGTCAATCAATTTGTATTTCAATAAAGATTAGAGTTTTCTTTGTAATGGAGAACTAACTCTCCTCTGGAGTTTATTCAATCAAGGAAGCTTTATTATGAAGTTGTGAAATTCTGGTAACCTCTTTATCCCTAGGTCTTTATTGATACTCTTGTGCTTCATCCCATGATCTATGTTTGATTTTATGAGCCTGATCAACTTGTTTGATTGACTTAGATTTATTGTTTGAATTAGGATTGGTTGTTGTCTATGCATCTTTCCTATTCTCGAAACAACTCTATTCTAGGACCGTGGACTAGTTTAGGGAAGAGTATTCAATGGTTAAATTGTGCATGAGACTCGTAGCTTGATTTCATGATTTGATTTCCTATTATCCTTGTGCTCTATGCTAATTCTAGGTTAAGCGTCCTTGCCTAGGGTTATAGAATTGCTTGGACCGTGGACTTGCGATTTCTAATGATTGAGATTGGAATTGTTCTAGGCATATAAAGAGGTGGATGAACTCTGTTGGATGAACTCTGATTGAAACCAACTTTTAAAACCCCCTTTGTCTACTTACATGAAAACCATAAAATCTGAATAAAACTGATTCCTTTGGGTTCGACCCCTTGCTTGCCTACTATACTTTTGTTTGCATGTTTGGGATTTATTTTTGATAAGGGAACAACAACTTTGCCCGAGTCACGGTCCAGTGACTTATACCGCTTAGTTTAGAAGCCGTGCGAGTCGTTAAAAGTGTTTCTCAATCGTTACAACGAGGAGCTTGTAACCATTGAGGGATGCGATGCAGCAACGGCGGTGGAAGCTTTTCGACGAGGGATATCATCCCGAAACCCCGAATTATATCGTGAGCTAACAAAATATCCTTGCTCTAACTTTGATGAAGTACAGGTCAAGGCATTGGCTTACGTCCGTCTTGATGAGGACAACCTCTATGCTGAAAAGGGAGTAAGTCCTCAACGGAATGACCGACGGCAAGGAAAGCGGGAGGCTCGATACGCTCCCTACCCTTCAGCCGCTCATCATTCCTCACACGCCAAGCCAACTGTTTACACGTCATACGCTAAGAAGAGCGAGAGCGCCCAACTGCCTCTTGAGTTATCTCACCACAACTTTTGAGTCAGCGCAACAGAGATAGTCAGAACCCTTAGCACGATGGGAAACGCTGTCAAATGGCCACGGAAGAAAGACATACCACATCATCTTAAAGATGAGTCAAGGTGGTGCGACTTTCATTTCGATCACGGTCACACGACAGAGGAGTGCATCGCGCTAAGGAAAGAAGTCGTCGACTTGCTAAGGAAAGGCTACCTCAAAGAGTTGATCTCTGAGCGCGGCAAGGAGCATTTGGCCCAGAATGTTGAGAGAGCCCGAAAACCCGACTCCCCCAAGCATGCAAGTGTAATTAACGTCATAACCAGGGGGTCGGATGTCTGCGGCGTAACTTATTCCGCGGCTAAGAGAATCGCAAGAGAAGCCAGACGAGAAAATCTCAAAGCGCTCACACCTTCCAGCCATGCCACCATGCCAATTTCTTCGATGATGTCGAAGAAGAGGAAGTTCATCATGATTGCTTAATAATATCTTTAACAATCGCAAATTTTCTTGTTAAACGCATTTTGGTTGATAATGGAAGCTCCACTAACTTGCTTATGTTGGATGCATTGTACAACTTAGGTCTTGGACTTGACGACATAGTCAAAAAGTCTACGACTTTAGTAGGATTCAGTGGTGAATCGCGCAACAGGCTTAGGGAAATCTCCCTACCGACCATTGCAAAGGGAGTAAATTATCAAGTAAAGTTTCAAGTGCTAGATTGTCCCTCACCCTTTAATGTTATTTTGGGCAGGCCTTGGATTCATGGAATGAAAGCAATCCCGTTCACATACCACCAATACGTGAAGTTCCCATCCCCCTGGGGGATACAGGAGATTCAAGGAGAACAGAAACTCGCAAGAGAGTGCTACTCAGTAACCATGAAGGCGACGGCTTCCGGATCTTCGAAGCTGGAGACCAGCAAGCAAACAACCAATTAAGAATTAAAGGACTGTAAGGCTCCGTCCTTCTACGTAAAGTCGGAGGCTCCTGAACTTGAAGAGGTGGCTCTCGACCCATCCGAGCCTTCGAAGAAGGTCCGAATCGTGGCAAATCTAGAGCCAACTTTGCGGGAAGGGATAGTGGAGTTTTTACGGTCCTACAAAGATTGTTTCGCCTGGGGAAATGAAGACATGATCGGAATAGATCCAAGCGTGATTACTCATGCTCTGAACGTCAACCCAAAAATGCCGCCTGTGAAACAGAAAAGGCGTAAGTTCGCCCCCGAGCGAAATCAGGTAATCAACGACGAGGTAAAATCCTTACTTGAGTCGGGAAAAATTAAAGAAGTTAAATACCCCGAGTGGCTAACAAATGTGGTAGTGGTCAAAAAGGAAAATGGTAAGTGGTGCGTCTGTGTTGATTTCACTGATTTAAACAAAGCGTGCCCTAAAGACTCGTTCTCATTGCCTCATATCGATGCAATGGTGGACGCAGCAGCAGGACACGAGTTGTTAACTTTCATGGACGCGTTTAGTGGCTATCACCAGATAATGATGAATCCTGAGGATCAAGAGAAAACGGCATTCGTAACTAATCAAGGAACTTATTGTTATAAAGTTATGCCCTTCGGATTAAAAAACGCAGGTGCTACTTACCAGAGATTGGTTAATAAGATGTTTCAGGAAAAGCTGGGGGATACTATGGAGGTCTACATCGATGAAATGCTCGTCAAATCTTTAAAGGCGGAAGATCACATCGCCCACTTACAAGACGCCTTCCAGATATTGCGACAATATAAGATGAAGTTGAACCCGACAAAGTGCTCCTTCGGCATCACCTCGGGAAAATTCCTCGGGTATATAGTTACCCAAAGGGGGATAGAGGCGAGCCCGGAACAAGTCAAGGCCATAATGGAGCTTGAGTCGCCAAGGTGTGTGAAAGATGTTCAGAAATTGACAGGAAGAATAGCAGCGCTGAACAGGTGTTCCACGACATCCTAAAGAAGAATAAGTCATTTGAATGGAGAGAAAAGCATGAAAAGGCGTTCCAAGAATTAAAACAATACCTATCAAATTCACAAGTACTGTCAAAGCCACAACAAGGAGAAAAATTGTACGTTTACCTCGCCATAACAGAAGTCGCAGTCAGCGCCGTTCTGATCCGCGAAGAGGATGGTAACCAGTTACCAATCTACTATGTAAGTAAAACATTGCTTGACGCGGAAACCAGGTATTCTCCTACGGAAAAATTGGTTCTTTCTTTAGTAATGGCTTCAATTAAACTACGTCCATACTTTGAAAGTCATTCTATTATCGTAAGAACTAACTATCCTATGAAGAGTATCATGTCAAACCCAGAGTTGTCAGGACGCTTAACGCGTTGGTTAATCCACTTGAATGGCTACGACATCACATACGAGCCTCGCACAGCAAAAAAGTCGCAAGCCTTGGCAGATTTTGTGGTTGACTTCACCCCTACCCCTTCATAACAAGAAGAACAAGAAATGCTGAATGTAGCAAGTAGTAGCAAGTGGCTGATGCACACTGACGGCGCATCAAATCAAGTTAGTGTCGGTCTGGGGGTAGTTCTAAAGTCACCACAGGGGGATAGGATAGCCCCGGTTGTGCGATATACATTTAAAGCTACCAATAATGAAGCAGAATACGAAGCGCTCATATCAGGCCTACTCGTCGCCAAAGATCTTAACATGCAAGAGATCGAGGTAATCTGTGATTCATTGCTTATTGTGAACCAAGTAACAGATTCATATGTTGCCAGGGATTCGAAGATGAAAGCCTACCTCGAAAAGGTTTGCGAAATAGTGAAGGATTTCAAACATTTCGAGATCAAGCAGGTTCCTCGAGACGCTAATACACAGGCTGACGCCTTGGCTAATCTTGAGTCCGCCATAGACCCACGAGAATACACTAAGATTCCCTTCGTGTATCTCGATGCACCATCAATAGTCAAGCAAACTAATGTGCCGACAATAAGCAATCCAGACGGTAACCCGTCCTGGGTAACGCCTTACCTAAAATGGCTGCAGCAAGGTGTCTTGCCAGAAGACAAGGAGGAAGCCAGACGGCTTAAGGTAAAAGCTTCCATATTTACGGTTAAAGATAACATTTTGTTCAAGTGGATGTCGTCAGAAATATACGCACGATGCGTACAAGAGAACAAAGTACAGGTGGTGTTACGAGACATACACGACGGCGAGTGTGGCAACCACACAGGGGGTCGGAACCTGACAAAGAAAGCAAGCAGGATGGGGTACTACTGGCCCACCATGAACAAAGATGCAGCGGAGTTCTCTCGCAAATGTGACGCGTGCCAGCGTCATGGACCAATCCCACATTTACCATCAAAGTTACTTCATCCCCTTACTTCACCATGGCCATTCATGAAGTGGGGGATGGACATCGTTGGGAAACTCCCACCAGCTTCAGAACAACGCGTCTATCTTTTAACCATGACAAATTACTTCTCTAAGTGGATCGAGGCCGAAGCCTTCAAGGAGGTCAAGGATACCCAGATTATCTCGTTCATTCGAAGAAATATCTTAAGCAGATTCGGGATACCATCCACTATAGTATGCGACAACGGCTCCCAATTCATCAGCGACAAGACCAAAGCCTTTTGCCAGCAATACAACATTCAACTTGTTATGTCTACACCTCGCTACCCACAAGCGAATGGTCAGGCAGAAGCAAGCAACAAGGTTATCCTTAACAATCTCAAGATGCGGCTTAAGGATGCCAAAGGAAAGTGGGCAGACGAGTTACCACTCGTATTATGGTCAGATCGCACAACACACAAGACCGCAACTGGACACACGCCTTTCTCCCTAGTCTACGGGTGTGAGGTTGTGTTACCAGTTGAGGTATCCTTGCCCACTGCTCGATATGGTCTTGCTACAGAAGAATCCAACATCTCTAACTTGTTACACCACCTCGACACGGTGGACGAGTTACGAGATGAAGCCTCAGTAAGATTAGCAGCATACAAGCAGGGGGTAGCACGAAGTTACAACAAACGAGTTAATTCCATAGCATTTCAAGTCGGCGATTGGGTGTTGACAAAGGTCTTTCAAAACACTCAGGAACTGAATGCAGGAAAACTCGGAGCAAATTGGGAAGGCTCATATCAAATTATCAAAATCATAGGGCAAGGCGCATACGAGTTAGAGTCGCATGATGGCAAGACAGTGCCCAGAAGCTGGAACGCGATGAACTTGAAGCTCTATCATTTTTTAGCAAGGTATATAGTACAAGGTATATAGTACAATATTACGTGATGATTCAGTTACATTACGGCTTTACACAAGCCTTGACATACATAGTTCCATCGAAAAACTAACAAGGGACGCCTTGTGACGTTTCAGGCCAAGACAGAAGGCCCCAGCCTTACAAACAGGCAACAAGTGCACGCAAATTGACTAGTCAAGAAAACCAGATGCATGAGGCGAACGAGACAAACAAGAGTTTTTCATACAAAGAAGCTCTTTATTCATGTACTTGTACATTCGGTCATTATTAATACAAATAACAACTTTTCTTTACATCTTCGCCCTCATGAGTTGCATCTCACACACTTAGCGCTATATAAATTACACAAAGGTACCTAAACTAAGTTGAGTCTTCAACTAGGCTCTTATGCTTCCAGTTGGACGCTGAACCTGCAAAACAAACGCAGACAAAGCAGAGGCAAGCATACACAAAAGTAGTAATAATAGAAGTACCAGACAAGCAGTCATAAGGCCCTACAACTAGCGGCCCGAAATATTTAATGTCTTACAAAACCCCATAAACGCCAAGGGGGGGCAACGAGTTCAGAGACCCCAACACACTGGGGGTACAGCTAAAAGTCTTTAAAAACAAACAAACAAAGTCAATCTTCAGTAGCTTTCACAGAATCCTTCTCCACAGCTTCCACTAGCGCCACTTCATGCACCACCTTTACAATGTCATCCATAGGAGATGGGTTCTTCAGCGCCTTAGATGCATCAGGGAACATTTCTATGAAATCCGCCTTTTCCTTTGCAACATCCCAGCCAGCGGACTTCCCCGCGATATGCTCCTCCATCGTCTCCACCCGAGCCTTGAAGGAGTAGAAGTCAGCGGACTCCTCGATCTCGTTCGCCAAGGCGGTAGATTTCTTCTGTTCACTTTCAAGTTCCTCCTGATAAACTCGGGACTCCTGCTGGGCCATCCTCAGTTCCTCTTGCAGTTCGGCGACCCTCGATTCCAAAGACGCCTTCTCACCAGCCAACAGAGACGATTTATTCTTCTTATTTTAAAGGTTTATGTTGGAAGTAGACAGTTGATCAGGTAGGTCTTTAAACTTGTCGAAGGTGGCAAGAGAAATTTGAAGGCCCTGAGCAAGAACGTTAACGCGTTACAACTCAGAACTAAAGAGGAAAGGTAATGTACCAAAAACACGTATTAAGAATAACTCGTACCTGCCACTGTGCGGCGACAATTTCGCCAAACAACTCAAGATAAGAAGGTTGATGATGCGGGCGTCCAGAGAAGCAATCAACTTTTAAAGTGGCAAGGGAGTGAAGGCATTTCACGGGGTCCATGTCTAGCGACATCATTGTCTTGGGAAGGTCAGTCACTCTAACACCAGACTCTTTCCCTGGAGGGATGGACTTCTTGGATTCCGGGGCCTTAGGAGGGAGCGATATTGCGATTTCGGTATCTGTGCTGGAAGCAGTCTCAGCCTTCCTTTTCTTTCGCGCTTCTAAGCGTTCGGCCGTGAAGAGCGAAGCTGTGGAACGCGTAGCTCTGGAGCCTACAACCCAAAGGTGCAAATGCGTCATACAAACACGCAAGGATTCTAAAGAGAAAAAGGAGGTAACACGCTACCATACATGTTAAAAAAAAACTTACTCGACATCTCAACTTCGTCAGACTCTGTCGAGGAGGAAGGTCCAAGATCTGGATACGATCTTTCGGTAGCCGAAAGTGCATCAATTTGGGAGATGATTACAACAGAGCCCTTACGTGGTACGAGAGAAGAAACTTTCTCTGTAAAACTAACCAGGCAACGTATTAGGCACCGGTTAAGCAAAAACAGGGGAAGGGGAAACACTACCTATAGGCCTCCAGCGGCTTCGTAAGAAGGAGGTGTCGCCCTTAAGAGAAGAGATTCTCACAAAGAAGAATTTATCTGCCCATCCGCGGTCAGATTTTGAAATGTTGAACACAAGGTCCGATTTCGTCCTAAGGGTTTTTAACGTAATACGCCCAGAGCCCCCTTTAGAAATGCGGTAATTTAAGAAAAAATCTTCAGTTTTGAAAGCAATGCCTTGAGAGGAGCATAACCGCTCAACGGAAAGCAAGAGCCTCCAGACTTGAGGGAGTAACTGCCTTGGCGCGACCCCTAATTTTCTTAAAAAATCAACGACAAGGGGTAAAAACGGGAACCGGTGACCAATGCGAAAGGGGTATTCGTGGAGACAAACCCAATCGGCGGCATAAAAATCAGCATAGAAACCAGCGGGAGGAAGAAAGATTTCAGCTTGGGGAGGAAATCCCATCAGCGAAGCAAATTCCTAGGGGCTTTTAGAAGTGGAATCCCTTTGAAAAGGCGGAGTAAGAATGTGGAAAGGAGATAAAGACGGTAAAGTAGAGCTTTTCAAACAAGTAGAAGAAGCTTTACGAGAAGCCATGGAAACCAGAAGAAAAGAAAGCGAAGAAGCGTACCTCGGCAAAAAGAAGGAGGAATAGTTGTGAAATCTGCAGAACCATTATCGTTCCCATTAAATAGACAGGTGATGGGACAGGGCCATCATCCGCTACAACTTCCCAAAACAACTTTCGAAATTCAAAAAACCCTAGAGAAACCGCGAGCGGGATTGTTTCCCCGGACTTTTTTTAGGGGGTATTGTTGGGCCCTCCAAAATCAAGGCCCATAGCCCGACGAAGATAACGCCCAAATGACCAGGATCTCTAAAGCAATCAGCTCCGAAGATCTCGCCTTCCATTAATCCCTCTAACGGCACTGTAGCAAGGTGATTATCTCCAACGTCCATAATCATAACTAAGTGCGAAATTTCCGGGATCATGGGAAGTGAAGGACAACGGCTGAATTGGGAGAAAGGGAGCGTTATTTAAGGAAGGACGATCCATAAGCAGAGGGAGGAAACTCTGCACTCACAATCTCTCGAGCAATACTTGCCATTCTCACATCAATCTCCTCAATCGCAATCTTTTCCTTTTAGAACCATATTGTACTCAAATCCTTTCAATTGTACCTAGAAGCAACGTCAAAGAGATTAATACAACAAGCATCAACGTTCACGCTATCTTTCTAATTTTCTGCATTCGTTATTCTCATTGTTATTTTCTTTTCATTGTTTCTAACACGTCGTGACGACTTTGTGACTAGGAGTCCCTCATTATAGTGAAGTAATGTGTTTACATAGTTAATTCGCCTAAAACAGCTAATTCAGACCAATTCCGGTTTCCAAGTGTTGAAATCAGAAATGGACTGAGATAAAAACCCTGATGCTCAAGAGAACGTACGATTAGAGAAAGAGGAGGCTGAAGAGACAGATCAGGGCCTAATGCTAATTTGATATAGCCTCATAAAACTTATTTTAATTTTTTACAAATTTTTCAAAACAATATATATATATGTTATTATTTTATTTTATTTATTGAGAAATTTCGCCCGATAACCCCGAGGTTTTGCAAATTTTGCGTGGTCTACAAAGTTTTTCGGTATTCCGTACGGTAACCACGAGTTTTTGCAAATTGCACGTGGTAAACTTGGCCTATTATAAAAAAGTTAAATTATATAAAAATTTACCTATACTTTGTACTTAATTACACAAATCACCTATCAAAAAAATTTACACAAATCACCTTATCTTTAGTTTTTTGAAAACTATCTAATCTATTTTTATAAAACACCTAACTTTATAATTTTAGTATTATATATATTTATATTTTTTTTATTTACTCTATTTTCATGACACTATATATTATTATTTTACAAAATCTTCTATTTGCTTATTATTATATAAAGCATACCTAATTTTAAAAAAAACTACCATTTATTATTAACAAAATATAAACTTGAATTTTATTAATAATACTTGACCCTTTAAGGGGGTGTTCTTTAAGTTGGTGCACTAGTTCAAGTAATTTGTTTTTAAATAAAAAAATTGTTTTTTCTAAATATAATGTACCTATATAATGACATGAAAAATGTGTAAAGATTATAGGGTTTTTTATGACATATACAACTTTAGGCATTTTTTTGTTTATAATAAATCAACATTGAAAAATAATCAAGAATATGTGTTAAGTAATAATTCTCATTAGGTATTAAGAAAATAGATTTGATTGTTTTGTTGAAAAAATCTATATAAATGATACTTCCCATAGGTATAAAAAATAATTTTTTTTCTTATTTGTTCAACAAACCTATCAAATCTATTTAAAATTTTCTAATACAAAATTGAGAATGGTGGTTCTTTTTGTAATAAGTAAAAAATAGAAGATTTTGAAAATAATAATATGCAGTGCCATGGAAAAACAGTAGGTAAATATATATCTATCTATTATCTATCTATTACTATATACTAAAGCGGAAGGAAATTTTGCCACCATATTACGCCTTATCACCTCCTTTACATAAAACATTATCTTATTAAATCTTGATTTTATCATAATCTTATACATATTTAATTAAGATATGATCGCTCACGAATGCGAGGGTCTAGAGATACAATCTATAACCCGACCCTTTTGTAGCAAGTGGTGGGTGTCGAACGATCGGGAAAATCTACTCGATTGAGGTGCCTAAACACTAGAAAGCTGGAAAGGAGAACTTAAAACACAGGAAAAACAAAGAGAACAGTCGGGACCGACACAAGTGTCACCTCGGGCCCGATGTTGGCGTTAAAGAGGGAAGTCGGGACCGACGTAAGCAAGCCGGGGCCGATGTACCTGGATTTGTTGAACTCAAAGATTGAAGGGTAGATCTTGGGCTATTGGGTTCCTTCTCTAGTAGATATAGGCTTTTCCACCCCAACTCAAGCAATAAGTGATGATCCTTGTAGGATCGAGAGCTTTCGCCTCGTTCCAACCACTTCTACACATCGATCATTGGGGAGATTGACTTCCCATTCGAAGCAAGGTCTTGTGATAAACAATTGTTCACTTTCGCTCACCTTTGTCAACCACAAGCCTTGATTCCTTGTACCTCTATGTAGAGTGGGTTCCTACATCAAGCACTCAAGGCTTATGGAATTGGGGCTTCTAGCCTAACTTAGCTAGAGTTCTCCCCCATCACCCAAGATCAAGGAGATCTACTCCATAAGGTAAGTAATGAAAGCAACAAAATCAATGAACAAAGCAATCATCATCATCAAACTCGAATCAAGGCTAAATCTCATTAACAAAGCAAAAGCAATCCACAAGTTCCAATCCAAATTCCAAATCCACAAGATCTAAACAAAGCTAAACTCATAAATCTCTTAGCAATCTCCTATCCTAGGCCGATTCTCTCTCTTCTCCCTTCTCCTTGTTCTCCAAGTCTCTCTTGAGAGCTTTTGTGAGTTGGTTAATCCCTAAATGTCCTCCAAGCTAATCACCCTTGGCTCCTTTAATTAGAAGACAAGAGAAGCCTTTTGTAGATGAGGGGCAATTGTGGAAGTTTACAATTTTGTGCCTTGGAGCCCAATCTAGCTAGAGACCGACTCAGACCGACACGGAGAGACGTCGAGCCCGAATTACTGGACAAGTCGGTCCCACTTCAAAAATCATTCTAGGGTCCGGCGTGGCTTGCACCTTGATCCGGTTCTCGTTCCACCTCTTCTTCTTGTCTTTTCTCTTGTTCTTCTTCATGGCTTGCTCCTCTCTTTCCCTCCTTGCCTCATGCTTTGCTCCTTGCCTCGATTTACCTTCAAAACGACCCTTGATCCATGCCAAAACACCTACAAAACATATAAAACACATAAAACGCGCATAGTCTCCGAATCTCATAGAAATACGGGAACTAAGCTAAAAAGGAACAAAACACTCTAGAAAGGAAGAAGAAAGAAACATATTTACAATAGAAATCACACATAAAACACCACCAAATAATTAGACATCAAAATACCCCATACTTAAACTTGCTTGTCCTAAAACAATAACAATGTTAGCAAGACCGAAACATAATCTTCAAGTAAAGCCTCGCACGAAAATGCATTTAAGCACAAGTGATTAGATATTCAAGCAAGATTACATCATCACACATGATCAAATGTTCAAAGAAATAGAGTATATGCAACTAAGCCTCACTTTAGGGATGTGTAAATGTGTATCACTCATCATGTGTATAGGTATAGCAATGAACTCTCAAGCTCAAACATCATGCAAGTAAGGACCTTACGATTGAAGCTAATATCACCAAATCCTCCACGTAGAGAAGCCTATTACAAAATACACAAAGAATTCGAACTTGGCTCAATGGATCTCCTCGAAGAGGTTCCATTCGGCTGGGTTGTAATGGCGCTTTTGATATTTCTCAAGGTGGGACTATTTTGGTCTTGTGGTGCTTATAATGGGGATTGAACAACCTAATCTCTCACCAACTTCACCAAAATTCCACAATCAACTTCACTCTCATCGAAAAGACTTAACATTTTTCCTCTCAACCCAAGATTTCACTTAACATTCCACTTCATCTTTGCACTTAGGCTTTTTGTTGGATTTTCCACAACTTTCCTCACTGGACCGACTTTCCACTAAACTCGGGCCTGATGTGCTTTCGAACTCGGTCGGACCCTTTTTTTCACTTAAACTCTACACTTTTTTCATTCCACTTCCCTTTTCCAACATTTTCTTTTATTTTCTTTCTTTCTTTTGGCTTTCTTTTCATTTTGAATCATTTTTCGCACAACAAAGATGCACTACCCACATGATTCATAACACCACTCTTTGCCCTTAAACCCAAGAGAATCTCAACTCTTCAAATACACTCCAAACCTCTCTTCTAAAGTCCAATCCCATAAGGGTCAAGTCATATAAAGCTAGGAATAATATCTTTGAAGAGTTTCAAATAAAGGCTTAGGCTAGAACGGGGCTACAAAGAAAGGATTCACTTCATGGTAGGGTATGGAATATTTTTGTGACTAAAAGAACAAAGTTCAAAATCAATGTGACAATGCTAGAGCTAATCTCATGACGATCTTGGAAAATAGATAAACACCTCAATAGCAAGTTTTACTAAGCATGCATGAGCTATTCACACAAGAAACATGAGGGATATGTGATTCAGCCTATTTTGTATAGGTTAACTCTTGTATTTTAGGGCTTTATTGAGTGTGTTTAGGTTAGAGTTGTGCGTAATTGTAATATCTAGGCCGAAGACACAAGAATTCAAGAATCAAGAGTTTTAAGGCGTTTTGAGCTGTTTGCGCGACACCACTTTCTTGCGAAGGCTATATCTTGAGCTACAGAGGTCGGATTGAGCTGATTCCGGTGCCATTGGAAAGCTAACTTCAAGAGCTTCAATAAATCTTTTTACATCAAAAACAGATTCCAAGCGGAAGATGGTCAAAACAGCCTCCGAATTGACACCAGCGATCCTGTCGAGATTCCGCGACCGCGGCGGAGGATCCGCGACCGCGGTGGCCGCCGAGACAAGTTGTTCCTTTCTGTTGCGATAGCGCGGGCGCGGTGAAGACGATGCGACCGCGGTGATGCCGGATCCGAAGCGGGCCGAAATCTTTCTAACTTGTTTCCTTTTCTATCTTTTGCCTCTTTCCTTATCTATCTCGTGGAGCTTGTTCCTTGGGCTATTTAAGGAGGAGCCAGCCTTAGGGTTTTGATATCTTCTACATTCTATCTTCTACCTTCTTCTACAAGTTAGGTTTTTAGTTTAGGTATGGAGAGCTAATCTCCTTGGGTTTGTTCAAGGGAGAAGCTCTGATGTATGAACTCGTGAGATTTTGGTAATTGATTTCTATCCTTTGGTTAATATTGATTCTCTTGTGCTTCATCTTATGATTGTTGATTGTTTCTCTAGGATTCGCGACCCTATTGAATTGATTAGCTTTCTACTGTTTGATTAGGTTTGGACCGTGGACAAAACTAATCTGTGAAAACAACTTAACCTAGACCTGTTGTCTATGCAACTAGGATTAAGAAGAGAATTGATTGTTTTATCTTGCAATTGACTCGTAGCTTGATTGTTTGATACTATATCCTGCATATCTTTGTTCTCTATGGTAATTTTGGGTTAAGCGTCCTTGCCTAGGGTTATAGAATTGCTTGGACCGTGGACTTGCGATTGTTAATGATCAGGATAGGAATTAACCATAGGTGTGAATGAAATCAATGGATAAATCTATGATCGAGGAATTATATCATGAGTGGATCTTTTGAGTGAACTTGTTTCCATATCACTTGTCTCCCATATTTGTATGTTTGTTTATTTGTTTGTTCTTTGTTTCTTAGAATAGTTTAGTGTAGATCTTTCTCCTAAATCCCCCTTTCTTTAGTTGATAATTATATTAATACTAGAAGCCTTAAGTTCTCTTGGGTTCGACCCCTTACTTGCATGTTATACTATCTTTGTTAGTTTGTAGTTTGGGTTATTTATCTTTGATCTTGGCACGACGACTTTAGCCGAGTCAATATGCAAATATGAACAAGCATCCCTAAAATGGCCAAAAATTAATCTCACAAGGGTCACACACACTTAGTTGCATAAAGACTCATCCTATAACTCACATGCTCAATAAAAACAAGCAAGATATCATGATCACATCAAAAGCAACATCATTTTAGAGGCTTAAACCATCCAAAAATATGCAAAGGAATTTACATGCTCACATCATCATTAGTTTTAATTTGGACATCTAAGATGGGGATTTCTAGTCCAAATCTACAAAACACAAAATCTTTTTGTTGTTTTAACACGAAATTTTCAAATTTTTATGGATTTTTGCAAAAAAAAATTCTTCACACAAAATTAAAAACAAAGACTCATCCAATCAAACCAAACTCATTCAAATCATCCATGTCATTCATCACACCACAATCTAAGAAACAAAAACTATCATCCTAAAAACACAAACTAAAAACCAAATATCCTCAAAGCAAAAACACACACACAAACAAGAAAAATCATGAGCACACTTACCCCACCCCATACTTAAAACATTGATGTCCCCATCAAACAAGGAAATCAAAACTTAAAAGCAAGAGACATGAGTACGTACGAAAAGCTCACAATTTCATTATTCTTCAATGGCATGTCTAGGTTTATTGGCAAGGAGGAGGGCCCATGTCGCTCTAACTTCTTCGCTAGGATCGGCCTTTTCATAGAACTTCTTCACTCGATGACCATTCACTTTGAAAATATGTCCTCGTTCATCAACCAAGTCCACTTCAAGGGCTTCAATTCATATTTTTACACTGAAGTCAGATTCCAAGCCGAAGATGGTCAAAATAGCCTCCGAAGTGACACTAGCGATTTTGTCGAGATTCCGCGACCGCGGCCTGGCCGACGCGACCGCGGTGGCTGCTGAGACGAGAAGTTCTTCTCTGTTGCGAAAGCACGGGCGCGGTGATGGCGACGCGACAGCGGTGATGCCGAATCCGAAGCGGGCCGAAATCTTTCTATCTTGTTTCCTTTTCTATCTTTTGCCTCTTTCCTTATCTATCTCGTGGAGCTTGTTCCTTGGGCTATATAAGGAGGAGGATGGCTTAGGCTTTTAGTATCTTCTTTCTCATAATTCAATTTTTCTCGTTTAGTTTAGTTATGGAGAGCTAGTTGATTCGGCCTATTTTGTATAGGTTAACTCATGTATTTTAGGGCTATATTGAGTGTGTTTAGGTTAGAGTTGTGCGTAGTTGTAATATCTAGACCGAAGACACAAGAATTCAAGAATCAAGAGTTTTAAGGCGTTTTGAGCTGTCTGCGCGACACCACTTGCTTGCGAAGGCTATATCTGGAGCTATAGCGGTCGGATTGAGCTGATTCTGGTTCCATTCGAAAGCTAACTTCAAGGGAATCAATTCATATTTCTACACCGAAGTCAGATTCAAAGCCGAAGATGGTCAAAATAGCCTCCGAAGTGACACCAGCGATTCTGTCGAGATTCCGCGACCGCGGTGGCTGCTGAGACGAGAAGTTCTTCTCTGTTGCGAAAGCACGGGCGCGGTGATGGCAACGCGACAGCGGTGATGCCGAATCCGAAGCGGGCCGAAATCTTTCTATCTTGTTTCCTTTTCTATCTTTTGCCTCTTTCTTTATCTATCTCGTGGAGCTTGTTCCTTGGGCTATATAAGGAGGAGTCCTCCCTAGGTTTTATTCACAATTCACATTCTACCTCCTACCTTCTTCTTCTTTTAGGTTTTAGTTTAGTTATGGAGAGCTAGTCTCCTTGGGTTTGTTCAAGGGAGAAGCTCTGATGTATGAACTCGTGAGATTTTGGTAATTGATTTCTATCCTTTGGTTGATATTGATTCTCTTGTGCTTCATCCTATGAATGTTTATTGTTTCCTTAGGAGTCATGAACCTATTGAATTGATTAATGTTCTATTGTTTGATTTAGGATTGGTTGTTGTTTATGCATCATTCCTATTTCTCGAAACAACTCTACTCTAGGACCATGGACTAGTTTAGGGAAGAATATTCAATGGTTTAATTGTGCATGAGACTCGTACCTTGATTGCATGATTTGATTTCCTAATATCCTTGTTCTCTATGCTAATTCTAGGTTAAGCGTCCTTGCCTAGGGTTATAGAATTGCTTGGACCGTGGACTTGCGATTGTTAATGATCAGGATAGGAATTGACCATAGGTGTGAATGAAATCAATGAATGAATCTATGATCGAGTGATTATTTCATGAGTGGATCTTTTGAATGAACTTGCCTCCTATCTATTTGTTTATTTGTTTGTTATTTGTTTCCTATGTTAGTTTAGATATCTCTTTGATTTCCCCCCATATCCTTAGTTGATAATTATATTCATATTAGAAGCCATAGTTCACTTGGGTTCGACCCCGTACTTGCTTACTATACTTAGTTTGAAGTTTGGGTTATTTATCTTTGATCTTGGCACAACGACTTTAGCCGAGTCACTAGTCTCCTTGGGTTTGTTCAAGGGAGAAGCTCTGATGTATGAACTTGTGAGGTTTTGGTAATTGATTTCTATTGATACTCTTGTGCTTCATCCCATGATTCATACTTGATTTTATGAGTCTTGCCAACTTGTTTGATTTACTTAGATCTATTGTTTGATTTAGGATTGGTTGTTGTCTATGCATCTTTCCTAATTCTCGAAACAACTCTATTCTAGGACCGTGGACTAGTTTAGGGAAGAGTATTCAATGGTTTAATTGTGCATGAGACTCGTAGCTTGATTGCATGATTTGATTTCCTAATATCCTTGTTCTCTATGCTAATTCTAGGTTAAGCGTCCTTGCCTAGGGTTATAGAATTGCTTGGACCGTGGACTTGTGATTGTTAATGATCAGGATAGGAATTAACCATAGGTGTGAATGAAATCAATGGATGAATCTATGATCGAGTGATTATTAAAGAGTGGATCTTTTGAATGAACCTGCCTCCGATCTATTTGTTTATTTGTTTGTTATTTGTTTCCTAGGTTAGTTTAGATATCTCTTTGATTTCCCCCAATATCTTTAGTTGATAGATATATTAATACTAGAAGCCATAGTTCTCTTGGGTTCGACCCCTTACTTGTTTGCTATACTTAGTTTGTTTGTTTGGGTTATTTATCTTTGATCTTGGCACGACGACTTTAGCCGAGTCAAATTTTGGCGCCGTTGCCGGGGAACTTTGGTTTCTTTCTAGTATTGATATTTTTATTGATTGTATATAAAAAAAATCGGGCTAATGTGTAGGTACTAGGTCTGAAAGGACATTCTGGTGCAAAACCGCGCTCGCGGCAGCCATACCGCGCCCGCGGTGGAGCACTAGAACCAATCCCGACGTATAGGTACTAGCGCCGCGGTCACGGTACTCGTACCGCACCCGCGGTTATCATGCAGTGGGTTCCGAAAAAAAAAATTACCGCGCCCTCACCTCGGGAACCGCGCCCACGGTGAGGCCGGGTCTGGCAAAAAAAAAATTATAAAAAAATAAAAAAATCGAAAAAAAAAGAGGACTACTTGGTCCAATTCTATCTTCTACCTTCCATATATCTTTACCATCCATCTATCTTTCCATCCTTCTATCTTTCCATCTTTCTATCTCTACCATTTCATATATCGTTCCATACCTTCTATATCTTCTTTCCATCCACCTTTGTAATTCCATTCTTTTGGCTATGTGTAAAAGCCTAAGTATGGGGGAGCTTTTGTTCCCCCGAGAGTTCTCTTTTCCATGGCTCGAGTTCAAGTATTAGTTCATCTTTCAAGAGACGAGCCAAGATACGAAGGTTGTTTGCACATCACGTTGTTCGAGACGAAGTC
Source organism: Polygonum aviculare (assembly GCA_934048045.1). Taxonomy (NCBI): domain Eukaryota; kingdom Viridiplantae; phylum Streptophyta; class Magnoliopsida; order Caryophyllales; family Polygonaceae; genus Polygonum; species Polygonum aviculare. Next base: position 13,612,380 of record OW204030.1, on the reverse strand, counting down.
AAGAACTCGTCCCTACACGATTACCGCGACCGCGCCACATCTAACGCGCCCGCGGTGGTACACCAACCCAAGACTTCTGCTCTCTATCATGATTCCGCGTCCGCGCCACTCTTAACGCGCCCGCGGTTAGCCTGTAAAACAGTATTCCAAAGTTTTTCTTTCATTCTTCTACCACCTATGAAAAGTTCTTCCATTCCACCTCTCTTCATCGTTTGTGAGTCTTCTGCTATACCTTCTTCCTTGCTTCTATCCTTTCTCTTTGCTTCATTGAGGACAATGAAGGATTTAAGTATGGGGGAAGGAGTACTCGCATTCGCTTATCCTAGTTAGTGTGGTTAGTGATTTGCTTCAGGTTTTTGATTTTCTTCTTTTTATGGAGCACTTGCACCATATTTCTACATAATAAACAAAGAAAGAAAAAGAAAAAGATAGAAAAAGCCATAAAAATTGAAAAAAGGCATATAAAATCCTGGGATGAGTCGAAAACCCGAAAGGGCGGCTCAGGTAATAAGCAGGTAACCCGGACCAGCATTAGGCTGGGGTAATATGAGGTTCATGAGAGTTGTGAGTAATTGGTGAGCACACCCTTGAGAAAAATGAAAAGAGCGGTTAGGTGAAAACCCGAAAGGGCGCCTAAGCAGAATTGAGCGGTAAAATTTGAGTGTTTTAGGATCATTCTTGCTTGGGGACTTTGGGGCTTACATGTTAGATTTGGGTAGATCCTAGGTTGCTCTCTTTCATGTTTTTAGAGCTTGAGTGTTTTATCATGTTGTGAGGTGTGTGTTTGAGCTTCATTGTTGTATGCTCATGATTTCTCTATATTTCGGGTTCGGGTTGTGAGCTGAGTGTTTTTATCTTCCCTTGTATTTCCTGAGATCTTAGATGTACTAGCTTGATATGTTTGTTTTGAGCTTACTTGAGGACGAGCAAGATCTAAGTGTGGGGGAATTTGATTCGCTCTATTTTGTATAGGTTAACTCTTGTATTCTAGGGCTATATTGAGAGTGTTTAGGTTAGATTTGAGCATTATTGTAATACAAAGACCGAAGACACAAGGATTCAAGAATCAAGAGTTTTAAGGCGTTTTGAGCTGTCTGCGCGACACCACTTGCTTGCGAAGGCTATATCTGGAGCTACAGAGATCGGATTGAGCTGATTCTGGTGCCATTGGAAAGCTAACTTCAAGGGATTCAATTCATAATTTTACACCGAAGTCAGATTCCAAGCCGAAGATGGTCAAAACAGCCTCCGAAGTGACACCAGCGATCCTATCGAGATTCCGCGACCGCGGCGGAGGATCCGCGACCGCGGTGGCCGCCGAGACAAGTTGTTCCTTTCTGTTGCGATAGCGCGGGCGCGGTGAAGACAACGCGACCGCGGTAATGCTGGATCCGAAGCAGGCCGAAATCTTTCTATCTTGTTTCCTTTTCTATCTTTAGCCTCTTTCCTTATCTATCTCGTGGAGCTTGTTCCTTGGGCTATATAAGGAGGAGGATGGCTTAGGTTTTTAGTATCTTCTTTCTCATAATTCAATTTTTCTCTTTTAGTTTAGTTTTGGAGAGCTAGTCTCCTTGGGTTTGTTCAAGGGAGAAGCTCTGATGTATGAACTTATGAGGTTTTGGTAATTGATTTCTATCCTTTGGTTAATATTGATACTCTTGTGCTTCATCACATGATTTATGCTTGATTTTATGAGTCTGGCCTACTTGTTTGATTGACTTAGATCTATTGTTTGATTTAGGATTGGTCGTTGCCTATGCATCTTTCCTAATTCTCGAAACAACTCTATTCTAGGACCGTGGACTAGTTTAGGGAAGAGTATTCAATGGTTTAATTGTGCATGAGACTCGTAGCTTGATTGCATGATTTGATTTCCTAATATCCTTGTTCTCTATGCTAATTCTAGGTTAAGCGTCCTTCCCTAGGGTTATAGAATTGCTAGGACCGTGGAATTGCGATTGTTAATGATCAGGATAGGAATTAACCATAGGTGTGAATGAAATCAATGGATGAATCTATGATCGAGTGATTATTAAAGAGTGGATCTTTTGAATGAACCTTCCTCCTATCTATTTGTTTATTTGTTTGTTTGTTGGGACGCTATCAAGAACGCTTGTGTACTTGTTAGTGTTCCACACAACCGTCCCTTAGTTTTGATATGACAAACTCACTTTGATTCTGATAAAGTTGTCCAAGTGTTCAGGAACGCCCAATTAACAAAGGACAACCAGTGTATGAATGTTCCCTAGGCTTAGGGACGCCAGCTAACAGGAAGTAAGGACGAGCAAGAGACTACTTGAGCAAGGACGGAGTTCCAAGCAAGTAGAAACGCAAGAAAGGAGTCCTTACTCACTAGCCGACAGGATGACATCACTCGACAATGTTTGATCATCCAAGGACACGTGGAGACCGATCCTGTAGCAGAGTCCAACACTACGTGGCGGACGATCCTGTAGCAGAGTTCATCAACACGTGGCGGCCGATCCTGTAGCGGAGTTCATCACACACAACTAGATACAGGAAGCTTCCTCATCACCGCCAAACTCGTGGAAGAAGATCCTGTAGCCACGTACTTGAAGGGCATGATCGTCAGAACGAGAATGACGCCCTTCCCCAAGTCCTATAAATACCGCAAGGCATTTATTGTGACGCCAACACTTTCAGAAGAATATTCATAGAGAATCAGAGGAAATCGACTCACTCAAGAACACGAAGAACTGACGCAAGAACTCAAGAACAGTGCTAGGACTTGTGTTAGATCGAGTGAGAGTTGTAACCAAATCACAAAAACTGTTTGTATCAAGAAAACCCAAAAGGAAGGAGAGTGTTCTGCGAAGTACTGCAGAACGTAGGAATAGAGTCCTTTAGTAGATTGGGCAAGCTTAAGTTGTAGGCTTAAAGGAGTTCTTTACTAGTGAACTTAGGGAAAAGCTAAGTGTCAGAGAACTGTAAAGACTTGCCAGTACAACTGTAAGAACGTTCAATAGAAAGGAAAGATCTATTCAAAAATCCTCCAAGGAGGTAGAGGTTTACACTCAAGAACTACTTGGTCTTGAGTGGTTCCTCTATAATTCACTGCGTTCATCTATTATCTGTTTAGTCTTTATTTCCGCTGCAATACTAAAGGACGCCCCTACACCTCGTAGGGGCGCCTGACCAAAGGACGCCTTTGCTCAAAGTAGAGGACGTTCCTCAGACTAACGATCCAACAATTGGTATCAGAGCGGGCGCTCTAGATTCTTACTGAGTTGCAAGTAAAGATGGACATGGAACCGATTGGAATCTCTTTTGTGAAGCCTCCGCGCTTGACGGACGGCAACTTTAATCGCTGGAAAACAAGGTTCGCGAACTTCTGTAGAGGTCAAAATTATCAATGCTGGAAGGTCATCATGAAAGGAGATCTCAAGGTGCCCGCTGACAAGGTTGATAAGGAGGACGAGTGGGGTCTTGATGAGTTCAAATTGATGGAAACCAACGCAAAAGCCATGTGTTTCCTTCAAGCCTCCCTATGTGAGAGGGACGCCACTCGAGTCGGTAACTTGCCAACTGCTAAACAACAGTGGGACGCCCTGGAGAAGTTTCATGTAGGAACAGCTGAAATGAAAGAGGACGTTCAGCTGAAAATCAAGAAGGAGTTCTATGCTTTTACTATTATGCCAATTGAATCTGTAAACGATTACTCGTACCGTTTTGAGGCCCTTGTCACCAAGATGAGGAACTTGGGCATCCCAGAAACAGAAATCTCCATGAGGAATAGAGTTCAAGTGGTCATTGATGGATTAACCGGAGTCTAGAACTTTGACAGGACAACATTCAAAGAGAACACGGCCAACAAGACTCTAGATATGGAAGAAATCTATGGGAAGCTCAGACAGTACGAAGAACGGAGGAAAACTGATATGGCTCAACTAGCAAACAACTCTCAAATTGATCTTGCTTTGGCGTCCACAACACCAGAGTACGCTGAATATATTCGTCGTCAGCAAGAAATTTCTTTGATGGTGGAAGCTAACAAAAACGAGAACCGCGAGAGGATGCGCGTTCAAGCTTTGAAGGAAAAGGAAAGCAAGACTAAGGAACAGCTCGAGGAAGAGGAAGAAGTTGCTCTCTTTAACAAAGTTGTACGTGCCTTTGGCAAAAGGAACAAATACTTCAACAAACACAAGATGCCAAAGAAGGAGAGTCGCAAGTACACTGATGCTGAAATGAAGGAACTCACATGTTACAAGTGTAACAAGAAGGGACACTTTGCTAAAAAGTGTACAACAGGAATGTCTGCTAAGGATATAAGGACGAAAGCCCTTATTGGAGCGTTCGCCTCTGCATGGGATAATGGGAGTTCTTCCTCTGACGATGATGATGAAGAACCTGGTGAGCAAGTGGCGTACATGGCTATGGAGGACGTCACAGCTGTTGAGGAGAACGTTCCGAAATCTGAAAATGAGGTAACACGTGAATCTATGATAAGTTCTTTAGAACATTGTTCCAAATCTAAGCTCATTAAACTGATTGGAAAAATCATGGAAGAAAGTGTTATCATGCAACATAGAATGGATGAACTTGAGCTTGAAAATGAGAATATAGTTGTTGAATGTGAAAACTGTAGTTCCATGATCGTTCAACTAGAGTCCTCACTTGAAGAATCTAAATCTCTAAAAACTGAAGTAATGTGTCTCAAACTTGAGAACGCTAAGCTTAGAGAAGAAGTAAAGGTGTTAGGAAAGAATCCCATAGTTGAGGAAGTCAAGCCAATAGTCTTTGTCCCAGCCAAAAGAGGACTAGGCTATGAGTCTGAACCCAGGAACTCTCTCCCTAGTGACTTTGAGACTAGCAAAACCTCAGAACTAGAACTTGAACGTGAGAAAACCAAGAATCTTCTTGAAAGAATTAAAGTTCTAGAAAGTGGAGAAATAGGACAAGAGGACTACTACACCAATTCCACTAGTCATAAAATTTATAAGAAAATTATCAAAGGGGAAGGTTAAAAAGTCTGTGATCCCCAAAAGATGAAGCAAAACCAAATCCAACGTCCCAGCAAGAAGTACTACCTCGGTACTTACTATAGGACGTGTTGGTACTGTGGTCAAGGAGATCACTACAAATATGATTGCTTAAAACTCAAGGAAGATGTTGAATATGGAAAGGTTGCTAGGACTAACAACGAAAATGCTAAGTCCGTTCCTAAGGCTAATCCTAGGCATTCTAGACGCTCTAGGAATTCTTTCCGCAAGCATGCTATTTCAAATGATGTGAATATTAATGACTACATGCCAGAACCAGAGTTCTATTTCTGTAACGAACCAGGTAAGGAACACCTTTCCTGGGTCGCCAAACACTAACTTTGTTATGGCAGGTGGAAGTGAGGGGACGCCCTTGGATCATTGATAGTGGCGCCTCAAATCATATGACAGGAAGCCAGATCCATCTCACTTCTATCCAAAGTAGTGCCACGGGAGGAACTGTCTCGTTTGGCAATAAGGGCAAGGGAAAGATCAAGGGAACGGGAACTGCTATTCTTAAACCGTCCATCAAAGCAACCAACGTAAGTCTTGTTGAAGGACTTGGCTTCAATCTTCTTAGCGTGTCTCAGATGTGTGATCAAGGTGAAAACCTAGTCACATTTGACTCAAAGGAATGCCTCGTTATCAACAAGAAATCCATCAAAGTCGTTCTCAAAGGAGTACGCCAAAACAATGTCTACATCTTCAATCAAGAGTTCAAGCCCAAATCAGAGTTGTGTCTATCTGCTTCAAAGAAGGACGCTGATCTTTGGCATTGCCGTCTTGGCCATGCTGGACCGAGCACAATCCTTAAGCTACACCAGAAAAATCTTGTGAAAGGACTTCTCCGAATTAATCCTGAGACGGTTGAACAGTGCAAAGCCTGTATCAAAGGGAAGCAAACAAGAACGTCTTTCAAGTCCAAAAATGAAGTCAGTACGAAGAAGCCTTTGGAACTTCTCCATATGGATCTTTGTGGACCAATGAAAACGCTGAGCTACGGTGGAAAGAGGTACATTTACGTTCTTGTAGATGATTTTTCTCGATTCACTTGGGTTCTTTTCTTGGCTTCCAAAGCAGATTGTTTCAATGCGTTCAAAGTCTTCATCAAACAAGTGGAAGTTGCCCTTGAGACGCCTCTCAAAGCTATAAGATCAGAACATGGGACGGAATTCCAGAATTCAGAGTTTCTGGCCTACTGTGATCAACATGGTGTCTCGCACAACTTCTCAGCTCCAAGGACTCCTCAACAAAATGGAGTTGTAGAAAGAAAGAACAGGACGTTAGAGGATATGGCAAGAACTACGCTTTTGGCTAATAGCGTTCCCAAGTACTTCTGGGCGGAAGCTATTGCTACAGCATGCTACATCATCAATCGTCCAATGATCCATCCTCTCTTGAAAAAGACATCTTATGAGTTGTTGAACGGAAAGAAGCCTCACCTTGACTATCTCAGAATTTTTGGTTGTAAGTGTTTCGTTCACAACAATGATAAAGAGAAACTTGGAAAGTTTGATGCGAGAAGTGATGAAGCCATATTCCTTGGGTACTCCCTCACCAGCAAAGCATATAGAGTTTTCAACAAAAGGACTCTAAAGCTTGAGGAGAGTATTCATGTTGTGTTCAAAGAAAGTTCTTCTCACAAAGAAAAAGCAAGAAAGAAAGAACGCTCCTCGTCACAACAGCAGGACGACTCTGAAGATGAAGTTGAAGATTGGTCCTCTGAAAAGTACTATGTTTCTAAGAACGCTGCTCCAAATCCTGATGAAGTCTCAGTGGAAGTTCCCAGTGTTGTTCAGGGAGTTCCATCTCATAGTGAATCTCCAGTTCAACAAGATGTAGCTGAATCAAGTCAACAAGGTGGGCAAAGTCAAGGTGTGTACGCTCTCTCTGAGGGGGAACGCACTGAAGACGATGCTCAAGATGATAGTGATGATTCTGATGGAGACATTGATCCAAGGTTTGCTCATTTATTTCAAAGGGAGTCCCGCTTCTCTCGGGACCACCCAACATCCCAGATTGTCTCAGATCCTTCTCAAGGAGTTCAAACTAGGTCAGCTGCAAGCAAGTCCCAGAGTGCAAATTTGGCTTTCTATGCATTCAATGCCTTTGTCTCTATGGTGGAGCCAAAGAATATCAAAGAAGCACTTCAGGACGTTGACTGGATTCAAGCAATGCAAGAAGAACTCAACCAGTTTGAAAGGAACAAAGTTTGGACTCTCGTCCCACGTCCCAAAGGCAAAAATATCATAGGGACGCGATGGGTGTTCAGAAATAAGCTTGATGAGAGTGGACGTGTGTCAAGGAACAAAGCAAGACTGGTGGCTCAAGGATTCAAGCAAGAGGAAGGCATAGACTATGATGAGACCTTTGCTCCTGTTGCTAGAATTGAAGTCGTTCGTCTCCTTATTGCCTTCGCCGCTCACAAAGGATTCAAGTTATTTCAGATGGACGTCAAGACTGCCTTTCTCAATGGAAAGCTAAAGGAGGAAGTGTACGTTGCTCAGCCGCCTGGCTTTGAGGACGCCTCTCACCCGGACCATGTGTACTACTTGGACAAAGCGCTTTATGGACTCAAGCAAGCCCCTCGTGCCTGGTACGACAGGTTTGCGTCCTTTCTTTTGTCTCATGGGTACACTAGAGGTTCAATTGATAAAACTTTGTTCATAAAGAAAGTTCACAAGGACATTTTGATTGCTCAAGTTTATGTTGATGATATTGTTTTTGGTAGTACTAACATGAAATTTGTTGATGAGTTCAAGTCTTTAATGAGTAGTAAGTTTGAGATGTCCCTCATTGGAGAACTTAACTTCTTCTTGGGACTTCAAATCAATCAACTCAAGGAAGGGACGCGTATTCACCAACAAAAATATGTCCGTGAGATGCTTGAGAAGTACGGGATGAACTCGTCCAAACCTGTTGCAACCCCATGTTCTCCAAACTCGCGTCTTTACGCAGACGAACAAGGAAAGGACGTTGATCAAAAACTATACAGAGGGATGATTGGTTCTTTGCTCTATTTGACCGCAAGCCGTCCCCACATTATGTTTGCCGTTTGCTTGTGTGCACGCTTCCAGGCAAATCCAAAGGAGTCCCACATGCAAGAAGTCAAGAGGATCTTTCGCTATCTCAAAGGACGCGACGATCTTTGCCTTTGGTACCCCAGGAAGACGTCCTTCAAGCTTGTTGGCTACTCGGACGCTGATTATGCGGGACATGTAATTGATCGGAAAAGCACTTCAGGAATGGCACAGTTCCTTGGTTCATGCCTAGTCTCTTGGGGATCCAAGAAACAGAACTCCGTGGCGCTTTCAACTGCGGAAGCCGAGTACGTTGCTGCAGCCTCGTGCGGTTCACAAGTTATCTGCATCAAATATTAACTAGAGGACTATGGTATCAATCTTGAAACTATTCCTATTCATTGCGATAACACAAGTGCTATTGAAATTTCTAAAAATCCTGTTTTTCATTCACGCACAAAGCATATTCATATAAGGCATCATTTCTTGCGTGATAATGTTGAACTAGGACTCATTAGTATGGAGCATGTAAGGACTGAAGACCAAATAGCTGATATTTTCACTAAGGCGCTTGATAGACGTCCCTATGAGCATCTCAGGTTGCTCTTGGGGATGATAACTTTTAAGTAGCAAGTCCCGTTCTACTATTCCCTCAATGATTGGCTATGTTTAGTAGATTCTAAGTGTTTAAGGCCTGTTATGCATCGAATTCATATTTGCAAGGACGCTAGTCTAAAACTTCATGTGTTTGCTACTTTGGAACGCCATTCAAATTTTCTCTATTTGTCATGAAAAGAGTTGCCCTGATCACCCAACCCTCATTATAAGCCGAAATGATGGGAACTCTAAGCTTACCCTAGCCGAGAACTCTGCAAAAGCGTCCTATGAGCTTCTTATTTTATTCTACGGGACGTACTTGCTTTGTTCTCAAATGGTTCGAAAGGTGATCACTGGAACGGTAAGTTGGTTATTTGTTCTCAAATGGGAGAACGCCAAAGTATGAAAGGGAGAACACAAGTTCAGTATTTGAGAGGCAGTTGAAGCGTCAGAAATTTGAATATTTGAAAGTGTGAACAGTGACCGTTGCTTTTGCTCAATGCTTAAGAGGGAAGTTTTGCCACGTGTCGAACAGTTAAATAGTGGTAATTATAGTTCTGCCACCGCTTCCTCTATATAAGGCCAGAACAGTCACTCTCGAATTTATTACGCTCAACCACTTTCTCGCTCTCAAACTTGCTCTGACATCTCTCTAGAACTCCGGCAGCTTTCTCTCACTATAATCTCACTTGAATCATGTCTCATCAACTAAAGAACGTGGCCGGATCTTCTACCGGCGGGAAGCGCAGAAAGCTCGTCAAGTCCCACTACATTGAGAAGCCCAAACCCATCGTTCTTAATGAATCGTTGGTGGACTTCATCAACAGAAAGCCCAGAACGCTGTACAACTTGATCAGAGAACGTATGCAGCTGCCTGAAATCCAAAACGATGCAGTGAGGACGAGAAACTATGAGAAGTTTATTGAACGCTTCGTCGTTCCCAGCCTCCACAAGACCAACTTCAAAGATCTACCCGGAAGGATGGACGACGTACTATTCTTTTCTCAGTTCGGAGGTGAGAATCTTGGCCCTCTTCTTGAACTTATTCCCGACCTCCATAACGCCGTCCTCCCTGACTTTCCCATGTACCCTGAGGACTCCTTAGCCTACAAAATGCTAAAGTCCCGAGTACCAAGTCCCTCTCCCCCTCCTCCTGCCGTCCCCACCTTAACCACTAAAAATCTCCTCAAACGTCCTACACCATCCTCTCCCCTCTCAAAATCTTCCCAACCCTTCTCCACTACAAAGCCAACGGAGATTGTAGATAAGTTCCCCCCCCCCCACCTAAAGGAGGGACGCTCCAAAAAGGTTCACGACCCAAGGCCCCTCAAAAAGGCCAAGACTTCTAGCGTTTCATCCTCTAAACTCCCAACAAAAAGGCCAAGCACCACAAAACGGCCTTCCAACCTTTCTAAGGAATCCACTCCTCCCCCCCAAATCCAAATTGTCCAACTACCAACTCCTCCACCGTCCCCTCAACCATCCACACAAAACGCTATAATCCCTTTTCCTCCCCCGTCCCCCCTAAACTTGGCTCTCTTCCCATCTGCCCCGGCCCACATATCACCTCCGAAGGACCCCGAGACCCCAAGGTCCCGCCGTCCATCCTCCGAGAGTGGCCCCGAGGAGGCAGAACGCACGTTTGAGCACACCTTCCGCCGCAGGAAAGCTGGCGAAAAGCCCAAGGTGTTGCTGACCAAGGAAGCTCCTGTGCAGGTTGAGCACGTTCCCTCCTCCTCCTCTTCTTCCTCTAGCTCATCTGGGAGCGAAAGAGGTACTCCTGCTCAGGACTCCCCATTTATTGATGTTACTGGGGATTCCGATAATGAAGGAGAGGTGAACGCTCCTGCACAAATTGAGGACGCTGGTGAGCACCAGGTCGCTCAGGAGAACGCCGAGCCATCTCTCTCTGAAGAGCTCGAGCGTGACGCTCAAGAGGTCCCTCCCTACAACCAATCCCTCCCCATCCTCAACCCCTCCCCAGCTCCACAAGAAAACCCCTCCCCCACAATCCAAACAGAAACCCATCAAGTCCCGGCGGACGCTGAGCCCACAATAACTGAAAATTTCACAGAAGCTCAGGACGCCGAGGGCACGTCCCAGGGTCAGACCTCTGATGCCAATCAAGCCACAGCTGGTGGCGATGCTGAAAAAGAACAAGGCACAGAGGACGCTCCTTCAAAGGACGCTTCTGACAGTGACTCTGAGGACGAGTCAGATGATGTTGAGGACTCCGACTCCCCGAAAGGCAAGCGCAAACGAAAGAATGATGGCGCACCAGTGAACGTCCTTAGCCCTCTTGTGTATTCTGAAGAGTGGCTGGCTTCCTTCCACAAAGATAATGACGTCCAGGAGTTCCTCGAGCTTCTGCGATTTCAGGGCTAGCTGAAAGTTGGGCCTGCGCCCGCTGTGGTGGACAAGGAGCAAGTAAAGGCGTTCTACAAGGACCTGAGGTACAAATCAAAAGACGGCTCTCTCCACTTCAAAATAGATGGTGAGAAGGCTTCCGTCAATGAACGCCAGGTCCGCGCCTTCATGGGACTCAGCCCCCAAAAGCCCCCGTCCGATGCTCTTAGCTCTCTTCCGGAAGGCGGGTTCGAAACAACTGATGAAGAACTGCCTCTCGTAGAGCACATCTTTCAGGGCAAAAGGCCCATCGGACTGGACAGGGTGGCTCACGTTCTGAGCAAAGTCGGAGCCATAGCTCATTACTTCATCTGTCGCGCCGTCCTTCCTAGGCAAGAGAAAAGGTCAATTGTTCAAACTCATGACATAATTCTCATTGACGCTTTTCTGGAACGCCGCCCCATCAACTTAGCAAGAATAGCAATGCAACATATGGCTAAGTGTGGGAGGAAGAGACATGCTTTGCCGTACCCAGGGCTAGTCAAGCTGATCCTAGACTCTCAGAACGCCTATGATGAGAGCGCTCCTCAGGAAGAACTTGGCCTAAAATGGAATGCAAAGAAAGGACTGGTCGAGATAAGGCACAATGAAGAGTTGCCTTCTGTGGTAAAGCAGCTAGAAGCTGAGAAAAAGAAAGCAGAAGAAGAACGCCTAGCTGTTGAGGCTGAGGCCGCAAGGCTTGCTCCTACGTCTCAAGAGTTCCCTACCGATCAAGAGCCTGCTGTAGATCTTACAACTCTAGATCAAATGCTCTTAGGGCCCTCTTCTCCTCCAGCTTTCCCTCAGGACGCTCCTTCTTCTAGCACAGGTCCTTTGCCCCGTTCTGCTCCTGCAAACATCTCTCAACATCCTCCAGCAGAACTCATGGGTGCGATTATGGACAACCAGTGCCTAATTTTCTCTGCTCTCAAGGACTTGTCTTCTGCGTTATCAAAGGCTGCGGAACTTCAAGAGCAACTGCTCAAGTTTTACCAAGACCAGAGCCGTTCTTAGTGATTGCCAACACTCCTTTCATCCCCTGTTATTTTGCCTTTGCTTCTTTTGAATTTAAAACACTTATGACCATTGGTCTGTAATAACTCTAACTCTTGTTTGAATGGCAATTCCTATGTTTGCTTGCATGTGTTTGTTTAAGCGTTCCACTGCTTTTAGTTGTGTGTTTATGCTAACGTCCTTATCACTTGTTATCCTTTTCGATGATGCCAAAAGGGGGAAGTGTAGTTTTGCAGAGATGCGCTATAAAATAGTTATCTAGAATAAGCAAGTGTTAAGGGGGAACTATTAAGTGAAAAGTCTAAGGAACGCCCATGCTAGAATAAAAGAGGACGTCTAGAAAATTTTCTAGGACATGACTCTCTCCCTAAAATCCAAATGTTAAAGAATCAAAGAATGAAAACTTGTGATTACTGAAATTTCTCTAAGTGTTAGAGGGCTCTTCTAAGTTTCATACTTGCTAAGTTCCAATGTTAAAACTATTCTGCAAAAGAGTTTGTCATCATCAAAAGGGGGGAAATTGTTGGGACGTTATCAAGAACGCTTGTGTACTTGTTAGTGTTCCACACAACCGTCCCTTAGTTTTGATATGACAAACTCACTTTGATTCTGATAAAGTTGTCCAAGTGTTCAGGAACGCCCAATTAACAAAGGACAACAAGTGTATGAATGTTCCCTAGGCTTAGGGACGCCAGCTAACAGGAAGTAAGGACGAGCAAGAGACTACTTGAGCAAGGACGGAGTCCCAAGCAAGTAGGAACGCAAGAAAGGAGTCCTTACTCACTAGCCGACAGGATGACATCACTCGACAATGTTTGATCATCCAAGGACACGTGGAGACCGATCCTGTAGCAGAGTCCAACACTACGTGGCGGACGATCCTGTAGCAGAGTTCATCAACACGTGGCGGCCGATCCTGTAGCGGAGTTCATCACACACAGCTGGATACAGGAAGCTTCCTCATCACCGCCAAACTCGTGGAGGAAGATCCTGTAGCCACGTACCTGAAGGGCATGATCGTCAGAACGAGAATGACGCCCTTCCCCAAGTCCTATAAATACCGCAAGGCATTTATTGTGACGCCAACGCTTTCAGAAGAATATTCATAGAGAATCAGAGGAAAGCGACTCACTCAAGAACACGAAGAACTGACGCAAGAACTCAAGAACAGTGCTAGGACTTGTGTTAGATCGAGTGAGAGTTGTAACCAAATCACAAAAACTGTTTGTATCAAGAAAACCCAAAAGGAAAGAGAGTGTTCTGCGAAGTACTGCAGAACGTAGGAATAGAGTCCTTTAGTAGATTGGGCAAGCTTAAGTTGTAGGCTTAAAGGAGTTCTTTACTAGTGAACTTAGGGAAAAACTAAGTGTCAGAGAACTGTAAAGACTCGCCAGTACAACTGTAAGAACGTTCAATAGAAAGGAAAGATCTATTCAAAAATCCTCTAAGGAGGTAGAGGTTTACACTCAAGAACTACTTGGTCTTGAGTGGTTCCTCTATAATTCACTGCGTTCATCTATTATCTGTTTAGTCTTTATTTCCGCTGCAATACTAAAGGACGCCCCTAGTGCTAGGACTTGTGTTAGATCGAGTGAGAGTTGTAACCAAATCACAAAAACTGTTTGTATCAAGAAAACCCAAAAGGAAAGAGAGTGTTCTGCGAAGTACTGCAGAACGTAGGAATAGAGTCCTTTAGTAGATTGGGCAAGCTTAAGTTGTAGGCTTAAAGGAGTTCTTTACTAGTGAACTTAGGGAAAAGCTAAGTGTCAGAGAACTGTAAAGACTCGCCAGTACAACTGTAAGAACGTTCAATAGAAAGGAAAGATCTATTCAAAAATCCTCCAAGGAGGTAGAGGTTTACACTCAAGAACTACTTGGTCTTGAGTGGTTCCTCTATAATTCACTGCGTTCATCTATTATCTGTTTAGTCTTTATTTCCGCTGCAATACTAAAGGACGCCCCTACACCTCGTAGGGACGCCTGACCAAAGGACGCCTTTGCTCAAAGTAAAGGACGTTCCTCAGACTAACGATCCAACATTGTTATTTGTTTCCTAGGTTAGTTTAGATATCTCTTTGATTTCCCCCCATATCTTTAGTTGATATATATATTAATACTAGAAGCCATAGTTCTCTTGGGTTCGACCCCTTACTTGCTTGCTATACTTAGTTTGTTTGTTTGGGTTATTTATCTTTGATCTTAGCACGACGATTTTAGCCGAGTCATCCACCGCACCATGAGCATAGATATGGTGAGCCACAAATGGTCCACTCCACCTAGTCCTTAGCTTTCCGGGGAAGAATCTAAGCCTTGAATTGAAAAGGAGAACTTTGTCACCGACTTGATAGGTCTTTGGGAACAACTTCCTATCGGAAATTGGGAAGATGATTCCCGCATCCAACATCCTAAGTATTTCACTTTTTACCACTTCTTTCATGTTAGGATTTAATCTTCTTTGTGGTTCAATAGTGGGTTTATGGTTGTCCTCCATATAAATCCTATGCATGAAAATTGAGGGAGAGATTCCCTTTAATTCTTCTAATGAATACCTTAAAGCTCCTCTATGCTTCCTTAGAACCTCTAACAATTTAGACACCTCTCCTTCATTTAATTTAGCATTTATGATTACAGGCAAAGAAGAATTGGGACTAAGAAATACATATCTCAAATCTTTTGGAAGCTCCTTGAGCTCTTGAGATGGCTCCGGTGGTGCTTGAACTTCTTCCTTCTCGGCCTTGAACTCCTCCAAATAAGTCACCCCTTCCTCCAATTGCTCATGCTCAATCATGTTGATGGCTAGACCTTGGCTCTCTATCTCAACTTCTCGAGGTGGAGGAATGGCCTTCATCTTAAGCTTTCTTGCCCCTTGCTTCTTAGAAACGGCCTCCAATTGTAATCCATTTAGAAAAGCTTGGATCATTTTGGCTTCATTGTGCACGGCTCCCTTTAGAGTGGGCCTAAAGGAAAACTCAAGCTCTACTCCTCCAATGTCAAGAGACAAATGACCCTTCTTCACATCAATGATTGCCCCCACCGTAGCAAGGAAAGGTCTCCCTAATATAATCGGTTCACCCGACACTTCTATCATGTCTACCACAACAAAGTCTATTGGGACATAGTGACCTTCAATGCACACCGGGTAATCCTCTACAATCCCAATTGGCTCAATAGAAGATCCATCCACTATTGTCAATCTCATGTTGACCGGAGCTATGAGACCCATTGATGTAGATTTCCATATGGTATAAGGAATGATGCTCGTGCTTGCTCCGAGGTCACATAAGGCTTGAAAGTTTTGAGACCCCACACCAATGGTGATAGCAAAGCGACCGGGATCTCCTAGCTTTTGCGGTAACTCCAAGGTCTTGACCTTATCTTGCATTTCTACAATCGACCTCTTCTTGCTCAAGATCTCCTTTAAAAACATGGCATAGGACGACATCTCGCTCAATGCATCGGTGAACGGGATAGAGATGTTCAAACCTTGCAAGAGTTTGAGGAACCGCTTGAATTTGCTCTCAACAACATCTTTCGGCTTCCTCAAGGGATATGGAAGAGTTGTTGCACCTTGAATCTTTCTTGGATCAACCTCCTTAGACTTGCCTACCTCACTCGCGTCTTTCTCTGGCTGGACCGACTTGGGCACCACGTCGGGCCCGATGTCTGGCATCACGGTCCTAGGGAGAAGCTGAGGCAGACTAGTCGGACTGACGTCTGGGTACGTCGGGCCCGACTCACTCTCTACCTCGGTCCTGGGCAGAGTTGTTGATCTTCTTGCTGGGTCGACTTCAGGGCACCTCGGACCCAACTTACTAGCTAAGTCGGTCCGGCTCTCTTCACTTGTCATAGGCATGTGTGGCTCGGGTAGGTTTTGGCCACTTCTCAATCCAATATCCCAGACTTCATTTTGATTGTTTTGGGCTCGGGGATTCTCCTCGAGGCGGCCCAGAAGTCTCTCGTTCTCTCTCGGGGCTTGAGTTGCTAATTGAGTGAATTGATTGTCCGCTTGCCTTCTCCATGCACGGATCTCATTGAGTTCAGTTCTCACATCCTTGAATTCAGTTCTTATCTCCTTGAACCCATCTTTCATCTCTTGAACCCATGGTTGTTGTTGCTCATTGAATCCCGGGGTTCTATATGGTGGATGTTGTTGTGGCGCTCTTGGCTCGTTTTGGTTGAAGTTGTTGTTGTAGCCATTAGCTTGCTCGTTGTTCCATCGACCATTACCACCATTGTTGAAATTGCCTCTACCTCCATAGTTTCCGCGCACATAGTTTGCCTCCTCAATTTGCTCGGCCAAGCGCACTTGGCTCTCATTCGGACAAACTTGTGTAGCATGTGCAAAGGATCCATACTCCTCACAAGCTCTAGCATTTTGCTTGTAATAGTGGACTTGCCTCTTAATCTTGCTCACTTCACCTTCAAAGAATTGGAGCTTCACATCTTTGTCAATGTCTTCTCCCTTTGGATCATACAACTTCCTTGCACCTTCACCTTGAACTTTCACCTCCTTGCTAGCTTGACTCACCCCATACATGGCCTCATAATCGGAAAACTTGTCAAGTAGCTCCCAAGCTTGATCCGATGCCAAGTCTATAAATCCACAATCGGTGTGGAGATTGATCTTGTCTTTCGTTGCCGGATTGATGCCTTGGAAAAAGATGTTTTAAAGCACATATGGTTGTTGGCCATGAGTAGGACATTGGCGCAACATCTCCCTGAAACGGTCCCATGCTTCGAAGAGAGGCTCATTCGGACCTTGTTGAAACCTTGCAATTTTCCTTCTTAGCTCGGTTGTCTTTGAGGGAGGGAAGAACTTTATCAAGAAAGCATCATGGAGTGCTCTCCAAGTGGTGATCGACCTAGGGGCTTGGCTCTCGAGCCAATGTGCGGCCTTGCCCCCAAGTGACCATTTGAACGCCTTAGAAGCACATACTCCAATGTCTCCTCGTCCGTAGAGATCGTCTCATACATGTCCACAAAGCGTTTGACGTTCTCTATGGGACAGTCATGCGGATGACCCTCAAATTGATCCCGCTTGATGAGGGAAATGAATTGCGTCTTGATCTCGAAATTCTTGGCAATCTCGGGAAGCACAATAGCCGGTTCGGGCACCCTCAACTCCGGATGCATATATTGGCGTGCATTCCGGGGTAGAGCGTTGAGTTAAGCCTCGGCTCTCATCCGTTGTTCCCGTTCTCTCCTTGCCAACGCCTCTTGGTTATCCTTCTCAAGTTGCAATCTAGCCATCTCGGCCCTAAGTTGAGCCATCTCATCATCACCATGGAGAGCTTGGTTCTCCATCCTTTTCTTTCTTCGGGCTTCTTTGAGAATACTTTCCGGATCACTGATTCGCTCTATTTTGTATAGGTTAACTCTTGTATTTTAGGGCTATATTGAGTTTGTTTAGGTTAGAGTTGTGCGTAATTGTAACATTAAGGCCGAAGACACAAGAATGCAAGAATCAAGAGTTGTAAGCCGTTTTGAGTTGTCTGCGCGACACCACTTGCTTGCAAAGGCTATATCTTGAGCTACAAATGTCGGATTGAGTTGATTCCGGTTCCATTGGAAAGCTAACTTCAAGGGCTTCAATTCGTCTGTTTATGCCAAAGTCAGTTTCCAAGCCAAAGATGGTCAAAATAGCCTTCGAAGTGACACCAGAGATTTTGTCGAGATTCCGCGACCGCGGATTGTCCACCGCGACCGCGGTGGCTGCCGAGACGAGAAGTTGTTCTCTATTGCGAAAGTGCGGGCGCGGTGAAGGCGACGCGACCGTGGAGATGCCGGATCCGAAGCGGGCCGAAGATCTATCTTCTTATCTTTCTCTTTCCTTTTCTATCTTTTCTCCTTTCCTAATTAGATTAGGGGAGCATGTTCCCTGGGTCTATATAAGGAGGAGTCTCCTTAGGTCTTATTCCATCTTCTAATTCATAATTCAATTCTTCTCTTTTAGTTTAGTTATGGAGAGCTAGTCTCCTTGGGTTTGTTCAAGGGAAAAGCTCTTATGTATGAACTTGTGAGGTTTTGGTAATTGATTTCTATCCTTTGGTTAATATTAATACTCTTGTGCTTAATCCCATGATCTATGTTTGATTTTAT
Organism: Polygonum aviculare; assembly: GCA_934048045.1. Taxonomy (NCBI): domain Eukaryota; kingdom Viridiplantae; phylum Streptophyta; class Magnoliopsida; order Caryophyllales; family Polygonaceae; genus Polygonum; species Polygonum aviculare. The sequence goes on along the minus strand of OW204030.1, from coordinate 13,594,265 downwards.
GAGCCTGATCAACTTGTTTGATTGACTTAGATCTATCGTTTGATTTAGGATTGGTTGTTGTCTATGCATCTTTCCTATTTCTCAAAACAACTCTATTCTAGGACCGTGGACTAGTTTAGGGAAGAGTATTCAATGGTTTAATTGTGCATGAGACTCGTAGCTTGATTGCATGATTTGATTTCCTAATATCCTTGTTCTCTATGCTAATTTTAGGTTTAAGCGTCCTTGCCTAGGGTTATAGAATTGCTTGGACCGTGGACTTGCGATTGTTAATGATCAGGATAGGAATTAACCATAGGTGTGAATGAAATCAATGGATGAATCTATGATCGAGTGATTATTTCATGAGTGGATCTTTTGACTGAACCTGCCTCCTATCTATTTGTTTATTTGTTTGTTTTGTTTTCCTAGGTTAGTTTAGTTTAATATCTATTTGATTTCCCCCCTTATTTGTAGTTGATAATTACATTAATTCTAGAAGCCACAGTTCTCTTGGGTTTGGCCCCTTACTTGCATGCTATACTTAGTTTGTAGTTTGGGTTATTTATCTTTGATCTTGGCACGACGACTTTAGCCGAGTCAATCACTCACAAACGCAAGCTCAAGGGTTCCTCGGGAGGAACGAGCTTGCATACACCTACAAAGCAAAAACACAAACCAAAATAAATCAAGAACAAACAAGGGGCCCGGGCTATTCCCTCGCCCAAATCACTACCAAATCACAAGAATCTTACCAAATAGGCACTCAATGCACTTAGAATTCCCCGGCAACGGCGCCAAATCTTTTGATCGCTCACGAATGCGAGGGTTTAGAGATACAACTTATAACCCAACCCCGTTGTAGCACGTGGTGGGTGTCGAACGCTCGGGAAATCTGCTCGATTGAGGTGCCTAAACACTAGAAAGCTAGAAAGGAGAACTTAAAACAAAGGAAAAATAAAGAGAACAGTCAGGACCGACACAAGTGTCACCACGGGCCCGATGTTGGCGTTAAAGAGGGAAGTTGAGACCGACGTAGAGCAAGTCGGGCCTGATGTAGCTGGATTTGTCGAACTCAAAGATTGAAGGGTAGATCTTGGGCTTTTGGGTTCCTTCTCTAGTAGATATAGGCCTTTTCACCTCAACTCAAGCAATAAGTGATGATCCTCGTAGGATCGAGAGCTTTCGCCTCGTTCCAACAACTTCTACACATCGATCATTGGGGAGATTGACTTCCCCTTCGAAGCAAGGTCTTGTGATAAACAATTATTCACTTTCGCTCACTTTTGCTAACCATAAGCCTTGATTCCTTGTTTACACAAGGAATTGTAGCTCTATGTAGAGTGGGTTCCTAGATCAAGCACTCAACGCTTATGGAATTGGGGCTTCTAGCCTAATCTAGCTAGAGTTCTCCCCCATCACCCAAGATCAAGGAGATCTACTCCATAAGGTAAGTAATGAAAGCAACAAAATCACAAAACAAAGCAATCATCATCATCAAACTCTAATCAAGGACAAATCTCATTAACAAAACAAAAGCAATCCACAAATTCCAATCCAAATTCCAAATCCACAAGATCTAAACAAAGCTAAACTCACAAATCTCCTAGCAATCTCCTCTCCTAGGACGATTTTCTCTCTTCTCCTTCTCTTCTCCCTTCTCCTTGCTCTCCAAGTCTCTCTTGAGAGCTTTTGTGAGTTGGTTAGTCCTTAAATGTCTTCCTCCCTAATCACCCTTGGCTCCCTTAATTAGAAGACAAGAGAAGCCTTTTGTAGATGAGGGGCAATTATGGAAGTTTACGATTTCGTGCCTTGGAGCCCAATCCAGCTAGAGACTGACGCAGACCGACACGGAGGGACGTCGGGCCCGACTTACTGGGCAAGTCGGTCCGACTTCAAAAATCCTTCTCGGGTCCGGCGTGGCTTGCATCTCGATCCGGTCCTCGTTCCACCTCTTCTTGGCTTTTCTCTTGTTCTTCTTCATGGCTTGCTCCTCTCCTTCCCTCCTTGCCTCATGCTTTGCTCCTTGCCTCGATTTACCTTCAAAACGACCCTTGATCCATGCCAAAACACCTACAAAACACATAAAACGCGCATAGTCTCCGAATTTCATATAAATACTTGAACTAAGCTAAAAAAGAACAAAATACTCAAGAAAAGAGGAAGAAAGAAACATATTTACAATAGAAATCACACATAAAACACCATCAAATAAATAGACATCAAGATATTAGTTTTATCTTATAATTTGACTTGTTTAATTAATAGTTTTATCCAAATATATAAATCTAAATCTTATCATTATGCCCGTTTAATTAATATATAGATCTATCATACACTTTTTAATTAGTCATAATGTACAAATCATAATCATAATATTTTACCCATTTAATTAAATAGCATATTAATTATAACTTATTTTTCCTAACTTTATAATGGTATTTTATCCATTTAATTATAACTTACATTTTGATTACGCTTTAGATAAAAAAAAAGATAGATTTCTTAATTAAGATAAAGATGCGTTAATATTTTTACCAAATATTTATATATTTCTTATTTAATTACTTTTAAGAAAATAATAACATATATGCGAGATAATTTGGTTTTCTATTTTAGCTTATTATATATTATCTATATATTTACTATAATAATAAATTAATTTGCGTTTTTATTTAAAATTATTGATCTTATTATATATTTTAGTTTAGGCAATTTAACTTAAATGTCAAGAGGTTTTTATCAATTTTTAATAAAATGAGATAATGCATCTTATCTTATGTCATTCTTCCTCCATTATCCGAAAATTATGTTTTCATATTGTGCTACATCATCACCTATTAAAAACTTATCTTATTACACGTTTTTTATATTATATAATCTTAACCTTACACCTAATTAACTAAAATATTAGTTATATTTTAGATTTTGAGTTATTATCATGTATAAAACTCAATTCTATCTCAATTTGATAACGCATTCTTATCTTATACATTTCTTCACCAATCATATAAATATATGTTTACGTATGTCTAAAAAGTTAATATATAAATAAAGTATATTGTGATATAACTATTTGATGTTATATAATAATTATGTTATTTTATAATCCGAAAGAAGGCACATGATAATATTATAACAAATTCAACAAAATAATAAATAAATAACATCCCCGTACAAGGTGTGGGTCACTTGCTAGTATAATAATGAAATTATAATCTTAGGTGTTTTATAAAAATAGATTTGAGATTAAAAATAGGTGTTTTAGGATTAGGGCGTAGGGGCGATTAGGGCGTAGGGGCGATTAGGGTGTAGGGGCAGAGGCGTTTCCGTCACCGGCTGTGTGGGTTCCGGCATGTGGGTTGTTCGTTTCCGGTGTCTGTGGGTCTGTGCGTCGCTGTTGTGGGCGTGTGGGTTGCTGTGGCGTTGTCGTTCCACCGTCGTCGTCGGTTGATGTGTGAGTTGTTGTCTTTGCTGATCGTTTTTTTTGCTCCGGTGGCGTCGGTCGTTTGGTGGCGTTCGTGAGGGCGTGAGTCTGCGGATTTGCTCGTGAGGGAGGGTTTGCTGTTCGCTGTTGTTCGGTGGCGTGAGTCTGCGGGTTTGCTCGTGGGGGAGGGTCTACGAGTTTGGTGGTGTTTTTCTGTGTTTGCTCGCCTGTTGTGATCGTTTGCTTCTGTTGTGCTGCTGATGTTGGTGTTTGCTTTTGTGTTCGTTGATTGGTTTTTGTTGTGATCCTGCTGATGTGATTGTTTGGTGGTCGTGTTTTGGGGCTTGTTTTTGTGCATTTGCTGTTTTCGTCTGGTATGTATTTTCAGTGTCCTTTCCTCGGCCTGGACAATTGCAGGAATGGTGGAGGTAAGGGGTTGAAGGCTAGCTCTCTCGTCCAACACTTCAAGCTGGTTCATTTTGTTAATGAGGATTCCGTGGAGAGATATAAGTCGCTTATTGGTTGTGATGAGAATGTGTTTGCTAGTTTAGAACGTACTTTGCAAGGCTTACAAATTTGGATGTGTGGAACTTGCTTACGTACTCATGCCTTCTCCAAAAGTTGCAAGCATGATGACAATTTCGATGTTTTGGGACCTCGGTGTAGAGGTAATTCCAATGGTCCCTTGTTTTTCATTCAAGGTATCTCGCCTCCGTCACTTTGTATTAGCCAAGGCAATGTCTCGGGGAGTGTTGTAAGGTGTGCTGATGCCCCCATCACTGAGGCCTCTACTTCGTTTGCCTTTAATGTCGAGTTGTTGCATGAAGTTTTGTCTGGGAAATGTCGTACTGTGAAAAGTATCCCCAAGGCCAATCGGTTAAGCTTTTCCCGTTGTCTTAAAGCGGTGCTTGATAAGGTTGTTGCTTCTCCTCATGACCTTGCCTCTTGGATCCATCTTCTCCTTCTCCCTTTGTGCACTCTTAGAGTTATTCGGCCTAGCGCTGACGTCCAGTCAGGGAAGAAAAGAGTTTGCCAGGTGGAGGGTATCGCTCGAGCAATTCGTGTTTGGAGGGAGCCTGGGGGACCTGAGATTTTGGTTAAAGAGGTTCTTAAGGAGGGTGTCAGCAACTTTCGCTCCCTAGGTGTGGCTGATAAGTTGGTTAAAAAGAAGCTTACCTTAGAGGAGTTGAATAAGAGGCAAAGTATGAGGAAAGTCAGTGATGGACATTTCTCGGTTGTTGTGCGAGTTTTGACATTCTCTGGGGTGGCACCCCCAAATGAGGACACCTTTCGAGCGTTACAGATGAAACATCCTTATGCGTCGAGTCCTTCATTAACCCCTTTTGATGCCGCTGCTGAGGCCATATCAGTCTCTAAGGATGTTGTTTTAGGCAGGATTAGAAGTTTCTTTAAAGGAATTTCTTGTGGGTGTGATGGTTTGCGGGCCCAACACCTTGTTGATGCGCTTGGGCGAGCTGCTGTTGTTGTTGCCGATGATTTAGCCGCCTCTAAAACTACTGTTGTTAATCTGCTGCTTGCTGGTAGGTGTCCTTCTGTCTTGGGTGAGTTTATTGCTAGTGCTCCACTGACGCCCTTACTCAAGCCTGGTGGAGGTATTCGTCCCATTGCAGTTGGTACGGTTTGGCGTAGACTTGCTTCCAAGGTTGCGGCTGTTGTGGTTGGAAAGAATGTGGGGCAATATCTTGAGGATTTCCAATTTGGTGTTGGTGTGCCTAACGGTAGTGAAGCCATTATGCTTGTTGTTAACAGGTTGATTGAGGTTAAGGGGGGAACTTGTGGCATGTCTATGCTTTTGGTGGATTTTAGTAATGCTTTTAACCTGATCGATCGTAACTCCATGCTTAGAGAGGTCCGTCATCGTTGCCCTTCGCTCTCTCCCTGGGTCGAATTTTGCTATGCCCGGCCTGCCCGGTTATACTATAACGAGTCTTCTTTGCTCTCTAGCCAAGGTGTCCAACAAGGAGATCCTTTAGGGCCTGTGTTGTTTGCGCTCACCCTGCATCCGCTTGTTCATCGGATCAATGAGAATTGCAACCTAGATTTTATGGCTTGGTATCTAGATGATGGGACTCTTATTGGTGATACGGCGGTGGTCTCGGAAGCGTTGCATTTAATTATTAAGGAAAAGCCGGCTACGGAAGTGTTGCATTTAATTATTAAGCGTTGGGTCAAACGATGCATCCAAGAGAGTTTAGGTGCGTTTTATGCTATCGTCTAGCGATCCCCTTGTATCCTGCTGATTTTACTTGTCCTTGTTGCTCTTCTAAGATTATGGATTGCTTTGGGGATCATGCCGTGCATTGTGGTAATGATATTGGCGTTAAATTTCGTCATAACCTTGTCTGAGATGTGTTGGGTGATATATGTACTCAAGCCCGGGTTGTTGTGCAAAAGGATTTTTGTCTAAAGAAGGAAACGACCTTAGGCCTGCGGATCTTCTTGTCTATGGCTGGGATAAGGGTAAAAATGTTTGTTTGGATGTCACTGGGGTTTCTCCATTCACTGGTGCCGGTGTTGATGCTTTCGCTCCTGGGGCTGCTGTTGCAAGAGCTGTTTCCAGAAAGAAGAACAAGTATGGTTCCAAATGTGTTGATAATGGATATGGCTTCATTGCTTTCGCTTTCTCTACCTTTGGAGAATTGGGAAGTGATGCCCTTGATTTTCTGTCTAGGGTCACACAGGCTGCTCAGAGTCATGCCTCTGGTGCTAATATTCAGTCTTTCATTTTTCATAGGTTGGGTTTTACATTGAATAAGGGTGTTGGAGACCAATTGGTCGCTAGGCTCCCATCCAACCTTTTGTAAATGATTGACTCGTACGATTTTATAAATGAATATAATTTTATTCATAAATATTAAAAAAAAACTAAAGATAGAATGATTTGTGTCATTAAGTATAAAGTATGGATAAGTTTTTATATACTTTTTACTTTTTATAATAGGCCAAGATTACCACGCAGAATTTGCAAAATCGGGTATGGTTACCATACCGAATATCGAAAAACTTTGTGCACCACGTAGAATTTGCAAAACTTTTTGGTCACTGGGAGGAATTTCCGTAATTTATTTCTTCAATATTTATATTTTATTTATTTATTTATTTATTTATAACAATATTTAAATTTAAATAATTTTACATACCTAAATGTCCAAATATATTTATTAAGACCACTTTGTCATTTCCACCTTGAAAAAAAAGGCCGCTCGTTTGCGCAGTCCTCAAATTCGGTCGCGCACTCCAATGTGGACGGGTTACGAAACTGTCCAAGGTGAACCCGATTTTCTGGAAACCTTGGACAGTTTTAGAACCCGTCCATAAACGAACATCCGGTTCGCTTAAAAAACGGCCCATATGGACGGGTTTTGAAAATGTTCAAGTTTTAAAAGAAACAGCTTCTATGGGCAGGTTTAGAACCCGCACACATACAGATTTTGAATTTTGAAAAAATGGCTCATATGGACAGATTCTGAACTCGTCCAAGTTACGGTTTTTGAACGGCTCCTATGGACAGATTCTGAACCCGCCCATAAATCCAGTTATGCCGCCGACAGATTTCGGCTTTTAATGCGGCCTCGTGTGTTTCACTATTCACTTTTCAATTGTTAATTCATTCCACGAAACTAGAGAGCATATACGACAAATACTTGTCTTGAGATGTCAACTTCGAGTAGCGGGACCACAAAGACATCATCGTTTAGCGGGTCATCATATTCACCGGAGTCATCATCTTCTGTGGGCAATGGTCATCTTCCCGATAATGAACGGGTTAGTATATATTGTATCCTAAAATTAGACTAGTGCAATTGTTATGTTTATATTTTGCAATTTGTTTGGTTCAAATTCGAACTTATCGATTTTTGTTTAGGTTGAAGCTTGAAACTTATTAATTGTTGGTCGATTATTATAGCCGTGTGTCTAATTTGGTTTACCAATTTGATATGGATAAATTAGAATTTGGCGATTGTAGTTTATATTTTGAAATTTGGAACTTATTTATTGCCGTTCAAATTCAAATTTATCGATTAAAGTTTAGGTTGAAACTTTAAATTATTTTGTTGTTCGAAATTGAATTCGTGAATGATAATGATTGATAGGTTTTTTATTATGAATTGTAGTATTTTTTATTTCAATACTATATTGTCATGAAAAATGGTTATTGATTTCGTAATTATTGTTTATAATTTTTTAGTACATGATTATTTATTTGCATCTTGTTGAAATTTTGCAAGTTCGTAGTTATTACGAGTTGTTTATAAACTTTCCATTTTATTCATAGCTTTGTCCGTCTAGTGAGCATTATGATCACACAAAAGTCGACTTCTCTACGCACTTTGCAAATGACGGGTTTGATACAATGGAAGAGTTGAGACAATGGGCTCGAAAGACCGGTCTTGGTCTATCTATGCTCATTTCGACTAAGTCGTTCAAACCCGAGAAGATCATTCTTCATTGTTATAGGTCGGGTACGTATAGATCGGCGAGGAAGAAGGAGGTGAATAAAACACGGGAATCGAAGAGGGCCAAGTGTCCGTTTGAGTTGCATGGGTTGTTGAGCAAAGGGAATTCCTATACACCCTCTCGTTGGACGTTATCGGTGATAAGAGGGTACCATAACCACGAGCTTCCCACGAATTTGAAAGGGGTTAGGGGTGCTCATCGTCTTAGCGAGGAGGAGCGTGCTCACATAATAAGCGCTAGTACATCGGGTACGAAGCCTAAGCCCATCTTTATGGACTTAGTCCATCGCAATCCCGAAACCCTACTATCGAGGACACGAGTCTATAACTTCAAGGCTTCTCAAAGGAAGAAATCAATGGGTCGATTGAACGTGACACAATACTCCTTGGCGTGGTTGAAGGAGAAGGGATACATCACCGACACAATGACCAAGAAGGAAAAGGATGGCCAGTCGGCGTTGAGCGCGTTGTTTATTAGTCATCCGGACTCACGACATTTGTTGAGGATGTTTCCGAATGTCCTTACCATGGATTGCACGTACAAGACAAATAGGTATGTCATCGCATTTATGTACCGCTTTTTTGTTATTTAGTTGTTTTAGTGGACATTAATTCTCGATATATAACTATTGGTTGTCATTGTTTTAGGTACGGATGGCCTTGTTTGGAGTTTGTAGGGATGACATCCATAAACTTGACGTATTGTATTGCTATTGTCTTCATGAAGAAGGAGAAGACGGAGTACTTCACTTGGGCCCTCACGCATTTGAAGTTCTTATTCAATAAAAAAAGCCGCGTTGTTTCATGTTGGAACGAGAGCTTGGAGCATTGAAAGCGGTGAAGCACGTCTTCAAGGTCCCCCACTTCTTGTGTCAAGTACATGTGGCTCGGAACGTGAGGGCATATGCAAAATTGCAACGTATAGACGCCGACCGATTTGCAAGTAGCGTACGTCGAGTTATGAGGGCACATACCAAGGAGGGATACGAGGCCCGACTTGACCATTTTCGGAATATATGGAATGCAAAAGATGGACAAGGTTTGTTGTCGTATGTTGAGAAGAGATGGTTCACTCCACATAAGGACAAGCTAGTGAGTGCGTGGTCCGATCATATTCTCCATTTTGGAACAAGATCAACTAACTGGTTGTAACACCCCCTTTTTCTGTAGGGATATTACCGCCAGTGACCTCGGGTTAAAACTCCCAAAGTCACCCTAGGCTTTACAGTTATCACAAAAGACGACAAAACTTTAATGCGGAATTGAAATGAGTAAATAACAAAGGTCTTAATCGTCGATTACATATGAAGTCGGAAATAAAACTGGTATTGGATCTCACATCTCGAGAATCTCAACACTAAAACTAAGTTCAAAAGTACTTAAGTGCGGAATTAAAATAAAAGTCGATAGAAAGAAGCTTGAGCCCTCATCGCCTTCTTCGACTAGTCTTTGATTACGAGCGTTCCTCCTGATGTGCCGCGATGGAAATTCGGTGGACACCAGCCGACCATGCAAGGAAAAAAGGTGGTCGGTTAGTCTTGTGACAGACTAAACAAATGGGTTTTTGAAGGTGGTTCGATTAGTGGGAGTGTGTAATAACTGACGTCGAACTCCGAATGAAAGCCGGGCGACGATCTAGCTACTACACACTTCCACGGGGAAACGAGAATGACTTTGAAAAGGTTAGGATATCACGAGAGGTGATATCCCCGTTAAAACTTCGATGCAAGATTGTTGGGAACGTATTATCACACAGAGATTTTTAGTTTAATTAACTGTCTTCGTTGAGTACGAAGATGAATTTGATTTAAATTGCGCAACGCGCTTATCTTTATTACTTCCTTAACCACACAGAGGATTACACTTGAATTATTAAGGTGCGTTAATCGCGGATATGAGTGGCTTGATGCCTTAAAGGGATAGAATCCTTAAACGACCCCTCAGCGGTTGAGGAGGCCATGGTCATGACCTTACACCAGGGAGTACTCCCTCCGCACTGGTGAGATTAGCAATTAAATAAATCTACACACAACTACCAACCAACGTGGTACTTACGTCCACACACACATCGAGACCTAGTTCGACTAGCGCATCCTACGAGGTACTAGGAATGACAATCATTAAATCTAACAGTAAAATCCTAGGTTCATTTTAACACACAATTAGTTCCCAACAATCAAAAACTTCATGATTCAATTATAAATCATGCTTTTAAATCATATGCGTAAAGTTGAACCATTCCACTTGCCTTGAGTTTCGATAAAGTCGGCTAAACGATCGGAAGGTATGTCTCAACGACGAATCCTTGTACCTTCGATAAATTGACACCGGAAAGAAAACATTTCAAAATAAATTTAGTAATTTATTTTGATAAGGAAACGCTAAGGTTCATATCCTTCATGAACCTAGATCAATAATAACCTTTTTAGTATTTACGACCTTTATGTTATTTTATTTTATTGTTATTACTTCTAAGATACAAGTTAAACTTTATCTTAGAATAGGGATTATATAAGATAGTTGAAGAATTTTATAAAACAACCTCTTAAAATCATTTTCATAAAAAAAAATCTTATATTAACTTATAGTTTAATGTTAATTAACCATTAGTACATACATGTATATTTATATATATATAAATAACATAGGTAACTTGATAAAATCATATTTATATTACTTAAGTCCATAATATTGAAAACTTATACTATAAGTACTCCATATTGAAAATAAGTTTATAAAAGAATCTATTAAATCATAGCTTACATTATATAACTCATGAGGTGATTTAATTATAATTTTTCTCAAAGCATAATAGTTGTTATAGTGTTATAATATGTAGTCAAACCATAATACAATTTATAAAACATCATCCTCTTATGATAAAAACAAGGTAGTTAACATACTTGTATAATATATATATTCAAACTATAATACTTTTAATAAAATATTGTTATTTTACTCATCCGTATAACTAAAATCATATTGGTTAAAGTATTATAGCCTAATATATAGCTATCTTTCAACTACAAGAATTTAATTATATATATACATATGTTCAGCCTATAAACACGTAAATCTTGCTACTCTTTCTAATACTAACACTAATGTTATGATTTCCATTTTTTTTTTTTGGTCAAATTCAACTACTGATTGCAACTTCTACGAACACTATGCACAACCCCTTTCGATCTTTTATTTTTTTATTGTTTTCAATTTCACTTGTTGGAAACGTACAGAACCACCGTGCAAACAAGTGTTGCAACGAAAGGGGAACAGGGCATCGACTCACCAGTTCGTCGACACAATTTGCGGCGGTGCGGCGACGGTCCAGCGAGACGAGCACGGATTCGGAAACGGCAGCGAGAGGCGGTTCCGATTCTGGTGGCGCCGGGACTTGTGATTGACGGACGGCGGAGCACGAGGCGGTGGAACGCGGCGCCTCCAAAACAGGGGACTCCGGGCTCCTCGGGCTTCTCCGGCGATTTCGGACAGAATCGAGAGCTTTCTAAGAGGAATTCTTGAGAGGGGATTTGTTGTGTGTGTTCTGAATGACGAAACCCCCTTCATACCCCTTTTATACTCATCAATTCGAGCCAAAACGTCCAATTTCCTACCGGTTTCAAAACTCAAACGACGCCTCTTTCAATCCGATCCAAATCGAATATCCCCCAAGTATTAATCCAGTCTGATCCCCTTATTTACTTCCTCATCTCACCACGTCATCGGAGAGTCTAAGAGCCGCCCTTATCTGCTCTTAATTAACTCGAATTTGATCGAGTTACCGTCGAAGAACCCTAACCCGGGCTGACCACTTCTAGCGGAATTTCGACCTTGACTTTGGATCGAAAACTCCAAATTGATAGAGGGCTATGATAGAGGACGAAAAGAGGAATCCATAGCATCTTTCCGTTTCGATTTTCATGAAGAAACGAGATCGAATTGGTTGATCGAACACACTCCACCCTCACTCCCATCGGGTTACAAGAATACCAAATTAACTTTCTTTTATTTCACCCATAATTACTAATAGGCCTTATAAAATTATTTTATTTAAGATTTATTAAGTAATACTTAGAAATTCACTAATAAAGTTTGTACACTTTGACTTAGGGTGATTAGTATAATCTTATACTATTATATTATATAGTGTTCTAAGGGATTATTATTTCATAATTGACAAATTAAAATATCATATTATCATTATATATATTGTTTGAAAGGGTTATTATTTTATAAAGGACAAATGACAATTTTGCCCTTACGGAAAATTGAGGGTTATTACAATAGTACCCCCTTAAGAATAGTTTCGTCCTCGAAACTGAATTAAACCGAAATACGGGTGGCTTACAACGAAAACTAAGGGTCACTACAATAGTACCCCCTTAAAGAAAAGGTTTCGTCCTCGAAACTAGGAAGAGAACAATTCCGGAAATCTATTCTGCATGCCTTGCTCAGTTTCCCACGTCTCCCAAGTTACACCTTCACCTTCATTACGAGCCCATAAAATTCGTACCAAAGGTACGTCTTTGTTTCGTAGGCTCTTGACTCGTCGCTCCAGAATGCGAACGGGTTTCTCCTCGTAGGTTCCATTGGGTTGGACTTCAATGTCCTCGTAGCTCAACACATGTGACTCATCAGGAACATACTTCCTCAGCAAGGACACATGAAACACATTGTGAACGTGATGGGCGGACGGAGGTAATGCAAGGCGGTATGCTAACTTACCCACACGCTCTAAAATCTCGAAGGGTCCCACATAACGAGGATTAAGCTTCCCTCGTTTTCCAAAACGGAACACACCCTTTGTTGGAGACACTCGAACAAACACCTTCTCACCTACTTCGAATTCGACTACTCTTCTTTTCAAATCAGCATAAGACTTCTGACGACTCTGCGCTGTGAGCATCCTTTGTCTTATGAGCTCTATATCAGCCGTAGTCCTCTCAACCAACTCCGGACCTAGCATGATCTTATCAGCCGCTTCGTCCCAACAGATTGGCGATCTACACTTTCGGCCATAAAGAGCCTCGAAAGGAGCCATTTGGATTGTAGCATGCCAACTGTTGTTGTAGGTGAATTCTATCAAGCTTAAGCTCTGCTCCCAACTCGTAGAGCGATCTAGAACACAGGCCCTGAGCATATCCTCGAGTGTTTGAATGGTTCTCTCAGATTGCCCATCAGTTTGTGGGTGGAAAGCGGTACTAAAATGTAGCTCCGTACCCATGGCCTTGTGCAATTCCTTCCAAAAACGAGACGTGAAGCGTCCATCACGGTCCGACACTATCGTCTTTGGAACACCATGCAAACGAACTATCTCATGAATGAACACCTCAGCCAACTTCTGTACTCCCCAAGCCATCTTAATAGCTACGAAATGCGCACTCTTAGTGAGTCTGTCGATAACCACCCAGATGGCATCCTTTTGGCCTTGAGTTTTAGGGAGCCCAGTCACGAAATCCATGGCTATATCCTCCCACTTCCACTCAGGCACTGGTAACGGTTGCAACTCGCCACCTGGTCTTCTATGCTCAATTTTTACTTTCTGACAGACCAAACATCGAGCGATAAACTCAGCTACATCCTGCTTCATGTTCGGCCACCAAAAGTTCTTCCGTAAGTCTTTATACATCTTACTAGAACCCGGATGCACCGAATAAGCAGAAGTATGCGCTTCCCGTAAGATCAATGCTCGAAGGTCATCATTTGCTGGCACACAGATGCGATTTTGGTACCAAAGCGACCCGTCATCTTGAATGACGAATCCTGGAGCTTTCCCTTCCTGCACATCACTGCTAATCTTTACCAATACGACATCCTCAGCTTGACTTTCTTTAATCTGGTCCAACAGAGTAGCTTGGATCTCCAACATGTTCAAACCTCCCTGTTGTCTCCCAAACCATACTTCGATCTCATTACGGATTAACTCTTTTTGCAGTTCAAGTTGAGTTGTGAGCATGGACACCAACACATCTTGAGAGGTCTTGCGACTTAATGCATCAGCAACGACATTCGCTTTGCCCGGATGGTAAAGCAATTCAATGTCGTAGTCCTTTATCAATTCCAACCACCTCCGTTGTCTCATGTTCAACTCCTTCTGAGTAAACACATATTTCAGACTCTTGTGGTCGGTGAATATCTGAACCCTTACTCCATACAAATAGTGTCGCCAAATCTTAAGCGCGAACACTACTGCTGCCAATTCCAGATCATGAGTCGGATAGCTCACCTCATACGGTTTGAGCTGTCGAGACGCATATGCAATTACTTTGCCATGTTGCATAAGTACACAACCTAAGCCTTGCTTCGATGCATCACTGTAAACCACGTACCCGTCGAGACCGTCGGGTAAGGTCAAGATCGGAGCACTGGTTAAGCGTCTCTTTAACTCTTGGAAACTCGCTTCACATCTATCATCCCACACAAACTTCTTGTGGACCTTGCGAAGTAACCCGGTCATGGGTAGGGCAATTTTCGAGAAACCCTCCACAAACCGTCTATAGTAGCCTGCAAGGCCTAGAAAGCTACGAACTTCCTTCACGTTTTGCGGTTGCTTCCACTCAGCTACAGCTTTAACCTTTTGGGGGTCAACCATCACCCCTTCTTGGTTGATCACATGCCCTAAAAAGGCAACCTCCTTCAGCCAAAAATCACACTTTGATAACTTGGCATATAGTTGATTATCTCTGAGGACTTGCAAGGCTATTCTCAAGTGCTCGGCATGCACTTCCTCGCTGGTCGAGTAAATTAAGATATCATCAATAAACACGACTACAAACTTGTCTAAGTAATCCCTGAAACAGCGGTGCATCAAATCCATGAAGATTGCAGGTGCATTTGTTAGCCCAAAAGGCATGACCACGAACTCATAGTGTCCATAACGAGTTCGAAAAGCGGTCTTCGGAATATCTTCCTCGCGGATCCTTAATTGATGATATCCAGACCTCAAATCAATCTTAGAAAACACCTTAGCTCCTCGCAACTGATCCAAAAGATCATCGATCCTTGGCAACGGGTACTTGTTCTTAATGGTCACCTTGTTCAGCTCGCGGTAGTCAATGCATAGCCGAAAGGTACCATCCTTCTTCTTAACAAATAAGACTGGAGCACCCCAAGGCGATGCACTCGGCCTTATGTACCCCTTTTCGAGTAGCTCCTCGAGTTGCTTCTTTAGTTCCTTCATCTCCACTGGAGCCATCCTATAGGGCGCCTTAGAGATAGGCCCCGTTCCAGGCTCCAAGTCGATAGAAAACTCCACACTTCGGTGCGGTGGCAATCCTGGAATTTCGTCCGGGAATACATCCGGGAACTCTCGTACGACATGAACTTCTCCAAAATCTGGCCCCTTCTTCTTAGTTGACTCCAAATAGCATAAAAATCCTGTACAGCCCTGTCGAAGCAACCTCCCCGCCTCCATCGAATTAATGAGCTTCCCATTCTCAGACTCACGAAAGCCCTTAAACTTGCACACATGTCTCCCACCAGAAGTTACGGTCACAGTCCTAGTGTTAAAGTCTATGATAGCTCCATGATGGTTCATCCAGTCCATGCCCAGAATGAGATCATACGGAGCCATTGGGATACAGATGAGGTCAGCATCAAATTTCTTCCCTTGAATACTAATCGGGAAGTTAGTGAGCATTTTTGTGCCGATTATCTTTTCCCCATTAGGAAGGTTAACAACAAATGGTTCACAAGAAGCGTTGCAAGCAAGTCCTAGTTCTTCTCCACAAGCTTCGGAAATGAATGAATGGGTAGCACCCGTATCAAATAGCAAGAGAGCAGTAATGGAGCGGAGTGATAAGGTACCTTGGGTGACAGGAGCATTCGGCTCGTCAGAACGGCGCATCTCATACAGCCTCTGACCTTGACCAGAGGGTGCCATAGGTGCCTTTCCCTTGTTCTGAGCAGTAGACTGCATAGACACGGCCCTGTTGGTCCCAGTTGGACCCTTATTGCCTTGTGAAACAGATCCCTGTCTTGACTGAGTCTGGTCATTGTTCTTCCTTCGGCAATACTGTTGCATATGTCCCTCTTTGCCACAGGTATAACACTTGCGCTTCACCTTAGAGCAATCTCTATTGATATGGCCTGCTTGACCACAGTTGTAGCAAACCATAGCATTTCTCTGAGATCCAGACTGTTGGGTGAACCTTGATTGCACAGGGTTGGGCTTAGCCTTGTTGTTGCGATCAAACTGTGACGAGGGCGCTGGTCTCTTGAATCCAGTGAACTGAGACCCGAGCTGAGATGACCTGTCCCAGTTCTTCATTTTCTTGCTAGAATCCTCAAGAGTGACCTCTACCTTGTAAGCAGCATCCACATACTCCTCCAGCGTCTTACAAGAGTGTTGCACCAAAAGTAGTTTCACTCTAGGGTCCATCCACTCATGAAAGTGTTCAATCTTTTGCTCTTCAGTAGAGACTGTAGATCCAGCATATTGCAACAGGTGGTTAAACCTAGCAGCTCTTTCAGGTACAGACATACCGTCAACCTTGGGATACAAAAATTCCTTGAGCTTCTCCTTTCTCATAGCAGTGGAGAAGAAACGAGCATACATCTTATCCTTAAACGTTGCCCAATCAAGTCGTGGGTGGTCAGCCAAGCCGGTTCCCTCCCACCATTCACTTGCCCCATCCTTCAGGTGAAGGGAAGCAATTTGAACTTTCTCCGCCTCGGTGCAAGTCACACTACGCAACAGCCTCTCCATATGAGTGAACCAGTAAGATATCTTATGTGGCTCCCCGGATCCATCAAAGTGGTCAGGCTTCAAAGAGGTGATAGTTTTCAAAGCCTGACTGAAACTGTCACGTCTCCTTGGCGGAGCCATTGGAGCCTCATTGGTTCCTGAGTTCACAGTTTGCTCAACATCAACATTAAGTCCCACGGGTTGAGCATTGTTGGCCCTACCTTGCATATTTTGAGCTAGGAAGGCCCTAAGAGCTTCAACAGTCACCGCGTCCAAAACGACATTCGGTGGGTTTTGGGGCTGTTGATCATCTGACCCCGGCATTTGGTTCAAGTCGAATGCCCCAACTCCTTCATTGTGGTTGTTGTTGACAGAGTTGCTCATCTAAAGATTTGAGAATTAAACAGTTTTAATACTTGAACAAGGTTCAAACTAAAACTTAATTTTATTTATAAAACACTCGCCTATCGTGATAAGGCGATAAACATTAGGTTCACCAACATACAAAAAACAGGAAAGGAAACAACTGCTTGTTCAAGTCTCAAACATAACAACCCAAAACAACTGAAAGGGAAATCAAGTCCAACCAACAACTAAAGGAAACAAGAGTCTAGAGAGCATTGGGACTCCACAGCCTAGGCCTTGTTAGGGTTGAGCAAGTCCAAAAGCAGGGAATCATATCTCCTTGGATCCTGGATGGTGCCATTGTCATGCATCAACCCGACACCTTGCTCGATCTTAGCCTTCATCCTCTCATAGTTTTCCCGCTCGTTCTCCAAGCGGCGCTCCAAGTTCTCGATAGCTCGGGCATGCCCCACTGACAATCTTTGCCAAGTAGACAAGAATGTCCCAAGCATGTGGGTGTCAACCTCAATCCGCCTAGGCCTGCAGTCGCCTAAGGCCTCTCGGGCAGCCCAAGTGAAGTGAGCATAGGGGTCTTCCTCCTCAGCTTGCATAGCTTCCCCCATCGGCACCTCGGGTACGACTTGCTCCTCAACAGGTGGAACTTCCTCAGCAGGTGGGGCCAAAGGAGAGTAAGGAGGCGCTTCCACCTCAACAGCAGCTGGTGGGGTCAAGGGAGAGTAATGTGGTGCGTCCTCTCCATCAAGGTCATACTCGGGATCCTCCTCGGGATCCTCCTCTTCAGACTCGACAGGAATCTCCATCGGAATCGGATCCTCGTCATCCGAGATCTCGATCAGCTCCGCTTCGGGTGGCGGAATGATCTCCACCTCCCCCTCGTTCCTAGCCACATAAGCCTCCTCTAGCTTGGCTTCGGCTTGGGCTAGTTTCTCCTCAGCTAGGATCAACTCCTCCTCAGCTTGCTCCAGATGACCATGGGCGATGGAGAAGTCAATGTCAGCTTGCATCCTCTCTTGCTCGAGCTCACGAATGTGGCACTTTGGGCAATCCATCCTCTGCCAAGGAACATAGAAAAAGTGTCAGTAAGCTCTACAACTCAGGAATGAAGGACGACTCCAAAGGAATGGAAGGAACGATTATAAGAATGATTTAAAGTTTTCGGCTCTGATACCATAATTGTAACACCCCCTTTTTCTGTAGGGATATTACCGCCAGTGACCTCGGGTTAAAACTCCCAAAGTCACCCTAGGCTTTACAGTTATCACAAAAGACGACAAAACTTTAATGCGGAATTGAAATGAGTAAATAACAAAGGTCTTAATCGTCGATTACATATGAAGTCGGAAATAAAACTGGTATTGGATCTCACATCTCGAGAATCTCAACACTAAAACTAAGTTCAAAAGTACTTAAGTGCGGAATTAAAATAAAAGTCGATAGAAAGAAGCTTGAGCCCTCATCGCCTTCTTCGACTAGTCTTTGATTACGAGCGTTCCTCTTGATGTGCCGCGATGGAAATTCGGTGGACACCAGCCGACCATGCAAGGAAAAAAGGTGGTCGGTTAGTCTTGTGACAGACTAAACAAATGGGTTTTTGAAGGTGGTTCGATTAGTGGGAGTGTGTAATAACTGACGTCGAACTCCGAATGAAAGCCGGGCGACGATCTAGCTACTACACACTTCCACGGGGAAACGAGAATGACTTTGAAAAGGTTAGGATATCACGAGAGGTGATATCCCCGTTAAAACTTCGATGCAAGATTGTTGGGAACGTATTATCACACAGAGATTTTTAGTTTAATTAACTGTCTTCGTTGAGTACGAAGATGAATTTGATTTAAATTGCGCAACGCGCTTATCTTTATTACTTCCTTAACCACACAGAGGATTACACTTGAATTATTAAGGTGCGTTAATCGCGGATATGAGTGGCTTGATGCCTTAAAGGGATAGAATCCTTAAACGACCCCTCAGCGGTTGAGGAGGCCATGGTCATGACCTTACACCAGGGAGTACTCCCTCCGCACTGGTGAGATTAGCAATTAAATAAATCTACACACAACTACCAACCAACGTGGTACTTACGTCCACACACACATCGAGACCTAGTTCGACTAGCGCATCCTACGAGGTACTAGGAATGACAATCATTAAATCTAACAGTAAAATCCTAGGTTCATTTTAACACACAATTAGTTCCCAACAATCAAAAACTTCATGATTCAATTATAAATCATGCTTTTAAATCATATGTGTAAAGTTGAACCATTCCACTTGCCTTGAGTTTCGATAAAGTCGGCTAAACGATCGGAAGGTATGTCTCAACGACGAATCCTTGTACCTTCGATAAATTGACACCGGAAAGAAAACATTTCAAAATAAATTTAGTAATTTATTTTGATAAGGAAACGCTAAGGTTCATATCCTTCATGAACCTAGATCAATAATAACCTTTTTAGTATTTACGACCTTTATGTTATTTTATTTTATTGTTATTACTTCTAAGATACAAGTTAAACTTTATCTTAGAATAGGGATTATATAAGATAGTTGAAGAATTTTATAAAACAACCTCTTAAAATCATTTTCATAAAAAAAAATCTTATATTAACTTATAGTTTAATGTTAATTAACCATTAGTACATACATGTATATTTATATATATATAAATAACATAGGTAACTTGATAAAATCATATTTATATTACTTAAGTCCATAATATTGAAAACTTATACTATAAGTACTCCATATTGAAAATAAGTTTATAAAAGAATCTATTAAATCATAGCTTACATTATATAACTCATGAGGTGATTTAATTATAATTTTTCTCAAAGCATAATAGTTGTTATAGTGTTATAATATGTAGTCAAACCATAATACAATTTATAAAACATCATCCTCTTATGATAAAAACAAGGTAGTTAACATACTTGTATAATATATATATTCAAACTATAATACTTTTAATAAAATATTGTTATTTTACTCATCCGTATAACTAAAATCATATTGGTTAAAGTATTATAGCCTAATATATAGCTATCTTTCAACTACAAGAATTTAATTATATATATACATATGTTCAGCCTATAAACACGTAAATCTTGCTACTCTTTCTAATACTAACACTAATGTTATGATTTCCATTTTTTTTTTTGGTCAAATTCAACTACTGATTGCAACTTCTACGAACACTATGCACAACCCCTTTCGATCTTTTATTTTTTTATTGTTTTCAATTTCACTTGTTGGAAACGTACAGAACCACCGTGCAAACAAGTGTTGCAACGAAAGGGGAACAGGGCATCGACTCACCAGTTCGTCGACACAATTTGCGGCGGTGCGGCGACGGTCCAGCGAGACGAGCACGGATTCGGAAACGGCAGCGAGAGGCGGTTCCGATTCTGGTGGCGCCGGGACTTGTGATTGACGGACGGCGGAGCACGAGGCGGTGGAACGCGGCGCCTCCAAAACAGGGGACTCCGGGCTCCTCGGGCTTCTCCGGCGATTTCGGATAGAATCGAGAGCTTTCTAAGAGGAATTCTTGAGAGGGGATTTGTTGTGTGTGTTCTGAATGACGAAACCCCCTTCATACCCCTTTTATACTCATCAATTCGAGCCAAAACGTCCAATTTCCTACCGGTTTCAAAACTCAAACGACGCCTCTTTCAATCCGATCCAAATCGAATATCCCCCAAGTATTAATCCAGTCTGATCCCCTTATTTACTTCCTCATCTCACCACGTCATCGGAGAGTCTAAGAGCCGCCCTTATCTGCTCTTAATTAACTCGAATTTGATCGAGTTACCGTCGAAGAACCCTAACCCGGGCTGACCACTTCTAGCGGAATTTCGACCTTGACTTTGGATCGAAAACTCCAAATTGATAGAGGGCTATGATAGAGGACGAAAAGAGGAATCCATAGCATCTTTCCGTTTCGATTTTCATGAAGAAACGAGATCGAATTGGTTGATCGAACACACTCCACCCTCACTCCCATCGGGTTACAAGAATACCAAATTAACTTTCTTTTATTTCACCCATAATTACTAATAGGCCTTATAAAATTATTTTATTTAAGATTTATTAAGTAATACTTAGAAATTCACTAATAAAGTTTGTACACTTTGACTTAGGGTGATTAGTATAATCTTATACTATTATATTATATAGTGTTCTAAGGGATTATTATTTCATAATTGACAAATTAAAATATCATATTATCATTATATATATTGTTTGAAAGGGTTATTATTTTATAAAGGACAAATGACAATTTTGCCCTTACGGAAAATTGAGGGTTATTACACTGGTAACCTTACCCTCCTATGATTCTTCTTCAATATTATTTCTCCGAATCGTTTTGTATACATACATATATGCATTTCTGTCTTATAGGGTTGAGGCTCAACACTCTATGCTCAAGGACATGTTACAATCTTCCGTCGGAGGTTTCGACACGATCATACAACACATTGATAACATGTTTGTGGATCAATTTCGCCGAGTCCAAGAGGAGATGGGAAGGAGTATGATGTGTGACAATCTTCGGGATGAAGACAATCACGGGTTGAAGTGCCCAGCATATGGATTTCGGATTGAACACGGTGAATTGAACTTGAAAGAAACACTTGAAGGAGAAACACACCAACTACTTGAATTAAGAAAACCACAAACAAAGTCACAACAATAACTAACCCTAGCTATGAAAACTAGAATGGCGCATGAGAGAAACCCTCAAGGTTCTCTCTCAATTCCACGCTGAAAAACAAATAAGGGAAAAACTCTAGTATTTATTCTACCCTAGAAAAAAAAATCCTAAATTATTATCATAAAATATAAATAATATCTCATAATAATAATTGCAAATCTAGAAACCCAAAATATGGAAATAGTTTGATAACAATAAAAGACACGCAGCCTTAGAAGGAAACTTGAACCGCAAGCAAATGCAGGATTTCGCTCGCGCGCGCGGACGCTGAGACAGGTCGGCTCTGACCTAGACTTGGTCGGCCTCGACCCTTCAGGGGGTCGGCCGCGACCCAATTGGTGGTCGGCTCCGACCATCCGCAGAACAACTCTCCAACCGAACTATCCACTTCGTCTTCTTCATCTTCCAATGTCTACTTGACAAAGGTTGATGCACTTCATATAGCTTCTTCAAAGCCTCCTTATACTTGAATGCTCGGGACTTCTTGTAAGGTCTAGGTCTTCTTCTTGAGCTCGTCTTCCTCCATGAATCCCTTGAGTTAGACGTATTCCTTTGTGTATCATTCTCCTCCACTTGACTGCAAATCGTCCTCGATTTGTCGAAAGGTGTAGAGAAGAATTCAAACTCTGGCAAAGAACTCCAAGAAATAACATCGTACGTATCTCCATACTCCGGATGATAATAAACAAAGCAGTCGCTAAGCACATGATCAAAATAATCAAGTAATAACGGCGTAGAATCATCCAAAGACAAGCTGCATGGTTTGCCAAGAAAACGACCTCCAAACTGGCTTAAATTTTGTGGAGAGACTAATTCTGAAGTATCAAGATGACCCACAAAATTTGGCGTTAAAATCTTTAGGGAAACCTGAGGAACGATCAGCATAGGCAAGAAGTCGGTGTTCGACAATGGCTGTGATGAAACCAGGGGCAAATCAACTCCAAATTGGCTGAAATGTTGCACAGAGCTGTAAGAATCAATATAAAATTGCTCCACAAAATTTGAAGGCAATTGGACGAGTACTTCTTGCTGAACCGTGCTAACAATTTCAGGCGCGTCGATGCAAGCCAAAGAATCGGTAACTTCTGTTGTGGTGGCAGTCTCCGCCTCAACTAAGGAAACTGATTTCTCCTCCTCCACTTGAGATGGAGCCACCATTTTTGCAGTCCATGCAAGTTCACGTTCCTCAGCCCTCTGAGCAGCATAGTAAAATTTCATAGCAGCTCGAACCAACTCATTCACATCATCTCTCGGTTGGTGCTCTAAGACTTCTCGGTATATGGTATTCAAACCATCATAGAAACGAGAGCAAAGATGTTCAGGACTAAGAGACAAACCAGAAAAATGAAGCAACTCTTTAAGCTCTATGAAATATGCAAGAGGTGAACGAGCAAACTCTTGCTTACACTTGTTGTACATCTCTAATCGTCTAGCTTGCTCAAGTGGCACAAACTGCATTCTCATCACAATTCTGAGTTGATTCCAACGAACAATGTGATCAAGACCATAGAGACGGCGTCGATAAAGATCATCCATCCACCAATCATAAGCATTACCTCGAAAAGCATCAACAACTGTCATGAATCCTGAAAGGCCATCATAGTCATGATACTCCAAGCAAGCATTATTATTCTCCTCCCAAGAAAAATATGAATACGGATCATAATCTCCATAAAAGAGATCAATTTGACTCGGAATATCAACTTGAGGCATCATAGTTTCATGGATGACAAACAAAGACCGAACTTGGGCGCCAATGCAAGCAAATTGATCCCGGCGGCAAATTAGGGTTTCTGGAACACAACTTGGTATTTTGACGTTTTCAGGGGTCAAACGAACTCCGATTTTGACGAATCTTATATTCCTAGACTCGTATCGAAATTCTCTACAAGAATATATAATCAGATTTTCGAAATTACCTCAGAAAAAATTTCGAAAATTTCAGAACCTCCGACGAACGTGTGCAACTTTCTGTTGTTGATGTAGTTCGCAGATTGTTGACAAAAGCAACTCGATGTAATTCAAGGTTGGATGGCTCTGATACCAATTGATGTGTGACAATCTTCGGGATGAAGACAATCACGGGTTGAAGGGCCCAGGATATGGATTTCGGATTGAACACGGTGAATTGAACTTGAAAGAAACACTTGAAGGAGAAACACACCAACTACTTGAATTAAGAAAACCACAAACAAAGTCTCAGCAATAGCAAACCCTAGCTATGAAAACTAGAATGGCGCAGGAGAGAAACCCTCAAGGTTCTCTCTCAATTCCACGCTGAAAAACAAATAAGGGAAAAACTCTAGTATTTGTTCTACCCTAGAAAAAGAAATCATAAATTATTATCATAAGATATAAATAATATCTCATAATAATAATTGCAAATCTAGAAACCCAAAATATGGAAATAGTTTGATAACAATAAAAGACACGCAGCCCTAGAAGGAAACTTGAACCGCAAGCAAATGCAGGATTTCGCTCGCGCGCGCGGACGCTGAGACAGGTCGGCTCTGACCTAGACTTGGTCGGCCTCGACCCTTCAGGGGGTCGGCCGCGACCCTATGGTGGTCGGCTCCGACCATCCGCAGAACAACTCTCCAACCGAACTATCCACTTCGTCTTCTTCATCTTCCAATGTCTACTTGACAAAGGTTGATGCACTTCATGTAGCTTCTTCAAAGCCTCCTTATACTTGAATGCTCGGGACCTCTTGTAAGGTCTAGGTCTTCTTCTTGAGCTCGTCTTCCTCCATGGATCCCTTGAGTTAGACGTATTCCTTTGTGTATCAGAGTAGATCGGGGGCACCGGTTGAAATACTAAGTGGTCCCGAATGGAAGAAGGTTTTCGTCCACCGCATATTGGAAAATTGTTCGAGACAATGCATTCAGATGCTATTGACACAAGTTAAAAGAGCAAAAGATGGGAAGATATCCGACGAGGAGAGTCATGGAGACCATTGGTGGAAAACTTCTATGGGATTGCCCACACCCCAAACGATCAAGAGATACGTTGAAGAAGGCATCCCGTTGCCCCCCGGTGAAGTTGATTTATATTGGAGGCAAGTCCGGTGGGAAGGTTTGAGGCCGAATGATCAATTGCCCGACGATGGGATCAAAGTTTCGTACGAGAAGAAGATATTGGGAAAGTTTTGGTCTAAGTTGGAAGCGGAGGAAGTTCCCAAGGACACTATCTTCAAGGTCGCCCAAACGGTCTTGGAGTGTGAAGATCCGCGTTCGTCTTGTGTGCAAGAGCCCTCGCGCGGTGAAACCAATAAGGGAGGCCAAGGGGGAGTGAGAAGAAGAGTAGTACTACGAGGGATCCGATATGGGAGGAGTATGTTGAAGAGGAGAATGGTAAGGGCATTGATAGGACGACGACGAAGAGGAAGAGAGGGGAGGAGAAGAGGAAGGAAAGGGAGGAGGAGAAGAAGAGGAAGGAGGAGGAGAAGAAGAGAAGGAGTGAGGAGAAGAGGAATGAGAGGGAGGAGGAGAAGAAGAGGGAGGAAGAGAAGAAGAGGAGGGATGAAGAAAAGAAGAAGAAGAAGAGGGAGGAGGAGAAGAAGAAGAAGAAGAAGAAGGAGAAGGATAAGGAGGATAAACGATCCCCCGCTGTGTCGTCTAAGTGCACTTATTATCTTGATTTTGATTGGGGTCATGACACGATTGACCCCTTCATGTTTCCTTACATCTCCGGGGTCCAAAATGTAGAGGGCGATGGTCATTGCGGGTATCGATCACTTGCCGTTTTACTTGGTGAGGATGAAAGCAAGTACACGGAGGTTTGGTTGAATCTCTTGAGGTTCATTCTAAAACATCAACATCGTAGGGGCTTGGTGTACGAGGAAGAGGGGGTGATAGAGAGGCTTGTTCGGGAGGTGAGCATGACAAGTTCCCCGTGCCCTCGAGACGCTTGGATGTTAGTTCAGATGATGGGGTTGGTGTTTGCGACTTTGTACCAAGTGTCCCTCGTTGTGTTGAGTAAATATAGGCCGCACACATGTCTCCCATTGTGGGCCCCCGATGGACCGATCCTCCTTCCATGTTATATGCTATTGCACTTGTCGGGCCTCCCTCCTCCGGACATTTTGTACCGTTATGTTTTCTTAAACGAACACATTATTACTAAATATTGATGTTTTTAACATAAATGTGTTAATAAATATTGATTTTGTTATGTTGTGTATAGATTTGGTTCTTAAACGATGATTGTCCTATTCCTCCGCCACCTAGGCAATGGACAATTTACAAGTACCCGAGTGTGGAAGGATGGCACCACCGCTACGAGAGCCGAATGCAAGACTATGTGGTTCAACGAGAGAGAAGTGGAAGGAATGATATTTTGACTTAAGATTGTAATTCTTGTTAGACATTGTAGTTCCACTTTTGACTACCACTACATATGGATGGAACGTAATATTTTTTTATAGATTTAATTGGACATTAGATTCCTGGGTTTATATTTAAAAATTAACTGTTTAATATATGTTGGTTACAAACCCGTCCATGAACGGATTCGTAACCCGTCCATGGACGGATTCGTAACCCGTCCATGGACGGATTCGTAACCCGTCCATATGCCGGTTACAAATCCTCTTGAACGAATTCGTAACCTGTCCATCTGCCGGTCATATCGTCTATAAACTTACACTTACATATATTACTATTATGATTAATCTCACATATTCAACTAGCAAATGCCTCACAAGAAGTCCTCATGGTACTTGGCGAGTTGAACCATCATAAAGGTCCTCATGGCACATTACGAGTTCAACCATTGTGCAAGACTTCATGGTATAAGACGAGTTCAACCATCGTGCAAGACTTCAAGGTATAAGACGAGTTCAACCTTGTAAAGGACTTCATGGTTCATGGCGGGTTGAACCATCATCAAGGTCAATATAAAACATAAGAGGTCCTAACCTAGTGGCTAGCGCTTAACAGTGAAGTTCTTCATGATCGATATAACTTATATGTGGCATCCGATTTGTAACTTAATTAGATTTTTTTATGTTTTAGCTGATAAAACGTTGAATTGTTGTAAAAATGGATATAATTATTTCAAAAAAATCCAGAGAAACGCCCATTAGGGTAAAACCCCCATATACTAGTCCTGAAACCGTCCATAGGGTTTAGGGTTTAGGGCTCAGGGTATGTGTAATGCCCTATGGACGGATCCGTAACTCGTACATGGAAATTTTCCACACCCGCCCATGGACAGATTCGTAACCCGTTCAAGGAAATTTTTCACACCTGCCCATGGATAGATTCGTAACCCATTCAAGGAAGTTTTCACACCCACCCATGGACAGATTCGTAACTCGTTCAAGGAAGTTTTCAAACTCCGTCGCCCCAACCAAGTACTTCTAAGCTGTTTAGAGGTTATGCATGTCGTATAAGTAGGTCATATTTTTTCTAAAATATTCGATAACATGGTAGAGCATAAGCTAGGAAAATAGTGCAAAGTAGGAATATTAAACAATCACGCCTAAACGTCAAAATATGTTCAGAATAGGCCCGTGGTCAAAATACGCAAACAACCCAAATAGTCAACAAAATAGTGCAAATGTGAACATAACCTAGGAAAACTAAACAACCCAAATGGTCACGCCTCCTCACTCGACAAGCCCTCATGATATACCTCGGCGTCTCTCTCACCCTCCTCTCTCGGCGAGCCCTCGTGATGTACCTTGGCGTCTCTCTCACCCTCCTCTCTCGGCGAGCCCTTGTGATGTACCTCGGCGTCTCTCTCTGCCTCCTCTCTCGCCCGCTCTTCCACCCTCTTCGATGACTCCCCTCGCTCTCAAATAGATGGGACATGATATCTACTATCCATGGTCCTCTACGATGACTCCGGGGATCTCTGCGATGACTCTAGAGGTCTCTGCGATGCCCGACTTAAAGGAGGAGCAACTAGGATGTCGTCCATCTCGCATATACGGAACAAATGATCTAAATCGAGTACGACACCGTCATCCTTGACCGCGCGCAAGTGAGAGTACATCAACTAGTAACGCTATAGTATAAAACAATAATGCAATTAGACATAACTTAATACGCAATTAATAAGAAATAAGACATAGAATACACTAACCCTGAAATAAGCGACAGCCGGAAGAGGGGCTCGAACAATACGTGGCTGAGCGGCGGCATCTGGACTCACATAAGGATGCTATATCTGTAAGAACCAGTCCAAGTACTCGTCGTCAACGTCCCAAGGAGAGATAACACGTGGCGATGTGAGGATGAATGGGCAGATATGATCCTCTACGCAGCCCCACATGTAGTCGCTTTCCTTGAAATGTAGGTCGTACACAGCTTTACCCTTAAGTGAAGTCGGACGATGACATGTCTTTGGTACGATGACGTCCAAAGGTCGGCTCTGCACTCCGCCCCACTATCGAACACATCTATCGGGCATGTATGGCTCGTACATGTCCATGAAGCGGATGGTGCCCCGATACCTCGACGTCGGATACTGAGCATCCAAGTCAACCCGAGGATAGGGGGTCCAACAAACCTGCAAAAAAAAATGCGAAACGAAAAGGACGATGTCGAACAATTCACTACAAAAACATAAGAACAGATACGTACATCCTCCGGGCGGTACGCGTCGAGGATGCGACGATAGTAACTCGAGATTTGATCCGTCTGTAAGCGAGTGCGATCTACCCGCCAACGACGAGTCCTCATGTCATCCTCCTCTGCTCCCGGCAGCGGAATCGGGTTGCCAGGGAAGTAGATGAAATACATCCATATCCACATCTATGACACCCCGAAATGATAATATCAGTTTACTTTACAAACACTTCGATAAATCGAACTTTGAATAAAATCAACGACTACCTGCAGAAGATAGGTGCAACCCGCCATCTGAGCCACTCCGCGCCATGAGGCCACCCCAAGATGGCGGTACAGATACGCCAATGTTCCAGTGCCCCACGCAGTCTCTGAAACCCAACCCTAGTCCTCAAACAGCGGCAGTAGACGAATGTCTAAGTTGTTCTTGGATTTGTCCACGAACAAGCTGGTGGCCATAGCATGCCACTAGAAAACCGGTAACTATGCACTCAGGGGGGTCGGAAGCTATCATCGATCGAACATGCTCAAAGAACTGGCGACCCTGGAGACGGCCCTTCTTCAGGCCGCTGAGGAAGTCAGGCTCCCTTGGTAAAAGATAGTTGTCCTCCGTACCGAACATATACGTAACCAGGTCCCTACACTCGGGGTATGTGAATGTGTGGGCAACCTCATGACCCTCGATGGGCAAACCGAGGTGGATGGCAACATCGTGGAGCGTCACAGCAATCTCGCCCCACGGAAAGTGAAAACTATTGGTCTCGGGCTGGCAGCGCTCAACAAAAGCAGATATCAATGTGTGATCGACATTCCCAAAATCAAAGTCCAGTAGCTCTGTTAGACCAGTCTGTCGGGCGATCCACAACCACGAGCCCTCAACAACATCGGCGTCGGACCTCCGAATGAGAGATCTCTAGCCAGCAAACTCCTTCGGTCTGCTCTGACACATGAGACGTCTAATGTATCTATCATGCTCATCCCTCCGTGCCGTCCAAAATCACGTCCGCGATGTGTCCATCAAAACTCTGTAGCACTGATCTGTCCATGAGCCCATATAGTGACCCCTCCGGGATGTCTCTCACTGGAGGAGCATCCTCCATCCTCTCATCTAAAATCAACTCCTCCGGGATGTCTCTCTCTGGAGGATCATCCTCTATCCTCGCATCCGAAGGTGGAGGGTCCGATCTCGTAGAATGCGACAATGACGAAGGCTCGGTCTGGGGGGCTCATCTATAAATGACATGTCCTGGCCGTCACTAGCTGTGTGCTCGACGTCGATAGAAGGGGTGCTAGACTGACCCATGTCGTGTACAGAATCCTCGGTCTGAAAGGACGACTCTTCGTGTCGCCTATTACGACTAGAAGCCGTGACTCTCCGCCTATCGAGATGTCTACTACCGTCTACAGTCTCTCGAATGTGTGCCACTACATCCTGTTACTTAATATATTTTAAGTATTTCATTTATTTCCAACATTTCATTTAATTTTATTCAAATTCATCATAATTTCTTTATTCCTATTTAAGATTGTTATTGGACATGATATATTTTCTAGTATATGAAATTATATTACTTCTAAGGTACGATTCTCAATTTCTATACTTTAATTTCTAATTTAAGAAATTATAATATTTCTAATGTCAGATTTCTAGTTTCTAAGATACGGTTTCTAGTTTCTAAGATAATATTTTTAATGTACGAATTCTATTTTCTATAAACTAATTTCTATTATAACAAATAATATGAATCAACATAATATAATTTCGAATCTAATAAATTGTATTATTTCAAGGTACGAATTCTAATTTCTAATCTAACAAATTATATAATATAATTTTTATAGAGAATTCTAAAATATGATTTCTAACTACTAACATTTTATAACATAAAGTCCGAACATGCATGTCATTTGATATATATTTCGCAAATTATAATATATTTAACATGAAATTATCAAATTAAATATAAGTTATCAATTATTTAAATAAATTGAAATATTCAAAATTTAGTTTTAAAAATACCGCATCAGTCGGTCTCCTCTGACGCTCTCTACGAGTCGGGTCCGCAACCTCCGTTACCATCGACCTCGTTGCCCCTTCCATACGAGTTGTGGTCTCCTCTGATGCCGGACCACCTTCTCCGGCCAAATTCAACGCCGGACCACCTTCTCCGGACAAATTCAACGCCGGCGCCACCTCTCCAGTCACCTTTGATGCCGCCGCCGGACCACCATCCGGTCCATCGCTGTTGCCCACCGCCGCATCAACCTCCCCGCTCCCCACAGCCGCTCGGTTACCCTCCGCACTCCCCACTGCCGCACCTCCCTCCCCGCTCCGGACCACCCCCCCTCCCCGCTCCTCTGCGATACTGGACCCGTCGAGATAGTCGTCCTCTGCCGGCGACCCTTGAACGGTTTGGAGACCCGGCGACCCTTGAACGGTTTGGAGACCCGGCGACCCTTGAACGGTTTGGAGACCCGTTGAAGAAGCTTGTGTAGGATCCACACCGGTCGAAAATTGGGCGGTTGCAACTTTCTCCGAGCCACCCAGAACCGCGGCCGCCGTCGAGACTCGGCCTTCCTCCTCCTCTCTCGCTCGATCTATGGACGGCGGATGAATGACGATGTTGTTGAATGACGATGAATGACGGCGGATGGATTTTGAGGGTTATAAAACTTATGAACGGGTTCTAAAACTGTCCATACTTGTACGGGTTCTAAACCTGTCCAAAACTCGTCCACGCAAATCCCGGTCCGTATCTATATTTCCTAAACCTACACACGGGACCGGGTTTTTTCTCAAATTATGGACGGGTTCTGAATCTGTCCATATTAAATCCGGATTTTTTGAAAAATAATGTATGGGTTCTGAATCTGTCCCTATCAACATGGGCAACGGAAATTCTCCGAAAAAAAACTGCAAAACAGAGAAAACCCAATTGATTTATCAAGGGTGTAGGGCTCTTCTCCTACGACATAGGGTTCAACAACGCTGGTTGCAACTTGCAAGAAAACCGATTGAATAGAATTCGCAAGTCGCACACAGAGAAGGTTCACATAGCTTTATCTCCGCCGTGAGCGTAGTTTATACGCCGCGCTAGAGCTTATTAGACGGGATGTTCAAGAAATCCGCAGAGCCAAAGTCACTCCAAAGACTTTCCGGTGCTGACCGGAAGAAACTTCGGAGGACCGTCAAAGACAAGTTCCCTCTTGCCTCCGACCCTGATCTCGATCTTCTTCTTCCTCCCAAGGTTCTCCCTTTGCCTCCTCTCCATTTTGCTAATTGTCTCCTCAAGCACTCGATTGCTTAGTTCCTCGTTACTTTTTCAGGTCGAAATCACGGTTGCCAAGTTTCAAAATCGTGTCTTGGTCTATTCTGTAGAAGGCGGGTTGCCCGTCTTCTTCGACATCGATGGGCGAGGAGCTGAGCTTTACCCTACTGGTATATCTCATACGCCACAAATGGGGTTTTGGGCAGTTTTGTTATTCTACTGCTATTCTTTAACTTGGGTTCTTTTCTTCTTTCTATCAGTCTTTGCTCTTTGGCAGGTGCCTCATCTCCTCCCTTGTTTCACGCTCAAAGCTGGCGAGGTTTCGCGCTTTATTATCGGTGGAGCCGACTTGATGTTTCCTGGCATTAGCTTCCCTCCGGATGGCCTTGCACCTTTTGCTGCTGGGGAGCCCTGGTCTGTTAAGGTTCCGGCTAATAATGCACCTATCGCGGTAAATTGTGCGCCATTCTAGTGGGTTTGATGGAATGTCATATAGGTCATGGTTGTAATGGATTGTGCCCTGCTTGTAGGTTGGTATCACCACAATGAGTAGTGATCAAGCTTTAAAAGCCGGCTTACGTGGGAAGGCGTTGAGAATCGTTCACTGCTATCGTGATTGTCTTTGGTACGAACAACACTAACTTTACTGTTATCTCAATGCCCATATTTCTTTCTTACCAAAAATGTTTGCTCTGTTGCCTGTCCTTTCAGGGAATCAGTTGATGGTCGCTTTGTGCCGAATGCTGGTTTCTTAGAAGATATTGTATTTCCAGACCCTGCACTGTTATCTTCGGCTTCCGATTCTTGCGAAGTTGGTACTTCAAATGAGCAAGTGAGTGACCTTGGGGATGAGCTTCCAGGTGAGCCTGGTTTCAAAGGGAGTTTTCAGGCGGTCTCTGATACACCGGATGAAGATAAGAATGAGTTGTCTGAGCAATTGGCTTCTAAGATGAGTGAATTAAAAGCAACTGATGGCTCTTCCACCCAAGAACCATATGCTGAGGTTGAGGACAAGAGCTTCCAATCACTGTCGGATGTTGACGGGCTACTGGACCAATGCCTATTGCAAGCTTTGCATACTACAGTTAAGGACAAAGACCTTCCCATGCCTGGAAGTACCTTATGGTATGTATACCTTATTGAAAGTGTTTTCTCTGTGGCTGTGTGGAATATGACCGAGTCTGAAAGTTTTTTAGTATGGATTTGGATTTGCATATGTAGAAGTATTATACGCATTCCTTCATTAGTTTAGATGATGGATACATTACTTCCTTTGTGTATAAGAAGAAAATGAGATTGCAAAGTTTTCATTTCTGCCTTTTCTACCAATTAAGAGTCTTGTGGGGGAGTGGCTGAGAAAGAGGTGGTGGGGCTGAGAGGAGTACATTAGTTAGTCTATATATATTATTTGGACTACTATTTACTGCCCAACAGTTGTTGCTAGCTTCCTGGCCTCATCATCTTGAGCCTCACATAGAAGTATTTCGATGTGAAATCTAATCAAATTTGATATCAATGTAGCCATATTTATATCTTGGCTTCTTGTTTTTTTTTTCATTTTAAATTTCAGTATTTGTGTCTAAATCAGTGCTACTTACATGTGGTGCAGGTCAAATCACGTGTTAGCCTGTAGACCTGCAGGTGTTACACTTGATATCCGGAAGTCATCTTTCAAGAAGTTGTCTAAATGGTTGCAATCTAAAGCATCTGCTCAACTGGTTCGTGCTCCATACTATCTTTATCTCAGTGCATAGCTATTTTTGGTTACGTTCACGAGGAAGTTGATATTATTTTTGATTGCACTCGTGATTTAAAACTTCAATGCGATTGATAAACTGATGTTTTTGGTCATTACTCCATACACTTTACCTATATAATTTTTTTTCAACAAATCAAGCATAATAGGAAAACTATTATTTCTTATCTAAAATTGTGTTGCAGTTACAAGTTCTGTTTATTTGAAGTATATAATAATACTGTTTCTTTGCTCATTACATCTGGATTTGGACAGATATCAGTGAAAGAGGATAAATTCAAGAAGGAGGTTGTACTATTTTCTATTAATCGCGGCCATCCAGATTACATGTCTTTCAAGCCTGAGAAAAAAAGGACGGAGAAGATTGAACAAACCACTGATAATGTTGCTGTTGAAACTCAGTCTGGGAAACTACTATATGTAGAAGAGGTTTATAAACCAATCTCTCATGTCACCCCTATTTTTGCTTCGGTGGGAGCTGATACTGGGGGACTTTACAGTGCCTCAGAGGCAACTGAGATTGTCTTCCATTATATTGAGCAACAAAATCTGGTGAAGTCGACTGACAAATCTGTGGTAGTACTGGATGCGCCATTATGCGATGCTCTATATAAAGGAGCTATAAAAAAGGGGTCAACATACCCGACAGAAATTCATAAAAAGAATGTAGGACCGACATTTATAAGTCGTATGCAATCCCATCATAAAGTGATTAGGGGAAATGACATGGTAGTCAAGAAAGGTGCTGTGAAGCCCATTCAAATCTTGACAGAACGGAGGCAAGGTAACAAGAAGGTAACTAAAGTTTCTGGTTTTGAAACGTTTTTGGTGGATGGAGAGTCATTGGCATCAGAGCTGCAGAAAAAATTCGCTTGCAGTACAACAGTGGCTGAATTGCCAGGTACACATCCTTCGATAAATTTAACTATAGAATTTTAGATGGTGGATTGGCTGAAAAATTCCATATACTTTTGTTGCATTGGCTGAAAATTTCATGAATAAAACTCCTGATCATTTGTTGAATTGGCTGAATTGCCACTATATATATTGTTTAGCTCGATTGGTTTGCTTGGAATGCTCACATTCTTTTCCATGCTTGCTAGTATAGCATCAAATGGTTTTTGTTTAACAAACCTGGTTCGTGCTTCATCATAAAATAGTTTTAACTCGTATGTTTTTTGTCCACGATAAATGTCTGGTTAACCATGTGTCATATTATAATTTCAATTCATTGTACAATATATCAATGATTATTCATTTTTCTGGACCTTTTCAGGTAAGAAGGGAATGGAGGTACTTATCCAGGGGGGTGTTATTGACCACCTTGGAAAACATTTAGTTGAGAATTATGGAATCCCAAAGAGATACATTGAAGTGTTTGATAAAACCAAGAGATAAAGCAGAGGTCAACTTCTCAGTTCTTTTCAAGGGCTTTCCATACATAGAATGCATGTCGTGCAGGCACTTAGACGAGGTCAAAGAATAAGAAAGTTTTGATTTTCGAATCAATGTTACTCAAACTGACAAATAAGGCTGCATTGCATTATACTTCATCACATTGCTGAGTTGTTTTCCTGTCCATATCCTCCTAAAAAGCCTTGTGTGTGAAATGTAGGATACTGTTTCTGTGTGTGTATGGACGTGAGACAGACTCGCAATCTAACGTCTTATTAAAAATGCTCTAACCAACACACCATGGGTTTGTTGCATGCTTCATTTCGAGAAATTCTTGGCTTATGAGACTGCTAGTTCGGTTTATGATTTCTTAGGTCCTTGAGAAACTGCATGCACTGCATGTATTGAAGGTGAGTTGAGGGTTTGTGTTCTGCAATGGGCTTTTTGCACACCCTTATCTATGGGCCTGCATACAAGTAGTCTAACATATAACTGAGATCTTCAATAAGGCGTCACTAGTCAGTTCTTCATTGAGTGACTTACATTTAAACTTGTCAAAAGTTGACCCAACTTGTAAACTCGATCCATTTAGAAATTTTTGGCTTCCAACACCAAAACTTAAACTTTGGACCTAGTTTGAACCCGACCTGTTTGCCCGAGCTCGTTGAGCTTGACTTGGTTCGAACCAACTCGTAAACTCGATCCATTTAGAAAATTTTGGCTTCCAACACCAAAACTTAAACTTTGGACCTAGTTTGAACCCGACCTGTTTGCCCGAACTCGTTGAGCTTGACCTGGTATATTAGGGTGCGTTCGGCAAATTAAGTAAGATACTGATAAGTTAAATGATACTGATACTGATATTGATTTTAGGTACTGATGTTGATACTGATTTAAGGTACTAATAAGTTAAATGATACTGATGCTCAAATTGAGTGTTCGGTAGGATGATTTGCTGATTAGTTGTTTTTTTAGAAAATAAGCATACTTATTTTGAAATAAGATGGGGTATAACTTCTTATTTTTTTAGGTGCTTGTAAGTAACATAATACTTATGTGGACAAATAAGTATCTAAAATTTTAAATTGCCGAACACATCTACCAGATACTTATAAGTATCATTTAACTTATTTTAACAAATAAGTAACTTATTTTAGATTTACCTTATGCACCCTTATACTTCAGACTATATAAATTCCATTATATTTTATTATTGAAAAATATAAAATAATTCTTTTACTATTATATTTCATTATTTAAATAAAGTATTATTTATATAATTTCAAAAAAAAATGATAATCTTTACCTGTTAGTCACCCAAATCCATGCGGTAACCTGTCATAACATGACCCAGCTGGCCAGCTTAACTCGTGACACAATTGATCCAAACCCGGATTCAACTCAAACCCGAAACGATCCGGTCTGAATCCATATGACCCAACCCGTTTAAGATGTGTACTTACATTTCCAAGCTCTTGAAAATGGATCTGTTGAATAAAAT
The DNA here is from genome assembly GCA_934048045.1 of Polygonum aviculare. Classification (NCBI taxonomy): domain Eukaryota; kingdom Viridiplantae; phylum Streptophyta; class Magnoliopsida; order Caryophyllales; family Polygonaceae; genus Polygonum; species Polygonum aviculare. The sequence continues at coordinate 13,558,122 of OW204030.1, read as the reverse complement.
CACTCAAAGTTTTGTTTAGTTACAACTTATAACTAATAATAGCATTAATGTTGTCTTTTTTTTTGGTCGAAAGCATTAATGTTGTCTAGCGTGAACGTTGTTTCTTGAATCGCATCTTCGATCATACATATACAGAATATATGTTATACGTCAAGAACAATTTAAGAGAAAATAATATAAAATTTTGGTATATCTTGATGACAAAGCAACTGACGGAGAACGGGGTAAAAAAAGTAGCATTCCTGAAGCAAGAATGTATGCAAAAGAGCATCTTATATTTATGTTTTCAAAAGTGCATAGTTTATTTCTTTCCTAACTCACATATATCCTAGTTATATGAGGCTAGCTTGCATAAGATTTCAGAGAAAGGAAAAGTAAGTGGACAAGAATATTCCAACGTAAACATATAATCCTCCCCTACAATTGAACAAGTATCTTTTATATGACTCAAACATGAAGCAAAGAATTTCTTCTTGCAACTGAAACTAAACTTACAATTAAGAATCCAATCGGGACCCCAAAAAACGATGCTACACCCAAAAATCCAAGATCAAATTCAGCAAAAATTCTCCTAAGATGTCTTGAGTTTCATACAAGAAATACTTTAGACTTGGCCGGCCACAAAAAAAAGGTTCCAAATGACAACTCAAAAGCACACAAATATACTCGTTATAATTATATGATTACCGCCAAGAAGGAACAATATTTGCGCTTTCTCTTGGCTCTTTGATATATAAACACGACCACCCACATCTTCCAACTCAAACCCAGAAGCCAAAACCTCATTTGAAGCCCACAAGAATTAGCACAATGGCAGGTGGTACAACAACAACAACAACAACAACCACGCCTTCGCAGCCAACCCGAGCCGGGAAACCACAATCCTCCATGGCTAAAACCATTGCCCTAGCTTGCCTAGCCCTAATCGTCCTCGTGGGCCTAGTGATCCTCATCACATGGCTCGTTCTCCGCCCTAAGAAGCTCCAAGTCTCCATCGACGAGGCCTCCATCCATGACTACAGCCTTGCAAACTCAAAGCTCAACTCGACTTTCTACTTCACCGTTAGGGTTTACAACCCTAACAAAAGGGTGTCGGTGTACCACGACACGATGGAGGTGAGCGTGTTGTACCAAGGGCAGAATCTTGCGACCCGGGTGATGAGCCCGTTCTTCCAAGGCCATAGGAACGTGACCCGGGTGAGGCCCGAAGTGGTGGCCCGAAACGTCGGGCTCGTTGAGGACCATGAGCAGAGGCTCAAGAGGGAGAGGACGGGCGGCGTCGTGAACCTCGATGTCAGGGTGAGAGGGAAGCTCAGGTTTAGGGTTGGGAGGTGGAAATCGAAGCATTATAAGCTGAGGGTCAAGTGTGCTCCTTTGGTGGTGTTCTCTGATCCCAAGAGGTTTCAGCCAATGAAGTGTGATGTTGATATATGACGAGCATATATATATATAAGAAGATGAAGGAGGGAGATTTTCAATTCATCAAAGGGTGTGTGATGTGAATTCATGATCAGTTTGTGTCTTGTTCTTGCACGTACGTTGAGTGTTTCTTTGTAATGTTTCTTCTTCTTCTTCTTTTTTTATATGGTTTGTTGTGCATTCTTGATTTATTTTATTGTTTTGATGATGGGTATGACGTTGAGATTGTATTTGTTGACTAGATATTTATTTGCAACATTGTATTTCTTGTCCAGAAATGTAAGGTATAATTTGCTAATATGGATTTTTCCGTCTGGATTTGCTAATATGGATAACACCTACAGGTACATATGGTATTGAATGATACTCCAAATTAGCAAATCGTTATGTTTCTGTTTCCTACTACGGTATTACTAATTTATTGGATAGTTAAAGTTTCAAAATTAGTGACCTTCTGTTAATATTTCAAACTTCTGAAAATTGCTATCTCAATAGCACAAATATAATGTATAAGTTGAAATATCAAAACAACTCCAAACCAACAATTCAAACACATTACGTACGGATGAATCTTGTTTAGTCCTTATCAGCTAGCTAGTCTGGTCTATATTGATCAATTAAATTGACACAAAATAAAGGTCGCAGTTAGTTAAGGCCTTAAGGGTGTAAAAGACAACAAAGAAAATAATTAAAAGAAAGGAAAACAAAATGCTTTAATTATTCCCGACAAAAGGAAAAGAGTTTTGATTCTCATACATTACATGTAATCGATCAATCAAAGATGAACTGATGATCAAGAAAACGAATCCGAGAAGAGTGATATAAGCTGGAGTGCTCAACTCAATTTAATTTTCTTTTGAGTGGTTGTCTATGTTACTATGTAGATATATGACCCGGCCCGGTTATTACAGGCAACAATTCGTCATCCATTTCTAATCTTAAATGGGTATCTTGGCTCACGTTTCTTTAGAGGGCAGTCTAATAAATTTTAGAGGCCTCGCACAAAATAGAATTTCAATTTTTTAGATTGTATATAGTGTTCGTGTCAAATAAGAGGTCTTATCAAATCATCTTTAATTTCAAGTTAATGTATACAAACAACATTTATTTATGAAAAAACAAGATATAACCAATAAATTTTAGTTTAATGTCAAGTGGATGTATCTAATATAATTATAATATAAATTTTAATATGAATAGTGTAATATTCATTTATAAATCTTGACATTTACTCACTTGACATTTATTCACTTATATAAAATTCAAAAAAGGTTTAATAAACAGTGACGTGCTCACTTACCATTGAATTCAAGAATGGGTACATTAGAGCATCCCCAACAGATGTGTTAAAAGTTTTTCTAAAATAGAGAAGCAAAATCAATATTCTCAAAAAATTTTCTACTTCTACTCCAACAGCTTCTCCATTTTGCAGAATATAACCTTTTTTATTTAAGTCCAACCACTTATCTATTTTTAATAATTCAATGTTTAATAGTTATTATTTTTATTTAACTGACAGAAATGAAAATATAATACAATCTTACTTTAAAAGTACTTAATTTTTTATTTAAATGATAAAGAAGTAATTATGCTAAAGAATCATAATGTAAATAAGGAAATACATGCATTCACAATTAGGTGGTGGAAAGAATATATATTATTGTTTAATGGTTTTAGGGTCGATACCGATCGACTAAAATATTTATGACTTATATACATATAAACCCAATAAAATTAGGACTTATGTGAGCAAAAAAATCATGCATTCACGAGAAGCTATAATAATTAAAAATATATATTTTATAATATATATATATATGATGAATTTGCATTATATATTTTTATTTTGGTCGAAAATTTGAATTATATATTTAACACTAAAGGGAAAACTTAAATTTTACACTCAATTTATATATACCATCTACTATTAGCATAAATGCATTTTGAAGAAAGGAATAATTACCATAAATGTATTTTGGAGAATCCCCTACATTTAGAGAATGAAGTGCAATTTTTTTTTCCCATTTCTATTATGGAGAATGAGATGGAGAAGCTGTTGGGGTAAAAAAAATGAGCTACAATCTCCCAAATCCTTCATTTTCTCTATAATAGAGAAGCTGTTGGGGATGCTCTTAGCCCATTTTCAATTGATCCATGAGTCATTCTCCCCGTTAATTTATCAGCCCACAACCACACAGACCTTTGATTTACGGCTAATTTTGTGGATTCATCCCAAAACGGAAATAATTACATTCTAGGGCTTTTGAATCAAATATTTGCAAAGAGGGTTTACAAAAGGACGAAAAGGGTATGTAGTCCTTACGGGCTACATTATGGGGTGGGAGGCCTCTCACAAAAACAAATGTGGTAATTAGGTTTTTTTTTCCGAAAATGCTCCTGGACAAAAAAAAATTACAACCATGCCACCGCATCCCAACTCACGCCCCCTTGTCACACAAAACATGTCACACAAAAAACGACCTGTCATACAAAAAGAAAATTTACACCCATTCCACCGCATCCCACCTCACACCCCCTGTCACACAAAACCTGCCATACGAACAAAAAACGACCTGTCATACAAAACCCCCAATTTTCGTCCATTATCCACATACAATATACTTGTCAGCGCAAAACCTGTCACACAAAGCTTATATAGGATTTAAACTCACATTACCATGCATTTAGCACGTTGCTCTACCATTTGAGCTAATAGGATATGATTATAATTAATACTCCCTCTGTTCCTGAAAATTTGTCCATCAAGTGGTTTTTGTAGTGGATTAAGAAACACCACATCAAAGGAAAGGGTGGAGAATGGAAGTTTCAATTCCTTTTGCAAGCAAGTTGTTCACGTGTGCAGTTAAAAAGTGAGAATCCATGCCAATTTGTCTCAACTAATGAGAGAACGCTTTACATTTCTGGGAACCAATAGAAAAGCAGTATACAAAGCACATGGATCACCACTGGCTTATTTAAGCCTTAACAATTCTGTTTCTTCTTACACACAAAATCTCAAACCGCTCTAAACATGAAAAGCTAAGCAGTCAATACAAGCAGTAAATACAAAAGTTTATTCTTGCATCACAGCATGTCTTTAATGGCTTCAGCAATGGACATTAATGAAGTCCCACAAGAAGAGGGCCAACCCCCAGGTCACAACATGGTGCATGAATGGGATCTGAATGAACCAGCAGAGGGGACAGAAGAAGGACCAGGGTTTGACACGCCACAGGCAGGAGAACAGGCAGCAACAAATTTGTATCATCAACCATCAAAGAGTAAGCTCAGCAGTGATAAACACTTCCAAATTCTCATAAAGCTTCATCAATTACTAAAAAAAATGGTAGTTAAGAAGAGGAAAAATGCAAGTAATTGTAGAAGAATATGGTGTCTCTACAAGGACAACCTCCAGAATATGGAACACATACAAGCAACAAAGTCAAGCTGGCCAGAGCATCAATGTAAGCACAAAGTACCAAAACAGTGGCATGAAGGGGACAACATTCAGAGAGGAGCAAGTCAGTACACTAAACATGGGTGATAGAACAACAATCAGGGATTTAGCAGTCAAGCTGGACTGCTCAACAACTGCAGCATTCAGACTAATCAAGAGAGGCATTATTAGGCCACACACAAATGCATTAAAGCCAGGGCTGAAAGATTCAAACAAGGTAACAAGACTAGCATGGATTCTTAGCTTATTGCAAGGGGACACACTAACAAACAAGAAACACTATTTTCCTATGTTTAATTTTGTCCACATAGATGAAAAGTGGTTCCAACTAAGCAAAAAATCTCAAAGAGTATATCTGGCACAACATGAAAGAAGACCATATAGAGCTGCTCAATCTAGCAAATTTATTCCTAAGGTGATGTTCATTGGAGTAGTAGCAAGGCCTAGATTTGACTTAAATGGAATATGCATTTTTTATGGAAAGATTGACATCTTTCCATTAGCTATAAAGAACCAGCAAAGAGAAAATCCAAAAACAAGGCTAAAAGAACAATGGTGACAAAACTCATAGGATTAGTGAACAAGAAAGTGACAAGAAACATGCTCATTAATGAGATAGTTCTAACAATCAAGCAAAAATGGCCACAAGATGGAGGATCACATAAGGTAATCTTTATTCAACAAGATAATGCAAAAGCTAACATTACACAAGATGATGCAGAATGGTAGACAGTTTACAGACAAGATGGATTCACGTTCATCCTAATACAACAACCACCAAACAACCCTGACTTGAACATATTAGACCTAGGTTCCTTTGATGCATAAAAAGATGCCTAGGAATGTACATGCTAAATGTTGTGCATGAAGCTTTTTTTGAGCTACAGCCTAAGACTTTATCTAATGTTTGGATGTCAATCCAATATGTAATGAATGAAATTCTAAAAGTCAAATGATTATGATTTGCCTTATGTAAACAAGAGAAGACTAGAAGAACAGAGCAATCTACCTACAAAAGTCGAAGCACCTATGTGGGCAGTGCATGAAGCATGGGATATTGTAAATGCATAACAACCAGGACAAGCAAGTCGGGAAAACATTCAAGGTACTCAAGACACTAAAGCAAGCAATGCAGATCAGGAGACTGAAGGGAATGCTTTTGAAGACATGCACCAGTTTTAGCATGAAATATTTGTATAGAGCATATGTAACTTTTGTGTCAATCTGAATTGAAAAAGAAAAGAAAAGAAAATCTCAGACGTCCCCTTGTCCTCATTGACACATCTGTTTTCACAAAGGAGTGCAGCAAGTGGCATGCCAAAGCCTTATTCAAGGCTGGCTTCCTACTGAATGTCACAACCTTTGTGAGCAACTAACACAGCATGCATCTCAGTAAAAGAGAAGTGTCATCACTGGTTAAAAAAAAAAAGAGAAAAAACAATCTCAGATGTCCTCTATTCCTCATTGACACAACCCTCATTCACAAATAAAATGAAAGCACATGGCATGCCATAATCATAAAAAGACTGGCTTCCTAATGGATGTCATGTCATTATGTGAACATATGGAGAGATTGCATCTGAGTGAATATTTTTTCATCATTGATTAAAAAAAAGCAAAAAAAATTTAAAAAACACACAAAATTGCATGAAACAAAGACAACATACAAGAACACAACATTGAACATTCATGAACATACAAGAAAGCTAACCAAAATTATCAGAAATTATGCATTCATGAACATAACAACACTGAAAAAAATAAAGGAAGCATGGCTTGCATTACAGAAGTACACAAAAAGGGAGGAGTTCAACACACAACATTGAATCAAAATTGAACATCATTCACACAACACATACAAGCACATTCAACACACGACATTATGGAGAAATTTTCAGAGACAGTTAGAGGAGGGGACGCATTATAGCAATATCCAGCATCACACTGAGCAAAGGCAAAGAAAAAGGAACCAAAGAAAACAACAACAATGAAAACATACAAGATTAGGGGGACTTATCTAATCCTCCGACTCAGAGTCAGGGACCACAATGCCATCCCACCACTCGCCCAGGTCTGGCTCCTTCAATTGATCAACCTGGCCACCACCAGAATTTACCTCAGGGGCCTCTAATGCGTAAACATCACGGTATGGTGGTCTATCAACAAAGGGCTCATCACATCTGGGACTATAACTGTGGAAACCTTTGCAAGCCCCAGGTTTGTCGCAGTTATCTTCATCAGAGCACTGGTACGAGCCAGATATCTCCGAAGAGGCACCGAACTTGTCTCTGAATATCAAATCAGGATCAGGGTATGGTGATCTATCAACAAAGGGCTCTTTATCAGAGCAATAGTACGAGCCAGATGTCTCCGAAGAGGACATATCATATTCAGAAGTCATGGTGAACCTTGCACACACAAAAAAAAAGAATGAGGTGAGGACAAAGATCAATGCAGAAATGAGAACGCAAGCCAGAGAGAGAGAGAGAGAGAGAGAGAGAGAGAGAGAGAGAGAGAGAGAGAGATGGCGATACCTTTATAGTTCAGATACTAAGAGGACAAATCAAGGTGACTTGAACCTTGCACACAAAAGAGTAAGGTGAGGTGACTTAGTACAGAGAAGGCAAAGGATGGAAATGAATCAACAATAAGCCACAAAGCTTTAAGAAAGGTACCTTTACATTTCAGATACTAAGAGGACAGATCAAGGTGAACCTTGAACACAAAAGAGTAAGGTCAATGACTACAAAGAGTTCAAAGGATGATTTAAAAAAATACCAACACATTTTCAGTCTTATATAAGAAGTCATGGTGAACCTTGCACACAAAAAAAAAATACCTTTATAGTTCCGATGTAGTTTAGGTTGATTTCTTTGATTCACTAGCTTCTTTTTGCATCACTACTTTGAGGTATATTTAGTAGTAACAACCTGTAAAATTAAAAAAATACCAACACAAATTCAATCTTATATTGCTCCAAACCATAGTACATAGAATTCTCATAACCTCGACCAAAAAAAAAAGACGCTCAAATGGGTTTCCCCTTTGGGAAGTCAAACATAGAAACAAGCAATGACTCTAACAAAAAAAAACAAGCAATGCCAAGATGAGTACTCAAGTAAAGGCATCAATGTAAAACTGCTCCATGATTCACCATCTTTTGTATGCCTTATCTTGATGTTTTTAGGAAGCTTTTGAGTGTTTTACGCTAGTTTTAGGCTTAAGTGTTACATCATGACCGCAGACATAGAAGTGGACAATTTGAAGAATTTGTTGGATTTCGTCTCTGCATGGTTTCCGCGGTCGCGGTTCGACGGTAGAAGAAGAAGAAGAAGTGAAGACCCGAAGGCCGCAGGCGCGGTACACTTGCCTTGCCGCGGAAGGCTATCTTTGGGCCGGTTTTTAGTATCTTGTTTTATTTATGGATATTGCTTTTATCCCAAGACATATTTAAGGGATTGCAGCATGTTTTGTTGAGGATCTTTTGACCTTTGTTTGAAGACTTCAGTTTTAGGAGAATTATGGAGAACTAAACCTCCTTAGGGTTTGTTCAACATTCAAGCTTTAATTGATGAGTTTGTGAGATTCTAAATCCTTTTCCTATTCCTTTGGTTATTATTGATTCTCTTGTGCTTAATTATATGATTATTGATTGTTTCTCTAGGAGTAATTAACCTATTGAACTGAATGATATCTATTGTTGGAACGGGTTTGACCGTGGACAAACCTATTCTGTGAAAACAACTTGGAACCTAAATCTGTTGTCTATGCAACTAGGATTTAAGAAGAGAATTGATTGCTTGCTTGTGAAATTGACTCGTAGGTTGATTTCTCTTGCATGCATCCTATATATCCTTGTTCTTAATGTTAATATTGATTTGAACGTCATCTATCATTGTTAAGTATTTCCTGGACCGTGGACAGGGAATTAGTCAAGATTAGAATTAGAATTAACCATTGGATTGAAAGGAATTGTGTGTGAATCAATGATCAAATGACTCTTTTAAAGTGGATTTGCTGAATGAACGTGTGTTTAGCACTCTGATTGATCTTGTGAAACTGTCGACATGTCTTCTTGCTTTGGTGATTGAAATTCTCTCATTAAAATCCCCCTTTTATTCTTAGTTGATATAAATATTAGGCTAAATACCTGAAGTTCTCTAGGGTTCGATCCCATACTTACTCACTATACTTAGTTTGTGTGTTTGGGTTATCTTTGATTTTAGGTACAACGATTTTGCTTGAGTCACTCCAGTAATGAATTCCACTCAACTCCACACCATTGGTTAAAAAACATGAAGTTTAAAGAGTCGGGCATCAAGAAGGAAAGATATACTTGTTTTTTAAGCGCACTATAAAGTATTGGAAAAACTTGTTATATGGAAATTTGATAGACATGGGTGACACTATTCTACTAACTAGAAACAACAAAGCAGAGCCTGAAAATACATTGCAAACCGTACAAGAATATGGATCCAAGGATAAATAAAATATTCTGCAGAACTATAAATTGTAGACATGGGATAGTAAACTAAACAAAGAAGTATGCTCAGTGTGAGAATCATACTTGCAACGACAACAATTGTGAGCACATCTCCAATTCTCTTGATCATCTTCACTCCATTCTTATGTGATTTGAATCGCTTCAATGTTGGATCTTTTGCCAACAGCTACTCCTAGAAGATATCCATACAAGATTTAAATGTCAATCATAATGCCGTGTGAGATTACATGGTTGAATCCACACTTAATGTTGAAACAATCACCAACTAGTTAATCAACCAGCTATGGAAAGAAGCGATATCTACATTCAATCTAGGAAACAATCACCACCTATGGTTGAATCTAGGCTTTTGTGTAGTGGGCGGCTTCACCGCTCACTTCCCTCTTTACAAAATATAATTTGCCAATCATGACAAACTTCTTCATTCCTAATGGCTAATTAGCATATACAACTGCTCCCTCTGTCCCTAGAAGTTTGTTCATGTTTTCTTCTCGGTTGTCCCGATAAATTTGTCCATCTTCCAAAATTTTCATTTATATCATATTTTTCTTACCATATTACCCATAATATTCTCATATATATATACTACACCTATTATCCAACTTTTCCATCAAATGTATCATTTTTTGAATACAAAATTACAAAATTATCTTCATTAAATCTCACATACTACCCAAATTATCCAATTTTTAAACCTTTTTATTAATTATTATGCAAACCGTCCTTTATGAGACAGAGGGGAATACTTATTTTTGATGGAAGCATATATAACTACTTGATTTCTCGTATCATGTACGAAACACGGTCGACACTATTGTTTAACATGAGATGACTTAAATAAGAATCTTTAGTAAAATGATAACATATAAAATTATTTATATACAGAATTCGACTATATACAATTCAATTATACACTATATATATGACTTGAATATATATAGAGTATATACGCATATAATGCGGGGGTGTGAATAAAATACAACTTTAGTATATAGTATAAATTTGTTAAAATATGAATATAAATATAAAATAAAATTAAGAAAATTTTAAATAATTTAAAATAAATTTGTTAAAATTTATTAGTTGATTTTAATTTGAAATATGACAAATAATTAATAATAAAATAATATTAAGTTGAGATCACGGTGGATTGATGATGTCGATATATTAGTATAAAAACTAATGTATTAAGATAAAGTTGGATCCATTTTTTTGATAAAAATTTAAAAATATCACATAAGCAAATTGAATGATAAGATGACATGTGGACAAATCCGGATCAATATAATGACTTTAATCCTGATGACTTAGATATATAGTATTAGAACGAATAAACAATTCAAATCTATTACTATATACTAATGCAGAAGAAAATTCTGCCACCATATTGCCCCACATCACCCTTTTTTTTTTTTTAAAATCTATCTTATTAAATCTTGATTTTATCATAATCTTATGGATACTTAATAAAAATGTTAGTCCTATATTAGAATTTTTGTTGTTTAATTAATAATTCTATCCAAATATATAAATCTCTATCTTATCATTGATCCATTATACACATTTAACTAATATAGATCTATCATAAACCTTTTATTTAAAGAAGTAATTTTTTCACCACAATCTATAAATCATAATCATAATCTTTTACCTATTTAATTAAATGTCATATTAAATTTACATTATTTTTCATAATTTTATTATGGTTTTTTTTCAAATCATCAATGGTAGCAAATTCTACCACTATATTTAAGATAAGTATTCATTCTATTAAAATAATATATTAAATACATTTTTACTATCATTTCATATTAAAATATCAATAAAAAATAGATGTTATATTTAACATACATATCACTAATATTGCATATTGATTACACTTTAGAAAAAAAGAAGATAGATTTCTTAATTAAGATAATATAATAAGTCGTTCACATTTTCATTACATATTTACATATTTATTATTATTTTTTTTCATAAACAATGACATTTATACAAGATAATTTGGTTTTCTATTTAACTTATTAAATATTATCTCTATATTTAATATATAATATATTAATCCAAATTTCATTTAAACTTATTGATTTAATTGTATAAGTTAGTTTACGTAATTTAGTTTAAACGCCAAAAGATTTGTATCAATTGTTAATAAAATGTGATAATGCATCTTATCTTATTTCATTCTTCCTCAATTATTTAAATATATGTTGATGTATGTATAAAAAGTAAATATTTAAATAAAGATTATCTAGATATATGATGGTATATAAGAATTATGTCATTTTATAATCCAAAAAATAAGAGTCGTTTTAAAACAAAGTATACATATGATAATTGTTAGTACACGAAATATGTCGGTGTACAAGTCTCAATTTCTTCTTCAATGACCTTCTTCTCCAAGCCTCTTCACCTTTAATAACTTGCAAAACAATGGACAAAGGGGGCGGGGACCCCCTAATCCACCTCCGATGCCTAAGTCAGTAGGGTATTCGCAAGGGTAAACTATAGAGAGAAAGGCGCAGGGCTAGGGCTGAGACAAGCGATCATCAACCCCCTCTAGAGTCAGGGCGAGCGATTATCAGCCCCTCTAGGGTAGCTCTCCTAGGGTAGTTCTTGTATATCTCTTCTACATGGTCAAGCCATGTATTTATAGTGGAGAGAGAGGGCTAGGGTTTCTTCCTTGGAGCCCAATCAATAATTCTATCTTCTTAAATAAGATATAATCTTCCAACTATTGGATAACTACCAGGATTTAATAGGCCAATAAAGATATTTATTAGATATGCTTACTTGGCTGGCGAAAATATTATCCTTATTTATGGCGGTAAATTACCCACCTACAATAATATTTGTAATTGCTATAGTAAATTTATACACAAAGCAATAAATAAATAAATGACCCGAAGGTCATTTGATAGTTTAGAAACTAAAACCCTAAAAGTAAATATATAAAGCCATTACAAAAAAGATTTAAATCATAAAATAAATAAATATAACAAAAATTTTTGAAATAAGATGCTCATCATATACCTTGAGAACATAGATTACAAAATCCATTATTAAAATTATCATAATCGCCAAATGATTATGATAACTCCGAATCTCTATTCACGTAAAAAAATTATCATAATCGCGAAACAATAACTCCGGATCTCTATTTGCGTCAAAAAATCATCGTAATCGCGAAACGATAACTCCGAATCTCAATTCTATTCGTGTCAATCAGTTGACATGCATGAAACCAAATTTGAAATTCAAGACACAAAGCAAAATACAGAATACATTTTTTAGCTACCAATGACAGTGCACTTCAAATAGACTTCAATTTCGGAATTTGGTCAAACTCTACCCGGTCAAGTGGCATCTAGTACCAAAAGTGCCCCGCTAAAAAGGGCAAGTAGTGATTTATGCCCTGAAGTGTTAGCGTGAATTAAATTTGGGCACAGAATATATACAGTCTCGAACAGCAAAATTTAACGGGATCCGGAAAACAAAATTTTCCGAAAGCACATCGCACAAAAACGAAGCGGACGAGACAAGGTAGAGTGACAACTGACATGGCCACCTGTCCACTCCAATTTAATATTTGCGCTCTTTCCCTCTTCTTTCGCCCTCTTCATCTTCTTCCTCACAATTCAGTCGCAATCCAAACGTTTCTCTCTCTTTCTCTAATGCTTAGGGTTTGGGATTGCTAGGTCAAAATCGGAGATAAAGCTTCCAAGGTAACATGTCGTTTTGCTTGCCTGTCTGTCTTCATATTTCGCTGTTGTAGTTGGAATTTTCTATGCGGAAGTTTCGGCAAAAAGGAATTAAATCAATATATTTTAAATTTATGCAAACTCATTTTTCGGTGTCCATTCGTTTTCGTGCAATTCGATTTTGGATTTGTCCTCACCTGTTAATATTGAACCCCCCACGAATTCCTCTTTTGGGGTGTTTTCCACTGTTTCAGGTTTTTGGTATGTCAAAGTATCAAAAGTTTGAAACCTCTACATTTATGTGCGCATTGGATGTTCGGGGGGTTTAATTGAAGTTTATCCGTTTCTGAATTCTGCTATGTTAATTTATTGTGTATTTATGTTAATTCTAGTTTTAGTAGGTTTCCTTGATTGTTATACCTAAAAAAGAGGTTTCCTTGATTAATTTCGCAAGCAATTTATTTGGTAGGGGGAGGAGAGGTTTGGAGGCGCAACATAAACAGGAAATTCTCCTCTGTTTTGTGGACGATGTTATCTCTGGGTGTGAATTAAGAAGTTGATAACTGCTTTGATCACCTTGGGCTTTATGCTATGTGTACGAGTCGGATGGTGGTTGTTGCTGACAAAGTTATTCATTAGGGAGATAGCTTTTGTACAGATCTGTTGATCTGGTCATACCGCTGGCGTAGCTGAGTATTTTGATCCAGTAGTTGCGCTCGTCGTGTAGTTTTTTTGATTCCATAGGCTAATTTTATAGACCCCAGAGAGGATTTTCATTGTCCTTGTAGTGAAGTAGTTAGTTTTGTGGTAGGTGATGGCTGTAGTTGGGGTAGAAAATGTTTCCACAGTGGGCTCCTCGATTCTGATGGAGTCTAGGTTGCCGTCTTCATCTTCATCGGGGCAAAATAGCAATCAAGGAAGGCGGAGCTCAAGACCATCCTTTTACCTGCAGATTGAGGGTAACAGAACCCGTGAGCGGATTCAGGATAGGATACAAAACTTGAACTCAAGTTTGACTCATAATCAAGAAGATCAAAATAGCCCTGAATCGGACGGTTCAATGGAGAAAGAAAACACAAATGAAAATATTGGTGAGGATGCAATGGCATTTCAGACTGAACATGAAGATCACTGTAGCATAACTTCTGAGCAATCTTTGGATCTTGGAGAAGCCGAGAGGGAACAAGGGGTTAGAAAAATCATTCGGCAGTGGTCCAATACTGAGTTAAATGGCCCTAGTAAGATTAGCAGTCCTAGAACTCAATTGCTTGGTGAAACTGAGATTGAGAGGGTCAGAGTTGCAAGAGAGTCAATTCAGATGGCTTGTGAACGTAGAGATGTTTCTAGTGGTAATCTTGAAGAACAAGTGGCTGAAGTTGGTTCACTGATTGAACCAGTTCCAGAAGGACTGGGTCTTGATAATAATGAAGCTCACCAGACTAGGAAGAAGAGGGAGATTCGCATAGTATGTGGCAGGCAGGCCCTCGTTGACTTATTGAATCAAAACAAGCAGGAAAGGGAAAGAGAGCTTCAGAGTTTGCAGGAGAGCTGCCCAGTTCGCAATTTTGCTTTCCGTAACCGCATTCAGGTTAGGTTGATCCTTTCTTCTTGAGGTTAATTTCTACTGATTTCGAGTATGAGCTGTAGATAGATTCACAATCGCAACTTTCATTTTTGTGATAAAAATTTCCAATTGCGTTTGTCATAAGTTTTCCAATCTGTTTTCACCATGTTATTTGGGAATGCAATTTTATGACGGCTACTATATGATAAAAATAGATAGGTTTAAACAATGTTATCATTTTTGGAGTTTCCATGCCTCGGGTCATGCAATATCTATCTTGTATATTCAAGTTGTTAATGCTTTTTATGCAACCTAGGCTCATGATTCATATCCCAGATATTGAATGACTATACTTCAAGATACGGTGCATAGTTCTCTTATGCTGTATCTTTTAGAAAAAACATTGCCACACTTGTGTTTCTGGCTGTAACATTAGAAAGTACAGACCATGCAGTAGTTAGTTTTGGACTTAGAGCTAATGCAATCACTTTTAGTTTTATAATCAATTTGTTTTTCTATATTTTTTTTGGGCAAAAGTCAGGAGTTATAAAGCTAGAGGATAGGCCTATAGTAGTTTTAAGAAAGAGTGTAGTTTTCTGTATCTTCTGGCAAGTGATAGCCTTTGGCTAAGATATAACTTTTTCCATCTCCATATATCCATCTACTTGCAGATGCTCTTTTCTAATCAAACAGTCCCAGTAGCGGATATACAGAGTAGTAGACTTAGTTTTCATATTAATTGGTCGGGGCAAGTTTCCTTACACCCAGTCTTAAGATGAACCAATAGCACAAAAATGCTAAAGCCCCTTTAGGACCTACTAGTTCCACTATTTTTCTTAACTGAGCTTATTTGTTCCGTGCTTTTGAGTTGCTATAGCAATGCTATTCTAATTGGTATGCATGGGTTGAGGAAAAGCAATTTTGACTGTGTACTGAACTTATAGTTCGTACTCTGGTGATTTTGTTTATTAGTCTCGAGCTCATTTGTGTTTCTTTTCTTGACAGTCAGTATTCAGAATTCGGTTGATGCAAAATAGAGGGTCAGTTGAAAGAAACAGAAGCACCACAGCTGCAGAAAGTGAATTGGGATTTTTGAGGCAGCGTCAAACAGTCTCTGGTTTGAGGTACACTCATTGATTCCCATCAGAATTGTGCTTTTTCTGAGAAATGATATGCCTAAGTTAAATTGAAAACTAGAATTAAGAAACCCATGTTCTGATAAAATAGAAAGAGACATTCTAAAGACAAACAATATTGCTTGCAATCGTTTGAGATGTTAAAACTCACTCTGAGCTCTCACTTCTGGAACCTGGCTGTTAATCGTCTAGAATTCATCATTCTGCACTCTAACATGATTTTTATAATCAAAATATCAATATCTGATATGAGTTTAAAAAACAAAACAGAACATAGATATCAAGCCAGTTAAGTCAAACCATTGGGCAAGATAACCATTGGCTGGAAATTTGCCGCCAGCAATAGAAAAAGGGTTTCTCTGGCCTAATGATGCAAAGTTTCTACAAGGAATTTGCACAGGGTACTTACTTGGGTCACAGCTATTCACACAGCTAAGCTTGGGGCATTTACTGTGACCAAAGCAAACCCTTTCCGAGCCCATAACTAACTGCCTGCTTTTTACCCTTTAACAATCAAAACCTGTCTGTTAACAATCACCCTGTCCTAGTTCTAGTCGCCCTTCCTTACCTACTTCACAGAAAAGTAGCCCCAAAAAACTTTTTTGCCTACCATGTTCTGAGATGACTGATGAGTTAAGCAACAAAAGGATTGTGCTTTTATCTCATGCCATTGATATGGTGTATAGAATCCTGACTGGCTACAAATGGTGTAGATGTAATTTTTGTTTTGGATGTATATGGTCTTGTTACTTTGGTCGTTGGTCATCTGCTGGACTTTTGTGACCTTGGGGAAAAGGTGTTAACTATGATTGTAGGTTAATAATAGAGGGAGTAGTGAAACTGAAACGGATACCGAAACATCACAAGGAATAATCTAGGAGATTCAAGTACGAGAAAGATTCAAAATATTGGTAACAAAATTTAATGGACTTTTAATGTTGATATTTTTGCAATGCCTTTCTACGTGGGAACTTGCATTTCAGCTGAGGATGTGTTCTTCACCCTAAAATTCCATTTTTTTTTCTGCAGTAATATTACTATAATTTTGACCTCTCACCTTCTTTTGTGCTGCTGTGTGAATTATTACTTCTTTGGCCCTGAGCCGTATCACTCTCAAAATTTTGAAGGGATTAACACATTGTTTATTGACAGAGAAGAGTTCCTATCACGACTACAAAACAACGTGCATGTTCAAGAAAATGACCATTCTGGAATTTTGCATAGCAGTGATAATACAGTGTCAAGAGTAAATGAGACTCAAAGTAACCCAGGGGAGTTCCTTTCACGACTGCAGTATGTTCAAGAAAATGACCATTCTGGTATTTCGCCTAGCAGTGATAGTACAGTGCCAATAGTAAATGAGACTCTAGGCAACAGTTCAGTGGTGGCTGCTGATCATGAACATAATAAATCTGATCTTGCCAGCAAAAATAGCAGATCTGGTCCATCATCAATTTCTACTGAGAACGTCAGTAGCTCTGAGGTAAATTTACAAGGATTTGACAACCAGATAGAAGCAAGTCGGGCTCATAATGTCAGCGGTGATGGAGAAGAGAGTGTCAATAATGAAGTAACTCGAAATACTGATCCCAGAGACAACGACTCAGAATGGTCCGGGTCTAGAGATAGTGAACAGGTTGGGTTTGACGAAACCAATCAAGCACATTCTGATGTTGGTAATGAAGAGCTTCAAATACACGATTCATTGTCTAATCCAGAAGTGTTTGTGTTTGTGGGAATCGATAGTCCTGAATATATCAGTTTACATCAGCCAGTAATCTTTCAGAATGCTTCAAGAATGGAAAATACAGAACATGTTCAGGATGAAGAACTTCATGAGCACAATACTAGTTCAATTGATTTGGAGGAGCCGGGATCTGAAGATGCACATGTTTGGGACTCAAGTACTCAGGGAGATGATGAAATCACAGAAGATGAGGCTCAAGAATGGATCGGTGTAAGCTCATTTAGCGAGTGGAGAGATGGGAATCAACTAGAACTGGATCAAGAACAATGGCATGATGGTCATAGTGATGACCCATCTCTTGATAACACTCGGGAACATGAAAGCAGAGAGCAGAGCGAACAACAGCATGTAGAATCCTTCTGGCATGAGAGTGGGTCCCAGCAGACTCTTGAACATTGGTCACCACTAGCTTTGGAAACTGGAGCTTCATCTACAGAAAGGCGTGATATATACTACCACTCAGATGATGATAATGCGCATAACATTGAATTAAGAGAACTTTCAAGTAGGAGAAGAGTGTCAAGTCTTCTTAGTAGTGGTTTTCGTGAGAGTCTAGACCAGCTAATACAGTCTTATGTGGAGAGGCAAATTCATACTCCTGATGATTGGGAGCCACATGAAATGTCACCCCCACCTTTTGTGGGTGATGATCAAGACCATGCTAATACAAACCACAATGACGATTCCATTGATATCGATGAACAGACTGATATTTTGGGATCAACTTCTGCAGCTCCTTCTAACAGGACGTGGGAGCAACAATTTCATGATATCCCTTGGTCAAGAGATATGGATCAGCACCCTGGAACAGTAAGTGCACTCCTTTTGTTCTTTTCCTCATCTGGTATTCATGCTTGGGGGCTGTATGATTTGCATGTGGATTGTCCATTCTGTGTATTCATTGTCCTGTTATTTGTCAAAACCACCTAATATTCTTGTGATTGCTTTTGATTTTAAAGCTTAGGAATTAATGCTAGTAATTTCTGTGGATATACTTCTCCTTTATCATTCCATTAAATTGACCTTCTTTTATTAAGTTGGACCAGGGAAACGGCCCTATAGTCAGTCTGTGCTTTTTCGTGATGCATAGTTTAATTGGGGTGTGGCCTGGTTACCAAAGACCTGAAATCCCCCCGTTTTTGTTTTATTTCATTTGCTCGATTTGTTTGTTCCACACAGAATTCTATATTTAGATCTAGAAGGAAAGGTCATTTTTGTTTGGTAAGACTTTGTTAGGTATTGCTTGAAGTCTGCTTCTTTGGTTGCCCATTTTGTTCAAACTTTTGATGTTCTATGTAAACAATATAATTATTGGTTATGCTTGATTCTTTATATGTCAAATCACTTTTTTATTAGTTGGTTTCTGATGTGGTATTATTATCTCTTTGCTATTTCAATAGGTACTGGAAATGATAAATGATCTGAGGATTGAAATGGCTCGGCTTGAGCAACGAATGAACCACATGCAAGGAATGCTGGAGGCCTGTGTGGATGTTCAACTTGAGTTACAACGTGCTGTCAGACAAGAAGTTTCTGCAGCCCTAAATCGATCAGTTAATCCATCAGGTAAGCCCGAGCTGGTTCTTCATTTATATTAGCCGACTTGGGATGTCTGATGTCAACTCTTTTATTGCCTGTCTATATGTTTCAGAATCAGATGAAGCTTTGAATTCAATATCAGGGTCCAAGTGGGATTGGGTGAGAAAAGGGATCTGCTGCATATGCTGTGAGAGTAAAATTGACTCCTTATTGTACAGGTAAGATATTAGTTGTGGCTACGTTCTGGATTTGATCAGTTAAAGACTTGTGAACAAGTAGGTTGATCGTGTCGTCTGTGCATTGTGTTTGCAGGTGCGGCCACATGTGCGCTTGTGCCAAGTGTGCGGGAACGCTCGTAGAAGGCAGAGGGAAGTGTCCAATGTGCCTAGCACCCATTGTTGAAGTAATCCGTGCCTATACTCTTCATTAGACGATATACATCATGAAATGCACCATATAGATTAAAAAAAAACCTATTGGATTTTTCACACAGAGATCACAGAAACACCATTTTCTTTTAACAAATACACACACACACAGGAAATACACCGAATCCTACAGAACTCTTGCCAAGTAGAGCATGGCTACCATGTACATGACACAGACTCTGGTTCCAGTAGCAAATGAACTTTATTTATGCTCATAATCTTCTTCTAGCTAATACTTACCATTGGATGGATTGTTCTTTTTATTTACCCGGGTAGAATGTTTTGGGCGACGTTTACTCTGCACCCAACTGTAATATTCATGATTTTACAGAAAATTGTACAGAATGCATCTGGGTGTTGTTGGATCACTGTGATCAAATCCTGTAATGTGACTGGTAAAAATGCAACTTATTGCAGCTGATTAAAATGCATTGGATCTTCTAATTGTGCCTGTATATAACAAGGTGTGCTACATAGCTGCTCTTGAGTTTGGATTAGTGGGTGATAATGATCACATATTAGCCACTAGTCAGGCAAAGCTTTTTAACCATCAAAAAATAAAAATAAAAATTACATCCGGGTATCATGTGAAGATCAAAAACTAGCCGACCTTGGAAATGGAATGACTGCTACTCTCTCACCAAACTCTGTACAGCTGCTGCTACTGCTACTCTCGCCCACCATCCCCAGCTGCTGCTTGGCGCCGTAGCCGTAGACGGGCAGAGACTCCACGGTGTCCGATGGAGAAGAAGCCCATCAAGAAGAGGGCCGTCAGGAGGAGTCGAACGGCGGGTTTAGCCTGTAGGAGCTGAACCCTCCTCCTCCCCCTCCATTGATGTCGGTGTATTCTTGTTGGCTGTGGTTGGGCGTGGGCGGCTGGGGACTGCGGGCGACGAAATGCCTGCTGGGTCGTGCTCTGGAACCAGCAGCAGCTTTCTTGTGCGTTGTTTCATGTTGGAATTAATCAGAGTGATGATATGGGTGGAGTTTGGATTGGAAGGACTGAAGAAGAAGAATTGAACAAGGAGATGGAGATGGTGATGTGGAGGGAGCTCGGTCGCCACGTGGGGCCTGCTCTTCTGTTACACTCTCTAGAGCTTACGTGAATGCTATGGCAATTCCATATATTTTATACTCATTCCTTGTGTTGTGTTCGTACGTACTCCTCCCTGTATAGTTTTCTGAAAGTAGGCAGTAAGCGTGGTTGGTGTTATACTACCTGTGTACACTCAATAATGAATATGCGCCCCACATGATCAGTGCGTCGCTCAAATCAGCCATACTTTTATAGTATCATTTTTGCTACAGTACAACTTTTCTACGGTAATAAAATTTACTCACGCTAAAAACTCCACAACATTCCAGAGTAACCACCGCCTAATATTCTCTTTTGTTGCACTCTACAACAGTCTTACGTACCAGTGCCTCCATTCAAGTTTTGTTTTCTTTTAGTTTGATACCACTAATTTAACTAGCTTACTATAACGGAGAGAATTTGAGCCAAGGACGCTTACCTATGTAGTATTGTCTTGTAATATGTTTGAGTGTATGTTTTTAATGGATTAATTAATTAATGATAGGAATACCTATATTAATTGGTCGAAGAATGCCTATGTTGTTTAATTGCCTGCAACTGCACGCAATATCAGATTTTGGCTAGATATTTTTAATTTTGAAGCCAGTAGTTAGATAAGGTTTTTGTCTTTTTGTTTCCAAATGGGCATTGCCCTTTCGCAAATGGCAACTAATTTAATGCACTCAACTCTTTCAGCGCTACCTTCTTTGATGATTTTACGTTGTACTTATTGCCATCTTTACTTGAAAAAAAATACGTTTAAATTGAAAAATTGCATTGGCAGGTTGCAATTGGATAAGAATGTGACAGATGAAATGGAAATTTGACAATGAAACAAAAAGAGAAATAGAACACCAAGAGAATATGTATATGGAAATATAGGAAGCTCATTTTTTCCTCCAACTATTTTTATTTGCTCAATGACAACGCATAATTTACCCCATGTCAGACTTATTACTCTTATGGGCAGTTGAAACACTCGATTTTGTGTTGTAGGCTGTCAAAATATGTGCTTATGTGTCTTGACACAATCCTTGTCCGATTCCACTAGTTGTAGGTTGTTGATCCACCGATATGCGACACTATATCTTCGGCCCGGCTGAATAGAACTATAGAAGTTGAGAGACCTTTGGTCCGGAACTAAGATTCTCTCTCTCTCTTAGAGAAATTATAAAAAATGAATTCATATCTAGATAATATACAGAAAAGAAAAAACATAAGTTGAGACAACGTGATGGGTTTCAATGGTAGTATCCAAGATGATATGAGCTTAGTGATCAAGAATTGCCTTGAGGACTTTTGCAATCTATCAGGTGAGAAGGTGAATTTTGATAAGAGCATTATGCAATTTTCTCGGCGGGTCTCTGCCTCAGATCAGTTGGGCATCAGTAGCACGCTGGCTATTCCTATTGCAACTGATTTTGGTAATTACTTGGGTGTTGCGTCGACACTCTTTTGGGATCACCGTTGGTTGTTGGAGAACCCCCTGTCTTCTATGGTGACTGCCCCGCTCCCAGATGACGTTGCCGGCATGACAGTGCCCGCCACTTGTTGTTCTTGGTTGCGCATAACGCTATCCTATGCAAATGCGGAGCGTGCCCGCCGTCACCTTGCTGCGTCTAGTGCTTGCCCGCGCTGTGGTGAAGACGAATCCGTTATCCATCTGCTACGGGACTGTGCAGCAATCAGGAATGTTTGGCTCGCCATTCTTGGTAATCGTTCTTTTCGGCTCAAAATGTCAGGGATTGGATCATCACCAACATAGCCGGACGTTCTCACTGGAGCACCGCCTTTAGTATCATGACGTGGCACTCGTGGAAGGTGAGGAACACACTTGTTTTTGACAGGAAGGATGAGGTGGCTGGCCTCTCGGCTCGTGTTGTGTCCATCTATGCAGCCTACTCTGACGTGTTGTGTCCATCCCGCCCCTGGCGTGTCGGTGTCGCCTGCCTCCACTGCTACAGCTTGGCAGCCACCCCCACAAGGGTCTTTTGCTCTGAATGTAGATGGATTTAGCAAAGGAAATCTGGGATTAGCTGGCGGTGGCGGATTTGATTCGAGACCATTTGGGTCACTTCATCACAGGCTTTCTCTTCCTTTGTGGTACTTGTGACGCCTTGACAGCGGAACTATGGGCCCTCAAGCATGGTATCGAGCTGGCAACTCAATGGCACCTCTCCAACCTTACCATCCAATCGGACTCCCTGTCGGTTGTCAAGCTGCTGAACGCAACGGAGGCGAGTCAGCCACGCCACTTCTCTCTAATTCAGCTATGCAGGTCTTTACTTGCTCTCTACCCTGGCAATGTGTAGCTCATCCATGTTCGGCGCGAGTGTAACAAGGCTGCGGATCTGCTCGCAAACATGGCCCCTTCTTTCAACTCTTCTTTTCATATTTTGGATAATCCCCCTAGTGAGCTTATTAGTATTATTCAGCAAGACATTGTAGTCCCCTTGGGGTAAACTAAGTTTTTCATTTTAATAAATCGCAGGGGTTTTCCCCGTTTTCTGATTAAAAAAAAAAAAAACAGAATACTTGTTAGTAATATTAAGTGCTCAAATTGAATACCTATGTCACCAGATCTACATTTCATCATCACAAGGCCGATTTTAGTAATAGGTCAACAAATTCTTCATCATTATAGTTAGCAGGACATGGATGTTGGAGTTTATATTTAATATACTATTTAAAGAAATCTTATTAAAAAATTACAAAAATAACTTATATTTTATATACTATTTAACTAAATGGATAAAAATGATAAGATTATGATCTATACGTTATACATTAAATTAATATAATTAAAAAAAATTTGAAGAAAAATTTTTAGGATAGATTTATTATGTAACTAAATGCGTATAAATAAAATTTATATATTAGGATTGGATTATTATTGAACAACTCAAAACATAACATAGAACTAATATTTCATTAAATATGTAGAAGATTAATATTATATATTATGATAAAACTAAATTTAATAACATAACGTTTTAGGATAATGTAATTATTGGTGAATATAAATATATCATGTGTAGTATTACAACATATTGAGTTGGAAGTTCATTTTATTAGCGAGAGGGTTGTTTAAATGCTACTTGCTCTATACTCCTATCAATATTCCAACATACTCTTTGGAAGATCAGATAAAAATAGAGGAAGAGAGTATCATTTAAGTTCTTGGTACAGATAAGTAACTTAATTATTTCGTTCCCTCTTAATTAATTAGTGTCCGATTTTAATTGCCTAGCAATGACGAGATCGATCGTCAATTCGGCAATTATTGTTCCATAACTCCTTTTTTTTTTGGTTATCATATAACTCCGTACGTTTTTATTTTCTTTTTTGGTCGACCATATGTTTTTAGTTTTACACGCATACACATATATAGTACCAAGAAAACATAATGCATGGATGGAGATCACTAACAAAGCAAAAGGGACTAGCTAGTTAGCACAAGCCACGCACGAGAACAACTTGTTCAAGAAAGACTTCCGAATCTTCTTGATCTCCTCTACTTGTTGCTTTCCTACATCAAGAATGGTAGACTCATCTGCTCCATTCTTCATTGCTTTTTGGCACTTGTCCACGAAATCCAGAAACGCCTCCTCAACGTACTTAACCGCCTCCAAAACGGTCATGTTCTCAACAAGCTTGTGCGGGTACGTGTCCTTTCTATGGTCCCCATTCAGGCAAGCCGCCATTTGCACCAACTCCATTTGAAAATCCGAGAGCTTCTTCTCCTCATTCGCGTCCGCTTCTCGTAGCCTCGTCGGCGCTGGCAGGGTAACTGCGGTCGCAACACAACAACAGATATAGGTTTGATTATATTCCAAACCAATTAAGAGCAAATGGAACACCCAATTGATTTGGATGGATCGTATCAATCTTACGAGGGCAATCGGTTCTCGGTGTCTTCCTCGTCAAGACGACGTCGAAGGTGCCCGCCCATGCATCACGCTTGGTTAAGAACTCCTTCAAGTTGAAGATCTTCTTGACGGTCGCCGGAATAGACGAATGCTCGAATTGAGACGTAGGGTACGGCCCTGATGGCTCGTGCAACACTACGTACATATATAAACAACGAATTAAACAATCTTATCGAATTGATCATTTCGGTGTTTGATGTAAGGATGCATGAGTACTAGTTAGGTGTGGTCTTACCTGTCCCAGGCTCGATCCAAGGAGAGATCAAGATGGAGGGGACTCGAACGCCTAACCGATCAAACTTGAAGTCGTACGGAGCCTGGCCCACGATGTCGTCAGGGCTAGGGACGCCATGGACGGGTGTGGGGACATGGTCGAAGAATCCACCATGCTCGTCGTATATGATGACGAAGAGCATCTCGTTCCACTGAGGGCTCGATCGCAAGGCCTCGTAGACTTCCTTTACGAATCGTTGGCCTTCGGAGACGTCATGGGACGGGTGATCGTCGTTGCCCGGGAGCGCTTTGATGTCGAAGTAGCGTTGCTCAATCACGACATAGCTCGGGAGCTTTCCCTCCTTGCAATGGGCTTTGAACTCAAGATCGAAGGGGTGAAACATGGGTATGTACTTGAGTTTCCTCAAGTTCCTGCCCACAGAAAATGATGTCACGATCGATATTATACTAATAAAAAGGCCGATAGCGAAACTATATATACTGGGTCAATGTTGTTGCACCTATAGAAAAGAGTGGAAGGAGGGTACTGATAATAGACCCCAAAGGAGAAACCGGCGTCGTCCAACGACTCGAAAATGGTCTTCTGGGGAAGGCCTTGTACGAGGATGTGGGTGTTGTTGCTCGTGAGGCCGTGCGATGTGGCAGAGTGCACGAACAGCCTGTTGGGCTGCGTGGACGCCGGCATGGACGCGTGCCACCTATCGCACACCGCGAACTCCGAGACCAGCTCCCTGTACACCGGCACCCTGTCGGGCCTGAACCCGTTCATCACCGTCTCGTCTAGCCCGGGCTTCATTCGGTTCGCGTTTTGCACGAACCCTTGCATCGTCGGCTCCAGCTTCTTCTTCGCCGACTCCTCGCTCCATACCTCCCCGAACACCTATATGTATGTTCATCGTCGTTATAGAAAATGAGCTCTAGTTTAGCTATGATATGTTATGAACTGGTAGTCACAAACTCCGAACTTATTGATCGATACAACTAGTTCACATGTTTTGTGAACTTCTTAATTTTAAGTGTTGGTCATTTATAAGACATTACATTGTTTTTCATGTTTCAAAGAAAAATATTAGTATTTGTACTTAATATTTTTCATATTGTATATGTAAGTCTAGACCTGTAAAAAGCTAACCCGACCCGACCTGACTTGAAAATTTCAAGGTTTTAACCTGAAAATTTGAACCCGAAATCCAATTTAAACCCGACCCGATAAATTTGAAAAATTCTGGATTAGCATCAGGTCAAAACCTGGCGGGTAACAAAATTTATAAGGTGAGAAACTTAGTTTAAAATACACTCTAACATAATAAAATGGCAAATTGGTGGGTAATTGGCACCCAATTCTTCACGATCCCAAAGCCAAATCCGACATCCCGTAAAAAAACTAAATCATATCACTTTCTCAGTTTCTCCAACCTCACTATCTTCCTTGCTAGTCTGTAGGCAGTTTTAGACCTTAGAGAGCAACCACGATGACAAACTCACATTTCCTAGTATCTTGAAGGAAGAAAACGAATAAATCTTTTATAGAATCTAACTGTCATGGATAGAGAAGAATAATGTTATACACAATGAACATAGGATATATATGATGACTTGCTTTCAAACGGGTGATGACTTGGGAATTCGACATTTATAAAACTATAAGTAGCATTGAGAACCAAAATCTATATCATTATATCGTAGAAGCACAATTTGCATTGTTATAACATCAGAATATGTATAGTATACAAACGAAATTGTGCATCTTCTCGTATCAATATGATTACTCATTCTTTTTTATCTATATGAGTACTAAACGGAACAAAACATCAATATATATTATAAAAGCCGACCGTTTTCGAGCCACCACGTTGATTCTGGCCCCGCTCGATTTAATTTTTTTTTTAACCTCAAATAGATAAAACAACTTTATATCTTTTATTTTCCTTAATTATCTAATCCTCAATCATAACTATATACTAAAGCGGAGGTTAGATTTAATATTTAGTCCGACTAGTAGCACTTTCTCATTGGACCGCGTCACCCATCTTTAATAAAACAATTCAATTTATTTGATTGGTTGAAATTGCATTATAGACCCCACATTAGATATCTTCTTATCTAACCAATTTTTTTTAAAAAAAACTCTATCTAATATATTTTTTGAAATAAAACACTATATGTTGCACAAAAAATAAAAAAAATCTATCTAACCAATCTAATGAAAAAAAACAATATGTACGTGTTGCACAAAAAATCTAATGAAAAAAAAACTATCTAACTAATCTAACGAAAAAAAAATCTATATAACTTACCAAATCTATCTAACTAATATATTCAATTCAAATATGAAATTTATACGATATAAAACATTAAATTTATAGATAAATATCCAAAGGTTCTTAATTCTTTTAAAATACAATTTTTTTATTAGAAATATCTAAATAAAATTGGATATGTACAAAACTACTAAAAGTCAATAATTAAAAAACGATAATCCATAATAACAATTAATGAAACATGAATAATTTATTTAATTCAAGTCGTGCCTTCCCGGGCAGGGGCACTGTTACTAGTTTTATCTTTAAATTCATACTATCTATCTTTAATTTTATATTCCATAAATAATTTTATCTTACATTTTCTTCTATAAAAGATACCCAATATGCATTCACATACACCATTCAAGGATTGATTTTCTTCTACGTTATCAGGTATTTTAGTATCACGTACAATACATATAGAGTATGTTGTTTACGTACTCCTTGATTGTCAATATATTATTTTGACTTGATTGACATGTACTATTCTAGGGATTTTGTTTTGGTACAAACATAGATTTTGTAGAAACATGTTCAAATTAGATTGTAGTGCTAGGTTATTAAGGTTACTAAATGGAGATGCGTGTAGGTAGTTATAATTTATAAACTTATAAGATGATTTATTGTTGGCGTGATCGAATTCTGTTGGAGTTGGGACTTTAGGACTTAGCACGAACAACGTAACTAATCAATTTTTTTTGAGCAAACTAATCAATATTTGGTTCGATTCAAGTTATAATATTTGGTTCAATATTAGATCTTTATTACAAGGTTGTAGAAAACAAAATTTAATCAAGTAAAAATATTATGTATTTCTTGAGTTATACAAATTTCAAAAACAATGTCACTCTTTTTTTTAAACATGTTCATACATTAAAACTTATGTTATATTTTTCCGTATTAATATTTGATAATAACATACCTAATTATAGTTTAATATTTTTAAAACTTCTAATATAGTTTAACATCCATATTTATAATAAATTTTATATGTTTTCTTTTTCTTAATTTTCTAATCTTTAACATTATCTTTTTTCTTACCCATCTAATATCTATCTTTGAAGACATGTCATTTATCTTTTAAATTTTATTAATTATCTATTCTTTAATTTTATCCTATTTCTTAATCGATCATCTAATATCTCTCTTTGAAATAATATTATCTATCTTTAAAATTTCCTTCTATAAAAGATACATATTAATTAACTTATCTTTTAAATTACTATTTCAATCTATTTATGTAAGAAGTTATATAAGAAACTCAAATTTAAAAAAGAATTTTAAAATGGAAGCCCCTTTTTCTAAATAAATATTTTTATCATTTTGATAAGATATTTTTGATATATTAGTTATCTTTTAATCTCTTTATCTAAGAACTAATTTCAAAATTTTAAAAATAGAAGCCCTTTTTATAATCAAATTATTATTCCTATTTAATGTTAAATAAATTTATATTTACGATATTTTACTTAAGTTATATATTATCTCTTTCATAATAACTTAGCTTATCTTTCATAATAAAATAACTATTGATTAATATATTTATTTATTTCAATATATATAGTCATTATAATCATGTTGGACTCATTTTATATTTATAAATTTTTATATTATAATTTTATATTTTTAATTAAATAACAATTCATAGTAACTATATCTCATACTAATATATTATAGTATTAAAATAAAAAATACGATCAAACCAAAATAATCAATCAAAACATCTCATTTTATATTATATTGACCTGACCTATAATGTCTCAAAATTGTGATGATAGGGACAATGATATATATTAACCATTAGAGACAAATTTTAAAGGATGAAAAAGTAAGTAAATTTTTATTTACTAAACTGTTCCATAATTAAAATATGTTTTATATTCTTATATCTCATACGTGCGGTACTACAAATCTGAAAAATAATCTTTTTCGTCTAGAAAAAAAAGAAAATTTTCGTAAGTTAAAATTTTCATTATACGTTTTCACTTATTAATATCTTATTTATAAAAAAAATAATTTTAAAATCTGAAGCGTAAGTTATTGTCGTGCATGTCACGACGGGTAAAACTAGTATATAATAATTTATCATTGAAGGCTAGCACATATTACCGATAAAAAACACACTTTTCGAGGTTTTGTTGTTGAGAAAGGAAAACTTCATGTACTGATGTTTTATTTAAGGAAAACTTCACACAAAGCTACAAATTTATTCAAGAAACTCATCTACTATAATCAATATATACTTCTAAACCTGAAGCACTTAAGGGCAGTTTCGTCAATAAGAATTTTTAAATCACTCATCCTATTTTTAATTAAGTGATCTATTATAACAATTTTCTATCCATCTATATAACTGATTTTTAATAAATTATATGTGATTACTTTGTGATCATAATAACAAACAGCCTAAACTACTACTTGATTTCTAGGAGATATCCCTTATTGTAAATTCATCGTATCGTATTACGTGAATTCTAATTGTAAGCTCACCAATAACCCTATTTAAACTATATGCACGTAATATTTATTTCTTTTTAATTGTACTTGAATTCTACTACTTAATTGATAGGATTTGCATCCTACGTTGATTGTACGTAATATTAGGTTTTGCATCCTACGTTCATACTTTTACCCTAGGTTTTAATTGTGCCCTAATTGTATGTAATATTTATTTCCTTTTAATTGTACGTAATATTTATTTATTTTGAATAACTTTCAAGTAATATTTATTTATTCATTCTAAAATAGTTGATAGGTTTTCCTTTTAAGTATTTTTTCAAGATTGTTTTTTTGCAATCTAATACTAAAGCTTCTTAATAAAATATGATTCGTAACAACACTATTAATGAACATATTCTTACTTCGACCAAAAAAAATGAACATATTCATAATTTATTCTCACATATTAAAATATATATTTAATCCATTGTTTGGTTATACCAAATCCTATAATAGGATATTATATATGAATAAATATACTTAAAAAAATACTATTACTCAACTACATTATTAATTAATCAAAAAATTAAAGTTCACTTGATGTAAACAAAATCATTTTGATTTTAATCAAAGAGTGACTATGTTGATTTACGGGTTCAGTCGATTTCGTTCATCTTGTGTTAGGGTTGAGTGTGAGTTCACCTCATTAAAATTTATGGATCAATTGGTAGGGTTATTGCAGTTGTCATATGGATTCGGGCAAACTCAACAAGTTAAGAGCGTTGACTTACTTATATATAAATATTTCTATCATTAAATATTATTTTTAAAAATAAAATAATGTTAGCAGTTACGGGCGGTTTCGTCATTAAGATTTTTGTAAACTATTCATCCTATTTTTATTAACTGACTTTTATACTAATTTTTATCCATTTATATTAAATGATTTAATGAATTACAAGTGCATATTTACTTGATACTTTTGATCTTGATTTTCTAGATAAAATATAAATATAAAGATCTCAATAGAATAAAAATATACATTGAATCTCAATACGAACAATACGGAGTTCTTCTAAAAGTGGATCTTCATAGTACATCTTGATAGTAAGTCTTATAAAGATCTCAATGAATTACAAGTGGATTTTGATAGTTCTCGGACAATACATTATCTTGATAGTTCGAAAAACGAAGTCTAAAAAAAAGTAAAAACGATATTAGGAACATAATGTAACTAACTTTTATTATAATTTATTTTGTAATTCATAAAATTTTAAAATTAGTATAAATTTTTTTTTTCTCACCACACCATATATTATTTATAAATTTTTTTTAACAGTTTCTGTTAATTTCCAATATTTTATATACCAATTGTATTTTAGATTTAAAATATCATGATCTTTGAAATATATAATATTTTAATAATATGTATTTTTTGGTCTATTCATACATATAGAGACAAAATATTATTTATTAATATTATGATCAAAATAGCTACATGTTTAATTTTTGTATATCAAGTTGGTGCTTTCGTTACAAAAATATAAGCAAATATAAATTGCATAGTAATGCTTTATTAACTATAAAATATAAGTATGTGATTTGCATAATAATATAATCTCAATCAATCATTTAACAGTTAAAAACTTCTAATATTCGATGAAACCAAATTATTTTAAAACTTTTATTATGCATTTCACCATTAATATTCTATTTATTATATATCCAAAAATAAATTTAAAAATACAAGTCGTGCATGGCACGACGGGTATAACTAGTTGTGTATAAATTTGGACCATTATGTGTAAAGATTAAACAATTAATAGGGTCGGTTTTATATGTTGGTATTTTTGAGTTCAGATTGAATATAAGTTTGGTTTGTTATATGTGGAGAATAAACCTATTTATGGGTCAATTCTGTAAGTTGGTCATCTTGGCGTCGGGTTGAGTATAAGCTTAGAATATGTGGAGAATAAATCTATTTATGGGTCAGTTCTGTATGGTAGTCATTTTGAATTCAGATTGAGTACAAGTTTGAGTCGTTGAAATTTACATGTCAATTGGATAGGTTCATTGCAACTTTGGTGGGTTTGGGTTAGTCGGTTTAGTCCGAGATTGAATATAGGTTCACGTCATTAATTTTTAGGCCAAGTCATTATGGCTTACTTACATTTTTCGGTTGACTAATTGGTGAAGGGAGTCTACTATTTTATGCATGTGTTTGACACCAATAATTGGACCACCTTGACGATAAATGAAAGTTATTTTTATTTATTTACTTTAATAATAAAATGTATATATATTCAAATAAATTTATATATGTTATTATAAAGTTAGAAATATGACATTAAGTTATAATACCATAAATTGTATGTAAATTAATATATTGTATTTTTTAATTTAAAGAGTTTTTGGACAAACACTTAATCATTAACTATGTTCACACAATCAAATACGAGTTTAATCTACATAGATTCCTGTCACTAAAATTAATCAGTTGGTCAATTTTAAATGTTGGAGTTTTCACAACACTTATCGAATTCAATAAATTGTGTATTTATTTATAATACTTATATATACATTATATAAATTAAAATATTTTAAATTTTATTAAAAAAGCCCCGGGCAAGGCCCGGGTAATAACTAGTACAGTATAAAGTAGAATCCATCTCTGTTGAAAAAATTGCGCCACCTCATCAACCCAGCATAAAAAAATGTTATTAATGTCACCTCAACAATTATAGAAAAAAATACTGTAAAAAGTATGAATACTCCCAAAATTGCAGAAAAAAAATATTGCAAAAAATATGAATGATCTTGAATCTCCTTATATATGCATCAATTAGATAGATATGTACATAATTATGTACATGTGGAAGATATTGTTACCAAAATATTGCCCCATTTCTTCCATGTAATACCCATCCGAATTTCATTCTTGTGAGTATAAATATAAATTGCCCCATTGTGGAAGATAAATATTGTATAAATTCCTGTCAATGATCCGGATAATTATGTGCATAAATATTATTTTGTACAAATAATTGCCGAATCTAACCTATACGGGTAAAAACCCCCGATTCCCCATGAATATTATGTGCGTAATTATATTTTTCAAAATAATCCGGTATCATAATCTGGCATTGGGTCCTAGGGTTTTGCACATAATATTTTGAAAGTTATATAATACGTCAATATAATCCGGTACCATGTCATAAAATACATTTCTCTTAAACAGTTGTATTCTCATATAATTACGGGTAAAAATTATGTACATTTATATAATAGGTCGATAACTAGATTGGCGCATAGGTACATAATTATGTACAAGTTTTACAATACACTTCCCTTAAACATATATATATATATATATATATATAATTTCTTGAATTGTGTACTATAATTGGATCACATATCAAAATGGAAAATTATGTTAGCTAGAATCTCTATGCATATATTTTCGTATCAAGAGATCAACCATCTCATATAATTTATATCTTTTAGATGTTATCCAATAAAGATCACATAAAATTATTAACCAATTAAGATCTCTCGGAAAATTATCTGTTGCACAAATCTCATATAATTTATATCTCTTAATGTACATGTTAGAAATATGAGGATGAAAGAAAATCTTTTTACACACATCTCATATAATTCATATAATTTATTTTAGTTATTAAAATAATCTTCATATAATTTATACGAGTATGGAAAAAAATGATCATTACCCGTACATGGTACGGGTCTTCAACTAGTTTAGTCTAAAAAGTCCAACTATTTCTTATAATCTATTTGTTCTCAATAGTTTTTTGTAAAAAAATTGTTTTTTATATTTTATATAATCAAATACGAATGATTTTTTTAAAATTACATTATAGACCAGCAAGGAAAATCAAACCCGCCCGATAATCTCATGATGCGAGTAACTCGAACTAGAACGACCCGACCCGAACCATTCGACTGGTCTATATAAGTTATACATACGCCTTTAACAGCAAACCTATAAGTATGTATGCTACTATTCATAAACATCAAATTCATCATCGTCGTCATCATCATTATCGCTATCCTACATCTAGAATTGTCCCATACCCAAAGGCCAGAACTACCTTGTCAATAATGCATATATGGCACAGAATTATGTTGCGTCTTCTAAGCTTTAGATGACGTGGGTATATTGTTGTAGATATAAAATTGTATGGGCAAGGAAGACAAATAATGAGAAGAAATTCATATATCATACCATATTAATCGGAACAAAACTCTACCTTAATTTGTATGGGTATATTGTTGTAGATCAAATGTGTCGATTCCCAAATTCTACCTTAATTTGCAAAATTAATAGGAACAAAACTCAAAACATTACTATGAAATTTATCATTAGAATTTAATATTACGAAATAAACTATTTGGCCGAAATTGAATTAAATTAATTATTTTTGCTAATTAAGGCACATTAGTAAGCAAAATGCCAAAATGTACCGAAAAGTACAAGCCAATTACCAACCTACTTTCACCCAAAAAAAAATAAAAAATTACCAACCTACCAAAGTGATTGGTTTTATTAAGTGCGAAAAACCAAAGAGAGGAGGTAAGTTTCTAACTTCAATATTTGTGTATTGAAACCTTGTTAATAACGTTACATATCGAATTTGGTTTCGCTTTGTTTCTTTCTAGTTCCTTTTTTCTTTTGGAACTCTTTTAAGCTTATATATGACGTACGTAGCTATGTTGTTTGATTATCTACCTTATGAATAAGCTGCCCATAAGCCAAATTCTACCATTTTGTAGAATACACATGTATTAATTAATTAGTCTATGAGACTAATGAGAGTGCCTGAGTTTAGAATCATAACATTTAACTTTTGCTAGAAAACCTTAGGAGATCAAGTTTAAATTACACGACACAAAAATGCAAGTTTACCTGTTCATAAATGGATTGGATGGAATGATCAGGGTCAGGATCCACATACACAGACTCGTCCCTAAAGTAAACCCGCTTCGAGTCCGGATTCGACGTATCCAACGGGTTTGAGTGCTCGTTTGGTCTCGACACACCGTCGATCTCGGGATTGAGTGACTTCATCCACCCTAACATGTGATCAAATGATCGATTCTCTTGCACCAGAATCACGACGGTCTTGATCGGGCTTTGGGGCGCCATTTTCGACTCCCTTGAATGAAACCCTTGATAGTTAGTGTTTGTATCTTGGGTTCGCAGAATGGAGATTGTGAGGTTGTTGGGAGAAGGGGCTTTTATTCAAGTAGAGAAAGTGAGAAGTGGTTTGGTTGTTTATACTTAGAAGACAAGCAACACAAGTTCTTGTGACTTGTCCCCTACGTGTGCTATACTGTAGGGATAAGGCCGGGTATATTCTCAGTGTCACATAATCAAGGGATGTTTTAGTTAATTTAATTTCAGGGGGATTTCCTTTTAAGCTTATCTTGTCTGTTATAACACAATTAATGACCAATCATTGTAGTTGCTGTGACTCCAAGATAGCATAAAGGCTCATTTTCTTTTCATTTAAATGGACAAGTAGCTACTTTGGGTAAGTTGGAATGTAGTAGTCCTATATCATACATATATGCCAAAAGCTTTTGTAACTCAAACTTCAGCTCATTCCATGTTCAAAGCAATGAAGGTGTATTTTCAGATAAGCTCCCAAATAAATTCCCCTCTTATTTAACAATTGATACACCGACACAAACGCTTCAGTTGCAATCCAATATCATCAAAAGAACAAACCAAACCCACAGATTTTCCCCTGTTCAGTTCGGGAGCATTTTGAACTGCACTAGAATATGGTAAACAACAATAACAACATACATACATACATACACACATGTTTACCTGAATAGTGAATCTAAATTCTCTGGTTGATTGATCACATTTTGTAGTCCCGATTTCCGACCATCAATGTTTGGCAGCAGCACTATGCTGAAGGGAGACAAAGTGTTCCGGTATTCAGCACTCTTGGCAGAATCTATGACAGGAAATGGCGTATCCAAGTAAGCAGAAAGCTGAAAACAGATACTAAGAGACTCAGATTAATACTTATAGTGAAGGATACCTCTCCGCATCGAGCACTGATTTTCAAGGGAACAAAGTCATCGGCCCTCGTGACTCCAATGTTGATGATGGCCGTAGCCGCCCCAGCATCATAAGCCGCTCTGTACAATTTACCAACAAAGGCTGATAAATTCAAGATTTAAGGAGAAACTGAAAGCAGTGTAAAACAGCAGCCATAGTAGTAGTAGTACCTAACAAGTCTGAAGGCAGACATTGTCATGACAGATGATCCAACCACTAGGAATGCACTGCATTCTCTCGCGGCTTCCATTGCTCTATCAGCTCTATCCTTGGGGACATTGTCTCCGAAAAACACAACCTTATAAGGTAGTAACATGCTCAGTATCAGGATATACAAATTGTGGAAACAAAAAAAATCACAAACATAAGTTTTGATAGAAGACGAAACAACTGTGCTTGCTCCTTGAGTAGTGAGTCTTACATCAGGTTTGAGTACACCACTGCATTTTGGGCAAGTGGGAATGTCGAAATCCTCCTCCCAAAACTTCTCATTGATGTCAATATCCCCATCAGGCCTTATCTTCATGCCAAAGCTTTTATCTGACCCAGGGGTGTCAAATTTCAGATTATCAATGGCTTCTGCCCACTGCAATAATACATTTTTACCTTATTGATCATACTTCTTTTGATAACAATAGAAATATAGAAACAAAGGATTTGAGGAAAACAGTCATTCAGTGTCTGCTCAGGCCACTCAACTATAGTGAGAAATTACCTACAAAAAGGAGCTCACAGTTATTGCATTTTTTCTTTTATTTTCTTACATTTTTTTTGCGTTATCTTATCCTTGTATTTGTCTATATACAATAACCCTTTTGGAGCTAATGAAATCAAAGATAATTTCCCCGCATCAATTGTTTCAGTTACTGAAAAATAAAACAAATAAAGCGGGCAATCAAATTATAAACCTCACATTAAATGGTAGGTGATCTTAACCAACCTTTTTTAAAGATTTCATCGGTAGAAAGCACTAACCTTTGTGTTTCGAGCTTTTAGCTCGTCCTGAAAGGAATGCCGGGATAAAGAATGACCACAATCAATACAAAGTACAGTGTACACAGTCCCATGTAACTCAAGTGGGTTACTTCCTGCTCGATGATGCAGCCTGAGATGATGAATCACATTTGTAAAGATACTAGTGGTGCAAAGGGAAAACAATGTAAACAAGTCTTCCCCTAGTCCACCTTACCGGTCGACATTCTGTGTGATCATTAAAAGCAGTCTTCCAGATTTTTCTAGAGATGCTAATGCAGTATGACCAGCTCCAGGCTGTGCCGCATTGAACCGCCTCCAGCCAGCATAGCTCCCTGCCCAGTACCTCCTACGAGCCTTGGCAGAGCGGAGAAATTCCTATTCACACAGCAAGAAATCCATTTCGATTGAATAAAAAAAAGTATGTCATAGCAACAGATGAAGTGAACTTATGTATCAAGAATGAACATAAAAGACATGTATGTATGTTTTTAAAAAATGACTAGTTCACTGTTTTAAGTTAAGAGCTTAAGTTAAGGGAATTTTTAAACAAACCATAATAAGGGGACAGTAGAAAGTAGGAACGATAGGGTACAAAAAAAAGACAGCAAATGACCTCAGGCTTCATATCACCTGATGAGTAATCGGTCTAAATCCAGAATTATAAGCTCCATTTGGGCTGCACACATAAACATGAGTAATTATTATCAGACCTTGCAACTTTGCAAGATGAAAATCAATGGGTTCAGGACAAGAGTACCTCCTATAGTCAGGAATTCCAGACTCCGTGCTCAGTCCAGCTCCAGTCAATACTACAACCTTGGTACTGCAACAACATTACGCAAGTACCTGATCAGGATAAGAAATTTGTCCTCAATTATTGGATTCAAGCAGAGATGGAGTAAATTTTACAGACCCACACAGCTTCTGAAATAGACGAAATCCAATCTATGCACAGATACGAGGAGCAAGGAAGATACGTGATACAATACCAAAAAAGACTACAAACCTCTGCTCCAAAAATTCATATAGAAGGCCAACATCCTTGATGCTCGGTGGGGACGAATCGGGAACCATGTTCTTGTTCCTTAGGACCCTCGGTGCAATCTTTTCTTTGTTTGCTGGTGAAACCCCAGGTATTGAAATCCGAGGTGATCCTTGTATGAATCTTGAATATCTGCGCAAACGTAGTATGTTTCTTGGCATGCTTGATGATTGCAATAGTTTACTAGTTGAGGGAGCATTATCTGCAAAGACCATACAGCTTCAGGGCTCTGTAATATAGGAGAAAACATATGTATAAAGCCAAGCACAAGTGAAACTTGCCTGGCAATAGAACTCTTAGCACATCTCTGACAGTCTTGACACTCTGCAAATGGAGATGATATAAACTTGTGGTCATTGTTACATTGGATATAAACTCGTGGTCATTGATTTTAACAAGCATTCACTAAGCTTGGCAACAACAATATCTCCTTTAGTGTCCAAAATTCAAGGTATTCAGATCTCTTCTACCTAATAAAAGAGGGAAAATGCCCATTGGGGAGAAACCAGAAGAATGGTTAATTCTCGATCAAACAACAAAAAAAAAGGCATCGAAGAGAACACTTGAAATGCTCAAGACCAAATCAACAACTTCAAGTCTTAATGGGTGTCCAATTGTGTCAACAAGATTAAGCTGTCATTGAACGAGCATAATGAATGAATGAATGACTTTCTTGAGGCAATTCCAATGGGACAATGGTAGAAATTCAAAATTAGGAAAAATAGGATACTCACGGAAAGGAAGTTGCCAGAAGGGGATCGCAGGGTCGCCGCCATTGTTGGGCTCTCTCAGCTTTCAAATCGCCACAAGTTTCGCAGCTAAAATAATAACAAGCTGCCAATTTGATGGGTGCACAGGCAAAGACGTCATCAGTTTTTAATGACCAAAAAGCTCAAAAGATGATCCGGGCCGTTCACGGGCCTGTCTTTATATAGGCCCAACTTCATTTGACCTCCAAATGATTTGATCGCCACAAATCGATCAGGCAAAACCCTCGACGAGACGACGCACACACCCACACGACGAGCCGCGGCCAACTCCGTCCGTTTCTCTGTCGCCTGTCGCCGGCTCGCCGCTGCGACATCTCACCCGTCTTCCGCCTCGCCGCCTTGCTGGTTGCTGCCTGCTGCTCGGCTCCTCCAAATCGAGGTAAGGTTTGATTTGTGAACTTGTTATTGTTAATTGTTGGCTGCTGCTGCTCTAATTCCCTCCAATTTCAAGTTTCATTTGCTAATTGCTGCCTCCCGTTGCTTTGTGAGTTTCCATTGGGACTTCACTTCTTGTTAATGGTTAATTGCTAGTTTGCTACTGACTTGCTTTAGGGTTCATTTCTTGTTAATTGTTAATTTGTTATTGTTAATCATTAATTGCTGCTACAGACTCTGAAAGAGGGAACCCCAAAACGAAAGAGAGACAGGGAATCAGGATTCAGGACTTGGCGGCGTTTCTTCTCTGCCTCGTCAAAGTCGGCTACAAAGGTAGGTTTAAGTTTGATCGGTTTGAACTTGTCGGTCTCTATTGAATCTGTTCTTGGTCTAAGAAACCAAGGAATTTCTTGGTTCTTATTAGTAAAGAAAGATCCTTAATTTCACTTGTTTTCTGCGCTGATGCCTGGTCTGACTGCTGATGTTCTTTGTATTGTATTGTTCTTTCCATGGTTTTATAAAGGCCTTATCCAAGGACGTCCATGGCTTCTGCATATATTGATGGTTTTACTCTAGTCATTGATGCTGGATCAATTTAGGTCCTTACATTGGTCATTGGCTGGGACTTATTTAAGCCGTTTCCTGTTTTTTGTTTCAGCGTTTGGTTGGGAGTTGTTTAAGCTATTTGCCGTCTGTGTATTAGGGGTGGGGATGCAGATTCATCTGCACATATACATGAACATGATGCATTCATCACAAACAGTTCTTAATAATTTCCCTTGATTGAAAGGTCTCGGAGTAGAAGCTCTGAATTGTTAAACATGGAAGGAAATATGGATCAGTTTCGAGAATGCTTGATTGAGCATGAGTATGAAGCTGAACAGCTCCTTTTGGCCAGGCACCAGGTAAAATGCCAGCCATCCTCCTTACCAGTTTGTTTACAGATGTAGAAATATCCTATTACTATGCTGTTTTTGTGAAAGATTGAGAAGTTGAAAGTTGCTTCCTGTCATATCCTTTTGATCAAGGAAACTATGATTATAGTTTTCCATATGGTGATATGGAGAAGGAGTTTTAAACTTTGCAGTTGTTGACTACTTTTTCTGTTATCAGAAGCTATGTGTATAGGGAAGAAGAGAAAATCTGAGAGTTTTCATTTCTTTGTGATCACGGAATGCAGCTGGTTGAGAATGATAGGCTAAGGAATGGAAATCGAGAAGCGCTAACTGCACTTAGGAAGAGGGCTCGTACGACAAAGACAAGTGCTCCATCTCCGTTTGAATCATTGATGAAGGAGGTCGAGGGGCTTGGTACAAGGCCACTGGTTAGGGAGGTTTGCACTAGCTGTGGTAATCAGGACTCCAATGAGAAGATGTGGATGATCTTCCCCGGATCCGATGTCTTTGCCAGCATTCCCTTTCACGCTGCGCATACAATATTAGAGAAAGGTGTTATTCTGGACTCTTTCTTTTCATCCTTATGCATCATATGTTGGTTAAGTATCAATCCTATTGGTCATGCTAATTGTTAAGTAGATGAGTTCAGCTATATTTTGGAGCTTTTAGTTTGTGATCTTAGTCATAGTTAACCGATCGTTATCTTATTATTATTGTTGTTATGTTGGGTATCTTTGTAGAGCAAGAACGGCTCGATTTCGACTCGAAGAAGTTGCAGAGTGGCGTGAAGGAGAAGTCACTGCTGCTATCAGAAAAAGGTGCTCTGGCTGACAAGATCAGTCCTGGGGTGCTTAGAGCATCCACAATGGAGACTACCTAGCTCTCTTAACCTTTAAAAAAAAGGAAAATGTCAGAAAAAATCAGATTTGTGTCAGGGAGAGATTTCTAATTTGTGAGAGAACTCTCTTGAAGAAGAGATGTGGTCTGACACATTTCTCTGTCAAATTTTTTTTTTGCCTAATGGGAAGGAGAGAGGAGACTAAAAGGTAATTTAAGAAATTGTATTTTGTATTCTCAGTTGTGGATGCTCTTAGATCTTTGGTGTCTCTAACAGATCAAAAAAAGTAAAACAACATCTTTGAATGCACCTCTCAAGTCCAGAACACATCAAGCTCTGAAGAAGATGGGCTTCATGTTAAACGACAATCTATGTGTTCTTAAGTTAAAACCATCCACTTATTTTCATCTTCCATCTTGTCATAGTTTCATAAAGATCTCAGCACTAATTTGATCCCCTTGTGAAGTTTGTAGTGTGGGCGAAAGCTTTGGTGAAACTTGTATACTGTTGAATTCAATTAGAATAGGATAAATGTAAGCTGATCTGCCTTTATAGTAAGGAATGGAATAATTCTTAGAGCCGGTCATCAACTATGGATCCAGCTCAATAATGTAAAGGACTAATTAAGACTTCATTAACCCTAAATCATTAGAGAGCATCAGCATAAACAGCCATAATGCTAGGAAAAAGTTTATTTCCCATAGCTTTACAACTGTTGTCTATCCAATGAATTTTATAAATATAAAGTCGCTATTTTTATAAATTTGTAAGAGAATGTCACTATAATAATATTACAAACCAATTAATGTGAACAAAATAGTGGGGTATTTCAGGCGGAATTTGGACTGTTGCAACTTACTTTATGCCTATCAATCGGCGTGAAATAACACATAAAACCAATGCTTTTATTGATAAGGCGTGTGTATACGCTCCGGTTTCCCCCAACTTTCCCAAAGAGCAAATCTCTCTTGATTCTTGTGGCGTGTTCTTCCAACTCAACTGAGCTGAAGAAGCAGAAGAAGCAGTTGTTGAGAGCATACTACTACTAACTAGTGTAGAAAGCAAACAAAATGGCAGGGTATAGACCAGACGACGACTACGATTACCTGTTCAAACTGGTGCTGATTGGCCATTCCGGCGTCGGAAAATCGAACCTGCTGTCGAGGTTCACCAGGAACGAGTTCAACCTCGAGTCCAAGTCCACCATAGGCGTCGAGTTCGCCACCAGAACCTTGAACATCAACACCAAGGTCATCAAAGCCCAGATTTGGGACACCGCTGGCCAGGAACGGTATATTATTTAAAGCCCTCCTCTTTTTTCCTTGTTACTTTTCT
Organism: Polygonum aviculare; assembly: GCA_934048045.1. Classification (NCBI taxonomy): domain Eukaryota; kingdom Viridiplantae; phylum Streptophyta; class Magnoliopsida; order Caryophyllales; family Polygonaceae; genus Polygonum; species Polygonum aviculare. Next base: position 13,516,319 of record OW204030.1, on the reverse strand, counting down.
GGGTTCGGCTTTGTATGCAAGTGAGTACTTCAGTTCTATACTTTAATCAGTAGTTTGATTGGCTTTTGGATGGAAGCTTAGTTATTGGGTATCCATGAAATTAGGGTTTAGACTTGAGGGTTGGGATTGAGCTGAAATTGTAATTGATTGTGAGCTCATATACTTGCAAAACATCTGAACCTTTTACTATTTGCAATTAGGGTCTGTGAGCTCCTGCATAGATTCCAAAGCGTGATGTTATAGTTATTTGTAAGTTGTATGCATCTTCCCCTGTTTGTTACTGGCAAAGATAGCTGTTTTAAAGGATCGTGTGCAGTTCAAGAATTCATTTTGATGAAACCATGGTTTCCTTGGAAACATTCGTACCTAAAGACTAGAATCTCGTGCTGTAATGGTTTCGACCTTTCCTCTTTGCTTCTTATGAAGTTTTATAATCGGGTCCTTGAATCGACATAGTGAACACCTTAACTAGACCTATATGCCATCACAGATGGTTATGATTATGAACCTAACATGTCTCTCTATTTGGTCATGTTGAGGGGCTAGCCTTTCAATCAGCTATTTTTGAACTCTAGCACGTCTTCAAGCTCCACCATTTCGGATATGTTAACAGGTACAGGGCCATTACCAGTGCTTACTACAGAGGAGCAGTTGGCGCTCTCCTCGTATACGACGTCACAAGACACTCCACTTTTGAAAACGCTGCAAGATGGCTACGGGAGTTGAGGGATCACACCGACCCCAACATCGTGGTAATGTTGATTGGCAACAAGTCTGATCTCAGACATCTCGTTGCCGTTCCCACCGACGAAGCCAAGGAGTTTGCTGAGAGAGAGTCCCTCTTCTTTATGGAGACCTCGGCACTGGATGCAACGAACGTCCAACAAGCCTTCACCGAAGTGCTGGCTCAGATCCACGAGATTGTGAGCAAGAAAGCGGTCGAGGCTGGTGAGGGCGCCTCCTCATCCGTCCCGTCAAAGGGAGAGACTATAAACATTAAAGACGAGGGCTCTGTTTGGAAGAAAGTAAGTTGTTGCTCAAGCTAGTTTGTAGTGATTTTTATTTAGTGCTTGTAGTAGACTCGAGAGGTCCCATTCAACCCTAGTTTCACTCATGTTTGGTTTCTATGGTAGTTTATGCTTAGAGGGCCTCCTTAAGGAGGTTCTCACATTGTGCTGGTTGGCTGACTTGGCTCAGTGTTTGTATATGGCAATTCATGATGATTCTGTTGCTTTCTCCTATGGCAAACTCCTACTTTGTGTACTTGCTAGGAACTTGTGCTGTTATTTATTCTCACTTTGGGTCAGGTCAGGTTTGTTCGGTTTACTTTGCTTTAACATTTCTTATAAAGATAAAAAGGAAGCTGATTTTGTCACTTCTCATGAACCGAAGGCGGTTTGGTTCAATGTTTTTGTTCCCAAAACAACCCCGAGTCGTTTTCGGTTCAGAACTTGATGAAAACCTATCCTTGCATTCCTCTGAATTCAAAACAAAACAGGTACAATATGGGTTCTTTACAACTAATAGACTATATATGGATGTATAGAACGCTAGGTTTGGTAAGCATGGATTTGAATCATTGTTATATTATAGAAGTTATACACATAGGACAGGTTTGGAGGCGTGGCTAGCTTAGAATGTTCATCAGCGATGTTTGTACAAGCTTCACCATGGCTTGCGGAAATGGAAGACCCATGGTAGAAACAAGGCGAGGATTAAGCATGTTAGGAGGAAATTGCACGTCGACTTTACGCACAACTGCGACGCATGTCCTTCGACAGGAGTTGCACGAACGACGTGCTGGATTGTGGCGCTGTTCGACAGACCCTCCATTGGCTGCGCCCGAATATTGTTCCTCCCTTCCATTTCTTCTATCCCATTAATGTTCTTAGCTATATTCCCACATATTTCACACCTTCTGCACTACGGTAGAGAGATGATGTAACTTGCAAGTAAAACTCAGAAAGAAGATTGTTTGAAGGGTGATTTTTGTTTACCTGGTTCTTTTGAGGGAGAACCAAGCATGGGCACATTCATAATGCGAAGTCCCAAGTTCATCCTTACAAGCACATCCCAACTCTATTAATCCCATGCTCGAATCCTCGTCACAACGACCATTTCCACCGTCGCCACCCAAATGGCAGATCCTACAAACCTTCTCTCCGCTTTGATCAACGGCCGTGAATGGGGCGGGGGCGGCTGTAGCGGGGTCAGTGCCGTCGCCTTTGTCCAAGGACGGCTGATGGACGGCCAAGATTGAATCTGCACAGCTGGCTGCGACGGAGTCTTGGACATTGGAAGGCTGATATGGTTGATTAGTGTGATGATCTATCTCAATGTTATGATCCATTATGGGGGAACCCTCCTGATTAATCCTTATGAGAACATACTTATAGGACCCTTAAGTCCTTAAGTAATGCTTAACTCAGTTTCCTCAATTAGAAGTAATTGCATTCTTTGTTAATTCTCTTCGGAAGAGAGAGAAGAGCCTATGGGTCCGTTTGCTTAGATGTGTATAACTGTTTAATTAATCTTTATATGGAGGGAGATCGATGTATTGTACCAGTTTTTTCTACATTTTGCAAAGTTGAGTATGTTCGGCATAGGTTTTTGAAGGTTTGTGCAAGTTTTCACTATTTTAAATCTATCTAAATAGGTGTTTCATTAAACACTATTTTTTCAGAAGATAAAGGTTTTATGAGGTCTTTAAAATTTTAAACAACATTTATACCAATTAATATAATTTTTTTTATCGATAATTATAAATCAGAATCTAATCAAAAGCTTTAGTATAATGGTAAACACTCAATTAGTTTTTGGTAGATCTTAAATTAATGAATTCTGACTTAATTATTTCTTATAGAATTTGTAACATTGATGGAAATGTAAGGAACGAGGATCAACATTTATTGTTATATAAGAAATTAGAGAATTGGCCCGGTGTTATGTATCATGTTCATAATTTCTCAAATCTTATAGATAGATGGATAGGTAGATGTTTATTGATAATATATAACTAGCTAGATTTATAATATATTTTTTCCAATTTTTAAATAAGAGGATGGAGTCATAAGTGACTCAAAATTTTCAAATTTATATTTTTTTTATAGATATCTTTATTTAAATTCACTTTAAAAGGAGAAGATTTTGGGGAAGTACTAATCCTGCCATTAGAAGTATAAGACAGAATGAAGCGATATAAAAGAAAAGCATAATGGATGATTAACCATGTATATATTATATACGCAAGAGTGAAAATAGCTATAGACACAAATGCTTGGAGTCTCAAGGGAGGTGAAGCATAAGATGCCAAACAAGCGTATAGAAAGTAAGATATGCCGATATGGCATGGGGTTGTCAATTGAGTTTAAGTTTGGATTAAAAATACCAATGATTGGTTGACACATTTTTCTATGGATTTATAAGCATAATACTGCTTATAACTAACTTTATAAGTGTTGGGAAACCTCGGTTTTCCCCTCTTCGTCGGATTAAGATGGGAAATTGGACAACTAATTACAAACACTAATTTTTGTATTTATGTGGAAAGAGTTTTACAAGACTTAATATTTTTGTGGGCACACACTCACACTCTAACTCTCTCTTGATCTTCACTTGTGCTTTTCTCACTTGGATGCTCAAAATGGCACACACTACATGTATTTATAGGTGAGGGATGGCACCCACCTCCTCATTAAAGCCTAATCTAGAATAATCCTAATCTAGAATTCTCTTTTGCTTTAAACTTTCTCCTAATTTCTAGAATGTCCCACAAAAATATCTTATCTACCATCCTAGATACATAATTCTAGATTACTCCTTAATCTACCCAAAAACTCTAGACTTCTCTTTTGGATTGGGTCTATCATCATGGGCTAATTTGATTAGTTTGCTCCAATTAAGGAGGGAACCCAACAATCTCCCCCTTCCCGACTTAATTTGGAGGTGTCAAGATGTTAGCGCCTTGACAACAGTCTTCAAACTTCTTGGTCGATATTACCTTGGTCATGATGTCTGACCAGTTTTCATCCGTGTGCACCTTGTCAAGTTGTAGTAGCTTTTCTTCAAGGACATCTCGAATCCAATGGTATCGTATGTCGATATGCTTCGACCGAGAGTGATAGGTCGGATTCTTTGCCAAGTGGATAGCACTTTGATTGTCGCATAGCAAGATGTATTTCTTCTGCTCGACTCCCAACTCGAGTAGGAAATTCTTCATCCATAGCATCTCCTTGCAGGCCTCTGTAGCTGCAATATACTCTGCTTCTGTGGTGGACAAGGCGACACTCTTTTGCAGCTTGGATTGCCATGAAACTGCTCCCCCTGCAAAGGTAGTCAGGTAGCCCGACGTTGATTTCCTGGAGTCGTGGTCACCGGCCCAGTCTGCGTCTGTGTAGCCTCTTAGCTCTAGCTTTCCATTTCCAAAGCATAAGCATCTCTTGGTTGTACCTCGTAGGTATCTAAGAATCCATTTGACTGCTGCCCAGTGCTCCTTTCCTGGATTAGCTAGGAAACGACTTACAACTCCAACTGCGTAGGCGATGTCAGGCCTAGTGCACACCATTGCGTACATAAGACTGCCTACAGCTGATGCATATGGGGTGTTCTTCATCTCTTCCTTCTCCTTCTCACCTGTTGGACTCTGCTTTGAACTTAGCTTAAAGTGTCCAGCAAGTGGAGTACTTACCGGCTTGGCTTTGTGCATGTTGAATCTCTCCAGCACCTTCTCAATGTATTGATCTTGGGATAGCCATAGCAGTTTCTTCGGTCTATCACGAGTGATCTTCATCCCAAGAATTTGTCTTGCTGGCCCCAAATCTTTCATGGCAAACCACTTGCTCAAATCTTTCTTTAGAGCAGCTATCTTCTTATGATCATGACCTATGATCAACATATCATCGACATAGAGCAAGAGTATTAGGAAGTCACCGCCAGCGTACCTCTTCATGAAGACACAATGGTCATTCATGGTTTTCTTGAAGCCATGGCTCGCCATGAAGGTGTCGAACTTCTTGTACCACTGCCTTGGTGCTTGCTTTAGACCATAGAGACTCTTCTCTAGTCGACACACCAGATTCTCCTTGCCTGGGACCGCAAATCCTTCTGGTTGCTCCATGTAGATCTCCTCTTCAAGGTCGCCATGGAGAAAAGCTGTCTTGACATCGAGCTGCTCAATCTCCAAGTCTAGAGTAGCTGCTAGACCAAGCACAACTCGGATTGATGACATCTTCACCACTGGAGAGAATATCTCTTCAAAATCGACGCCTTTCTTTTGGTTGAACCCTTTCACAACCAGTCGGGCCTTGTATCGGGGCTTTGAGTTGCTCACCTCGGATTTGATTCGATACACCCACTTGTTCTTCAGGGCACGTCTCCCTTTAGGCAACTCCACTAGCTTGTAAGTGTGATTCTCGTGCAAGGATTGCATCTCCTCTTGCATGGCTCGTTTCCACTCCTCCTTGTGGATGTCGTTGATGGCCTCATTGTAATTCTGAGGCTCCCCCTGATCCGTGAGTGTCACATACTCCTCTTGGTTGTATCGCGTGGACGGTCTCTTATCTCTAGTGGATCGTCTTGGCTCGGGCATTGGAGGGGTGCTACTTTCTTCTTCTGGCTCCACCATCTCCTCTTGGTCATCATCTCCTGTACTAGCATCTTCATTCTCGTCTGCTTCTTCTGGATCATGTTGTCGTACAGGAGAAGAACTATCATCTTGGCTCCTACTAGCTCTTAACCTTGGCTTCTCCGATCTTTGGATGTCTTCGATCGTCTGATCCTCAAAGAACACGACGTCTCGGCTTCTGACAACCTTCTTATTGACTGGATCCCAAAGTCGATAGACAAACTCATCTCGTGGTGATCCAAGGTAGATGCATTCCTTTGTCTTAGCATCTAGCTTGGCCCGTTCGTCCTTGGGAATATGAACAAACGCTCTGCACCCAAACACCTTCAGGTGATTGTAGGAGACCTTCTTGCCTGACCATATATGCTCCGGGACATCTTCTTCCAGAGGAACTGATGGTGTGAGATTGATGACGTCAACTGCTGTCATCACAGCTTCTCCCCAAAACGACTTGGGTAGTTTGGCATGAGAGAGCATGCATCGAACTCTTTCTTCAATCGTTCGATTCATCCTCTCAGCGAGCCCGTTTAGCTGTGGTGTCTTAGGCGGTGTCTTCTCCAACCTGATCCCACGAGCTTTGCAGAAGGCTTCGAACGGACCTCGATACTCACCACCGTTGTCTGATCGCACACTCTTAAGCGTCATACCCGTCTCACGCTCTACTCGGGCAACGAACTCCTTGAATGCTTCAAGGACTTGGTCCTTGGATTTCAGCAGGTTTACCCAAACCTTCCTTGAGTGGTCATCTATGAAGGTGACAAAGTACGATGCACCACCAAGGGATTTTTCGGACATAGAGCATACATCGGTGTGCACTAGATCTAGGATATGCTTTCTTCTCCTAGGTTGTGATGATCTTTGAAAGGAAACTCTATGTTGTTTGCCAGCCAAACAATCAGCACATGGTTCGAGAATGTTACCTTGCAAGTTTGGGAGGAGTTGCTTACGAGCGAGGATTTGAAGACCCTTCTCGCTCATATGCCCAAGCCTTCTGTGCCATAGCTCCATGTCAGCTACTGATGTGTTCACTTCCCCGGTGTGAACCTTTGCTTGTGTGACATACAATGACCCCTCCTTTGTTCCTCGAGCCAAGACCAAGCTTCCTTTAGTGAGTTTCCATTTGCCATCTCCAAAGTGATTCGCGAGACCGGCATCATCCAACTTTCCAGTTGATATGAGATTAAGGAGCATATCAGGGACATGCCTTACCTCCTTAAGGATGAGCTTGCATCCGGTGTTCGATGTCAAGGTAACGTCTCCCTTACCGACAATCTTACTCCTACCTTGATTTCCCATCTGGACGTTACCAAATTCGCCACTTTGGTAGGATGAGAAGAAGCTCTCATGAGGGGTGACGTGGAAGGAAGCACCGGAGTCGACGATCCAAGAGCTATCATTAGAGGCGATGTTAAGGAAGTTTTCTTCCCCTATGAGGTAGACGTCCTCACCTTCGTCTGCCATGGCACTAGTGCTCTTCTCGCCTTGCTTCTTCGTCGGGTTGAACTGATCCGGTTTGACGTTGCCAACCCTTTGATCCCTTTTAAGGGTCCGGCAATCTGCTTTGATGTGGCCTGACTTGCCGCAATAGTAGCACGTAATCCTTGAGCGTGACTTGGATCGTCCTCGAGGTTGATCTCGGCCTCGGGTTCTGTTGCGCCCACGTGTCTCGTCTCTGCCTCGGTTGTGCACGACGTTCGCCTCCGATTGAGCATTCTGGCCTCGTTCCTTCCTCCTGGCTTCTTCGTTTAGAAGGCTATCACTGACGGTGTCCATGGTAAGCTTTCCATCTGGTGCGGAGTTACTTAGAGTAACCACCAAAGTGTCCCAACTCTCCGGAAGGGAACTTAGGAGTAAAAGGGCTTGCATTTCGTCTTCGACCTTCATCTCAGCCTTATTTAGCTGATTGACGAGCCCCTTGAAATTGTTCAAGTGCTCAATCATGCTTTGCCCATCCTTATACTCCATCTTTACCAACCGTCGCATTAAGAGGGCTTTGTTACGAGGCGTTTTCTTTTGAATTAGGGAATCAAGTTTTTCCCATAATTCAAAAGCATTCGTATAATCAACAACATGCTCAAATAAGGATTTATCGATGTACTTACGGATCATTGCGACCGTCTTCCTGTTTAGGAGATCCCACTCCTTGTTACTCTTTCCTTGCGGCTTGGTCTTGGTGATGATGGGCTCTTGCAAATCCTTGCAATACAAGTGGTCTTCCATCATCGTCCTCCAATGTGAGTAGTTGTCCGCCGTGAGCTTGAACATCTCACCATCGTGTGTAGCAATGACCTCCATCTTGAATCGGACGAGCTATCCTTGACGACGAGCGAACCTAGCTCTGATATCACTGTTGGGAAACCTCGGTTTTCCCCTCTTCGTCGGATTAAGATGGGAAATTGGACAACTAATTACAAACACTAATTTTTGTATTTATGTGGAAAGAGTTTTACAAGACTTAATATTTTTGTGGGCACACACTCACACTCTAACTCTCTCTTGATCTTCACTTGTGCTTTTCTCACTTGGATGCTCAAAATGGCACACACTACATGTATTTATAGGTGAGGGATGACATCCACCTCCTCATTAAAGCCTAATCTAGAATAATCCTAATCTAGAATTCTCTTTTGCTTTAAACTTTCTCCTAATTTCTAGAATGTCCCACAAAAATATCTTATCTACCATCCTAGATACATAATTCTAGATTACTCCTTAATCTACCCAAAAACTCTAGACTTCTCTTTTGGATTGGGCCTATCATCATGGGCTAATTTGATTAGTTTGCTCCAATTAAGGAGGGAACCCAACAATAAGCAATGAAGAAAATTAATGAAGAACTGATTTTCTATCCAATAAGCATTTTGAGCTTCATGTCTGTGGCTGAGAGAATCGCGCTCTTCCACGATGGTTGAATGTCATCAACTCCAAGTTATCCGGTAGCGTCACTAATTAACCTGCATTTGTTAAAATTGTAACCAGATAGCCTCAGCTCAATGTTGTCAGAAAATTCTATTGTGCTTTGTTAATCACTTTGATATCAGCTAAATGCAGGATTCTACTCAAACCAACTTGGAATCTATTGAATTAATTAATGACTACACATTTATTCGATCACCTTCCTAAAAAAGAAACTTAACTATATATATATATATATATATATATATATATAGCAGAATAAGGGATTACAACGTACTACGTACAGACGTACTTTAAGGCAAATGACATATCGACTGTCATGTAAATCATTCGTTTAAGTATCAAATGAGTTGGAAAAGGGAAACAACACAGTTTAAGAGCCTAGAACACGAAACTATATATGAAAGGTGTCTTCTTTCTAACATTAAAAACTAAAGAGCAAGTACTGGAACAAGATGCTTCTATCAATAGTGATCGACGAGCTTTCTCCGAATTTTACTCACTCAATATATAGATAACTCAACCTTCCTATGTGATACTATAATTATTGTAGGTGGATAATTTACCGTCATAAATAAGAATAATATTTCCGCCAGCCAGGTAAGCATATCTAATAAATATCTTTATTGGCCTATTAAATCCTGGTGGTTATCCATAGTTGGAAGATTCTATCCTATTTAAGAAGATAGAATTATTGATTGGGCTTCAAGGAAGAAACCCTAGCCCTCTCTCTCCACTATAAATACATGGTTTGGCCATGTAGAAGAGATATACAAGAGCTACCATAGAAGAACTACTCTAGAGGGGCTAATAATCGCTCGCCCTGACTCTAGAGGGGTTGATGATCGCTTGTCTCAGCCCTAGCCCTGCGCCTTTCTCTCTACAGTTTACCCTTGCGAATACTCTACTGACTTAGGCATCGGAGGTGGATTAGGGGGTCCCCGCCCCCTTTGTCCATTGTTTTGCAAGTTATTGAAGGTGGAGAGGCTTGGAGAAGAAGGTCATTGAAGAAGGAATTGAGACTTGTACACCGACATATTTCGTGTACTAACATTTGGCGCCATCCGTGGGGAACGAACATGTTTTCGACCTTCGTAAACCCTACGAGAACCGATCTGAGGAGGCTATGGATCGCTTGTCCACGAGCCCGGATCGAGACAACCCTGGGGCAATCGCGCCAGGCGAATCGCACGATTCGCTTTCCGCAGCCCCGGAGCCGCGACCGCGGGTTGACAACCCGCGACCGCGGATCGCCGCCCGCGACCGCGGATCGGAGGGCGATCGGCGAACTCCGAGTTCGCTCTTGGCAGACGCGGACCCGCGACCGCGGGTCACCCTCCCGCGACCGCGGATCGAAGCCCGAGCGGTTGGACTCCGAAAATCGCTCGGAGGAGCGAATCCCGATACGTGCAAACCCCGATATTCGCTCGGGAGATCGGACCACATCGCGATCCGTGCGAGGCGCCTTGCCCGGATCCGACTCTACCCGTGACTCAGTCCCCCTCGCAAGCGCGTCTGTTCGTCGCACAGACCTATGGGGACTCGCGTCAGGCAACGGGATTGATAGTCGTCGCCAAGTATGGTCCGATTCGGCTTTGTCTAGCCGGTCAAGGGATTTCGTGATGCGCATCGCTGAAGTCGAGGCAGATACGGGCCAAGAGATCCGCGGTAGGCCTGAAAGCGCGACCACGATCGTAGAGCCAAACCATGACCGCAAGTCACGAGGGCGCGAGCCTAAGCCCAATCGCGAAAACCTTAATTCGCGGTACGTGATGGGCCGAACAATTTACGCCAACCCAAGCGGCAGGGTTGAGGCATCATCCTCTACCAAGAGCGAGCAAGATGACGAGGTCGTCCATGTCCTGGCCGTTGCTCTAGGAGAGGAAGAGGTGATGCTATCGGAGTGCGAACAGGCTAGGTCTCGCTTGGACCAAGCCCTAGAAGAAATCGCAAGGCTGAAGCATGCTTTAGGGGAGGTTCGGGGCAAGCGCCCTATCGACGAACCTAGGGATACTTCGCGACTCGCCAGATTCGTCACAACGGCGAATGATCGGAGTAGCCCTAAACCCATCAATGCTAAAGGCCGAGGAAGGAAGAGGGGTCGCGAGCCATCCTCATCCAAGAGATCGCGGGCTGCGAGCCACCCTCAACCTGAGGATTCGATCTCGGAGGAATCAGCAGACCCCAGCGATCGCGGAAATTGCCGGGGCGGCAACCGCAACCGCGGTCTGACATCCCGCGACCGCGGTCCAAGCATCCGCGCCCGCGGTTCGAGCGAGCGGCGCGAGGGTTTTGACGAACCTGAAGACGAAGGTCATGGCTCTCCCAAAAACCCTAATTCGACTCATGATTGGGGCAGTAGGGATGAGCATGAGGGAGAAGACCGGGCTTTTACGCGCACTGAGAAGAGGTTACTCGAACTCTTAAAATCACAAAGAGGAACCTTACAATCAGTGCAGGAGCAGGCTGAATGCAAGTTGGCAATGGTGACATCGACACCATTCAACAAAGAAATCTTGCAAGCCAAGCCCCCGGCGAAGTTCTCTCCACCAACCTTTGATCTTTACGATGGACATTCGGACCCCATAAGCCACATAGCCTTGTTTTCATACAAGATGACGTTGTGGGTGTCCGAAGAGGCCGTTATGTGCAAGATGTTTCCAAGAAGCCTCACCCAGGGATCTCTCAAGTGGTTCCAAAGCTTGGAACCCGGATCAATACGATCATGGAGACAACTTGCCACTTTGTTCATCAAGAATTACGTCACTAATTGCCGAGATGCAGCGTCCCTTGACACGCTCTTTGATCTCGAGATGAATCAAGACGAGAGCTTGCGCAACTTCTCGAATCGTTTCATGGAATGCTACGTCGAGGTTGGGGGATGCGGTGAGAAAGTCGCACTGGCCGCTTTCAAAAGAGCTCTCCCGCTCGGAAGCAAGTTGAGGGAGGAGTTGATACTCTATCCTCCTTCCACCATAAATGGACTGCGAGAGTGCGTCTGTCGACATGTACGATTAGAAGAAGCTAATCGCGAGGCAGAAGGGAGGTTGCTTGCCTCGCCTCAGACCCCACCCAAGCGTGAGGGCCCCATGATGGAAGAACGCTCATCATGGGATCTAGGGAAGGCTCGAGGGCGAATCGAGGAAAGGCGACGGACCGAGCAACCACGCCCACAAGATCAAAACCGCGACCGCGGGTCGCCAGGCCGCGGCCGCGATTCCGGTCCAGAGCATATATCCCCCTCCCTGGGGCAAAATCGTGGGCGCGCCACTCGTTTTGCGAGCGCGGGATCGTGGCAGGGACAATTCGCTTTGAAAAGGGTAATCGTCCGGTCCGCATTAAAGAGGATAAATAACCGGTTCGCCTTGAAGAGGATAAAGCGTCGCCATAGCCTGAGCTGGCACGACCGCGGGTACCCGGGCCCTTACGCGCGGGGGTCCCGGGACTAGGATCCATGTAGGCCGGGGCACTCTTTTTCCCATGTGGTTTTGATGAGGCCCCTAGGTTTTTCTTTTTTCATTAGCTTAATTTTAGGATCATGTCATTCACGTTTATTTTTAATAAGAAACAGTTTTTGCATTAGAAGAGTCTTGCATAAAAAAATATAAGCGCAACGTTAGTTCATCACACTAACGGACTCCTCGTATGCTAGCTACGTAGGAGGAATCCCGCGATATTCGCTCGCGGTGGTACCCGTGATCGCTTGTCACGGAGGTTCCCGTGTATTCGCCACGGTGTTTGTTCCCGCGTCGCTCGCGCGGTGGTTCCCGTGTTTACGCTCACAGACCGCGATATTCGCTCGCGGAGCCCCCATGATATTCGCTCATGGGGGGGTGGGACCGTGATATTCGCTCACGGGGGTTCTCATGATACTCGCTCATGAACATGCAAACGTGCCCGTCTCCTAATCCATGCAAGTCACGCCAAGTCAATCCTAGAGTACCTACGTCTTAGTTACGGAACTAAGACGTAGGTGGGGCATTTGTAGGTGGGTACTTTATCGCCATAAATAAGGATAATATTTCCGCCAGCCAGGTAAGCATATCTAATAAATATCTTTATTGGCCTATTAAATCCTGGTAGTTATCTATAGTTGGAAGATTCTATCCTATTTAAGAAGATAGAATTATTGATTGGGCTCCAAGGAAAAAAACCTAGCCCTCTCTCTCCACTATAAATACATGGCTTGGCCATGTAGAAGAGATATACAAGAGCTACCATAGAAGAACTACCCTAGAGGGGCTGATAATCGCTCGCCCTGACTTTAGAGGGGCTGATGATCGCTTGTCTCAGCCCTAGCCCTGCGCCTTTCTCTCTACAGTTTACCCTTGCGAATACTCTACTGACTTAGGCATCGGAGGTGGATTAGGGGGTCCCCGCCCCCTTTGTCCATTGTTTTGCAGGTTATTGAAGGTGAAGAGGCTTGGAGAAGAAGGTCATTGAAGAAGGAATTGAGACTTGTACACCGACATATTTCGTGTACTAACAATTATAGAATTTAAAAGCTTCATTCTTGATTCCACTGCCAACAGCATAAACCCGGATTTCATAACAAGGTTTTGCTAGCTAGTACCTTCTTTACTCCAGAATCTAGACTAAACCTGACATCAATCTACAAGCATCATCATATTCGTAATCTTGCAACCACTTCCATAATAGATTTCAAGCAAAAATTGATAGATTCAGTGATCATGGAGGTTCAACTATCAGTCAAGATCAGATGGGCAAAAAAGCATCCAAATGTTAGTATGGCTAGTTAGTAGATAAGAATACACATAAATATTATATCAAACCCTCTAAACAGTAAATTAAATTAACCAATACAAGTTTATGATATCAAACTATTATTTTGAATAATTTATATTAAATTTCAAGTGATTTTTTTGTTAAATAAAAATTTATGCTTTCAAGGCACGGGGACTAATATGTACTATTTTTCATGTATATTCAAAGTTCATGAAGCAAAACAAGAACAAATTTCATGTACATAAGAAATACATGTAACATTAGTTCATAATTAAGATATTATTAAAAACAATATATGTATATATATGTTCTTTGAATCATTTCATGATACAGACTACACAAAAAAAACATATTTCACTATGCATTTGTTCTCCATACAAGTTAAGTCAGGGCACCACATACCCTTGTTTGTAGATGGCTAACAAAGCTCTATATATATCCTAATTTGTTTAAAGCAGAATCAAACTCACAATGTATGGAGATAAAGGATTGAGTCGATTGACTATATAAGATGAAACCTTGCTCTGCTCTAGAGTGTTATACTCATGGGCTTCAGGGTTGTATGATTCCACCATGTAGGATCGATGTGTTAGAATACAGACCCCGATCCTTGGGGAATCAAAGAACTGGACAGCAGAAGCTAGCAAACGGGAAACAAGTAGCAAACAGGTTACATCAATCTTTAGCAGGGATCAATCTATCACGAAACGAAAACAACACACACAAAGGAAAAGATATTTAGAGAGGAAACTCAAAACAACCAACTAGTCACTTTAGTAAAATTTCTACCTTCCTTATAAGGATTTTGAATCACACACTCCTATTATTAATAATCATAAACTTCATCAGGCAAGCAAGGATACCAACGTACCTAGACTCTTTCTAGTACTCTCCTAACTTCCTAGCCCTAAGAACATATTATTAACTCAAGTACAACAAAATCCAACTATACCTGTGAAACATGACCTCTCACCAAGCTTCAAGTGGTTCTTGGTCATTCCGCAATATCAACAAGTACGTCTGTTGTCATTGTTCCCTCAGACCCTTCAGATCGTCAAGCCCTTCTCCAGTAATAGCAAATCGTCATGCTAACACCGTTTCCTCAGACTTCACAGACCATCTAGTCCTTCACTAGCTACAACAACTACGTCTGCTGCAACCGATCCCTGACACTGTGCTGATTGTTGATCCTCTGACCAACGATGGTGAAGCTCTCTTCTTAGAACTCCAATGGCCTGTTAAAAAGCTTCCAAAACTCGTTAAGGACGCTACCTTTCTTCTCTTCAATGAAGTCTCCTTTTCTCTCTAGTAGAAACACTCCAAAGGGTTCTTTTCGAACAACTAGTCCTTCACCTGCTACAATAACTACATCTGCTGCAACCGATTCTTGAGACTGTGCTCATTGTTGATCCTCTGACCATCGATGGTGAAGCTCTCTTCTTAGAACTCCAATGGCCGGTTAAGAAGCTTCCAAAACTCCTTAAGGACGCCGCCTTTTTTTTCTCTTTAATGAAGTCTCATTTTCTCTCTAGTAGAAGCAGTTCCTTTCGAACAAGTAAAAACCCTAAACTCTATTCCTATTTATAGTAGACGAATAGGTTTGATTGATACAGTATTATTTTCTTGCCATAAAATAATATCTTTCAACCTCACAATCATCCATAAACGGATTCACACAATAAAATCTTCAACAAGATCTTCTATCATATCTTCTTGACTCCTTGGGCTCCAAGTAATGACCAAATCCATAAAATATGCTTCCCATAATTATTATCACCCTTTGAAAGATAATAACAACTTCTTCCAACTGTATATACCATCCTTAATTCAAGGAAACTCACCCTTTCATAAATAGACCTCTTGTGCGTGACTAGATGGCACGTTGATCCCTCTAGGACCAATCTCTCTTTTTGCTCTTGTTCTCTAGTTCTCATGTTCCCTTTGCACCTGTTTTCTCCTGAAACAGTTGGGCAAAACTCAAATCATTAAACCTTATAGCGTTTATCATCATCAAAACGTACACATGGGACTGATCTCGAGAGATCACTTGATTGTTGGACTGATCCCGAGGCAACATCAGTCCAACACACCACACCCCACTCAAGAGGCCTCATTGAGATCTCATAATGATGCCTCACTGTCAGTAGATCGCCGTTTTTCTTGGAGTACATGAAATGCTGAATATCCTCCAAACGAAACGAGTAACAATTGGCCCAACATGAGGACCCGCTTCCGTCTTGGGAGCTTCCCAATGCCCACACAGAGCTGTGACCGCCCCAAGCAACAAACACCGCCCCACGAAGTTGAAAATAGAAGCCCCTTTTTCTAAAAAAATTATTATTTTTATATTTGATACTAAACCAACTTATACATATTAACTTTTACTTAAATTATATATTATCATGTTCCCAATAACTTAGCTTTTATCTCTCATAACTAAGCAATTGCTTTTTTTCATGTTATTTTAATTAATCTAATTACATTCTTTGTTATCAATTTATGTAAATGATATTTTTTTTAATGTTGATAAGATATTCTATTTTCTTTGATATATTAGTTATCTTTTTAATCTCTTTATGTAAGAAGTAATTTAAAAAATTTTTAAATTTAAGAAAATTTAAAAATAGAAGCCCTTCATTATAATCAAATTAATATTTCTATCTTTAATATTAAATAAATGTATATTTACTATCTTTTACTTAACTTATCTATTATCATTTTCATAATAACTTAGCTTATCTTTCATAATAAAATAATTGTTGATATATATAGTATTTATTTCAATATATACAATCATTAGAATCATGTTGGACTCATTTTGTATTTCTAAAGTTTAATATTTTAAATTAAATAACAATTCATAGTAATAATATCTCATACTAATAAATTGTAGTATTAAAATAAAAAGAAGATCAAACCAAAATAATTGATTCAAACATCTCATTTTATATTATATTGACTTATAATGCCTCAAAATTGTGATAATAGGGACAATGATATATTAGATATTAACCATTAGAGACAAATTTTGAAGGATGAAAAAGTAAGTAAACTTTTATTTAATAAGTTATTCTATAATTAGAATATGTTTTATAATCTCATACGTACGGTACTACAAATCTGAAAAATAATCTTTTTCTTCTAGAAAAAATTGCATTTTCATATGCTAAAATTTTCATTATATGTTTTCACTTATTAATATTTTAATTCTTAATAAAAATAATTTCAAAATGTGACCCATAAGTCATTGTCATGTATGGTACGACGGGTACCTGATATTACCGTACAAGATTGTTTTTTTTTTTTTATTGCGGAGCTACTAGCTCGAACAAGCCAAAATTAGGCCACCTTTTAGTTACAAGGATAGCCTAAATCATCACGACGGATGATCTTTAAAAAATCAAACAGCGAGGGATGTTGACTCAACAAGAACCTCGACTGAGTTACAGACAAATGCGAATATGGAAAGGACGAAGATTGAAATGGAATGGCTGCATTGAGACTTTGAAGATCGACTTGTCTTCTTGCCAGGAAATCAGCAGCAGCATTAGACTCCCTGAAACAATGATAAAAAACAACAGAAGGGATAACCGAAATAAGATTTCTAATGTCCTCAATAATATAGTGAAGTTCCCAGGGAACTTTCCAAAGGTGTTTTAAGGAATTAATGACAATAAGATTATCTCCTTCAATTATCAATTTCTGGATTTGAGAGTAGTCAATGCTCTTTAAAGAATGTAATAAGGCAGACGCTTCTGCTTGTACTATTGTCATAGAAGGTAGTTGTTGGCAGCCAACAGATCGAATGAAACCATTATGGTCCCTTAAAATAAACCCAGCATGAGTTGTTCCAGTTTTAAGTCTAGATGCATCAAAATTTAGTTTATACCATTGAGGAGGAGGTTTTTTCCAAGCTGTGTGATTTTTCCTTTTAGGCCTATTCGGTTGTATTTTCTTGGAGATATTACAACCTTCCCAAGCTAAGGCACCTGAGAAAGCCAGATCAGATGGCAGTCTTTTGGGGTTAATTCTTCCCAGGTCAAAAATCTTTGCATTCCTATGCGCCCAAACAAACCACCATAGGAACGCCAAAGGTGTGGTATTTAGATTATTTGTAAGCGTTTCTTGTAAATTTTGGTGGAAGGTGTACGTCGTAGTTAACTTGAAGGAGTAATTTAGTAATTTCTGCAGTCGATAGATCATTGCTTTAGTAAATGGACATTGGAAGAATAAATGATTTAAGCTTTCATCTTGTAGTTCGCAGAGGGAACATAGATTTGGGACGGAGTTGTAAAATCGATTGATTCTATCTGTCGTAGGAAGGCAGTCAGCACATGACTTCCATAAGAAATTTTTAATTTTAGGCGGAAATTTCGATTTCCAAATCCAATCAAAATTATTAGTACCACGGTCAGTTGGGGCTGACAAGAGCGAAGCTACAGAATGAACTGAAAAGCAACCATCCGTTGCAGGCAACCAGATGATTCTGTCCGGAGAATCAGTAAACGGTATTCTAATATCAGTAATGATATTGACTATATGTTGCGGTAGAAATTGAGCGAGATGTATAGTGTCCCAGGTCCTATCTGGAAGGATAAAATCAGAAACCCGAAGGTTGGGATCCATAGAATCTAAAAACGGTGATAAATCAACATTAGGAAGCCATGGGTCATTCCAGAATTTTATGGTTCTTCCATTTCCTACTAGCCACCTAAGGCCTTTGGAGAAGATAATTCTGATATTGATTAACCTCCCAAACTGCCAAGAACAATTTGATTTGTGGTAGTCAAACAACGAGTCAATGCTTAAATACTTTTCAGTAATGACTTTTACCCAGACATTTTGTGGTTGTGTAACAATCTTCCAAAGAAGTTTCATTTGTAATGAAATATTGATATTTTTCGTTGATCGAAGGCCAAGGCCTCCGTTTTCTTTAGGAGAACAAATACGCTCCCAACTAATAAGCGGGTGATGATTCGGTTGAAATTTGTTCCAAAAGAAAGACTTACAAACAGAGTCGACTTGTTTAAGGACACCCTGAGGTAACATAAAACTTTGCATAAGGTAGTTCACTTTACTTAAGAGACAGGACTGGATAAGAACTACCCGTCCTGCCTGTGATATGGAGTTAGCTTTCCATTGGGAAAGTTGTTTTTTAAGATTAGAAACTACATCCGAGAACATTGAAATTTGTACTCTTCCTTTTAAAATTGGGATTCCAAGATATTTTTCCATTGAAGAAGTGATCTGAATATTGAGAATGCTTGCTAAGGCAAGAGTCATAGGATGAGTAATGTTAGCAGATGTTTGGAGTGAGCTTTTGTGATAGTTGATTGATAAACCAAAGACCTGAGTAAATTTATGTAGAATATTCTTAATGAATTCCATATTTGTGACATTTGCATTTGCGAAAATTATTGTGTCATCTGCAAAGCTTAGGAACGGTAAGATAGAACCGTTTTTAGTTAATTGGATTCCAACGTGATTTGTGGTGTTAGCTGACTCTTGTTGTCGAGTTCTTGATAAGTATTCCATACATAAAACATAGATAAATGGTAACATAGGGTCACCTTGTCGGATTCCACACGAAGGAATAAACTCCGAACCGGGTTCATTATTAATTAAAACTGAGGAGGACGAAGATGTGATACAAGTCATAACCAGATCAATCCATTTTAGATGGAATCCAAATTTGGTCAATACTAGGCGTATAAAATCCCAGCTTATCTTGTCATAAGCTTTCTCTAGATCTAGTTTAATGGCCATCCAGCCGAGGCGACCTTTCTTCCTTTTATGGAAAGAGTGGAAGATTTCATGGGTAATTAGAACGTTGTCCTGAATGAGGCGGCCTTTAACAAAGGCACTTTGTAATGGATGAATAATCGAAGGAAGAATATGTTGAATTCTATTTGACAATACCTTAGTAATTGCCTTATAAATGGTATTACATAAGCTAATAGGCCTATAATGATTTATTGAGCTTGGTGTATCAATCTTGGGAATTAATGTGATAAAAGTTTTATTCGCAGCAATAAGCATTGATCCGGAATGGAAAAAAGCTACTACAGCACGAACAACCGATGCACCAACAGTTGGCCAATAATTTTGAAAAAATTTTGCAGTGAAGCCATCAGGGCCCGGGGTTTTAATAAGAGTTAAATCGAAAATAGCTGCTTTAATTTCAGATGTGGTTGGTTGCTTTGAGATCGCTATGTTATCTATGTTAGAGACCATTGAAGGAATAATATTCAAATCTTGAGGATAGATAACTGAATTTGAATTTGATTGGAACCTGGTGGCTAGTTCCGAAGTAATGTTGGCTGAGATGGATTTGTGGTCAAAAATGACCAATCCATCATGTGTTTGGAAAGAAGTAATGTTTTGTTTAAACCTACGGATTTTTGAGATGGTTTGGAAATATTTTGTGTTTTTATCAACATTCTGTAAATGGGTAGTTTTGGCACGTTGTGCCCAAAATTTGTGGTGGAAATCCATTAAGGCGTTATATTTGTTAAGATGTTGTTGTAGTTTTGTAAGAATGGAAGTGTTACAAGGATCACGTAAAAGGTCATGTTGTAGGTTTTGTAATTGTTTTTCAGATACTCTTAATTGTTCGAAATTATTATTTATATAGCGTTTAGCCCAATCTTTAGAATATTTTTTAAGTAATTATATTTTCATTGTAACTTTAAACATGTATGATCCTGTAAGTTTATATTGCCAAACTTTGTTGACAAGTTTAGCATAAGATGGTTTATCTATCCAAGCGTTTTCAAATCTAAAGGGATATTTTCGAAATTTGGTTTTGTTTCCTAAATCGAATGAAATCAAACAATGATCAGACGTTGTAAACGGATGGTGGTGAACTTTGAACGTAGGAAAAGATGTCATTAAGTCATGGTGGATAAGGACACGATCCAAGCGTTCAAACGTATTCTCCGTCGAAGTAGAGCTCTTTCTCCATGTAAAAGGAAACCCGGTAAATTTCGTATTTACCGTATTCGTCTTGTTATGAAAATTTAGAAGTCGGTTGAACTTGCTAGAAGATGGGGCAACACCTCCCAGTTTATCTGAGCAACAATCTATTTCGTTAAGGTCCCCAATTAAGAGGAACGGTAATTGAAAACTGTTTATCGTATTCTTAAGATCAATCCAAAAGGCGGGTTTATTTTCTTCCCTAGAGGGGGCGTAGACAAATATCAAAATATAGGGGTGGAACGGGGTATCTACTTTCAAAATAATTGTATTTGATGTTTGTGAAAACAATTTACAAGATCGAGTAAATTCCGTATGATAGATAAATAGAGCAATTCCCCCTTTGGAGCCATTCGAAGGGGAAGAAATACATTGATGGAATCCAATTTTCTTAATTATATCATCCGAAGGATGAACATCAGTTTTTGTCTCTGCTAAACAAAGAAATTGCAATTTATGTAATTTTCGTAGAAAGGCGATTTCGTCCCAGAAATTGACCCTCCTAATACCCCTCACGTTCCAATATGCACAAGTCATAATAAAATTTTTATTTGAGAACTGTCATACAAAGTGGTAGAACCAAACTTAAAATACCAATAATTATAGTGTTCTTTCAAAGACCATAGCCACCGAGTGAGAGCCTTGGCCAAAGAGTTGTATAACCGATCTGTGAGATACTCTCTTATTATTCAAAGCAAAGATCATATATAATAATATATATTAACATGGAAAAGGTTATATTTGTTAGAATTTTAAGGATATGAGAAAGAAAATATTTTTTAATCATCTCTATTAGCCAAATCATCAATATCTATCTATTACTATATACTAAAGAGGAAGCAAATTCTGTCACCATATTGCGGCACATCACCCCCCTTATTTAGAAATTTATCTTATTAAATCTTGATTTTATCATAGTCTTATAAATACTTGATTAAGATATTAGTTCTATCTTAGAATTTGAGTTTTTTAATTAATAATTCTATCCAAATATATAAATCTCTAACTTATCATTATACACATTTAATTAATACAAAGTTCTATTATAAACCTTTTATTTAAAAAAATGTTTTTTTCGTCATAAACTATAAATCACAATCTTAATATTTTACCCATTTAATTAAATATCATA
This sequence comes from Polygonum aviculare, assembly GCA_934048045.1. Classification (NCBI taxonomy): domain Eukaryota; kingdom Viridiplantae; phylum Streptophyta; class Magnoliopsida; order Caryophyllales; family Polygonaceae; genus Polygonum; species Polygonum aviculare. The sequence continues at coordinate 13,494,927 of OW204030.1, read as the reverse complement.
TTAACTTTAAAGTAATTTCCATAATTTTATTATGGTCTTTTTTAAGTCATCAATGGTAGCAAAGTCTACCATTATATTTAAGACAAATATTCATTCTACTAAAATAATATATTAAATAATTTTTTACTATCGTATCATATAAAATATCAATAAAAAAATTAGATGTCATATTTACCATATATATATATATATATATATATCGCTAATATTCCATAGCACTTATGCTTTAGAAAAAAAGATAGATTTCTTAATTAAGATAATAAATCGCTAACATTTTCATTACATATTTATATACTTATTGTTTAATTATTTTTTCAAAAAAAATAACATATATACGACATAATTTGATTTTCTATATAAATTATTAAATATTATCTATATCTTCAGTATTATAATATATTTTTATTTAAACTTATTGATTTTATTATTTAAGTTAGTTTACTTAATTTTAAATGCCAAAAGATTTGTATCAATTGTTAACAAAATGTGATAATGCATCTTATATTATGTCATTCTTCCTCAACTATTTAAATATATATATTTATGTATGCATAAAACATAACTATATAAATAAAATATATTTATATACATGATGATATACAAGAATTATGTTATTTTATATTCCAAAAAATAAGCGTCACTTTAAAACAAAGTATACATATGATAATATTTGTAATTGTTATAGTAAATTCATACACAAAGCAATAAATAAATAAATAACACCATTGTATAAGGTACTGGTCATATGCTAATATACTATCAAAGCCGACCGTTTTCGAGCCACCACGTTAATTCTGGCCCCGCTTCATTTTAATTTTTTTTTCAACTCATATAGATAATTATAGCTATATATCTTTTATTTTTCTTAATTACTAATTCTCAATTTTATCTTTAGAGACATATTGTCTACCTTTAATTATATTTTCCATACTTTTCTATCATAAACCTTGTAACAAAGATTTTGTCAAAAAGATATACCTAACATATGTTAGAAAATAGATACGAACTTAGAATAAAGTTGTTAACAAAATCATTCAATAGCTAAATTATACAAGTAAAACGTTGTTACCAACTAGATAGAGTTAACTATTTTATTGATCTCAAATTCACAATTATCCTACGTGATGATTAATTCAACAAACACTTATTTTATAAAAAAAAAACAATTAACCAATATGTATCTATACTATAAATTAAAGCCGAGGAATTTCGAACCTCCGCAGTCCGCATTAATTCTGGCCCCACTTTATTAACAATTTTTTATGTTTTATTTTTTTTAATTATCTAATTTCTAAATTTATCTTTTTTCTTACCTATCTAATATCTATCTTTGAAGGTATACTATTTATCTTTAAAATTTTCTTAATTATCTAATTTTATATTTTATATTTTTTCTTACTCACCTGATATCTATCTCTAAAACAATATTATCTATCTTTAAAATTTTCTTCTATAAAAGAGACATATTACTTGACATATATTTTCAATTACCATTAATTAATCTAATTATGTAAAAAGTACTACAAGAAATTCGAATTTAAAAAATAATTTTTAAATGGAAGCTCGTTTTTTATAAATAAATTATTATTTTGTATCTTTGATTCTAAATCAATTTATATTTATTAATTTTTACTTAAATTATATATTATCGTGGTCCTAACAACCTAACTTTTATCTCTCATAGTTAAACAAGACTTCGATGGTTTGGACATGTTCAGAGACGGGCACCGGACGCGATAGTGAGGAGGTGTGAGCACGTGGAGTTTGGGGATTGCCGGAGGGGTAGAGGTCGCCCGAAGAAGCGTTGGATGGACACCATTAAACAAGATATCAGCTTGCTAGGGATTACATTGGATTTGGCTCAGTGTAGAGAGAGTTGGAGGGAGAGGATCAGAGTGGTGGATAGCTAGTAGTCGGATTGGCAGAGCAGACTTTCTGAACTGAAGGTTAAAGCTTTGGCGTTAGTTAGCTAGTTTGTTTATTTTTAAGCGTTCCTTTATGTTGAGTTTCATTTCTAGTTTTAGTTTCTCTTTAGGGTCTCTCTTTGTTGGTTGTAGTTTTTTGGTTGGTTTGGAGCGTTTGACTTGGGTCTTTTCGGGCGTATTCCATCTAGGTCAGGAATACCCCCATCCTGACCCCGCAGATCCTGCAACTGCGGGATTACCTGTGTAAATGTTGTTGTTGTAGTTAAACAATAAAAAAATTCATTTATTTTAATTAGTATAATATTCTTTGTTATCAGTTTATGTAAAATCTATTATTTGAGTATCGAAAAAGATAGAATATCTTTTTCGATATAATAGTTATACTTTTAATCTATTTATGTAAGAAGTAATTTAAAAATTTTGAATTTAAAATAATTTTATCATAGAAGCCCTTTTTATAATTAAATTAATATTCTTATCTTTAATACTATATCAAATTTATTTACTATATTTCACTTGAGTTATATATTATCATTTTCATAATAACTTAGCTTATTTCTTTCATAATAAAATAGTTTTTGATTAATATATTTTATTTATTTAAATATATAAAGTCATTCGAACCATGTTGGCGCATTTCATATTTCTAAATTTTGATATTATATTTTAATATTTTTAAGTCGATAATAATTCATAGTAATTATATCTCATATCAATAAATTATAGTATTAAAATAAAAAATAAGATCGCACTAAAATAATCAATTAAAACATCTCATTTTATATTATATTGACTTATAATGTCTAAAAATTGTGATGATAGGGACAATGATATATATTAACCATTAGAGACAAATTTTGAAGGATGAGAAATTGTAGTTATAATAAAAATAATTTTGAAATTTGAAGCGTGAGTCATTATCGTGCATGACACGACGGGTAGACCTAGTTTAAATTTATAATCTTAAGAATCTTGATAAGCATAGAGGTTTTGCGAGTATAAAGTCAAATATTAAAAAAAATATCTATTATGTTTTAATTGTTTTAATAATATTGGGATTCTAGACATTTTGATAGTTATCCACAACTCTATTAAAAAATCTAAGTTTGTGCCAATGATACTAGTCTATATATATGGTGTACATCATTGCCTAAACGAAGGGATCATCGTTCCATGTCCAAGTGGGAAAGAGAATAGACTGGCGCCCCCTTTTTGTGATAAAATAGTAAAATACCTAAAATACCTATTCAAACTGAATCTTCCTTCCATCAGGATTCGGGTCCACAAAAACTCGAAATTGTGCTGAAGAAACCCGAGTTGCACAAGACAAATTGTATATTAGTTGCCACAGACAGCACAACAAGGTCAAAAAGTTGGAAGAAAGGGTTTTTGTTTGGCAGCTGAGACCAATTGGGTTGGACACGATGAAGTTCTTCAAGGAATACAGAGAGTACATGCGAGAGCAACACGAGAGGAATCTCCCTGTTCTGGGATTCAAAACCTTCAAGAAGATGCTTAAGCATTGTCGTTGTGGCCATGAAAACACTTCCAATTCCGCCGATGAGTGCCCAGGTTCTCTATCCCATCTGCTCACGGGTTTCTGTCGGTTTGTTGAAATTGCTCGTTTTGCGATTCTGTTTTGGGTATTGAAATTGCTCAATTGTAGTTTCAAACCCTAGATCATGAATTTGTTTTACCGAGTTTCAAACCCTATTCTGTTTTGACCCGGGAATTCTTGTATCAGTAGTCCTTAGATTCTGTGTTTTCATTCTTGTATCAGTAGTCCTTAGATTCTGTGTATTGAAATTGCTCATATCATATGCATGCATGTTACTTCTCATCGATCAGGAAAGGGTGAAGATTTAGAGGAAAAAAGGAAGATGTTATTACTGTACATGCTTATCATGCCACCTGAATTTCTCACTGTTCATCCTATTTTTTCTGGTATTTGCTGGTGGATTAAGCTTTAGATATTGTTGTGTTGGTATGTTTTTATTTCTTGCTGACCTTACATGATATGATCAATGTATGACCAAAATGATAAACGTGCAGTATGTGATGAAAGGTTCTTCCCTTCCCTTTCAAATGAAATGTTGGCTGTGGTTGGCTCCTTTAATGACCGTGTACAAGAACTGGTTAACATACATTTGGCTAAAGGTCTTCGGAAGTTCATTTGGCCTATCAATGATAAGAAAAAGAAGAATCCAGTTAAGTTGATTCAGGAGTGCCATGACCTGGTTAAGTATGCAATCATCAACGCCATAGCAATGAGGAAAATTCTGAAGAAGTATGACAAGGTATATTTGTCATGCTGTATGTTTAGGCACTATAATAAAACAAGTTATTTTTGGATTTGCATGATCTGAATGTTCTTCTATTCGGTTCTTATGGATTACAGATTCACTACTCTAACCACGGTCTGACTTTCAAATCGGAGGCCCAACGTATGCACATTGAAATCCTTCAATCTCCATGGCTTTGTGAGCTTATGGCTTGTTACATCAACCTGAGGGAAGAAAACATAAAAGCTAGGAGTGGAACAGTGCTTTCTGAAGTTTGCTCCTTCACATTTTCTGACGATAAGCCACTTCTTATCTGTGAAATATTCGATTCTCTCAAAGTTCATGTTGACCTGAAGTGTGCTATCTGCTTGGTAAGCTCTTAACTTGGCATCATGGTGCTTAATATTTCTGTTTCTCAGCTACAGCCTGCATGTTTGTTAACTGTATAACAGCAGCCAACCTGAATGCATCTATTTGAAAATATTCTTCAGATGCCAATATAGATTATTTATGTAATCAAAGATTCTAAACTACACCCGTCAGCAACAAATTTAGTTGAGCTATAGTCAGTAGTTTTTATTTTATAATACTAGTGTAAGAATATGAAGCTGACAATTTGTTCTCCCTGGTCTTAGGTATATTCCCTCTGAGAATAGGATAATAAGCAACATGCTGTTTTGCTGATCCTGCCTTCATTAAAATAAGGGATCTTCAGAAAGACCCATTTCCCTAAACTGCAATAGTTGAAAGAGTATTTGTCTGAAGAACATGTGCAATTAATATATGTTGCATGGATAAATGTAGATATTTGGAATGATTGTCAAGTTTTGATTTAGACAGGTCCTCTTCACAATCGTTCTCGACGTCGTTGAGGAGGAGACTGCTGAGGACTGCACAGACAAAGAATCAAACTTGATTATAAAGAACAAACCAAAAAAAAAAAGAGTTCTTTTTTCACTTGGACTGAGTTTCTTTAGCTGTTTAACTCTACTCTATTGGAAATTTGGAATACTGATTTCAGCATATTCAAGGAATATTCTTAGATCCTACATTTTAATATCATCTCACACCAATAATGTGAAGCTGAAATCAATACTTTTCATGGGGGAAAGGATGGTTGTAGTAATATGTATTTGACCTGCTTTGAAAAGTAGCTATCTTACTTAAATCTTATATCCCGTGTTGTATGGCTTTGCTGGGCTGAGATACCAGGGAATATTCTTAAATTCCCTCTACATGTTTGACCACCTCCCTGTGTAGATCTTTAGCTGAAATGAAAGCCTTCCAGAGAGGAAAAAGGAGAGATTCGGTACTCAAAATTCCATGTCCTGAAATAAAAATGGATCCTGTTATGCTGATTTCCTGATCTCCTTTGCATCATGTTTCAAATTGCTTTTGCCGACGCTGTTCAGAATTACAGCAGAGGCTATTCCCTGACTGTTATGATGTTGCATTATGATTTTAACTCGTATCTGTTGATTTCCGATTCAGAGTACGGTTTATGATGCGGTTGCTCTAACCTGTGGGCATATCTTCTGCTACATATGTGCTTGTTCAGCGGCATCTGTGAATATTGTGGATGGACTCAAGATAGCGGCTCCTGAGGAGAAGTGCCCCATATGTCGTGAGGTAGTATATTCATCATCTCAATGTACAAATTTTATGTCTGCAATCGCTTTGTACTCTCGATTCGAGGATTGCCTCCTATGAACTAATATTACAGCTCTTGAGTGGATAGAAAAACTTTCTGTTACCTATTATGACGATTGACCCTTCCATTTTTGTAGTTAAGTGGAACTTGCACAAATGTAGCTCTTACTCTAAGCCATCAATATTTACTTGATTCTTCTGTTGCCCTATTTACAACTTTTCTGCAATGCCTTTGACAAACTTGCTACAGCTATGGTTATCATTTCACAATGGGTGCATACAACAAAGCTATATTGTGTTTTACTGAAACCCTCAGTAAGAAACAAGTAATTAAGATGTTCCTTTATAGCCAACTATTTGATGGGTGTATTATCTGATGTACAGAAATGTGTTGAATATGTTACCTTAAACAGCATCCCTTTTATGCCTTCTATATCATATCATGAATTTAATTATGCTGTGACTATGATAATGCAACTTTAATCCGTTTCCCGAATAACATTTTTCCTATTAATGACACAGGGTGCTGTCTATAGTGGTGCTATGCGTCTGGCAGAAGTCAACACTTTAGTGAGCAGAAGGTATCCGAGAGGCATTTTTGTATATAGTCTTAAGCCTAAATAAGTTGTTGTATTAAGCTTTTGGTCTTTTTTCCCTCGTATTATATGCTTTATCTGATTCTGCATTTGATCTTTACCTGAAGGTGCCCCGACTACTGGAAGGAGCGTTTTCTATCAGAACGACAAGACAGGTTTCAACTGGCCAAGGAACATTGGGACTCGCAGGTTCGGTCATTCTTGGGCATGTGATCCGACTCCGCAAACCTGGGTTTTCAAGAAGCTTGGAATCACATTCATAACCTGATAAATAATCCTGATTGCTGATTATGTTCATTGTTTTCTTTAATTGGTAAATTACTAGTAGAATGAAGGGGATACCAAGCTTATTATTCTTGTACTGTAAAGTATGTGCAATTGTTTGAAATGCAAGTGTCACTGTACAAAAGAAATTGATGCTTGTGTCATTGGTATACAGGAATAATGCTGTGGTATGATTGTGGGATTAACACATAAAGGACAACGGTGTGGGTGTGAATCAATTGAATTTGTCGTCTGTCTGTTTGTTTGTAAACTTTATGAGATTTCATTATCAGCTGAGTTTGTACGAAAAAAAAAAGGTTATACTTGTTCAGTTGGCCAACATTAAAAAATCCTATCCTCTTAGTTTTTATATTTTTCACGAAGTTTCAAAACACCAACATGGCCTGCATTAGGTTAAATTCGGTGACAAATTAAGGACAAAAAGTGATTAATCCATCCAAAACGAAAGCAAAAGTTCAACTCATTCTTAATGGGTGTATGTGCTTGCGCTGGCTGGAAGTCAATGGCTGGATTATACTGTAAAGTATTTAATTCAAGTACATAAAACCATCAAACTTGACAAAGTCAGATTCATTTGCCAGCTAAACATCACACTAGTTGTTGAGCTGGCTAATTAATCCCGTTTTCATTTTCACCCTACTCAATTTCCGACGTCATCAGTCCATTTCATTTAAATAGCTAGGTAAATGTTCCATGCTATCGTACTAAGATCTCATTGATTCGGTTTATGGTCAGTGCTATCGTACTAAGATCTCATTGATTCAGTTTGATATTATCTAAAACAATTTATACCCTCAAAAGACGTCATTTGACCAGTTCAACTAATTAAATCCACCACTAGTTTAACCCACGTAGCATTTACGAACAATTGTAATAAATTTGTTACACACATTGGTACAAGAATATTAAATCTACAAAATACAATTATTTGAACAAAGATTTTATTTAAAATAATTTATAAAATATTATAAAGATGTGTATGAATATGATTTAAATTCTAAACTATCAAAATAAATATATAAGACTTCAATTAATCAAGTTTATTAGTTGGTCAAAAGTGAGGTTCCTCTATAAATCACTTGCATCCTTACTTGTTCGATTCTTGCATTTTTACTCTGCTTAATTCCGCTGTCAAGGACGTCGTCCCTAAAGGCGTCCTTAATTGTACTAACTTATAACGATCCAACACAACGGCCACTTGTTGCGCGGCTTTTGACCTACAAGGTCACGCAACGTGCATGCACGCACAAGCAGGACGGGTGCGAGGAGCCTGCATGTTCCCTTGTTTCTCGCCTTTTGCTATGTTGTTTTTGGAATGACATTTCTACCCTTACATCCATCTCTTTTTTGCGCAAACAATACTGTGTAAGCTGTTTGCGCGTAAATGCAAATGAAATACAAGTGGATATATATGCATCGTTATTAATTAAACTAGTTTAACTCTCGTACCATGTATAGATAAATGTAATAATTGTGTTAGGCGCATTGATAAGACAAATATTATATCGACAAAGTTCACTTATTTGACCAAAGATTTAATTAAAATAATTTATAAAAGATTATAAAGATATTTATGTAGATGAGTTAAAGTCTAAACTACTAAAATAAATATATAAGATATCAATCAATAAATTTTATTAGATAATTTTTACAAGCCTTAATTTAAACAATAATGTTGAATTAATATAGATATATATTCTAAGATAGAAAATCCTATAAGTATAGATATAGCCTAGATTATTTGTTTAAAAAAACCGAATTATATTTCAAAATATATTAGATTTGCTAAAAATAATTTCAGGATTATATATCGGAAATTACTTTCTGATTGTTATCATTATTTTTTGTTAACATAGAAAGATCATGTTTTATTAAATTAGATAGAAAATAATATATATAATATAGATATATAGATATTGTCTAGATTTTTTATTTTAAAAAAATCCAAATTACATTTAAAATTTATAAAAATTCGAATTATATTTCAAAAATATATTATATTTGTTAAAAAATAATATAAGAATTATATTTAAGAGATAAATTTTAATTTTATTTTGATTTTTATTTGAGTGAAAATATCATATTTTATTAACTATTAATATTTATCAAAAAATTGTAGAAGGGCTCAATGAATAATAGACGAGTACAAAATTGGGTCATTTATAGGTTTATCCCTGCAGGGTTATTCAAAATTTAAGTGCACCGGAATAGTTCACTCTCCAATCTCGAAGATGGAGATGTGGTCGGCCTCGGCTGATAATGTGAACAACAACAGGGCCTTGACGAACATCCGATTCTCCGGCCTCAGTCGGCCCCAGCTTTCCCAGCCCGTCCTCGAAGCTCTCGCCCATGGCGGCTTCCACTATTGTACCCCCGTCCAAGCCGCCACCATTCCTTTGTTCTGCGATCACAAGGACGTCTCCGTCGACGCCACCACCGGCTCCGGTAAAACCCTAGCTTTCCTCGTCCCCCTCGTCGAGATCATCCGCCGTTCCTCGTCCTCGTCGTCCCCCACACCCCACCAAGTTCGCTCCTTTCCTCTCTCTTCTACTCGTTTCGTGTCTGTTTTGCCTTTCTACTACTATACATATCAATCTTCTTATGTAAATACTAAATAGGTTGTCGGCCTAGTAATCTCCCCTACCAGAGAGTTATCTTCCCAAATCTACAAGGTTGCTCAACCTATTGTTTCCACCACGTTACCTAATGTTAAACCTATGCTCTTGGTTGGCGGATCGGATGTGAGAAGAGACATTGATCACATTCGGGAGAATGGTGCAAATTTGTTGTTTGGTACTCCGGGGAGGCTGTATGATGTCATGGAACGCATGGATATGCTGAATTTTAAAGAGACATTCGAGGTGAATTTCTTCTTAGGTAATTGTATGGTATGTAACTAGGAGGAGTTTACAGCAATCTTGTTTTTGAGCGACCGAGCAGGTTCTGATTTTGGATGAGGCTGACAGGCTCTTGGAGATGGGATTTGAGAAACAGTTGAGTGCAATCTTATCTCGCTTGCCAAAACAACGCAGAACCGGTCTCTTCTCGGCTACACAGACAGAGGCCGATCAAGATTTCTCTAAGGCTGGATTGAGGAACCCAGTCCGGGTTCAAGTTCATGCTCAAACAACAAATTCATCTTTTTCTGATTCGACGACTTCCTCAAAGACACCTTCTGGCCTTCGTCTTGAGGTACTGCTCTCTTACATCATGCGTGCAATAAGATGGAGGTATGTATGTATTAAACTTGACTCCCTTCAAAACTTAGTTTGTTGTTTCTCTTTGCAGTATTTGGAATGTGGAGCAGATAAGAAATCATCACAGTTGGTTGATCTTATGGTTAAAAACAGATCCAAAAAGATTATCATGTGAGATTTTGATGGATAAACTAAACACTAAATACTTGTGTATATATAGACTGCTGGCTAAGCTGATAGTATCTTCATTTGCATTCTGCAGCTATTTTATGACCTGTGCTTCTGTTGATTATTGGGGAGTTGTTCTTCCATGTCTTTCTATGCTAAAAGGATTTTCACTTTTATCCTTGCATGGGAAAATGAAGCAGGTAATTCATTCAGGTTCTTTTTTGTGTTTGTTGTAAACTGGACAAGTCTCGTTAGTCAAGAGCTCGCATACATATCATGATGATCCCTTATAATGATATTTTGTTTATTAAGACTGTTAGGGATAAAGCCTTAGCTACCTTTACATCGCTTGCAAGTGGTGCTCTTCTTTGTACTGATGTTGCTGCGCGTGGACTGGACATACCTGGGGTAGATTGTATCATCCAAGTAAGGCTGCTATGCATGATTTCTGTTCTTTTTCTCAATTTGCACTGCTTTGTCCCCACCTGTAACTTAATCTTTTTTGTTAGGTTTTTTAGGGGAGGCTTGTTAAATTTTTACATGGCTTGAATATGGTAGAATAGAGCAAATGACAGATTGAAGCTTGAATAAAACGATACCAAATATCAACCTTGAATAAACCTTGAATAATCTTTATATATTATATCACTTGCTTGTTTTTTTTTTTCCTTTTGCAGTTTGATCCACCACAAGATCCAAATGTGTTTGTACATAGAGTTGGAAGAACAGCTCGCATGGGAAGACAAGGGAGTGGAATTGTATTCCTCTTGCCAAAGGTCATAGAAATGTTTTATTGCTCTTGAAATGACTGTCCATTGAGCCAAGTTTTTACTTTTGTTACTAATTATATGCTCTCTGAATATATATGTGTGTATAGGAGGATGCTTACATTAATTTTTTGCAAAGAAGGGGGGTTCATCTTCAAGAAAGGAGCTGCTCAGATGATGTTGTTGATATTGTTCCACAGGTGAGCATTACTTGCACAAAACAATTGAGGGGTTCATCATCTTTGTTTCATTATTAGATTGATTAAAAAGCTTAAAACAACCTATAACCTAATTTCTGAGAAAATATACGATTTTTTGGGGCCTTAGATCAGACGTGCTGCAATGAAGGATCGTGATGTTATGGAGAAAGGAGTGAAGGCCTTTGTGTCATTCATCCGTGCATACGAGGAGCACCTTTGTGACAGAATTTTGAGGTGGGATTTTGCAGTCTATTATGTGGTTGCAAAATTTATGTTTACTTTGACTTGGGTACTTTGGGAAATATATTTCGAATGAGCCTGGCTAATATCTCGTAGGTTGGAAGAACTGGAGGGTGGGAAATTAGCAATAGGATATGGTTTATTGAAACGTCCACCAATGAGAAATAAGAAACTTTCGTTCGAAGGTTTCTCACCTGTTTCCGATGTAAACTTGGAGGATATTAAGTACAAGTAAGAAACTTTCAATCAATCTGTTTTTATACTTTGTGCTGGTTTATGAATGATATCGTTCAGTGAGCATTCTGTGGGTCATTCTATACATATGCAGAGATAGATTTCGTGAGAAGCAAAGGAAGAAGAAATTGGCAGCAAAGAAAGAAGAGCAGAAGCAAAAGGCAGCTGTGCAAAAGCCCAACAAGGCAAAGGATAACCCTTGCAATGTGGTCATAAGAAAGAAAACTGCAAAGCAGAGACGAGCAGCTCAGTCCAAAGAGGACGATGAGGAGTTGGCTCGGGAATACCGACTTCTAAAGAAGTTGAAGAAGGGCTCCATCGACGACGATGAATTTGATAAATTGACTGGCGCCCGAAAGTAGGAATGGATGGAGTATTACGTATCATTTATTAGACATTAGACATTAGAGTGTTCAATCCTTCTCATCACAAGTATACCTGTTAGATATTAGAGTCCTCATTCGGACGTATTATTAGGACGGGATTTTGTTTTTTGGGATACATGCAATCGAGATTTAACTGTAAATATAGACAGTGAAATATATCGGCGGTTGATATATGGAAATTGAAGTCAAGGAAAACCAATAGAGCATAGGAAGGGAACATAGTCTCTGGTTTCAGGTGAGTGTGCATGTATAAAAGCCAACAACAGATCTTACTCACTTGTATATTTGCACTATTATATACAGTAATATTGACACTACTGACACTGCAAACATTTTCTCAAATTAAACAAGACGAGCAATCACTTTACATGTGTAGCAGCACAGATGCAAATAACAGGAGTTACAAGAACAACCCATCAAAGCCAATACAATTATATGATCAGAAATCACCAATCACTTGTTTTTCTTCAAATTCTTCATACTTATGAACATCTTATCCGATCCGAACATAGAAAATCCCCAAAGTTTCAAGTGAGAAACTGTATAAAACTGTATGTATAAATATATATGTCCACTGATAAGTAAAGGCTGTATAAAACTGTATAAAATTGTACTCCGTATTATTGGAATTTCAATTTGAGATCTTGTATTTACATAAAGGGTTTTTGGAAAATGTATTATCATATTAAATTTTGTTAAATTTTCTATTGGGCCAAGTTGGGATTGAAGAAAAAGATTATTTTTAAGAATTTTATTAACTTATTGAGTATTAAATTAGTCATGGGTAGAGTTGTCAAAACTTAACCTGACCAAACAACAAACCCGGCCTAATGAATGAGAATTTTAGTTTAGATACAGGAACGAGAATCAATAGGTTAAGGAAAAAATTAATTCCAGTTAGGTTGAAAGGCCAATTAGATAGGTTGAACTTGTTTATCATACATTTAGAATAAATAAACTATATAGAAATTTTGTTTGACACCCTCGAGTTTTTGGCTTTTTCGAGTGGTGTCATGAAAAAAATTTATTCCGTATGGTACCTCTAAGGTTTTGGAAAGGTTCGGGTCGTGCCCTACTTGGGGCCTTGGGGGTTTTTCTTTAAAATTTCATTAGTTTATTTACGTGTTTATAAATAATTATCTATTTACTTAAGATGGGAAGAAAAGGAAAACGATGATATTTATTTAGAAAGGTTGGCTTGTATTATTTCTTGATTCTTTTCTTTAACAATTCATTAATTTTATAACTATTAATAAAATGAAAATTTTTCAACCATGATGTCTAAACATAAAATGCATAAAAAATCTACAATAACTTGATTGCCCAATTTTAATATCAAATAAGCACTTGCAATTTTAAAAACTAAACGATACAAATTGAACAGAAAAGAATATCATGTACCATTTAATTATTTTTTAAACAAATGTTGATTAAGGATTTGTATTTATATCTCAAACATAAAGTTTACTGAAATTACTGAACAAAATTTCAAAAGTATTATTTAAGTAGGTGTTTATTTATTTATATATATTCAAGGATATGAGAATATTAATTCTCTATAAATTCATTATCCCCCTTAAGGTTGAATTATATATATATATATATATATATATATTGTGTCATTTAGTCCCAAATAATCTTTCTTATTCTTTTCTTGATTTTAAGTAATTAATAAACCAAATATAAAAATTAACGAATTTGTTTTACGAAAAATCCAAGACCGTGCATATTACAAACTTTTCTAAAACCTTAGATGTACAACTCGGGAATAAATTTTTTTCCAGGGTACCACTCGGAAGAGCAAAAAACTTGGAGTTACCAAATTTCCCTAAACTTTATTTTAAATAATATAATACATCTTTTAGATGACATCAGATATTTCATTTTTGTAAAAAAAGATATTTTAGATGGCAATTGTGTAAACACACAAGGAAGTAGGAGCTTTTCATTTTCGTTAGTCTTGGGCTCCAAGTCATCAGGGCCGGTTCTGATGTTTTATATACCCTTGGGCGAGTTACAATAAAAGGACCCCTTTCTATATAATTCTTTGACATTTTTATTAAAATTTGTAATAATTTTGTATAATTTTTTTCTTGTTATCGTATCAAGATACAAAGACTCTGCCTAAATTTAACTTACATACGTAAAATTGAGTGTTATTATATAGCTTAATTTGTATGAATAAAAGAAATAAGATTGTTTAAATGCACAAACCCTATATTTCAAATCTAATAAAAAGTAACCAATATATAAAAATCTATAATTAAGATTCATTTATAATAGTTATAGTAATGCACGAATACACTAATCGATTAATAATCAAGAAAAATAAATTAAATAAAAAATATAAAATAGGGTCCTTATTTGAAAAAAAAAACTTACAACAACGGAATTTGAACCCAAGACCTCTTCAATAAAAATAAGAACACTATTCCACTATACCAACTTGCAATTAATGATGTTTTAAACACTCTTTTATATATAATATCTTTTAAAAATTTTGGACCCCTAAAAATCATGGGCCCTAGGCCTGTGCTCACTCTGCCCCACCCTCTAGGCCGGGCCTGCAAGTCATCTTTGTACGGGCGCCTTTTTTCACATTTATGGAAAAACTAGTTTACCTCTCTCGTCTGAAAAACAAAATGGGGTTTTTCTCTGAAGAAGCGACGATGGAAGAAAGGAAGATGACGATGGAAGAAACAACAATGAAAGAAGTCGTGAAGTTGAGCAAGTAGGGTTGTTCAATTGTTCGTGAAGGCTCTGTGCAATTCTTTTACAAAAGTACTAAAGTATAATTGAGTAAAATTTTGCTCAATAAAATGTTATCGTTAGTAAATTAGTTGAATCATACAGCGTTATTACTAGTAAGTAATATAGTTGTTGAAATTTTTTATGAAGATAACTTGCAAGAAAGGGGGAAAAAATAAAAAGTATTAGATTGTACAAATAAAAATGAGTAACTTTGATCAAAATAAGTACATACTATTACTAGTTTATTTAGATAGAGTTTAATTAAATATAGTTCATTTCGAACTTAGAGGAAAAGTGGAGGGCGCATCTTGGGGATAATAGATTCATGGGTGTAAAACATATTAGGGTGAATTAACACTTGGACTCATTGACTAAAAAAATATATTAGATGTAGTGTTGATAAATTACAATGCTAGAGTTGATAACTTGGACTCATTTTCCAATCATAAGTAGAACATCAGTTGGTGTATATATTAGTTACAGTACCTAGAATATATGTCATGGTTATCAATCATTCTTTATTGTGGTATTTCCTTTTTACCCAGCTTACAAATGCCATATATAAAACTAGCGATCCGGATCGAGTGCTAGCTCTGCTTGGTATGTATTTGATGCCAAGAACTACAAGGAGGTATGTATATTATCCTTCACTGGTTGATATTAAATAAGAGTGACTTAATCTTCGGATCAGTTTTTCGGGCTAGGTCTTCACTGCTTAAACAAGGTATATAAGTATTGTTTTCCCTCTCACCATGTAGGTCATAGGTGCATCTAATGAGCAGCTTGAGGTGTTTAATGAAATCTGGGTTTGTGCTTTGCTGAAATCTATCTATTATGGGGAACCAGATGGTACTAATGAGGACAACTCCCTCATATTGCGACAGCTGGTATGCCCTGGTATTAGTGCAGAGCGTGACTATAAAGTAATTGTTGCTATCAAAGAAGGCTCGAGAAGAGGGGAGTTTCCTTCTTGTGGATAATCTTGGTACTACCCTTACAATTCACCTAAAATTTACTATTTTAGCTAAATGTGAAGTGGAAATAATTGCGTCCTAACAAATACTCCCTCCGTCCCAAATTGTTTGTTCGTAAAGTACAATCGGCACGGTAATTAACACAAAGTTGAAAAGTTGAATAATTAGGGTATAAAAAGTTAAAAAAGTGATAAAGTTGATGGGAAAGGTGCATAATTGGGGGTAATATATAAGATTGAATGAGGGTAATTTTATAATTTTATAGAAAAAAGTGATAAAGGTGATGGAAAAGTTGGATAATGAGGGTAATATATGAGGTTGAATAAGGGTAATATAGTAAAAAAAGTGTGATATAAATGGAAAGTTGTAGAAGATGGACAAACTTTTTGGTACAATCAAAATGGAAAGATGGACAAACATTATGGGACGGAGGGAGTAATATTTTTGCCTTGATTAGAAGAAAATTTACCTCATGTTGGAAGTTGATGAAGAAAGTTCCGCCGCAAAAAAGAAGGCCAAGTTGTTGTGTTTTTGATAGAAGAGCTACTAGCTCATACAAGCAAAATTAGGCTATCAGACTATTACAAGGCCAGCCTAAATCATCACAACGGATGATCTTAAAAAAATGAAACAACAGAAGTTGTTGACTCAACAACCCTTTAAGCTGAATTACAGCTATAGAAGGGAAAAGATTTACAGTAGAGGAAAAACTATAAATAACATTATTAAAACTAGAAGGATTGACTAGTCTCTTAGCTAGAAAATCGGCCGCTTGATTGCACTCCCTAAAATAGTATAAAAAAACACAACATTAGGAAGATGCAAAACAAGGTGTCTGATGTCGTTTATAATAGAAAGGATTTTCCAAGGGATTTTCCAAAGACGTTTCACAGAATTGATAACAATTAAGTTTTCACCTTTAATAATTATTTTAGAAAAAGAGTTAAGATCTATGTTTTGAAGAGCCACAAGTAGTGAAGAGGCTTCAGACTGAACAACAGACAAGTCTGAAAGTTCTGATCTTCCACATTTTAAAATATGAACAAATTCATTACGGAGGATAATACCAGCAAAAGAGGATCCATTTCCATGTTTTGAGGCATCAAAATTGAGTTTAACATAATGTGGTAGTGGATTTTCCCAAATTCCATTGGCATTTCTTTGCGATCGCTTTTTAGATTTAGAATTTACTGGTTTATTTGCACTATCCACTCAAGGGATTGAGAGAAGGCAAGTTCCGTAGGAAGTCTAGACGGGTTAATTCTAGAAGGGTTAAAGCCCAAATAAACCACCAAAGGAAACAGAGAGGGTTGTTATATTGGTTATGTTTCAATGTAGTCTGAATGTTCGAAATGAACACACCCGTAGTGGTAAGAGTAAATGAATAATTTAAAAGTTTTTCCATACGAGCAATCATTAAACGTGTGAACGGGCATTCAAAGAAGAGATGATTTAGATTTTCGTCTAGTTGGTCACATAGTGAGCAACAAATTGGGACACAGTTAACAAAATGATTAAGTCTATCAGTAGTCGGAAGGCAATACGCACAAGACTTCCAAAGAAAATTCTGAACTTTAGGTGGTAGGTTAGTTTTCCAAATCCATGAGATGTTGTCATTAGGATGAGTTTAAAGAAGAGAGGAGTGTTGAAGCTGTTTGAACCGAGAAATTCCCATCAGAAGTTGGGAACCAGATAAGGCGATCAACAACAATCGTAATAGGAATTCTTAAGTGTGAAATGATATCCACGACATGAGAAGGTAGAATTAGATTTAAAGATTGCAGATCCCATGAATGGTAGGTAAAATAAAAGTCGAAACACGCATATTAATATCAATATTATCAAAGAAGGAAATTAACTCAATGTTTGGAACCCGGGAATCAGACCAAAATTTTATATTATTTTCGTCACCAATAAGCCAACGAATACCCTTGGAGAACTGGTCACGAATATTTAAGAGTCGGCCAAATTGCCAAGAACAGTTACTTTTGTGGTAGTGGAAAATAGACTGATTATGAAGATATTTTTCAAAAACAATCCGAACCCAAATATTATCAGGTTGAGATACTAGTTTCCAGAGGAGCTTCATTTGTAAAGCAAGGTTAATATTTTGAGCCGATCTAAGACCAAGACCACCTTCAGATTTCGGTTTATAGAGTTTTTCCCAACTAAGAAGAGGATGGTGATTGGTATTGAATTTGTTCCAAAAGAATGATTTTGTGACCTTATCTATTTGGTTTAAAACACCTTGAGGAAGTAGAAAACTTTGCATAAGATAGTTAACTTTAATCAGCAAACAGGACTGAATATGGACCACATGTCCTGCCTGAGAAATGGAATTTGCCTTCCATTGCAAAAGCTAATTTTGCAAATTAGGGCTCGCTACACTTGTAGCATAAAAGTACATTTTTTGTAAAAAGCATACTTGTTTTACCTCGATATGTGTGCGTTCTAGTTATTTTTTACGGATTTCAAGGTAAAAAAGTGTACTTTTTATAAAAAAAAAAGTACTTTTATGGTAGAAGAATAGCAAGGCTTTAATTATCGTATTGGAAAACATGTTGTTTTGAACTCTGCCTTTTAAAATAGGAATTCCCAAACATTTTTCCATTGAGGATGTGACCTCAATATTAAGGATACTTGCAAGGGAAAGTGAGGTCTCACTCGAGATGTTAGCGGAAGCTTGGAAGGAGCTTTTATAGTAATTAATAGATAGGCCAAAAACAAGGGTGAAGTTGTCAAGAAATTGCCTAATGAATTCGGTATTAGCAACCGAGGCATGTGCAAAAATAATGGTATCATCAGCAAAGCTGAGGAAAGGAATAACAGTTCCATTTTTGACAAGTTGGATACCAATATGTTTTGAGGTAGAGATTGCATCATTCTGAAGAGTTCTAGAAAGAAATTCCATTGCAAGAACAAAAATAAAGGGTGTTATAGGATCCCCTTGACGGATACCATATTGGGGTGAGAATTCAGATCCAGGTTCATTGTTAACCAAGACTGAAGAAAAAGACGTAGTGATACAAGTCATTACAAGATGAATCAAATTTGCATCAAAACCAAACTTGGTCAGTATTAATCGGATAAAGTTCCATTTAAGTTTATCATATGCTTTTTCAAGGTCTAGTTTTCTCGCCATCCAACCAAGGCGACCTTTTTTCTTTTTATGGAAAGAGTGAAAAATTTCATGTGCTATCAGAATATTATCTTGGATAAGCCTTCCTTTAACGAACGCACTTTGAAGTGGGTTTAATGTGGGTAATATATGGGTAATGCGATTTGACAACAATTTTGTGATGATTTTATAGATGGTGATACATAAGCTAATCGGACGGTAATGGTTAATTGACTACGGAGTATCAGTTTTGGGGATTAAAGCAATAAATGTTTTATTCATAGATCGGAGCATAACACCTGAATAAAAAAAAGCATTCACTGCCAGGATTAGAGAAGAACCAACAGTGGGCAAAAACTGTTGAAAGAATTCTGCAGTAAAGCCATCCGGACCAGGCGTTTTATTTAGAGGGAGATCAAAAACCGAGTTTTTGATTTCCGAAGGCGTAGGTGATTTAGCAAGTTGTATCTTATCTATATTTGTGACTAACGAAGGAAACATTTCAAGGTCACCTGGGCGTTGCACACAAGCAGAATTGATTTGGAATCGTGTTGTTAATTCTTCAGTGATATGTTGTGAGATGGAGTCATGATCTTTAACAATTAACCTATCCTTTAGTTTGTAAAGAAAAAAATATTTTGTTCAAAGTATCTTATTTTAGAGATAGTTTGACAGTATTTTGTATTTTTATCAACATTTTGTAAATGTGTAACTTTTGAACGTTGCTGCCAGAACCTATGATGAAAATCAATAAGGGCATTATATTTGTTCAAATGTTGTTGTAGTCTGGTGAGAATTTGTGTGTTAGAAGGGTCTCCAATGCATGATTCATCCATTACTCGATCTTCTTGATTTCCCTTTTCTGGTTGATTTGATATACTGTAACTCCGAATACTCTTCTTTGGTTTGAAATTACTCTTTCTTGTGCTTCACATTTCCTCTTTAGCATGACAATGCCATTGAGGTATTCATTTAACTTGTGAAGCTTTTAGTGTCCGGAACTACTTTGTTTTTGGCTCGTTTGTTTAAAGAAAATGTGTTTTAATATCAGTATAAAATTTTAATTGAAACAAAGTAGTATATTTCGATAGCTTGCGTAATATTCTGAAGATGAAGTAATACATTTCTATTAGTTTTGAACTTTTGCGTAATAATTTTTGAATTGAAACAAAGTAATATATTTCTATAGTTTTGCATGTATACAAAAGCCAGCTACAGATCTTCAACCAAAAAAAAAATAGTCAACAACAGATTTGACCCACTTGTATAGTTGCACTAATATATTGACAATACATTACTGACACTACAAACCTTTTCTGAAATTAAACAAAACGAGCAATCACTTTACATATGCAACACATGTGCAATATCAGGCATCACAGAACAACCCAGGAAAGCCAATACAATATGTGATCATATATCGCCAATCACTACTTGTTATTCTTCAAACTCTTCGTACATATGAACATCTTAATCCGGACCAAACATAGAAAAAATCCCCAAAACTTCAAATGATAAACTGTATATATAACTGTATATATATATATATATATATATATATATATATATATATATATGTCCATTGAAAAGTAACAGATTACACATCAAAATCATTAGGATTATGATTGTTTGTGTGTGTTGAGAGGTTCTTCACCTTCCATCATCTGAGGCAAAGGACACTGCAAATCCAGATGGCCTAGTAGGTATACTCGTTTGGGTATCACTCCCCACGAATGAGGACGACGACGCTGCGGAATGGTCCATGTTGGTGAAGCTCCCTTGAGCCTGCCACTTCTTAAGAGCCTGAGGCAAGCTCATGCCAAAATCGATCCCGTCGGTGTCTTCGGACTACTCAGCCGACGGCTTACACATCTCAGTGAGGGATGAGAGAACGTTCACTGCATGCCCCATCTCGGGTCTCTGGTGGGGATCCCTTGCACAGCAATGGCTTGCAAGTTCAGCAACCTTTTCAATGCTCGATCTCGTCTCCTCGCTCACTTCACAGAGTGGATCGATCGACTTTAGGAACGCTTCCTTGTCAATCTAGGCTCTCCGGAACCATGTTACCAAATGCATGCTCTCTTCGGGTTGGGTCTCATCCAAGGCTTTCCGTCCAGTCATCAGCTCCATTAGTATGACACCAAAGCTGAACACATCCACCTTGGTAGTTATTCGTCTCATCACTGAATGTTCAAAAACACAAATAAATCATTATATATGGAAGATCATACACATAATGAGGACGTAATAGGTTAGGTGTTCTTTCTTTAGACCAACCAAGATTTGATATCATTACCAGCATATTCGGGAGCGAGGTAGCCAAAAGTGCCAGCAAGCTTTGTTTCGATTGAGTGTTTCCCTCCGTCTGGTGCGAGACGTACGAGTCCAAAGTCAGCAACTTTTGCGCGCATATCGTCCCCAAGAAGAATGTTAGATGGCTTAGGGTCCCTGTGAATGAAACTCTTGTGAGCCAGATTATGCAAATATTCCACGCCTCTGGCCACATCTAGAGCAATCGTGAGTCGTTGTTTCTACTCAAGGGGTTTCAATCCATCCTCCTTCCAATCGAAGAGATGCTGGCTGAGCGGTCCTTGTGGCATGTACTCGTAAACAAGAATTTTCTCATACCCATCTAGACAATATCCCAAAAGACCAAGCAAGTGCCTATGTCTAACCTTAGTCAGAACTGCAATCTCAGATGTGAATTCATTTAAACCCTTATCCCCAAGGACTCCGGAATTCATTCTCTTAACAGCAATAGTCGTCCCGTCATGCAGCTCGCCTTTATAAACGACTCCAAAACCACCCTTCCCAAGCACATTGCTTTCATTGAAATCATTTGTGACCTGCCTCAAAACTTGAATAGATATCAGCAAGTTATTCCCCTCAATCACATGGACATCACTAGACCCAGTATTGCTTGACCGGTTATGCCCTTCGCTAGGTGCCCCGCCATTTCCAGAAGTGGCAAGTGTAATCTTCACTGCATCTCCAGACTCGGAATGACTCGGGTGGACCACCACTCCATTCTGCCTTTGTAATCCTTCAGAAGAACCCTTCCTTTTCCTCCTTGAAATCAAACAAAACAGAGATAACCCAACAACAAGAGCAACACCTACACCACCAACAACAATACCCACAATTCTTCCAGTATTCGATTTGCTACCACTAGTCCCCGAACCACCTGAACTGGAAGATCCGGGTGAGGTAGATGGCGGAGCATCCTTGCCAATATTCACATTCCCGGCGGTGATTGCATTAGTGTGAGTAAAATCCGGGATCTTCCCATACAACTGGTTGTAAGAAACATCCAACGTCTTCAACTTTGGCATTTTCGTGAGCTCATCAGGTATGGTGCCGGTGATGTTATTATGCGCAAGGTTCAGCGTCTCAACAGACGTAAGCTGAGCAATCTTAGGAGAAATAGTACCAGTCAGACCCTTGCCCGACAAATTAACAACACTAACATTCTCACCAGAGCAAGAGATCCCCATCCAATCGCTACCACAAGGATCGTTCCCTTTCCAGCTCTGCGCAAGCACAAGCGGATACTCAAACGGCCCCATGAACGAAATCAAAGTATCCACTCGACCATCACACGACACACCAGGGGCCGTCAAGCAAAAGCTGTTCCTCCCAACAATCATATCTACTGCTACCGAACTCGGAAACTTCGGGGTGGAGCCTTGGAGGGCATTGTTGGTCAAATTAACAATCTGAAGGGATGGTAGAGTGGTCAACGAATCCGGGACAGGGCCCGTGAGCAAATTGTCTCTCAAATTGAAATACTTGAGACTAGTAAGCTTGGAGAGATCCGGGATAGGACCCGTAAAAGCATTCATATTCAACCAAACCTGCTCAAGCTCAGTCATGTTTTGCAACACAGCAATCGACCCACCAAGTGACCGAGTCCCGTTCACAAAAGTCTGCCCATTTAGCCACAGGCTCTGGAGCGTAAGCCCCGAGAACCCCGAGGGCAGGCCGCCCTCGAGACGATTCTCCGACAAGTGCAAATGAGCCAAGCTCGGGAAGGTATTAGGGCCGATAAACTCGGGGATGGGCCCGATCAAGTTGACGCTATTTGCGGAGAAATTCTGGAGAGAGGAAAGCACTTCTTGCTTGCCTGTTTTGTTTGTGCTTTCCTCCCATCATCATCAGGTATGTGAAGAGGGCAATGTGTGGTATGGATACACTGTCCTTTATTATGGTGTCTAAGCTACTTGATAGGAACATCTCGCCTGCGTTGTGTTCAGTTGTTAGTTTTGTAGGATGTGATGTTGACATATGTGTATGGGTGTAAGAATGAAAGGTGAGATTGGGTGTTTAGTAGGATGTCGATACCTTGGAATTGCTTGACTTTCATGGTTGTCAGTAGGACTGGGTGCATGGACTGTGCCCGTGAGTGCTTAGAAATCATGACATTTGATAGGGGACCCCATAGAACGCACTTCATCGTCGCTCCGCTGCAAGTTTTTTCGTTACTATTTTTGTTTGCAGGAGATTCTGTTTGTTATATATGTGTGTACCGTTTCTCTTGGTAAAACAATGATGTTCGTACCTTTCATTGTCGAGTATGCACTCAATGTATGTGGAATCTTGTACCTTGGTTGGCAGCCCTAGCTTCTTAACACTCCCCATGACATCTGTTTTTTGTTGATAGATTGCAAACATGTAAGTTTCAATGTAGTGGTTCATGAAATATTTGATTTTATGGAAGTCGTGGTTGTAGTTTGCTCACCGATCAATTTTTGGTGCTGAAGGAAGTTGATGTCTTCCAACCGTGTGACCTCATAAGGGTATCGTTTGAAACCCACGTCACTTCCCTGAATTTTTATCATTTCAGAATTAGGTTGTAGCAGGATAACGTGTTTGCTGTTGTTGCTAAGCCTTAGGGTTTGGTTGTTAGGAACTGTTGTGAATTTTCTTATGCGATACATACATCCTTCTTGTAATGTCGCTGCTAGTGAATATGTCAAATCCCTTGAGGCTGTGCACTGTAGGACATTGCCCTAGTAATGAAAAAGATTATTGTGCTTGTTAGGATAGGAAGGTTCAATTACTATGGCTGATTTACTCTGTATTGCAATTGATCAGGGGATACCTTGTTGTCAGAGAGGAGGTATTCGGTGCTAATGTAATTGCCGAGTACCGTCATCGCATCCCACTTGAGCGCCACCATGACCTCAATCTCACATTCTATTCCTGGATACAGCTGGTCCAACGCCTTCCTTTCGACTGGGTTTTGAGTTGTGTTGTTGAGTGCCTGTAAGAAGAAGAAGAGATTTCAATGTGTTTGAAGTGAGAATGAGACGTTTATTGGTTATGAGTGTTGTTGTTTTTACGATTGTCGAGTTTGGGTTGGCCATGGTTGTGGTGTTCAATTGTGGGGAGTGTGTGCTGCGTAGTCATTGTCCAATTTGGCCTTATATAAAGTGGAGAGGAAAGGTGCACGGTAGCTGTAGGGTTGTGATTTGGTGCTGGCTGCTGTAATCATTGCATTTATAGAGTTTAATTCAGAGGGTATTGTAATTATTGGTTTCAGGTGAAAGGTCATAGTTATGTATGATGTTTTAGGCACGTTTAGGGTGATAGACCTGAAATGATCTTGTTTAATTACCAGTCTTTTGGTTTCTTTTTGTCATTTTCCATTGTGTATTGGATCATTTGGATGGGTGTTTTCTTTAATGAGGAAGTTAGTTGCTCCAATTTTAGGCTTTGCTCATTAATCGCGAAAGCTGAAAGATGTGGTATGAGAAAATGTGATTAAAACATATGTGATCTTTTATATTTTTATCAGCAATGTTTTGGTTCCCCATTAAGCAAGTACCAGGTCGCAAAGATATGCGTTTTGGTTGTACACAACTTGAAAAGTACGATTCCAACGTGATTCTTTTCAGTTGATATTTACCATGCCTCTTGTTTATGTGCAGATATTTCTAAGTGTCATTTCTCTGTTCATCCCCGTAGACATCATACCTCTAGGTACTATTTTCGCCCGCATGTACGTCTTGTAAGGCATCGTGATATTAAGTCCAGCAATGTGCTACTCTTTGATGATGATGTGGCCAAGATTGGTGATTTTGATTTGTCTAATCAAGCGCCTGATATGGCAGCACGTCTTCATTCGACTCGTGGTCTTGGAGCTTTTGGTTATCATGCACCAGAGTAGGTCTTTCACAATTGCCTTTTTTACCATTTCTGCTGGCTTTGCATTATATGGACTATCCAAGTAGTTTCCTCATTTACATGAAAACTCAAGGTGGTCTTTAGGTCTACAAAAACAGGATCTGTTTCCATATGCATATCTAGGAAATAAAGAAGGTGCACACTTAAAACGCAAAACACGTCAATTAATCAGAGATCATGGCTTCCAATTCAGCAGTGGATGTCGTGTGCAATTTTGGTGAACAGATGTTCAAGAAAATTGTCCCAATTCAGTCATTATAAATACATTCTAAAACGTAGAGAGTTACTCTGTGCACGCAATGTATAGTTTCAAAACGTGGGTACTTTTTTTTCGATCGTTTATTTGTTTGGTGAAGTTTATGTGTGAACGCATTGTACATTGACTGAAGACAATACAAGAAGCCGGACTGTGTGTTTTCCTTTTATGCACTGCACTATGATTGGGTTGTTTTGTGCTGCTCTGCAATGATGCTGTCGACATGATCAAATTGGAAATTGTTAAAGCTAACAATTTGCGTTTTACTGTACAATATTGAGTTGGTGGTATTTATGAACTCCATATTTCAACCTGATAAGGACAACAGTTGTAAGTTATGAACAAAAATGAAGCCAAAAATTTTAGTGACCAACTTTCTTCATGCTATAACTAAGAAATATTAACACAAAATTGCTTCACCATAACACTCATGAGTAACGTCAGGGAAAGTTCATTGGGATGAACCAATTCATCACAAGATATGACATTCGATGATAATGTAAATATGTTGATTCAAAACATTTTTTATGCATGCTGGCTGAAATAACAATGGGTGACATCATAACTAAAAAAAAGAATAACAAACTGCAGTGCAATTAGATGACGAAATGAAAGACATGAAGTGAAAAACATAAAAGAAGGGATGAAGTTGTTTTTGAATTCATGAAACACAGGAAGAACAAAGTGGTAGTATTATTGCTGGGAATAGATTGCAGTCTAAGGCCATGGGAGATGGGGGCGCATTCTGTAGCTGTAGTCCTCAACAGGTTCATCTTCGCCATTGACACGGATGTCATACATCCACTGCTCATCGGGATTGATTAAGTATCGGTTGTTGTTGTGTGTCCTGCCAATGACGGTTCCCTTGTGCATGGAGCAGTTGTCGTTCCAATCGACAACATCTCCAATCTCGAATTCTTGATGGGGCTCTTGTATCTCCGCCTCATGAACGGATACTGGGTAGACGATCTGGTACTCTTCTTGTTTCTTGAAGTAGTACTCGTCGTCTTTCGGTTTGTTGCCGTACTCCCCATCATAATCCGGATCATTGATACTCCACAGCTGGATTATGTAGAAGGCCGCGTCATGGTGCCCTACAACCTCTCCAAGCAATGTCGTACCCAGCCACTTTCCAAAACCTTTAACCTTGACATGTTGGCCTTTTGCGAACATTTTCACAAATCTGCATTTGAGTGCAACAAAGCTTGGTCTAACTTATGGGGGCGACAATGTATATGCAATGGATGATCAATTCACAGTATGAAAATTACATTCATAACATTAGTTATGGGACAATGCGGCAAGTAGAAAACAGATTAAGACTGTGATGTAGTTGAATTTTGTAATTTTTTTTTTGCGTGAGGTATTGAAATAGTTATAGAGTTACAGCTGTTGAATTGTTACACTTTATGATTGCAGGAAATGAATTAATTCATTATTAAAACTAATATATTATTACATACACAACAATTCAGAGGAGGCCAATGTAAGGAAGTCCATCTTATGCAGAACGTAGAATTAAAAACACTAATATATACATACCAAGGGGCAGGTAAGTGCCGTACGATTGGATTGGTGTGCGGCATACCAAAAGATGGACTACGTATTCCGTTGGAACGTTTTGTTAGGGAATCAATGTTTTACGTTTTCTTATGTGTTGTTGAGTGTGTATATTTATAGGGAGTTTGTGGTGTCCGTTGTCTTTTATTAAAATCCAGAATCAAATATTCGTTGTTGATTTGGGCTATGCAGGATTACCTTTTGCAGAGAATGTTACCAGTACTACATCCTTGTGAGTTGCACCGTATAAACCAAACGATATTTTGGATATATATGGTATATGAATTTATAGCGCATATAGACGATCGAAACTTAAAAGGCAATTAATGACTATTTCTACCTTTTTACTGTCTTGGAAATCAGCTGTGAATTTCCCTTATAATTTTAATTGCAAAATGTTGCGGAAATTGTCGTTGTCTAGGACTGTTTGGTATATGCAGAATTTATCCTTGTTCAGGAAATTATCCTCCTTGTGTTGGACAATGTATATGTAATTTCGACACGATCATGTCCTGTTATTGCGCATTAATGTCCTGTTGTAATTATGGGCATATTAGCAAGGGAAAAGCATAGATGTCCCTAAACGGGGCGTATATGAAAATTGATCCACTTGATTAAAACTGCACGACTATGCAGAAGAATAAAATAATGGAGATTTGATTTACCAGCACTATTGTTATTCTAATTTGATACCATTTCCTTAGTACAGGTTGGATGTTGTTTTTTCATACCCCACCGGAGTTCCAAGACCAACCCTTGCTTCCTAAAATCGAACTACAGACCCAATTGGATGGAATAATGGTTTTTCGTGCAAATGTAGTTTTTCGTTTGGTTGCAGGCCAAGTACACAAGCAGGTAATGTAATGCTAATCAAGACAAACAAAACGGACACATTTAGGACACGAAATTTTGCGCTTCATCTAATGTTGTGACCCTGATTAATAAGAAATGATTAATAAGATTGTTGTGCGGTATATTGAGTTTGAACACCAAATATAAGAAGCTTTCATCCATCCTTAAAACAGTTTTTCAAATGCTATTGAAATATGCTGTACGAAAAACACCAAACAGATGGAAACACAATTACACTCAGTTTGATTGCTCATCATGTAATTTTTAATGACAGACTACGAACGTTGGAAGAGTTTGTAGATTCGAACATGAAATCAGTGAACACCAAATTTTAAAAAAATGGACAAGATTAAATTGGGCCTATAGGCACTGTCACATTACAGGACTTGAGCTGATGAATAAAATATTTCGATGATGACATAAAAAACACGGGTTCTGTGTGGGAATGTCGAATTTAAATTAGTAGGATGCTGAGGCTATGAACCTGTTTGAATATAGCTTTATGAGATTCAGCCTGTTGTGAAAAGCAATGATATGTTGAAGCCAGCTTTATATACACAACAGGTGTCTTATATGGCAAAAGGATTACATGCTTTAATATACTGATGGATGAGTAGAATGAGTGCGCCAAACCTTTTAAAATTCTCCGGCTCTTTCAAATTGAAGCATGGTTAGTGCGACCTCACAACTTTGAAAAAGTATAGGCTCCATCACTATGTCCGCTCATGTCCTTCTTTCCAACCTCAGAGGTTGATCGATTTATCTGCTGAAGTAGACAGCAGATAAATGAATCAAGGTCATGACTATGTGTGCTCAACACGGTATCAAATAGATGTTTAGGGTTGAAGTTGCACGATAACATAATATGGTATTGCTGCACCACTTTCACTTAACAGTGATGAAGCGTTTGCAACAGTTGGAGTAATATTACTAGTGCAATAAACAAGGAGGTTGTGCTCTTGAATCGATTAAAACTCGTTGAAACTAAATCCCTAAGTGCTGTACACACGCCATGTTTGTACTGATGTACGGGGAACTGTAAAAATTCCTCAATCAAATGCGGCGAATGTGTTACTGATCTTGGAAAATTAGTGCTTTTGACACTGAAAGATCGAAGCGTCACACTGTTGTAAAGAGTTCAAATAACCAAACAAATTCAGTTGGACAGTTCATCAGCTAAGAACTACGACATTCCATGCTTACTTCATACTGACTTTTTCCAAATGTCAAAAATCAAAACCTAATCATTGAATAACCATAGCTTAGAAACTATATTATACAAGTACATATTTCAATAGCAGGTACAGACGGGTAATGATGGCATACAAAACATTTTGGAATTCATTGATTCATTGATAGGCTGTTGTGATCAACATGAGAAGCAGCAGTGTCGGAAGATGTTTGATGCGGCAGCTCCGTGGGTTCCTGCGCAAACACAGTAGCTTACTTCAGTATGATTGCAAAGATGAGGACATAAGGTGTTTTGTTGTGGGACATACCTTTGGTGTTATCAGACCATTGAACGCTTCCTTGTACACAATGTTCTTTGTTCTATTGTGTGGTTGCCCGTGTGCATTTGTCATAACGATCTTGAGGCCTGTTGGGTCTGTTACTCTCGAGATCGCTACGTATAATTGGCCATGGCAAAAAACTGGTTTTGGGAGATATAACCCAACATGTTTCAACGACTGCCCTTGACTTTTGTTTATTGTCATAGCAAAGCATGGTTTGACCGGGAACTGCCTCCGCTTCAATAAGAAGGCCATTTCGATCTGGTAGATGTCATGGTTATCCTAGGAATAAGGACCTTAGTCCCCCTGTTACTTCCTGTTATTATTTCTGCTTCTATGATCCATTCACCTAGACGATTAATTATGAGTCTTGTACCATTGCATAAGCCTTGTGTTGGATTCACATTACAGATTAACATTACAGGCATTCCCTCTTTTAGTTTCAATTTGTGGGGTGGTATACCTACAGAGATGATAAAACATGTTGATGATGATGGCTGACTTATATATGGACTGGTTAAGTAATAAATTCGTTTTAATTGTTAGTCATACCTGTGAAGTTTAGTGTGTTCAAAAATTCAATGGGGTAGGCATGTAGTTGGTCGACATTGTCAGTCGATGCTTTGCAAATCTCATCAGAGCTTTTGTACTCCTTCATAGAGCCATTTATTTTGCTGAACATATGCTCGTTTATGTCATCTGCATCATCGTTCAGCGGAGTGAGGATCGCTCTTTCTTGAAGGTACTTTGGGTTTGTTTGGTTTGATTCAAAATCCGCAAAGACCTCCTCCATAATGGTATTCTTAGGATCGTTGATCGAATCAACAATAAACTCTTCTGGTATTTCAATCCAAGTTGGCTCATCTTCTCCACTGAGCCGAAATGCTTGTGCGTTCCCGTCCCCAACTTGCAAGACCCATTTGTTAAAGTTTTGTCTATGTTGATCAATGTTCCCATTGGAGTCTAGTTCAGGTACCCTCATGCTTTGTGATAGTGTAAGAACTTCACAGTGCTTCCACAAGTGGGAATTGCTTATACATGCCTGGACTATATCCTGTCTTCTCCCCTTTGGTATCACGGGTAGTATCTGTCTAAAATCACCTCCTAGCAAAACGGGTGCACCACCAAATAGTTTCTCTCTGTTCTCTTCTGTTTTTAGGCCTCTAATGTCCCTTAGGGTTCGATCCAAAGCCTCAAATGCATATTTCTGGGTCATTGGAGCTTCATCCCAAATGATCAACTTGACTTCATTCATCAACTCTACCAGATGTGTGTTTTGATTAATTCCACAAGTACTGTTGTCCATTAGCTCGAGGGGGATTACGAACCGGCTGTGTGCTGTTCTTCCTCCTAGTAATAGCCGAGATGCGATGCCTGGCACATTTTTTGTGTGAAATGCTTTAGTGGTGGTCATTGTGTTAATGATTGTAAACCTAATAATAATGTCAGTGAATAATACGTACCAGATGATGCTACTGCGAGAACTATGCATTTTTCAGATCTCAATCTTGCTATTATTGTCTTGTACAAGAATGTTTTGCCAGTACCACCAGCACCATATACGAAGAAGAAGCCACCGTCTTGTGCTTGTACAGACGCAATAACCTTGTCATAAATGGTTTGCTGTGCGGCGTTTAACGCTGCATATAACCTTGTGTGTTCATTTCCGAGTTCAGAGGCGTTGTAGCTAAGTTCCTCGCGGATAAGACGATTATCCATGAGAGTGATTAGAGTTTTGTCTATCTTTGGGATTTCAGGGAAATCTGACAATGACTTTCCTTGTTTGTTCAACATCTCCTCAATCTGCAATAGGCAGTAGTTTTTGATTTGGTTCTCTGTTAGCTGTAGTCTTGGGTAATTGAACTGCTTCATTTTTTGATATAAGATATCCTCAGACAAAGCTTCCCAATTTTTTTCCCATAAGTCCCCTGGATCTGTGACCTCACAGAATAAAAGGATCGTGACAAACAACTCCCTTAGTTGGTTTCCTGATCCCCATAACGTCGCCTCTTGTATTGTGTCTGTCCATTCATTGTCATCTGTTAGCATTCCCAAAGCGTAGCATGCTTGCTTGAATGTGGCATGTATTCTCCCATTCACCGTTCTCAGATTTTCAAAGGATGTCGGCCCTTTCACAACGTTTAAAAGCATCCGTAGATAATACCGCTCACCCGCAGCAGGGTGACAGTACACTATCCTTCCGATGCTGAAGCCATTTTGTCTACGGGTCCAACACTTGTCTTGGCTATCCCAGACATATTTCCTTGGGAGCTCAGCGTATGTGTATTGTCTTGCTTCAGAGTCAACAGAGTTTAGCTCAAACCACTCAGTGATTATTGTCTGTTTGATGGTTGTCCTCCGAAGCAGTGCTGGTAAACATTGGGAATCCCTTACTGTGACGCTTTGCTGATTTTGGAGATGAAACGTAAGCCGTTGAACAGGGGGCTCGAATGATGAATATCAAAAGCAAGGATACGCCAAGTAGCTTCATAGGCTGACAAGTATCTGCACTCTAAATATTGGTGGATCTTATCAACTGCACTTGTTGTTTCTGTTCCTCTACTGTGACTGATAATGACTGTAGCTCGATCTGGCCCTTTGTTTATGTATTTGAACAGGTATTTGATTGCCCTTGCTTTGTTACACCACTCAACATTAATATGTGCAGCATATTTCACTAAGAGGTACCGATTGAACGGAACCACATATCTGTTGTCCAATTTGGTTTTTCCTTTCTGCACATGGATGCCATTGTTCCTGCGTCTGTAAATTGAGAAGCCCTCCCCATCAATGGTTGTCTCTGCATAGAACTTCTTTGGGAACCGCTTGTTGCATGATCCTGTAGACATGCACAGTGCCTTCTTGTTTGAAGCGCCGCAGGGTCCGTGCAACATGTGTTCAGTCACCAGCTTATGACCTATGGGGTCTTCTTCTTTGCAAGGAATCTCAGCAGATATGATGTCATCTATGTCCAACGGTGTCTTTGCTTGGTCTTTGTGATCTAGCCATAGTAGAATATGTGCATGAGGGAGTCCTCTTTTTTGGAATTCGATTGTATACACAACTACATCAAAAGAAGGGCGTAAAGTGTTTGTCAGGAGCGTGTAAGCGTTAATGGAACTAAAAATTGTTATTTAATGAATATTACCTCCGTGTGTCTCTCCAAAGATGTTATTTTGCATGAGATCCTCCATTAGTTGTGATAACTTCAATTTGAACAATCGTGCCATTATATCTGAGCGATCTCGGGCACTTAAGTGTGAGCAATCTAACTCTCTTAACATTTCTTCAACCTTTGGCCATTTGGGGTTGGCAGTGAAGGTTATGAACAGTGACGGGTTTCCGAGCGTTCGACAAAGGGCCATCGCATCTTGGTAGTTTTGGACCATATATCTTGGGCTGCCAGTAAATGTGGAAGGCAGGACTATTCGTTAACCTATTGACTTAGCATCTGTGTCTCCCTTCTCAACTACATCACATATGTTCAAGTATAAATCAGCACGTAACGTATCTTGATTCATTCTTGTGCAAAGAAGCCTTTGTTCCTCCATGGCAGTGTAAGCGTCAACAAGATATTGTTGGTACAACCTCCCTCCCTCAGCCAAACTTTTCCCCTCATTTGTCCTCTGATGTATGCGGTAACAATAGTATTCACGCATTGTGACCATCTCCCTTTTTGTTTTTCTTCTTCCAGAGTTTTGATGGTACGGAATATTCAGATGGAACCCATCATCACCGTGTGGAAATAAAAATGGGTATTGTAAAGCCATATACAACGGATGTAGCTTTGAAATTCTCTGTAGATGTTGACCTTGTGTTTGGATTAAAATATCTCTAGGAGCAGTGCCTTGGCCAAAATCACCAACGATTAGGTCTGCGACCTCCGACACCGTTGGCCGATTGTAGCGTCGGTTCATGCCTTCTCTTTCACCAATAAGCTTCAATGTGACCTTAGCAGTTGTATTCTTAGCACACCAATCTCTTGCCATTCGAAAGGCCTTGGCAACGTAGTTGTGTGTGTCTATCATAGCTAGCAAATCTCTCACTACACCAACGTCAACATCGTCGTTACCAAGTTCCATCCATTTCATTATGTTATGAACTTCATGCTCGGTGTCATAGAAATAAAACTGAGCATACTTAGGCCGTTGGCCATCATGTGGCATCAGAGAACCGACCCCGTGGTAATTCTGCCCAGACAACCTAAATGTGTAAGGCCCATGTGATCTGTTCACTGTATCATCTATGCGGCCCCCAAATGATGTGAAGTTGAACATACTGTTGTAAATCCGGATCTTTTGTCTGAATTTGGCGGAAGCACCAGAAGTACCATGTAGCAAGGATGACCATGGTTCAGGCGTCTGGGCGATTTCTTGTAACTTGACCTTCCCTTCTTGACAACATCTAGAGAATGACACATTCTGGAGGCTCACTTTTAGTTTCCTTCTTTCTGCGAACCACATAGTTGCATTACAGGCACGGCATTTAAAGACAGGGGGGTCAAGTTTTGCGTATGACACTTCCACATCTACATATTGAATGGCGAAAAAAACATTTTGTTAGGTGAGTATTCAAGATTAATTAAATTAGGCTGAATAAGTATAAGTAGTGAACTCACTACTCGTGGTGCGTGTTGCAGGAGGGTTCTTTACCAAGGCTGAATTTGTTGAAACGAATTTGATGCAATGGAATCCAAAAAACAGCATATCCGATGGTGTCTAATGAAGTAGAATCGAGAACAATTAAGGTAGCAAATTAATTACCATCCTTAGAGGTGCTTGCTTTTCCCTTTGATTGACGAATAGAAACGTACAACAGGTCGTCCAAACAATGTGCAGACCAACAACAATAATAAGCATGAATACAATGCGTAAGCAAACAATAGAGGAGGAACTATTATCACACTGCGTATACAACGCCATACCTGTGTTTTTAATTTTCATGGCGGAAAGGCTACGAACACTACCGTCCGGCATTACTTGAGTGTTGATTGAGAACTGAATACTTCTTTTTAACAACTCAAAGCTTCCTACAAAGTTCGTATAGATAATTGCAGGATGAATTACTTAAAATATAACCTAATGATAAATCAATAAAAAACAGGACGGCGAAGGCGGTACCGTCACGCTGCTCCGTTGACCTTCTTCTCTTCATTGTTAAGATTGAATGATCGGTTCAATGGGAACCCCTTTCTAAATTTTGGTGGAGCTTCAATTGTGTTTTACAGATGGAACATATAGAGTTTTTAGGTTTGGTGTACATTTGTTTTTTGAAAGCCGGAGGGTTTTCATATTGTGTCAAACACAATTAATGAGCTCATACACTACCAACTCAATTAATCTCTGTGTTTTTGGCCACGGGTACCTTGGGCTGTTGAATTTGTATGCGTAAGTTGTCTGGGCGTGTCAGCTGTGTGCCACTATTATCGGTGGCGTTGATTATGCTTGGCCATCGTTTTGTATGTGAAATTAAGGTCGGTAATTTCTTGAAGGGCCGATAAAGGTCGATTAATATCCGGTTTTAGTTTAGTATTTAGATGATTGACAATATAGGAAAACCATTGTTGGGGTGGTAGTCTTAATCATGGTCGATTAGTAAAGGTCGATTAATATCTAGATGAAGATCGATTCAGCATAAGCTTTAGCATCTTGTGAATTATTCAATGATCTGCATAGTTGCAGGAGAAACGATGAGTGCATCTTTATGATGGCCAAAGATAACAAAAATATTAAGGAAAAAATATCTATAAACTTCATCTAGAATAACAGCGAGGATTGTGAATATGGCTCGATTTCAGTCCTCATGAAGCTATAGTCGAATGCTTGAAACGGCTGTTTGCGGGCAAAATTTCCCAAATTTATATTAAATCAAGATTTTATTTAAAATGGTAAGAAAATTAGCCGAAATAATAAATTTGGTTAATTTAAGAAAATTCAAATACAAATCTCTCAATTTAAAATTGGGCTTGATGTCATTTATTTAATTAGGCCCAAAGTGAGATTGATTTGATGGGTTAAATTTTAGCCCATTAAGCCATAAAAGATTAAAAAAAAAACATAATTAAAATTAAAAGGAAGTTAAGGTGGTGGTTAATTGGTAGTTACCAAATTAACTTCCCACCCAAATTAGTATATAATACAAAAACAAAAAATGGGAAAAAAGGTTGGAGGTTCTCCTGTCCATCCACAATGATCATCCCTCCACTCATGTTACTTATTGCCAAATTAATAAAAGGCAAAGGCAATGGGGGTGGATTAGAGGATGATGATCAAACAGTTAAGATCAATACGTGGAGAAGGATTAAAAGAGGGGAGATCAAGGAGCCTTCTTTTCCAATGAGTGATCTTCCACTCACTGCATGAAGCCAACAAGGCAAATCTAATTGCATGCATTAAAAAAAGAAGGGGAATTGAAGACAAAGTTGAGTGGCAAAGGGCCTCTTGGTGTACGTAATTAATCTCAACATGGTGCACATGAGAGGGGCAAAATTCCGCTCGGCCTCCAGAATTTGAGAAGATAAGAGAAGACGTACAAGAGTAGAGAGAGGCCCGCTATATCAATTACATGATTCTCCATTTTCTTCTTGTTCGTTTAATTTATGCAGGGATTATCAAGACCCCAGTGAAATCGAAAGTAGTTACTTTCGCATCCCTATATCACATGAATGATCATAGTTGATTCAGAGTAATTACTTTTGGATCTCTATGCTATCTCTGGATTTGTGGTTGACTTGGAAGTAGTTACTTTCGGGTTTCCACATTGATCAAAACGATGGATTTGGAGCAATTACGCTCCATAAGAATACAAACAGAAATTAATTAATTTCCGACTAAAAGGCTTTACTTAGCCGTTATAATGCCCAAGATCAAATTCCCATAACAAATCCAATAGTGATCAACATACTGGATCACATGGGAGATTAACATTTGACATCACTTTTGGCAAGACCTCCTAATTAAATACAAATTGGTCCATGCAATTGTGATGATATGGCCGGGCTGTTAGATGAAAAGAGCCTAAAATCTTCATTTCAGTTTGACTAATATATAAATAATTAGTCATGGTACACGCCGTCATGTATACGTATGGTAATGCCGAGTTCTAAATCCCAAATAAGGCTATTTGGCAGTTGCATGCTAATTAAAAGAGCAATTTTTAAAGGAGGGTCTAAGAAAACTCTAACCCTTTTTGCTCGGTGATCTTTCAAGACTAAGAGGCAACTTCAAGTCTTTAACTTCATCCTGAGGCGAGAGGATGTGGGTTTTTTGCTTGAGAAATTTGATATAATAAAATAAAATAAAATCTCTTAAAGAGATATAAAATAACAATTTAAAATATCTAGTTAAGATTTGGTTTCATCAAATTTATTATTTGGTTTAACTGATTTAAGATATACATAATAAGTTTAGCAAGTTAGAATGATCGATAATCATGTCTAACGTTTGCTTAATTTATTTTATAAAAATACGAGTCAAGGTATGGGCTTAATTAATCCCATATCTAAATCAATGTTTGATTCCCGCAAGTTATTCAAACTTTGCTATGTGTAGGAGGGCTTGTGTGACAAGTTTTCAAACACTATGTCTATATGAATCTTGAGCCACTTTCATGATCTTTGTTTAATATAAATTTTACAAGGCTTGAAAGTCTAATTATTTAGTTTAGAACTACGTGAGGACTTGATGTTCTTTTATGAACTACGTAGGAAACTTGATACAAATTAAATATATCAAGTTCAGTCGCAAATCTTAAATGAAATAAAATTAAGATTAAGCTTAGAACTACGTATGATTTGATCCCGTTGCATACGGGTACGTAGGAAATTTAACGTGAAATTTGTACGCGTTAAATTCAATCACAACCCAAAATTAAAAGTCAAAATTAAACTAAGAACTACGTATGATTTGATCCCGTTACATATGGGTACGTAGGAAATTTAACGTAAATTTATATGCGTTAAATTCAATCACGACCTTAAATTAAATTTTAATGGGTCCTAAAGAACTACGTGTTGATTTGATGCCTAATAAAGGCTACGTAGGAAACTCAATATATGACAATGTGTCATCGAGTTCAATCACACTCTAGTTTAAATTAATGTCTTAAAGAACTACGTAAAGACTTGATGTTCTTTTACGAACTACGTAGGATACTTGATATCGATCATATATTATCAAGTTCAGTCGCAAATCTCAAATCAAATAGAACATATGTCTAGAACTACGTTTGACTTGATTCCATATCATAAAAATGGATACGTAGGAAATACGACTTAAAAAATATAAATGTGTTGTATTCAGTCGCAAATCAAATTAAACTAAATTAAATCAAATAAAAAATATAAACATAAACTCTTAAGCTTTATGTTTGATTGTGAAGAGATTATACAACCCTTCCTAGAAGGTGGGTTTAATCTTATTCACATCGCACAAATGATAGTTGGTTTGAACCTAAACAACCCTTCCTAGAAGGTGGGTTTGGGTGCATACCACTGATGTGTGAATACCAAACATATAACACACATCAAAACAAAATAACAAAATAAAATAAATAACAAAAATTAAACACTCTGAACTACGTAAGGCTTGATTCTCTATGAAAGAGATACGTAGGCAACCTATAAAATTGGGTGCAACGCAAATCATAAAAACCATCAAATATTTTGTATCGATATTGCTTTTAATCAAAAGAGTCAAAAGAGAGGGTCGAACTAAAATAAAAATAATTATTATATGTTTTGCAATTTTGTGTACATTTTTGCCCAACATATTTTTGGCACGCACGGTGTGACCCTTTCTTTCTTTTTATCTTTAAGTAATTTCAATACATATATTTGATATAATTTGTTGCAAACAAAAAAAGACTTTTGAATGCAACAATCATTTTTAATGAGCTCTCCACGACTTACGCTATTTATTGAGGGTCGTGGATTAAGAAGAGATTGTCGAGATACTCCTTCATTTCATCAGGAGGTCACTTTCTCTAGAGACTCGCTTTAAGACTAATATCTAGATCTTCGAACCTCATTTGAGAACGTTATAAGGAGAGGTGTGAAAGGATGTTTGTCATGGCTACATGCTGAGGGGGTATAGACGTATAGTACTCTTGGCCAAACCTAGTCAATCATCCTACGACATCAAGCTCCATGTTGAATGGGTTCATTTGATGATACTCCCAAGAAATAGTGCACCAAGTATCGTCACTAATAAAGATCCTCTGAAACTCACAATTCGAGTCTCCAAAACGAAAGAGAGTTATGTAAAACTTAGCCCAAATTTTCTTCTAGACCACCAAGGTCAACAAACTAAGAAGAACAAAAGGGTTATAAATATGGAGTCGAGAGGATTATACCACATACGTTGGTCAAGCAATCTATCACTTAAGAGCTTGTCATAACATTGTGCGAAGCATCCATTGATCATAAGAGAAAAAAATCGATGCCCAGGGGGTATGAAATTAATGTCCATCGAGATCCATCATCTTAGGTCAACAAGCCCCATAATATTTGAGCTCTTTGTATGATGCTCTTAAATGCTAGTAAGACCTATAATCGAAGAGCCTCTTAAGATCCCATCATCCAAGTAATCATGATGAAAGGGGGTATATAGCATTCTACCCAACTTCTCTTCAAGACCACCAAGGTCGACAAATTAGAGAGAATAAGGGGCCTCAAGAATGTATCCAAGAGGATTTTTATCGCCTTCATTGGCTGAACTCTCGATAGCTTAAGAGTTGGTTAAAATTAGGCGAGAAGCATCCGATCCTCTTACATCACAAAAAAAAAGCTTTTCTCTAGTTGATATTCAAAATCAAATCAACGGAGTTAAGGCAAGAATAGTTCCCTTCGTCGAAAATTTTAGAATCAAATCGACATTGGGTCTATTTCAATCCTCAGGGGATAACTTGAAACATGTCAACATGACCCTCCATTCGGAGTGGACTCATTTCAATGTTCCCTTTGTCAAAAAAATTTAAGCCTTCAAAACCTAAAATGGTTCATGAGGTTAAGTTGAACAAGCACCTCGACTTCTATTTATGAGGGAAACTTGTCGAGGACAATACGTCTGAAATCTAAAACAGCCAGATTTTAAACCTCCTTATACATACCATATGGTCTAAGGTTTGACAAATTTTATGCCTTAAAGACCTAATAAGGTTTAAGAGGTTTAGTCGGTTGTATGGGCTCCTCAAAATTCCTATTTAAGAGTGAGCCCCATCAAGGACAACAAGTCCGATATCCCGAATTACTAGGTTCCAAACCTATGTTAGACTCTTCACAAGATTCAACGTGAGAGAAACTTAATGTGTAAGCATGGTTCCAAGGTCACTTATCTATTGGCCTCTTCCATGTCGTGGTTACAATGAATGGTGTAAAAAAAATGGTTCTCGATTAGATAAGGACCACTCTTTCCTTTATCAAAGTAGGGAGTTTCCACTCGTAACGTTCTGAGAGAAAATTACTCTCATTTTTCAAGACTATGCAAAAATACATGCCAGTGTTTGTTATAATCATACTTGGCATTGAAGGATCTAGTTTCAAAGTCGCAACTTCAAATAAGGCAGTGCGACACAAAATAACGCCGCTTATAGATGAAGCAATCAGTCAAAACAAATAAGGGGTGTTTTAAAATATAAATGAAGTACAAGTGATGAAAACCCAAGGGGTAACTCACTTATATCTCTCCAATATATCACGGATATGATCAATCAAGGGTTCATGGGATTCCAAGCTTCAAAGAATCTGCCTATCTTGGGATATAAACGATCATGCTCCACACATTGTGGTTTAGTCCCTGTGTCCCATAGATCATGAAAGAAATTATCTTGACAAGTTCAATGGCGTTTGTGGTTCACCATGTGAGCACCTTGCTCATACCTATTCCACCTATGGTGAAACTACACTATATGGATGCCTTAATGATAAAAAGCCTATCCAATGGCTAAAATCAAAAGCAAAGGTCTAAATCATGGACTTTGCAAGCACCTGGCAAATTCATTGAATCGAGCTAGTAGAATGACCTTAACACAAGATGGAAAAGTCTATGATTAACTACTTTGAAAGGTTTTAAGTAGACAATTACATCTTAAAAAGATGTCGTAAGCCAATTTGCTTCCGTAATGAATGGTTCATTTTGGCGTTATCAAGCCAATAGCTTTTAAGGTTTTGGTATTAAAAGTGTATAAACCTGAGCTTATAAAATGCTCGATGTTAATCATGATTCAAATGCCCTCAAGCAAATGAGGGAAGGAATGATGATGGCAAGAAGCCACAAATATACAATAAGAGAGTCTATGATGACTTTCATAAAATCTGGTGGCAAACCTTTATCAGTAGCTATGTCCAAGCTCAGAAAAAGGAGGAGCCAAAATATCATCCAGAAGGTTGTCTCTTCATCAAAGAAAAGAGAGATGATCATTGAGGACAAATATATTAAGGATATATACTTGTATGGTTGATTCATGTCAAACCCACCATACACTTCTAAAATTAGGGAGTTATAGGTGGGAAGATAAACTGAAAAAATGTCGTTTCATATCGACAACTCATTATTCATCTACCATAAGATGATTATGTCCTTATAGATGTAAAAGAGGATGTAATGAGAAAGAGGAGAATCATATTGAGGGGGTAACACAAATTCAAAAGCATCGTCAAACACCAATTTTGAAGGTAGATGTTGCAAAGGTAGTATCCCCACTCCAAGTGTCTCTTAGAACACCCGACACCTTGCCAAGGGTTTAAACGAGAGTCTACTTCGCCTACAACCTGTATTTACTCCATTGACGAAACCTGTGTAGCTCATGCTAGATCATGAAGTTTAAGCCACATGGGTAGGCCTTTCCATTGAGCCAAGTCATAAGATGACAATATATAAGTCTATGGAGAAACTCAAACATCAAAATGTTTCCTTCCACACAATGATGAGGGCGCCAAAGATAATAGCCTATAGTGAAAAATTGTGCAAGTAAAAGAAAACTCGACAAATGTTTTCTCGGGTTTAAGTCCTCCTAGGTTGATTGAACCTACGATAATCACAAAAGAAGAGTGGTAAGGAAGAAATTAATTGAACGACTAAGTTCAATGAAGAGTACATCTAGTCTAATCGGGTATATCTGACAAGATGTTTCTTCGAATAGCAATACGGTCTTTGACGAGAAAAGTATCTCTCAAACAAATAAATGTTAGATGTTGGATCGTTAGTACTGAGGGACGTCCTTTACTTTGGTAAAGGCGTCCTTAGATTAGGCGTCCCTACGAGGAGTAGGGGCGTCCTTGAGTAATGCAGCGGAAATTAAGTACTAAACAGGTAAGTAATCAACGCAGTGAATTATAGAGGAACCACTCAAGACCAAGTAGTCCTTGAGTGTAAACCTCTACCTCCTTGGAGGATTTTTGAATAGTTCTTTCCTTTATATTGAACGTCCTTACAGTTGCACTGGCGAGTCTTTACAGTTCTTTTCCCTAAGCCTACAACTTAAGCGAGTTCAATCTATCAAAGGACTCTATTCCTACGTTCTGCAGTACTTCGCAGAACTCTCTTTCTCTCTTTTTGGGTTTCCTCTTACAAACTGTTTTTGTGATTTGGTTACAAGTCTCACTCGATCTAACACAAGTTCTAGCACTGTTCTTGAGTTCTTGAGTTAGTTCTTCGTGTTCTTGAGTGAGTCGCTTTCTCTTTGATTCTCTCTGAATATTCTCTTGAAAGCGTTGGCGTCACAATAAATGCCTTGCGATATTTATAGGACTTGGGAAGGGTGTCATTCTCGTTCTGACGATCATGCCCTTGAGGTACGTGGCTACAGGATCTTCCTCCACGAGTATGGCGATGATGAGGAAGCTTCCTGTATCCAGCTGTGTGATGAACTCCGCTACAGGATCGGCCGCCACGTGTTGATGAACTCTGCTACAGGATCGTCCGCCACGTAGTGTTGGACTCTGCTACAGGATCGGTCTCCACGTGTCCTTGGATGATCAAACATTGTCGAGTGATGTCATCCTGTCGGCTGGAGAGTAAGGACTCCTTTCTTGCGTTCCTACTTGCTTGGGACTCCGTCCTTGCTCAAGTAGTCTCTTGCTCGTCCTTACTTCCTGTTAGCCGGCGTCCCTAAGCCTAGGAAACGTTCACACACTTGTTGTCCTTTGTTAATTGGGCGTTCCTGAACACTTGGACAAATTTATTAGAATCAAAGGAGTTTGTCATATCAAAACTGAGGGACGGTTTGTGTGGGCACACTACAAAGTACGCATGCGTTCTTAATAGCGTCCCAACAATTTGCCCCTTTGTGATGATCACAAACTCTTTTGCAGAATAGTTTTAACATTTGAACTTAGCATGCATGAAAACTTAGAAGCGTCCTCTAATACTTAGAGAAATTTAAGTAAGCACAAGTTTTCATTCTTTGATTCTTTAACATTTGGATTTTAGGGAGAGAGAGTTGCGTCCTAGAAAATTTTCTAGGCGTCCTCTTTTATTCTAGCATGGGCGTTCCTTAGACTTTTCACTTAATAGTTCGTCCCCAATGATATCTATGAAAGGGGAGGCTTGACCAGTAGCTTCTTGAGGCGTTCCTCTGTGGCTCTCAGATGAGCTAGAGGATGAAGAGGAGGAGGAGATGTGGTCAGGCTCTGGGGCAGCTTGGACCAGGAGCACTTTTGGTGATTCGCCGGCTTTGCGACGTCTGAACGTGTGCTCTAGTGCTGGACGTTCCTCAGCGTCCTCTGGTCCACTTTCAGAAGAGGGACGGCGAGATCTGGGGGTCTCGGGGTCCTTTGGTGGAGAGATATGGGCGGGAGCAGAAGGGAAGTGAGCCAAGTTTAGAGGAGAATGTGTTGGGGGAGGAAAGGGGATTATAGCATTTTGCGTTGATGGTTGAGGGGACGGGGGAGGAGTTGGAAGTTGGATGATTGAGATTTGTTGAGGGGGAGTGGTGGATTCCTTGGAAAGGTTTGAAGGCCTTTTTGTGGTGCTTGGCCTTTTTCAGGGGGGTTTGGAGGATGGGACGCTAGAAGTCTTGGCCTTTTTGAGGGGCCTAGGGTCGTGTACTTTCTTGGAGCGTCCCTCCTTTAAGTGGGAATGAAATTTATCTACAATCTCCGATGGTTTTGAAGTGGAGAAGGGTTGGGAAGATTTTGAGAGGGGAGAGGAAGGGGCAGGACGCTTCAGCAGATTTTTGGTGGTTAAGGAGGGAACTGAGGGAGGAGGGGGAGAGGGACTTGATACACGGTTCTTGGTCATTTGGAAGGCCAAGGAGTCCTTTGGGTACATAGGGAAATCAGGAAGGACGACGTTGTGGAGGTCAGGTATAAGTTCAAGTAAAGGACCCAGATTCTCACCTCCAAACTGAGAGAAGAAGAGAACGTCGTCCATCCGTCCTAGCAAGTCCTTGTAGTTGGTTTTGTGAAGACTTGGCACGACGAAGCGTTCGATGAACCTTTCATAGTTCTTAGTCTTCGTTGCATCATGCTTGATCTCTGGCAAGTTCATGCGTTCCCTTATTAAGTTGTAAAGGGTTCTTGGCTTCCTGTTGATGAAGTCCACCAGCGATTCATTAAGAACAATTGGTTTTGGTTTCTCGATATAGTGGGACTTCACCAGCTTTCTTCTCTTCCCGCCGGTAGAAGATCCGGCCACGTTCTTTAGTTGTTGAGACATGATTCAGATGAGATTTTAGTGAGAGAAAGCTGCCGGAGTTCTAGAGAGATGTCAGAGCAAGTTTGAGAGCAAGAAAGTAGTTGAGCGTAATAAATTCGAGAGCGACTGTTCTGGCCTTATATAGAGGAAGTGGTGGCACAACTGTAATTACCACTGTTTAACTGTTCAACACGTGGCGAAACTTCCCCCTTAAGCATTGAGCAAAAGCAACGGTCACTTTTCAAACTTTCAAATATTCAAATTTCTGACTCTTCAACTGCTTCTCAAAAACTGAACTTGCGTTCTCCCTTTCACACTATGGCGTTCTCTCATACTTAGCAAAAATT
Organism: Polygonum aviculare; assembly: GCA_934048045.1. NCBI lineage: Eukaryota > Viridiplantae > Streptophyta > Magnoliopsida > Caryophyllales > Polygonaceae > Polygonum > Polygonum aviculare. Next base: position 13,450,809 of record OW204030.1, on the reverse strand, counting down.
TACCTCAGCAAGAATTTACCTTCTTCAAGCAAACCAATAACCAACACAACCGTTCCAGTGATCACCTTTCGAACCACTTGAGAACAAAGCAAGTACGTCCCGTAAAATAAAATAAGAAGCTCATAGGACGCTTTTGCAGAGTTCTCGGCTAGGGTAAGCTTAGAGTTCCCATCATTTCGGCTTATAATGAGGGTTGGGTGATCAGAGATACTCTTTTCAAGACAAAATAGAGAAAATTTGAATGGCGTTCCAAAGTAGCAAACACATGAAGATTTAGACTAGCGTCCTTGTAAATATGAATTCAATGCATAACAGTCCTTAAACACTCAGAATCTACTAAACATAGCCAATCATTGAGGGAATAGTAGAACGGGACTTGCTACTTAAAAGTTATCATCCCCAAGAGCAACCTGAGATGCTCAAAGGGACGTCTATCAAGCGCCTTAGTGAAAATATCAGCTATTTGGTCTTCAGTCCTTACATGCTCCATACTAATGAGTCCTAGTTCAACATTATCACGCAAGAAATGATGCCTTGTATGAATATGCTTTGTGCGTGAATGAAAAACAGGATTCTTAGAAATTTCAATAGCACTTGTGTTATCACAACGAATGGGAATAGTTTCAAGATTGATACCGTAGTCCTCAAGTTGATATTTGATCCAGATAACTTGTGAACAGCACGAGGCAGCAGCAACGTACTCGGCTTCCGCAGTTGAAAGCGCCACAGAGTTCTGTTTCTTAGATCCCCAAGAGACTAGGCATGAACCAAGGAACTGCGCCATTCCTGAAGTGCTTTTTCGATCAATTACATGACCCGCATAATCAGCGTCCGAGTAGCCAACAAGCTTGAAGGACGTCTTCCTGGGGTACCAAAGGCAAAGATCGTCGCGTCCTTTGAGATAGCGAAAGATCCTCTTGACTTCTTGCATGTGGGACTCCTTTGGATTTGCCTGGAAGCGTGCACACAAGCAAACGGCAAACATAATGTCGGGACGGCTTGCGATCAAATAGAGCAAAGAACCAATCATTCCTCTGTAAAGCTTTTGATCAACGTCCTTTCCCTGTTCGTCTGCGTAAAGACGCGAGTTTGGGGAACAAGGGGTTGCAACAGGTTTGGATGTGTTCATCCCGTACTTCTCAAGCATTTCGCGGACATATTTTTGTTGGTGAATGCGCGTCCCTTCCTTGAGTTGATTGATTTGAAGTCCCAAGAAGAAATTGAGTTCTCCAATGAGGGACATCTCAAACTCACTACTCATTAAGGACTTGAAATCATCTACAAGCTTCATGTTAGTACTACCAAAGACTATATCATCAACATAGACTTGGGCAATCAAAATGTCCTTGTGAACTTTCTTTATAAACAAAGTTTTATCAATTGAACCTCTAGTGTACCCATGAGACAAAAGAAAGGACGCAAACCTGTCGTACCAGGCACGAGGGGCTTGCTTGAGTCCATAAAGCGCTTTGTCCAAGTAGTACACATGGTCCGGGTAAGAGGCGTCCTCAAAGCCAGGCGGCTGAGCAACGTACACTTCCTCCTTTAGCTTTCCATTGAGAAAGGCAGTCTTGACGTCCATCTGAAATAACTTGAATTCTTTGTGAGCGGAGAAGGCAATAAGGAGACGAACGGCTTCAATTCTAGCAACAGGAGCAAAGGTCTCATCATAGTCTATGCCTTCCTCTTGCTTGAATCCTTGAGCCACCAGTCTTGCCTTGTTCCTTGACACACGTCCACTCTCATCAAGCTTATTTCTGAACACCCATCGCGTCCCTATGATATTTTTGCCTTTGGGACGTGGGACGAGAGTCTAAACTTTGTTCCTTTCAAACTGATTGAGTTCTTCTTGCATTGCTTGAATCCAGTCAGCGTCCTAGAGTGCTTCTTTGATATTCTTTGGCTCCACCATAGAGACAAAGGCATTGAATGCACAGAAAGCCAAATTTGCACTCTAGGACTTGCTTGTAGCTGACCTAGTTTGAACGCCTTGAGAAGGATCTGAGACAATTTGGGATGTTGGGTGATCCCTAGAGAAGCGGGACTCCCTTTGAAATAGTTGAGCAAATCTTGGATCAATGTCTCCATCAGAATCATCACTATCATCTTGAGCATCGTCTTCAGTGCGTTCCCCCTCAGATAGAGCGTCCACACCTTGACTTTGCTCACCTTGTTGACTTGATTCAGCCACATCTTGTTGAACTGGAGATTCACTACGAGATGAAACTCCCTGAACAACACTGGGAACGTCCACTGAGACTTCTTCAGGATTTGGAGATGCGTCCTTAGCGACATAGTAAATTCCAGAAGTCCAAACTTCGGCTTCATCTTCCGAGTCATCCTGTTGTTGTGAAGAAGAGCGTTCTTTCTTACTTGATTTTTCTTTGTGAGAAGAGCTCTCCTTGAACACAACATGAATACTTTCTTCAAGTTTTAGAGTCCTTTTGTTGAAAACTCTATATGCTTTGCTGGTGAGAGAGTACCCAAGGAATATGGCTTCATCACTCCTTGCATCAAACTTTCCAAGTTTTTCTTTATCATTGTTGTGAACGAAACATTTGCAACCAAAAACTCTGAGATAATCAATGCGAGGCTTCTTTCCGTTCAACAACTCATAAGATGTCTTCTTTAGCAAAGGACGGATCATGGCACGATTGATGATGTAGCATGCTGTAGCAATAGCTTCCGCCCAAAAGTACTTGGGGACGCTATTAGCCAAAAGCATAGTTCTTGCCATATCCTCTAGCGTCCTGTTCTTTCTTTCTACAACTCCATTTTGTTGAGGAGTTCTTGGAGCTGAGAAGTTGTGAGAGACTCCATGTTGATCACAGTAGGCCAGGAACTCTGAATTTTGGAACTCCGTTCCATGGTCTGATCTTATGGCTTTAAGAGGCGTCTCAAGAGCAACTTCCACTTGTTTGATGAAGACTTTGAACGCATTGAAACAATCTGCTTTGGACACCAAGAAAAGAACCCAAGTGAATCGAGAAAAATAATCTACGAGAACGTAAATGTACCTTTTTCCACCGTAGCTCAGCGTCTTCATTGGTCCACAAAGATCCATGTGGAGAAGTTCCAAAGGCTTCTTTGTACTTACTTCATTCTTGGACTTGAAAGACGTTCTTGTTTGCTTCCCTTTGATACAGGCTTCACACTGTTCAACTGTGTCAGGATCAATTCGGGGAAGTCCTTTCACAAGATTTCTCTGGTGTAGCTTAAGGATTGTACTAGGTCCAGCATGGCCAAGACGGCGATGTCAGAGATCAGCGTCCTTCTTTGAAGCAGATAGACACAATTCTGATTTGGGCTTGAACTCTTGATTGAAGATATAGACATTGTTTTGGCGTACTCCTTTGAGAACTACTTTGTTAGACTTCTTGTTGATGACGAGGCACTCCTTTGAGTCAAATGTGACTAGGTTTTCACCTTGATCACACATTTGAGAGACGCTAAGAAGATTGAAGCCAAGTCCTACAACAAGACTCACGTTGGTTGCTTTGATGGACGGGTTAAGAATAGCAGTTCCCGTTCCCTTGATCTTTCCCTTGCCCTTGTTGCCAAACGAGACAGTTCCTCCCGTGGCACTACTTTGGATAGAAGTGAGATGGATCTGGCTTCTTGTCATATGATTTGAGGTGCCACTATCAATGATCCATGGGCGTCCCCTCACTTCCACCTGCCATAACAAAGTTAGTGTTTGGCGACCCAGGCAAGGTGTTCCTTACCTGGTTCGTTACAAAAATAGAACTCTGGTTCTGGCATGTAGTCATTAATATTCACATCATTCGAAATAGCATGCTTGCGGAAAGAGTTCCTAGAGCGTCTAGAACGCCTAGGATTAGCCTTAGGAACGGACTTAGCATTTTCGTTGTTAGTCCTAGCAGCTTTTCCATTTTCAACATCTTCTTTGAGTTTTAAGCAATCATATTTGAAGTGATCTCCTTGTCCACAGTACCAACACGTCCTATAGTAAGTACCAAGATAGTACTTATTGTTGGGACGTTGGATTTTGTTTTGCTTCATCTTTTGGGGATCACAAACTTTTGAACCTTCCCCTTTTGCAATTTTCTTATAAATTTTATGACTTGTGGAATTAGTATAGTAGTCTTCTTTTCCTCGTTCTCCACTCTCTAGAACTCTAATTCTTTCAAGAAGATTTTTAGTTTTCTCTCTTTCAAGTTCCAGTTCAGAAGTTTTGCTTGCCTCAAAGTCACTAGGAAGAGAGTTCTTAGTGTCATCTTCATAACCTAGACCTCTCTTAGCTGGGACAAAAACCATAGGTCTCACGTCTTCAACTATGGGACTCTTACCCATCACTTTTACTTCTTCCCTAAGCTTAGCGTTCTCAAGTTTGAGACACATGATTTCAGTTTTTAGGGACTTAGTTTCATCACATGAGGACTCTAGTTGAATAGTCATTGTACTACAATTTTCACATTCAACTGCAATGTTTTCATCTTCAAGTTCATCCATTCTTCTTTTCATAGCAAGACTTTCCTCCATTATTTTACCAATGAGTTTAAGAAGTTTTGGTTTTGAACATTTTTCTAAAGAACGCATCATGGAATCATGAGTTACCTCTTGTTCATTGTCGGAGGCGTTCTCTTCAACAGTTGGGGCGTCCTCCACTGCCATGTATGCAACTTGATCGTCACGTTCATCATCACTTGAACTGAGATCATCCCATGCAGCTGTACATGCTCCAATGAGAGCTTTCTTCTTGTCCTTGGAGGACGTTCCCATAGTACACTTTTAGGCAAAATGTCCTTTCTTGTTGCATTTGTAGCATGTGAGTTCCTTCATTTCAGCCTCTGTGTACTTGGGACTCTCCTTTTTGTAGGACTTACTCTTGCTACTATGCTTGTTCTTCTTGTTATAGTACTTGAGAGCCTTGTGAATAAGAGAGAGTTCCTCATCTGAGTCAATCTCTTCCTTTTGCTTTCTTTCTTTCTCTTTGGGACGCAAGTTCTCAAGTTTTTCTTTGTTTTGCATCATCAAAGCTAGATCTCTTTGGTCACGTAGGTACTCAGCGTACTCTGGTGTTGTGGACGCCAAAGCGAGATCAGTTTGAGGATTCTTTCCTAGCTGGGCCATGTCAGAAATTCTTCGTTCTTCGTACTGCCTGAGCTTCCCATAGATCTCTTCCATATCTAGAGTTTTGTTGGTTGTGTTTTCTTTGAAAGTCGTCCTATCAAAGTTCCAAACTCCAGTTAACCCATCAATGACTACTTGAACTCTATTCCTCATGGAGATTTCTGATTCTGGAATGCCCAAGTTCCTCATTTTGGTGACAAGACCTTCAAAACGGTACGAATAGTCATTTACCGTTTCATTTGGCAACATAGTAAAAGCATAGAACTCCTTTTTGATCTTCAGCTGGACGTCCTCTTTCATTTCTGCAGTTCCCACATGAAATTTCTCAAGAGCTTCCCACTATTGTTTTGCTGTGGGGAGATTACTAACTCTTGTGGCATCTCTTTCGCAGAGGGACGCTTGAAGAAAACAAATAGCTTTTGCATTAGTTTCCATCAGCTTGAACTCATCAGGACCCTAATCGTCCTCTTTGTCTTTCTTGTCATCGGGAACTTTGAGATCACCTTTTCTGATAACGTTCCAGCATTGATAATTTGTGCTTCTGCAGAAGTTCTCAAATCTGATTTTCCAGCGGTTGAAGTTGCCGTCCGTTAGACGCGGAGGCTTCACAAAAGAGATTCCATAGGTTCCATGTCCATCTTTACCTGCAACTCAGTAAGAATCTAGAGCGCCTGCTCTGATACCAATTGTTGGATCGTTAGTACTGAGGGACGTCCTTTACTTTGGTAAAGGCGTCCTTAGATTAGGCGTCCCTACGAGGAGTAGGGGCGTCCTTGAGTAATGCAGCGGAAATTAAGTACTAAACAAGTAAGTAATGAACGCAGTGAATTATAGAGGAACCACTCAAGACCAAGTAGTCCTTGAGTGTAAACCTCTACCTCCTTTGAGGATTTTTGAATAGTTCTTTCCTTTATATTGAACGTCCTTACAGTTGCACTGGCGAGTCTTTACAATTCTTTTCCCTAAGCCTACAACTTAAGCGAGTTCAATCTATCAAAGGACTCTATTCCTACATTCTACAGTACTTCGCAAAATTCTCTTTCTCTCTTTTTGGGTTTCCTCTTACAAACTGTTTTTGTGATTTGGTTACAAGTCTCACTCGATCTAACACAAGTTCTAGCACTGTTCTTGAGTTCTTGAGTTAGTTCTTCGTGTTCTTGAGTGAGTCGCTTTCTCTTTGATTCTCTCTGAATATTCTCTTGAAAGCGTTGGCGTCACAATAAATGCCTTGCGGTATTTATAGGACTTGGGAAGGGCGTCATTCTCGTTCTGACGATCATGCCCTTGAGGTACGTGGCTACAGGATCTTCCTCCACGAGTATGGCGGTGATGAGGAAGCTTCCTGTATCCAGCTGTGTGATGAACTCCGCTACAGGATCGGCCGCCACGTGTTGATGAACTCTGCTACAGGATCGTCCGCCACGTAGTGTTGGACTCTGCTACAGGATCGGTCTCCACGTGTCCTTGGATGATCAAACATTGTCGAGTGATGTCATCCTGTCGGCTGGAGAGTAAGGACTCCTTTCTTGCGTTCCTACTTGCTTAGGACTCCGTCCTTGCTCAAGTAGTCTCTTGCTCGTCCTTACTTCCTGTTAGCTGGCGTCCCTAAGCCTAGGAAACGTTCACACACTTGTTGTCCTTTGTTAATTGGGCGTTCCTGAACACTTGGACAAATTTATTAGAATCAAAGTGAGTTTGTCATATCAAAACTGAGGGACGGTTTGTGTGGGCACACTACCAAGTACGCAGGCGTTCTTGATAGCGTCCCAACATTAGACCTTTTGAGAAACCATCAAATGACGATACACCTTGAAGGTGTAAGACAGAGGGTACTGTCAATTAGATGACAATGTATCCCATTTTAAAATCGAAGAGAGAGTTAAAAGCTTGAAGTCTTCTTTAAATGGTTAATCCTCTAATCCAAATGAGGATGCCAATATTTGACTTGTTGAGATCCAAGCATTACAGAAATGCTTGTTCACAAGTAAATTTCTATAGAACTACATCAAGACTTGATCCCGATAAGGGTATGTAGGAAATTCGACGTCAAGTTTAGTATATGTTGGATTCAGTCGCAAACCTTAAGATATAATTTGAGGTTAAAATGAAACCCAATGTACACAAATAATATATAGTCGGGAAAATTTGAGAAGCCCTTCCTAGAAGGTGGGTTCAAATTACTCGATAATGTGTATATGAAAAGGTAAATAAATACAAATGATAGTTGGACTGATTTAGACAACCCTTCCTAGAAGGTGGGTTTGGATTTTGTTCTTTGATGCACGTAACAAAAAATATGATAAAATGGTTCATAAAGAACTACGATGGGCTTGATCCCTCACAAAGGGGGTACGTGCCAATCTGGTCATTCAACATGCAAGATGCAGCCATATAAACAAACAAGATATCTTCTTCCCTACAAAAACAAAGAGTAGAAGAAGAAAATTCCAATTATCATATCTTGTAGTCATTTGATCATTATATTGGCTACACAAATACATTATTCATATGGTCCAATGATATGCACATATATTATTGTGCTAACCAGTGAAAAGAGGAAAATAGAAGGAGAGAGGAATCAATAATATACATTAGCGAAAAATGTTCTCAAAAAGAGAAACAAGCTAAAAACAAATTGGTTATATATGCCAAAATTTCATGACCTGGATCATTATGTCCGTATTTAGTGACCGATCCAAATAGGTCTTCCAAACAAATGTTCCTTCCATGGAACCCTTTGAAAATTGCTTTGATCAGCAATATTCGCAATAATATTGTACAATCAAAATTTTCTTCTCTCTCGAGCCAAAAGGCTCACATCTCTATAAACACTTTTGTTCTTAACAAAGGGACTCAAAAATTTAATCGGCCCACATCATCTATATGTGTGGTCATTCAAAGCTTTCCTATATATAAGCACCAAATTTCTTGGTTTGACACAAGGTCACCTCCAAGGTAGTTGCAAAACACAAAGCTTTGGATATCAAAGCCTCAAATAAGCACTTGTCCATCACAAGAAAACCCTCAAACCCGGCATCAAGCCTTTAAATCATCTTCCATGTCCATGTATCGGACCATGACGGAAATTAAGCTCTCCCTTGAGAATAATTCCAGGAAGAAATATATGGTGCTTTTATAAAAAATATATGTAGCGCCTAAGTTCGAACTTCGTACGTGTTCAATTCCTCACACGCCCAAAGTTCGGGGGGTATCTGTTTGCGGACAAAATTTCACAAATTTATATTAAATCAAGATTTTATTTAAAATGGTAAGAAAATTAACCGAAATAATAAATTTGGTTAATTTAAGAAAATTCAAATACAAATCTCTCAAATTAAAATTGGGCTTGATGTCATTTATTTAATTAGGCCCAAATTGAGATTGATTTGATGGGTTAAATTTTCGCCCATTAAGCCATAAAAGATTTAAAAAAAAACATAATTAAAATTAAAAGGAAGTTAAGGTGGTGGTTAATTGGTAGTTACCAAATTAACTTCCCACCCAAATTAGTATATAATACAAAAACAAAAAATGGGAAAAAAGGTTGGAGGTTCTCCCGTCCATCCACAATGATCATCCCTCCACTCATGTTACTTATTGCCAAATTAATAAAAGGCAAAGGCAATGGGGGTGGATTAGAGGATGATGATCAAACAGTTAAGATCAATACGTGGAGAAAGATTAAAAGAGGGGAGATCAAGGAGCCTTCTTTTCCAATGAGTGATCTTCCACTCACTGCATGAAGCCAACAAGGCAAATCTAATTGCATGCATTAAAAAAAGAAGGGGAATTGAAGACAAAGTTGAGTGGCAAATGGCCTCTTGGTGTACGTAATTAATCTCAACATGGTGCACATGAGAGGGGCAAAATTCCGCTCGGCCTCCAGAATTTGAGAAGATAAGAGAAGACGTACAAGAGTAGAGAGAGGCCCGCTATATCAATTACATGATTCTCCATTTTCTTCTTGTTCGTTTAATTTATGCAGGGATTATCAAGACCCCGGTGAAATAGAAAGTAGTTACTTTCACATCCCTATATCACATGAATGATCATAGTTGATTCAGAGTAATTACTTTTGGATCTCTATGCTATCTCTGGATTTGTGGTTGACTTGGAAGTAGTTACTTTCGGGTTTCCACATTGATCAAAACGATGGATTTGGAGCAATTACGCTCCATAAGAATACAAACGGAAATTAATTAATTTCCGACTAAAAGGCTTTACTTAGCCGTTATAATGCCCAAGATCAAATTCCCATAACAAATCCAATAGTGATCAACATATTGGATCACGTGGGAGATTAACATTTGACATCACTTTTGGCAAGACCTCCTAATTAAATACAAATTGGTCCATGCAATTGTGATGATATGGACGGGCTGTTAGATGAAAAGAGCCTGAAATCTTCATTTCAGTTTGACTAATATCTAAATAATTAGTCATGGTACACGCCGTCATGTATACGTACGGTAATGCCGAGTTCTAAATCCCAAATAAGGCTATTTGGCAGCTGCATGCTAATTAAAAGATCAATTTTTAAAGGAGGGTCTAAGAAAACTCTAACCCTTTTTGCTCGGTGATCTTTCAAGACTAAGAGGCAACTTCAAGTCTTTAACTTCATCCCGAGACGAGAGGATGTGGGTTTTTTTCTTGAGAAATTTGATATAATAAAATAAAATAAAATCTCTTAAAGAGATATAAAATAACAATTTAAAATATCTAGTTAAGATTTGGTTTTATCAAATTTATTATTTGGTTTAACCGATTTAAGATATACATAATAAGTTTAGCAAGTTAGAATGATCGATAATCATGTCTAATGTTTGCTTAATTTATTTTATTAAAATACGAGTCAAGGTATGGGCTTAATTAATCCCATATCTAAATCAATGTTTGATTCTCGCAAGTTATTCAAACTTTGCTATGTGTAGGAGGGCTTGTGTGACAAGTTTTCAAACACTATGTCTATATGAATCTTGAGCCACTTTCATGATCTTTGTTTAATATAAATTTTACAAGGCTTGAAAGTCTAATTATTTAGTTTAGAACTACGTGAGGACTTGATGTTCTTTTATGAACTACGTAGGAAACTTGATACAAATTAAATATATCAAGTTCAGTCGCAAATCTTAAATGAAATAAATTTAAGTTTAATTTAGAATTACGTATGATTTGATCCCGTTTATACGGGTACGTAGGAAATTTAACGTAAATTTATATGCGTTAAATTCAATTACGACCTTAAATTAAATTTTAATGGGTCATTTAGAACTACGTAAAGACTTGATGTTCTTCTAAGAACTACGTAGGAAACTTGATACAAATTAAATATATCAAGTTCAGTCGCAAATCTTAAATGAAATAAAATTAAGATTAAGCTTAAAACTACGTATGATTTGATCCCGTTGCATACGGGTACGAAGGAAATTTAACGTGAAATTTGTACGCGTTAAATTCAATCACAACCCAAAATTAAAAGTCAAAATTAAACTAAGAACTACGTATGATTTGATCCTGTTACATACGGGTACGTAGGAAATTTAACGTAAATTTGTATGTGTTAAATTCAATCACGACCTTAAATTAAATTTTAATGGGTCCTAAAGAACTACGTGTTGATTTGATGCCTAATAAAGGCTATGTAGGAAACTCAATATATGACAATGTGTCATCGAGTTCAATCACACTCTAGTTTAAATTAATGTCTTAAAGAACTACGTAAAGACTTGATGTTCTTTTACGAACTACGTAGGATACTTGATATCGATCATATATTATCAAGTTCAGTCGCAAATCTCAAATCAAATAGAACATATGTCTAGAACTACGTTTGACTTGATTCCATATCATAAAAATGGATACGTAGGAAATACGACTTAAAAAATATAAATGGGTCGTATTTAGTCGCAAATCAAATTAAACTAAATTAAATCAAATAAAAAATATAAACATAAACTCTTAAGCTTTATGTTTGATTGTGAAGAGATTATACAACCCTTCCTAGAAGGTGGGTTTAATCTTATTCACATCGCACAAATGATAGTTGGTTTGAACCTAAACAACCCTTCCTAGAAGGTGGGTTTGGGTGCATTCCACTGATGTGTGAATACCAAACATATAACACACATCAAAACAAAATAACAAAATAAAAGAAATAGCAAAAATTAAACACTCTGAACTACGTAAGGCTTGATTCTCTATGAAAGAGATACGTAGGCAACCCATAAAATTGGGTGCAGCCCAAATCATAAAAACCATCAAATATTTTGTATCGATATTGCTTTTAATCAAAAGAGTCAAAAGAGAGGGTCGAACTCAAATAAAAATAATTATTATATGTTTTGCAATTTTGTGTACATTTTTGCCCAACAACGGCATTGAACATCGACTTGGCGGTGTTATTGTGAAGCCGGTTTCAGTAGGAAACTAAAGACGAAGTGTAGAACTGCGAAACAAAGAATCAACAAGTGGGTAGGTTATCGATAAACACTGTGCAGAACAACAGATCAGAAAAGCAAGCCCATCGTTGTATAGACATAAAACAGAAACACAATAAAACAGAATCACAATAGTAAGTGTAAATAAAAAAACAGGAAAACAATAATTGGTCTAAAACAAAACACCAAGACTAAGGGTAGCAAAACACAGGGCGGTGAAATAATGGGCTGCATTATTTGAGGGGATAGATGAGACTCTAAGGCCAAGCGCGATGGATGCACATGCGGGAGCTATAATCCTGCACAGGCTTATCCTCGCCGTCGACCTGGATGTCATACATCCACTGTTCATCTGGATCTATTATGTATCGGTCGGCGCGATACGTCTTCTCAATCACTGTGCCCTTTTGCATGGTGTACAACGTCGCCAAGAAATGAAGTACCGAGCCATTTCCAAAACCTTTGATCTCCACGTCTTGGCCTTTTGCGAACATTGTCATAAACCTGCATCGGAGAGGACAAAAATGTATTCAATCTGATGTAAGTAACACTATCCATGCAAGACACCTAACTTGACAATTTAAGGGTGATAATAAGTTCTAAATTTTAGCCCTCAAAAACTTGCAAGATATGATAAAAGAACAGGCTGTGAATAGGGCTGCAGACAAACATCCATGAGTCTGTTAAAGATCAATCCTCGCATAAAAAACTAATCTGAGGTATTCAAACATTCATGAAATGCCATAAACGAAATTGGCAAATCATATGAAGGTCATCTACATACTGCATAATTTGAAATAGGTTTGAGAGTAAACAATTATTGGTTTATCATAGCATTAAAACTAAGTTCAACTATGATTTCAATCAACAATAAGAGTTCTCATTGTATATGAATACATATATTCTCTTACGGGGACGTTAGATGTAATGGCTGAAGTATGATTTCAATTAACAATATGATTTCAATTAACAATAGGAATTGAAGTATGCTTTCCATATGCTCCTATACAATGACAGCACGAAAGTACCATTACAAAGAGCAATACAATGCAAGTAACAAGATGTTAGAGGATAAATGTATAAACACAAACACCCGCACATACATACCAGGAGGAATAGAAATTAGCAGACGGAAGGATGGCCGCCCGCTCTAGAAGAAGGGGGAACAGATATTGCGTAAGAAGGAAGTGCTCTGTATGCTACGTTTGGGGTTTTGTGGGGTATTACATCGACTGTGTATTTATATGGAGAGGTATTCATCGGTCTTTATCTAAAATAAAAGATCAAATCTTCCATATTGATTTTACTAAGCCACAATATTCTATCTTCTAAGCTGTTACCATATATGTGTCATAGAAATTAATGGGAATCGAAAAAAGAGAAGATTTGGTACAAAGGTATGGAATCAAGAAAGAAAGGAAATAATGAACCGGCGAAAATCAAGATCAATTTTGTATTCAAAATTGCTATATGGGTGTTGA